>CAMTDV010000012.1:96941950-98166911 GCA_947069175.1 Scalesia atractyloides
ATAAAATGGCTAAAAATATACCACTTTTTATATACACAACATGACATATCAACCAGATAACTTCAAGTCGGCTCCAAATGCTGAAAAAAAGATGCATAAGCGAACTGGCGCAACAGAATTCACGTTCGCTCAAATGGAGGCTGCCACAGATAGCTTTAGGGTTGTTAAATTATGAGGCGAATGAGGATTTGGTAAAGTTTTGAAAGGGGGATTAGAATATTCTGATGAGACCCTTGCTATTAAATGGTTGGATCCTGATGGGGGTCAAGGGATTGAGGAATTCGTTGTTGAAGTATGGCTACTAAGAATGGCTGATCATCCTAATATGGCGAGATTAGTTGGTTACTGTGCTCAGGTAGAGGAAAGGTTATTAGTACACGAGTACATGTCGTTAGGTTCTCTGATTGATCATTTGCACACTATGTTAATCATGTGGTACAATTGTTATTATCTACGTTGTTATTACATATACAGTCAATGTTAAGCAGTGTTTTTGAAGGGCTAAAAGAACCTAAATTTGTTAATGAAATAAATAATTGAAATTTATACCAAAAGTAAGTAGTTTAAACAATATGCCAACTTGGCAAGAATTTAGATTGCATATCAGTTTAAAGTATGGGTAGCGTTGTAAATCGTGTTGGATTGATGGGTTGCATTCTACAACCCATCAATAACATCAACCCAAACCCGCACACACTTAAAATCGAGTAACCTGAAATGACTCGTTTGACCTATTTATCTAAACGTGTCAAACGGGTTGGCTTTTGAGTAATCAAGATGCAAATGTGTTAATTTTAATAAATGGGTTAAATGGGTCATATATGGATCAGTGGGCTGGCCTATTTAATTAAATAGTTGAAAACAAGGGCAACCCAAACACGAAATAAACAATTTATTACATGTCAACCTAACCAAGATTTGGTTATTTTGACCCCAAATAAGCAGTTTTAAACAACATGCTAGGAATTTATGTTGTATATTAGTTTCAAGTGGGGCGTAGTAGGGTAAATTGTGTTGGAATGAGGGGTTGCATGATTCAAACCGTCAAAAACATTAACCCAAACTCATACACACTTAAAACTGAGTAACTTGAAATGCCTCGTTTAGCCCATTTATCTAATAAATATGTTAATTCGTGTTGGTGCATGAGTTGTGACTGTTGCTATGCAAATGAAGTTAAACAATAGGTTTCATGCAAAACCTTACAAGAGGGTTCATGCAAAACCTCAATAGGTATCACTAGTGGCGACTAAATTTCACGACTCATCCAGACTACAATAGGTTGTGATTCGTGTTTTGACTGTATAGGTTTCTAAGGGCTCAAGTTAGAAAGCCCAAAAGAAACCATCAAAATACTATAAATAGGTATAACCTCCTCATTTGTGAGGGTGGTTGTTGGTGTGAGTCATCAACCCTAGGTGTGCTCACCTAGGGTTAGACAAAGGCGTTAATGTAAATATATAAACTCTTTCGGTATGTAATCCATGTTGATTATCAACGAAATCAGTTTCTATATCTTCTATCTTGTTCGTTTTTGTTTTTTGTTTGGCACATACCACACCCGACTCAGTTTTTGACGAATCAAGAGTGATGTGAGTTTGTTTATCGATCCGCGCACACTTTCACGTGGTATGAGAGCGGGGTTTATCAATTCGTTTTGTCTAAGAAATGTTAAGGTATGAAGAAAATGGGGTTTTTGGTTGATTTGAGGCATTTCAGTGGGTTTTTGGGTAATTTGATCGTGTTTTGATTGTGTTTTGGGTGTTATTGGTTAGTTTCTACGGGTGTTTTTGGTAGACTTCGTGTTATTTTGTTGGATTTTTAGATTTTCGAAGTTCAGGGTGAAGAAAAGAACTTAAGAAGGAATAAGAGTTATTTCTACATACCGAAATATCATTTTCCAGTCAAAGCGATATTTATTATCAAAGTGATATTTCTACATACTGAAATATCTTTTTCTACCAATATTTCTACATACTAAAATATCTTTTTTATCAAAGTGATACTTCTAATCAAGTGATATTTCTATATACCCAAATAGCTTTTTCTATCAAAATTTCTACTATTAGAAATATCTTCACTTAGCAAAATTTTCCACTGTTACAAAATTTCTACTAGTAGAAATGCTGGTAGAACCATAGCGAAATTTATACTATTAGAAAATTCTACCGAAATTTCGTTGGTTGCCGAAATATCTACTAAATATTCTTCCATATCGAAATTTTCTTCCATACCAAAACTTCCATGAATACCAAAACCAAGTGTTTGTGTCATTATTTTCCGAAAACCTTCTTTGAAACCGTAACTTCCTTACCAAAACTTTCTTTGATACCGAAATTTCCATTCCTAAACGTTCCACCAGAAAAGGTAAATTTTGGAAGCGGTTGATCCTTAGTTGCTGGAGATTGGAGATTAGGTCTGATGAAATTATTAGCCATAAAAGTTTGTTGGGTGAATTAATTTCATGGATCCATGAGGTGGTTTCTAATGATTATCAAAAGATAGTCACTTGTACAAGAACCAGACTCAAAGTTTGGGTCCTTTATCCGAGTTAAAATGGAGCTCGCTCAAAGTCAAAGAATGGTCAACATCATGTTAAAGATTCGACATGATTTAGTTGTGGTTCAATTTCTCATTTGGGATCCGAGCATATCCCCGATAGACAACCTGATTAAGTAGTTCAAACAAGGATAGTCCAAACATGACATGTTTATTAAACAGTTTAAAACAAGTCTACCAAACAAACCATTGATTATTTTTTACCCTAAGTAAGTAGTTCAAACAATAAGCCAAGAACTTAGAATTTATATTTGTTTCAAATAGGGAGTAGGGGTGTAAATCGTGATGGATTGATGGGTTCTATTGTTCAACTCGTCAAAAACATCAACCCAAGCCCGCACACACCTAAAATTGAGTAACTTGAAATGGCCCGTCAAAATCATCAACACAAACCCGCACACACTATAAATCTTTCTTTGACGGGTCATGTCACGTTGGTTAAAGTGGTTACTGGGGCGCTTTGTAATTAATATTTATTACTTTTCAAAAAGCCGATAAGGGTGATCAATGTGCTTCAGAAAATTAGAAGAAACTTTGTGTGGGGGAACAAAAGGGGTAATTTAATGGGGATCGTTGTTTCAATTAGGATTGTTGCATCAGGTTCTTAAGAGCATGTGTTATCATAGAGTCCCAACCTCCGGACGAAAGCCACATGAGCAAACACTGCCCCTACACATCACCACACATTGGCGCAGTTGTGGGCGCGGGGCTCTGCCCAGATGGCTATTCACCACCTCGTTTCCAGCTTCTTCAGACCACCACCATCAACAACAACCATCGTTGCAACCAGTGACGGATCTAGAAAAAATTCGTATGGGTAACGCTTTATAAAAAGGGTAACGAAATCGAAAAAACGTCAAAAAAATGTCAAATTTTTCCAAAATTTACATTACCGCCGGAGCGCCACCCCTGCGTCTAAGGTATGTCCGCCCCTGGTTGCAACCAGACCACAGTCGCAACCACCACATAACCGTCGCCACAAACACAACCAACCAATGCCACCATCAATTTTGTAACCACATACCTCCGAAGCTACTGCCATCATTCTTTGCCAGTGGAGGTAAGGAAGGTTTTTTCTATACACAAACATACTGCTGGTACAAAAGTGATTTTGAATTGTATTACACTTTACACTATCAAAAATTTTTATAGTGTAATATAATTCTTTTTATACACAAACATACAACTGGTACAACAAGTGATTTTGATAGTGTAAAGTGTAATACAACATGTTTTTATAATGTCTAAATACATTTAATATAAATATAGATAACTAAAACTAAATAATCAATACTAAGGTAAAAAGTGTTTGACATTTTTTAAACATACCCGTATAAATCCGATTTTATTTGGCTATAACATGTTTTGACTCAAAACTACTTCGGTCATAATCCGTTTTAACCCGAACCTATTTTGGTCATAACTTATTATAACCAAACCTACTTTGGTCATAACCCGTTTTGACCCGATATTAAATTACATTTGTCTATATATATAAAGTAACGTAAATAAAGGTAGAGGTTCATGTGAGAAAATTTAAAAGTGTGAGAAGGATAAGAAAGATTATGGAGGTGACATGTGTCCTTTTTTTTATTTTGGTAGTTTATGGATATAAGTGTAATTTAACTAATAAAATCTAATTATGGAATGAAAATATGCAACCGATTTTTGGCAGTTATTGTAGGTTTTTCGAATTTGAATAACACCCCTAACTCATAAAAACACCACAACATGTATATTGAAGGCATACATCTTATAAAGAACAAAAATATAACTCATAAAAACACCCTAACTCATAAAAACATCACAGCCTGTATATTGAATGCATACATCTTATAAAGAACATAAATATAACAAAAATAACACCATAACTCATAAAAACACCACAGCAGTTATATTGAAGGCACACATCTTATAAAGAACACCCTAACATTTAATATAACAGAAATAACACCCTAATATAACACCAATCAACACTTTAATCAAAATCAAAACAGAAATAACACCCTAATATATAAAAACAGAAATAACTCTACATAAATATATCAATATGGTACTCATATTAAAGAAATAACATCTGTGTAAATCGGGTTTCAAAAACCCGCCCCAAATTATCAAAGTGAATTTATTTTAATTGAGTGTTTTCTTTAATACTTTGTTTATTTTGTTTTGTACATTATAAGTTCTATACATAAGTATAATAATAATTAAGATTTAAAAGAATATTAATAAAATAAAATAAGGAATCAATTAAATATTTAACTGTATAAAACTTAAAATAAATAAAAATATAATAAAAGCTAAAGAAAAACGGTTTTAAGAAAAATACATGGGTGAACCGGGAATCGAACCCGGGCTCCCCAGGACACACACACCACTGGACTGCACACACTGGTTGTGCAAAGTTTAGATTATTAAACCTCTTATGTTGAACCTAAATTGAAACCTGCAATCAAGGCCGCGATCAAGGACGCGCCTTTCCTTCCTTTTTGAGTTTCTCCGACAACTGGCTCGGGGTTATCTTTGGCAACACCCCAAATTAGCCGGCTGTCATCTTCAATTGCCTCAATTGCTTCCAAAAACAAAACCATAATCTCCTCTGTTTTTCATCTATAAATACCGACCATTATCACACTAACAAACTCGCTCACACCCTCGAGAACCTACTCAGTTCACTCCCCCAAGTTCTTTACGTCGCTAGAAACTTTCTTTCGCCGGAAAACACCCCCTACCGATCGGTAATCTTTTCCTTTCAAATTTCAATTTGTATAATGTTTTTGTAACATATTGGTATAACAATCAAGATTAATTTTTATTAAAAGTTAAAAAAATATGTTCTGGTTCAGTCTAAACGAAGAAGATGAAGCAGCAGTTTGTATATTTGTACATTTTAAAACGGTTTGTAATCGGGTTAAGCACCCAGCCCAGTTGGTCGGGCCGGGTGCAACCCCACTTTGGGACGCAGGTTCGAGACCTTCTGTTGTGCGGTTTAGTTGATTTTAAAACCTTTTTAACTACTTGAATCAGAAATGCTTTAAACAGTATATAAAGTACTAACGGGTTAGACACCCAGCCCAGTTGGTTGGGCTGGGTGCAAGTTTCAGAGGAGGTCCCGGGTTCGAAACCCTTGGTGCGCACCCGGTTTGAATCGTTTATCCTCTTTTTAAATTTAATTAAAATTTAATAAACCTAACTTGTGTATATAATTAAAATTCAGATTCTTTCGGGTTAGACACGTAGCTCAGTTGGAAGAGCTTCGTGCACGCAACCGAGAGGTCACGGGTTCGAGTCTCACACGCATGCTCAAAATTTTGAATAAAAACCGGTCTGACACGTGTCAGACTGACATTTTTTGTTTTTTTTTTCTTTTCTTTATTATCTAATTTATTTTATTTTTCATTATTTCATCTCATGGTTCTATTCCAAAGAAAATATATTCTAAACAATTAAAAACACATACTTTTAAGGGCTTAATTATATCCAAACAAATCATAAAATTAACTTAAAATCTAAACAAAGGTTTTTAACCAAAAAATATTAGTTTATTTATTTATCGAGTTACCGCATTATTATTTTAGGTTAGTACTTCCTCATCGGTTAATCTCCCAACTCGTGCGCTCTCATCTTCAATCAATAAAACGCACCCAATGTGAGTGAATCTCTACAAATTCCCCGTTTTAATCATGTTTTGGGGTGTTTCATGTGTCGTACCATTTCTTTTATTTTATTTAACGCTTGTGCTAATACCATTTCGTGATCAAATGTGTATTGTTTGTTATGTGGTTTATATGTGGATACATTTTATCATTTCAGTTCAATCATTTCATTAGGCCCATCAGTTCCTCGTGGGATACGGGTTGAGCATCAGGTGCCTCATTAGATCGGCTCCGTTTGATTGAGTCTTTATCTTAAATAAATCATTCATTATGCCATATGTTCATTCAATGTGGTTTTTGATTGGTTACATATATAAATTTGCTCACATGTGATTCATGCACAATTTTATTTAAACGAACATAAAAGTCAATTATTTAAATGTTTTATCAAGGTTCACTCGTCAACTATTGTTGACCCAAATTTTCTGTTTTACGCATGATACAGGTGAAAAAGCTGAGGAAAGAAACACATAGGATGGCCTTAGAATAATAAACAATTTATTTCATTTGGAACAATCGTTTGGTTTATTGTTTGTGTTTCTATGAATTCTGTGTTGGATATTTGAATTTTGTTTCAATTTAATAAATATGAAACTTATTAGTAAATATCATGAGCTTTGGTGATAACCCAATCATGCCCCGACTTTTATTCCGATGCGGGTCGGGGTGTGACATATAACACCAATCAACACTTTAGTCAAAATCAAAACAGAAATAACACCCTAAATATATAAAAACAGAAATAACTTTACATAAGTATATCAATATGGTACTCATATTAAAGATTAAAAAAAACACTCGTTATATGGTGTGATTTTTTTTTAAAAAGAGTTACGTATAAAAATTTATTGATGTTTAAAAAAGAAAGGGGGAACTTTGCATGTGTATTAATGTTAGTTTCTTAATTTAAAAATATTAAATTATCTTTATACCCTTAATTTAGAAAATTAGTTAGTTTAATAATCAACATTATTTACAGAATTGTCACTATGATCTTAACCATTAGATTAAATATCTAATGGTTTAAATTCTTTCTTATCATTCTCACATTTTTAAATTTTCTCACAATAACCTCACCCCCTAAATAAATAATAATAATTAAATATTGATTACCTAATCACCAGCCAATCCCCTCCCATCACACCATTTTTAGGCATATTTAGGTGATTAAATAGTACGTTAGCGTGTCGCCTATGTAAGGCACTTTTTTCTCACTCAAGCCCTATAACACATTATTTTAAGGGTGGGAGAGACTTTTGGATTTGAAAGGATGTGGACAAGGAATTTTTTATAGTAAAAAGTTTGAGATATTTGATGTATGAAGCCAATAAAGCAAATGAAAGTGAGGCTTGGCCTTTTTGGAACAAACAATTGGGACCACTCTCTACAGGAGATCCTCGGCATGGCTAACGATACGAATGGATCGGGAAAACATGGAAGAAGATTACCCATGCGATTTTAATGGTAGCGGTTTGGGAGATTTGGAAGGCGACGAATGACAAGACATTCAACAACAATCGTACTCAATTCAATAGAATGACGGACATTATTAAAGAAAAATCTTATTTGTGGATTACGAGTAGATCAAATTTTGTTATATAGATTGGTCTAGGTGGGTTGAATTTAATGTTTGTGATGTAATTTTGTACCTGTCGGGTTACAGTTTCTTGCTGACCCGGTTCTATACTTTTTACATATAGAACTTTCGTTGTTACAAAAGATATTCTTAACATTGTGGGAAACCGGCCAACTAGTTGAAAATGACACAACTATATTTTTCAGTAGCCTAATTCTCACAATGATGATACTTTTCGTCTAAATGATGCCAGAATAATAATAATCCTCATTTATATCAAGTTACCACCTACATATATCATATCAAGGGTCATCTCATTATCTTGCAACTAATCTAATTATACTGCTATCTCTCTCTATATATAAGTTTCGTCATTAAAAAATAGTCTTAACATGGTGAGAAACCGGTTAGCTAGTTGAAAATGACGCAACAACTATTTTTACACTAGCCTGATTGTCAGAATGGTGATACTTCTCGTCTACATGATTCTTGAATAATAATTGTCATTTATATTAAGTAACCACCTACATATATCATATCAACGCTCATTTCATTATCTTGCAATTAATCTCATTATACTGCTAGCTCTCTCCTTACTAAGACATTTGCTTTCACGTCACATTTCTTTTCTTAAAATATCCTAATTAGTAGATTAATACTACAGGGCCAACTCAAAATATTGTAGGCTCAAAGCGCATAATAAGATTGAGGTCCTTTCCATAAAAAATAAAATAAAAGAAAAAAATTTGTTAGACCCTATAATTCATAAATTATCTCTATATATACATAATTATAAATTATAAACCTCAACGTCAATACTTTGAAAACTAAAATCATCTGCAATTATATGTTTTTTTAGAATTTAGGGACCTAAAAATATGAGACCCAAAACATTTGGTTTATTTTACTCCCTCTTAAACTATCCCTATAACAATGGTGTTGATTTTCTTGTGGTCTTAATAGTGTTTTACCTTACTCTTACAGTTATTCTTTCCCCCTCTATTCATACTTCTAATTCTACGAAGTCATGAAAAAAGTCATCACTTTTACACACTTAAAACCACTAGATTAAATGCCTTTTGCCACTTAAAGTAATTAATCTGTAACACTTTCAAATGATGAGAACCATTATTGTCGTATGCATTGAAAAATGGATCTTTTTTATTAATGCAACCTTTTTTTCATTCTAGAGTAAATTATAAAATTCGTTCTTTATGTTAACACCAAATTGCAAAGTGTGTCATTTTTTTTCAAAAAGTACAAAAAACGTATTCGCTGTTTGAAAACCTTGCACGTTATGTCATTTAGCCATAACTCAGTTACTTTTCACAGTTAAATCTAACCAAGTTGACCCCACATGAGAGTATTTTAGTCATTTTACCTTAAATATTTAAAGATTTATATCTATCTATCTATTATTATATATATATATATATATATAAGGTAGGGTTCAAGAGTGAACCATATTGTTTTTGTGAATAAAATAAACAAATCTTGCCCGTAAAATGTTTGCCTACGTATTTAACCTGAAATCCTTAACCTGGATTCTTAATTTTAAGAATTACGCAACCACTATCCGTTTTATGTGCGTATTCATTTTGACCCGTTAAGGGATTTAAGCATTTAAGCTTAAATCTCGCTCCTCATTTCCTTTCCTTACCTTCTATTTCCACACTAAGGCTTCTGTCACACCCCAACCGATGGCGGAAACATCAGAGTGAGACGAAATAGATTGCTCATCACACATAACACTATTTGCGACAATAATTAAATAAAACCAAATTTCATGTCATCATAAATTGTCAGGTACAACAAGAAATCAAATACAACAACAAAATTCTTAGTATTCTAGATGTGTTTCTAAGCCATCCCTACTAAGTTCCATCATGATCAACATCTCTAACTTGCAACATTTTAAAAGTATAGTTCAATACAAAAGTATTGCCGAGTACACAAGTTTGAAATATATAGCATAAGTATAAAAGAATTTACTCAATCTACATGGCAATTGTATACAAGGTAAGCTAGCATGCAATACTAATTGTCAAACCAAAGTGTCCACAAAAATGAATGTGTCCCTCATCACACGAAGTAACGAGACTAAAGTATGAATGTAACAAGAATGTATCAGCTTTGAGACTTAACAATACCCCGACAGGCAGTGTGCTACTCCTATAGCGCTATATATGTTAAGTTGGGGCTAGCTAAGTTAATGACAATAGCATAAATGAATTTAGTATATACCAAGGCATAACAATAAGCATGTATGAATGATTGAGTGTATAAAGCATGTAGTGTGTGTATTTGTGTGATTTTGTATGTTAACATGTTACAACCCAAATTGTATAAAAGGTAAATGGGTCAAGTGTACTCACGGTTTTGCAAGCTTCCACTTGTTAGTCTCGTGAAGAGTTTGGAGGATGGAAGATGCACCGAGTTATTCTACAAGAGGAAAATGGGTTGGTAAGTATTCGAATGATAACGGAGGATTAGGAATTAAAATATAATAAAGTAGTTTATACGGAAAAGTAATCATCTAGACTTAATACTCGTTTTTGACACTATAATACCCATTCGGGTTGATGTGTTTTCATGGGTTATGATACCCATTAGAATCGTAACGAGAGATTAAGTACGTAGGTGATGTAACCTAGTACCATGACGGACAATCATTTGATTACCATTAAGAGTTCGGTTAGCGAATATATACATATATTATTTAGCATACGTAATAAGTAAATCATAAACATCATGTAATTTCATAGAAGTCATGCATGGAGGTAGGAGGATAACCTTCCTTTTAAAACCTCTCTTGTATAGTTTACCAATGCACATGTCGTCACAAGGACGACAAGGATGGTTATGAGTAAGTTAATACATAAAAGTAAAAGACCAAAGTAAATGAAAACATCAAGTGAGGTGGTGGATCGAAGGTAGGATAGCCAAGGCTTCCAAGTGATCACACTCTACCAACTCAAGTCTTGTTTCGAGAACAAGCTTGGAAGGATACAACACTTGTGGGTAAAACCCTATTAAAACAAGAAAGTTCTTACACTTGGGACCTTAAAGTAGGGTGATATTTGTAACATCCGTCAAAAACGGATTTACCAAACCCGCTCCGTTTATCAACCGAACAGTCAGTCAAATTTTTTCGTTGCGAATTAAATACCCAAAATAATTTTAAACGATCCGTAATCAATTATTATGCGGGGATATGTATTTAGTTTTTGAAAATCTGTCAAAAATAACAAAATAAAATGTTTTACTCATGCCGGGTTTCGAACTCGGGTCCCTACCGGTTCAAACCAACACTTATCTCTCAGCCGACAAACCACTCCGCCACTTTGATTTTCTGATAAAGAAAGAATCAATTAATTCAAATATTAAGTTTCGAAAATCAAATTCAGTTATTGCGCCCAAAATAACAGTCGTCGGAAATCCCGACGACTTCGCCGATTATTTACGTTTTCGCTCAAAGTAACCGATAACTTAACTATTACGACGGTTATAACCGACGTCTGAACCGCGACATCAGCCATAACCGCCGGAGTACGGTTGACTTCGATTTAAGACCGAATTCAGACCCCATTCATCCCAATACTACCCTATAAATACAACCTCAACTCGCCAGAAGTCTTTCACACTCAAATCGCACCCTTTCTCGGCGAAAAATCACTCGCCGGAAATATTTGATACATCGCCGGAAAACCGTATCATTAACCTTCGAGCTTACTGAACCCCCTAAACTTTCACCGAAGTCACCCACAACCTTTGCAAGCCTTCGGAAGACTCTCTGCTGCAAGATACTTGTCGCCGGAAAAAGATTTCTTCCGCCGGAGTTCTGCCGGAAAACAGAGTAAAACCAGTCGGTACTTTTCACGCCTAATTCCTTTCCTTTTTACTTTTATCTCGTCTGTAATTGATCGTTAAACGCTAAAAGAGCATGAATCAACCTTTCGAACCAGTCAGTCGTCACTTCCGGTTAAAAACAGTGAAGAAGACGACATTTCGGTAATGGTTAAGTATAATTAAAATCAAGTTATTTACCGGGTTAGACACACAGTCCAGCGGTGGACTGTGTGCACTTTTAACGCTAAGGTCACGAGTTCGATTCCGGTTTCACACACGCCGCCTTGATAAAAAAAATTTTTTTAGCAAACTGAACCGGAGTCGCCTTGAGTATATGTTAAGTATATTGATAACCGAGTTTATAACCAAGTGCGACACACAGTCCAGCGGTGGAGTGTGTGTCCGCTAACCCACAGGTCCCGGGTTCGAGACCTGTGGAGCGCACCGGTCTTGTGATTTATTTCATTTTTAAAATAAAAGGATTTCTGTTTAACTCTAATTAATATATATATATAATTAAAATCGGATATATGACGGGTTAGACACGTAGCTCAGTTGGTAGAGCTGCGTGCACGCGTACGAGAGGTCTCGGGTTCGAGTCTCACCCAGCGCACAATAATACGCCTTCCGAACCGGTCAACGATAGTCAAAGTCAACGGTCAAAGTTACTGTAGCAAAAATAAAATATTTTTCTATTATTTTTTATTTAATTATTTTTATTTAAAATCAATTAAAAATACTTAAAAATAACATTTTTAAAGGTTAGAAAATAGCCTCAAACTCACAAAAATACACCCAACAATCCTACTAAATAGATTAATAAAATCCGTTTACTTACCAAACCATAATGCGATTTATCTAGGTTAATTTCACTCGTGGTTAAAACCATTTCGCGTGCATTCAACCTCATCAACCGAACGCACCCAATGTGAGTGAATTCTTACAAACTCCCCTTTTTATTCATGTTTTGGGGTGTATCATGTGTCGTTTAAACTAATTCTCTTATGCAAATTTGTGTTATACCATTATATGAACTAAACTAGAATGTAACTATTATTGGTTGTGATGTATTCATATTGTCAATGTTGTACATTAGGCCCATCAGTTCGTAAGAACAACGCGTGCCTCAAAACTCATTCATTAGGCCCATCAGTTCCTCGTGGGAGACGAGAACAACGCGTGCCTCAAAACTCATACATTAGGCCCATCAGTTCGTAAGAACAACGCGTGCCTCAAAACTCATACATTAGGCCCATCAGTTCGTAAGAACAACGCGTGCCTCAAAACTCATTCATTAGGCCCATCAGTTCCTCGTGAGAGACGAGTCGAACAACGCGTGCCTCAAAACAATTATTTGGTGATGTGTGTTCAATATTCGATATTATGTGTTGTGTGAATAAACTTACATCTACATTTACTCATATATGGTATGCACCTTATTTATAATCAATTGGATAAACTTGTTCAAATGTTTTCCATAGGATTCACTCGCCAACATTATGTTGATCCAAAAACCTTTTTACACATGATACAGGTGAACAGGTTGAAGCAAGGAAAACATAGGATATGCCTTAGAAGAGAACCAAGAAGCTTAGATTGATAGTTAGAACACGTTGTATCATTTATTGTAAATTTCCATTAAATTGTATTAATGAATATGAAACATATAATAAATGTCATGAGCTTTGATGATAACCCAATCATGCCCCGATCACCTTTTCCGCTGCGGGTCGGGGTGTGACAGATTGGTATCAGAGCCATGACTATAGGGATATAGGATAGGTTATTAGACCCTTAGAGCCTATACTATAGTCTGCCAAAATTTTAATTGATTAGGCGGTTACATACAAACTTGTGATATTTATTTGTGTTTCATATTTGCTTACATTTCAGTCAAACATACATGCTTATATACATATTCATTATACATATATCGATGTTCATGTGTTCAGTTTATTTTCATACTCTCAGTATCCAAAGATTTTGTGCTATTTTCAAATCCCATCAAAGTAAGTTCTGCGACGGGCATGTAGTAACCGGAAGGGTACAAGTACCGGTAGTCGGGACGTCCTGTCTAGGTTGGCAATCGTATAAATCCAAAATAACGGACCAGTTTGCCTACCTGGGGACTAACGATGAGAGTACAACGGACCTATTAGGCCAAAGCATGCCACACCAAACGTCGTTCGAACTAACCTCACTTTGAGATGTCACCGTGTCCATGCCTGGACACCTTCCGAACATCACACGTTGTATACATATTTCTCGATTTTCTCCGGGTTTTGTGTACGCAACCAGGCAGAAACCGTGCGAACCATATGAAAAACCGGTATTCATGGGGGCCCACATGATTACACAGGTAAAGTATGGCGGCATGAAGGGCCTAACAGCAAGCAAAACCCAAGACATCCGATGGATGTAGTAGATTTATTTATCTATATTTATTTTATGAACGTTCATTCCCAAACTCGACCCACGATCCCAAAGGCATCCAACTCATACTCTTGACATGTATTCCTTGTAGATGTCTTCTAGCCTCGCTCGTAGGAAAATGAGAGCAGGAAAAGCCCGTGAACGCATGGCTACCCAAATCGCTCAGCAAATGGCGACCGTAATACCAAACATCGTAGTACAAGTTCAACAAGCCCTTACCGCTAATTCCGTTAACCCAACCCAACAAGAAGATCAAAACACTATCAATCCTTCAGTCACTAAATGCACCTACAAACATTTTAAATCCTGCGATCCTCCAAAATACGAAGGTACTGAAGGTGTCACCGCTCTCCTCCATTGGTTCGAAGAAATGGAGAACACTTTTCTAAATTGCGATTGCCCCGATGATCGCAAGGTGCGTTATGCTACCGGTCGTTTACTTGGAACGGCACTCACATGGTGGAATACAGAGAAGACAAAACGTGGTGTTGAAGAAACTATGACCTTGACTTGGGAAGAGTTGAAGGGAATCATGACAAGACGGTTTTGCCCAAGAAGTGAAATCAAGAAATTGGAGGATGAGTTTCACGCTTTAAAACAAAAGGAAGGCGACCACACCACATACAACAAGAGATTCCTTGAGTTAAATCAAATGGTTCCCAATTTGTTTACTCCCCTCTATCGTTTGATCGAGAACTACATTCGTGGTCTTCCATCAAAGATTCAAGACTCTGTAATAAGTACCTCGCCTGCAACTTTGGAAGCAGCAATGGAGCTAGCAACCGCGCTCACTGAAAACCGAATCCGAAACAAAGATCTCAAAGAAGAGAAGAAGAAGGATAAAGCATCAACCGAAACCTCAAACCCCACCCGAACCGAATCCTTTACACCATCTACTTCTAAGAGAAAACGTGATGGGCAAATCTTCGCCGTCACCCAACGCAACCAACCCGCTTCACAAGTTGTACCTCCTCAAACTATCCCAAACGCCCAAATAGCACCCAACTCAACTTACCCAAACAAGAAGCCTTACATTGGACCTCACCCTCAATGCAACACCTGTTTCTATCACCATCCATCTACTTTACCCTGTCGGCTATGTGCGAATTGTGGACGCTACGGTCATTTGAGTAACGTTTGCCGCACCGCTCAAAACCAAACCTCAACCCCTACTCAACCCATGATCCAAACATATCAACAACCTCAATACCCCATGTACCCATATGTTCGAGCTTGTTTCAATTGTGGCGACCCTACCAATTTTAGAAACACATGCCCTCGTTTGGTTAACATCATAAACGCCCAAGCTCAAGCAAACCCAGTTAACCAAGCAAACCAAGCAAACCCAGCTCCACCGCCAGCAAGAGGAAGAGTTTATAACATCAACGCCAATCCTATTGAAGATGTTAACGGTCCAAACCAACCACTTAACTAGCCTTCTCTCATCAAGAATCTAGATTCAACTCCAATCACTTAGTTTTTATGTTTTCTTTATGTTATCTCAATTTTCACGTATCTCAATTGGAATTTTATCCAAGAATTTTAAATTAATAGTTCAGTTTGTTTTATACTCATTGATTTAATATTCATATCATCATACTTCACGACATATCTCAGTTTCATCATTTAAAGAAGTTGAGTTGTGCCTCACTTCTACATAGACTAACCTCTCCATCATATTAAACGAGAGAGGTTTTGTCAAACACGGATACTATCAGAATTAAGACTCAAGCGCTGGTTGTTGTGTTTGTTTATGTTGTAGAGTCGCATAGAACTAATCATAACTTGCGGATAATGTCAATGAGAATTTGACAAGAATATGGTGGATACGCCGCTGGTACTTCCTATATATAAGTATTCTTGTCAAAAGATCGGAGGCATTATCAGGCGGTTATGAGAGGTTCCATGTATAGGTTGTTGTGTGATTAAGTTATTCATTTTCAATACATGCAATAAGCTCGGCTCCGTTTGATTGAGCCTTGAGCACACAGACAATTTCATTTTCAATACATGCAATAAGCTCGGCTCCGTTTGATTGAGCATTGAGCACACAGACAATTTCATTCTCAATACATACAATACGATCGGCTCCGTTTGATTGAGCCTTGATCGCACAGATATATTTCATTTCAGTATTTTTATGTTTGATGTATTGGTTGTAGAGTTATAGGACTAATCATAATTCACTGATAAAACCAATGAAAATTTGACAAGAATATGGTGGATACGCCGCTGGTACTTCCTATATATAAGTATTCTTGCCAAAGGATCAGAGGCATTATCAGGCGGTTATGAGATATTCCACGTAGGATTTAGTATTGCCTTGATTGAAATTGGTGTTACATATATATATCATCTCACTATTTAAAGAAATTGGAATGAGATCCATTTCTACATAGACTAACCTCTCCATCATAACAAACGAGAGAGGAACTGTCACCATTCAAACATATATACTATCATAATGTGGATTCAATTATTTGTTGTTGTGTTTACTTGTGTAGATTATAGTATTGGAAGTTTTGCCTTAGGATATAACCATACTTTTCCAAACATATCTAAACTCTTATGCATGATATCATTTTAGCAAATCATTCCTGCTTAACAATACTTATACAGTAGGCAACAAAAAGCGATTCCTGTATTAGGATACTTAACCTTTACAAGGAACGTTACCGCCTCAAACCAAAAACTTAAACCCTTATTTCTTCTAAAGCATGTAACTGTCAAAACTAAACACCATCATTCTTTTAGGCAATTATATCCCTATTTAAATTTCGGGACGAAATTTCTAAAAAGCAGGGGATACTGTAACATCCGTCAAAAACGGATTTACCAAACCCGCTCCGTTTATCAACCGAACAGTCAGTCAAATTTTTTCGTTGCGAATTAAATACCCAAAATAATTTTAAACGATCCGTAATCAATTATTATGCGGGGATATGTATTTAGTTTTTGAAAATCTGTCAAAAATAACAAAATAAAAATGTTTTACTCATGCCGGGTTTCGAACTCGGGTCCCTACCGGTTCAAACCAACACTTATCTCTCAGCCGACAAACCACTCCGCCACTTTGATTTTCTGACAAAGAAAGGAATCAATTAATTCAAATATTAAGTTTCGAAAATCAAATTCAGTTATTGCGCCCAAAATAACAGTCGTCGGAAATCCCGACGACTTCGCCGATTATTTACGTTTTCGCTCAAAGTAACCGATAACTTAACTATTACGACGGTTATAACCGACGTCTGAACCGCGACATCAGCCATAACCACCGGAGTACGGTTGACTTCGATTTAAGACCGAATTCAGACCCCATTCATCCCAATACTACCCTATAAATACAACCTCAACTCGCCAGAAGTCTTTCACACTCAAATCGCACCCTTTCTCGGCGAAAAATCACTCGCCGGAAATATTTGATACATCGCCGGAAAACCGTATCATTAACCTTCGAGCTTACTGAACCCCCTAAACTTTCACCGAAGTCACCCACAACCTTTGCAAGCCTTCGGAAGACTCTCTGCTGCAAGATACTTGTCGCCGGAAAAAGATTTCTTCCGCCGGAGTTCTGCCGGAAAACAGAGTAAAACCAGTCGGTACTTTTCACGCCTAATTCCTTTCCTTTTTACTTTTATCTCGTCTGTAATTGATCGTTAAACGCTAAAAGAGCATGAATCAACCTTTCGAACCAGTCAGTCGTCACTTCCGGTTAAAAACAGTGAAGAAGACGACATTTCGGTAATGGTTAAGTATAATTAAAATCAAGTTATTTACCGGGTTAGACACACAGTCCAGCGGTGGACTGTGTGCACTTTTAACGCTAAGGTCACGAGTTCGATTCCGGTTTCACACACGCCGCCTTGATAAAAATTTTTTTTTTAGCAAACTGAACCGGAGTCGCCTTGAGTATATGTTAAGTATATTGATAACCGAGTTTATAACCAAGTGCGACACACAGTCCAGCGGTGGAGTGTGTGTCCGCTAACCCACAGGTCCCGGGTTCGAGACCTGTGGAGCGCACCGGTCTTGTGATTTATTTCATTTTTAAAATAAAAGGATTTCTGTTTAACTCTAATTAATATATATATATAATTAAAATCGGATATATGACGGGTTAGACACGTAGCTCAGTTGGTAGAGCTGCGTGCACGCGTACGAGAGGTCTCGGGTTCGAGCCTCACCCAGCGCACAATAATACGCCTTCCGAACCGGTCAACGATAGTCAAAGTCAACGGTCAAAGTTACTGTAGCAAAAATAAAATATTTTTCTATTATTTTTTATTTAATTATTTTTATTTAAAATCAATTAAAAATACTTAAAAATAACATTTTTAAAGGTTAGAAAATAGCCTCAAACTCACAAAAATACACCCAACAATCCTACTAAATAGATTAATAAAATCCGTTTACTTACCAAACCATAATGCGATTTATCTAGGTTAATTTCACTCGTGGTTAAAACCATTTCGCGTGCATTCAACCTCATCAACCGAACGCACCCAATGTGAGTGAATTCTTACAAACTCCCCTTTTTATTCATGTTTTGGGGTGTATCATGTGTCGTTTAAACTAATTCTCTTATGCAAATTTGTGTTATACCATTATATGAACTAAACTAGAATGTAACTATTATTGGTTGTGATGTATTCATATTGTCAATGTTGTACATTAGGCCCATCAGTTCGTAAGAACAACGCGTGCCTCAAAACTCATTCATTAGGCCCATCAGTTCCTCGTGGGAGACGAGAACAACGCGTGCCTCAAAACTCATACATTAGGCCCATCAGTTCGTAAGAACAACGCGTGCCTCAAAACTCATACATTAGGCCCATCAGTTCGTAAGAACAACGCGTGCCTCAAAACTCATTCATTAGGCCCATCAGTTCCTCGTGAGAGACGAGTCGAACAACGCGTGCCTCAAAACAATTATTTGGTGATGTGTGTTCAATATTCGATATTATGTGTTGTGTGAATAAACTTACATCTACATTTACTCATATATGGTATGCACCTTATTTATAATCAATTGGATAAACTTGTTCAAATGTTTTCCATAGGATTCACTCGCCAACATTATGTTGATCCAAAAACCTTTTTACACATGATACAGGTGAACAGGTTGAAGCAAGGAAAACATAGGATATGCCTTAGAAGAGAACCAAGAAGCTTAGATTGATAGTTAGAACACGTTGTATCATTTATTGTAAATTTCCATTAAATTGTATTAATGAATATGAAACATAAAATAAATGTCATGAGCTTTGATGATAACCCAATCATGCCCCGATCACCTTTTCCGCTGCGGGTCGGGGTGTGACAATATTCCTAGTTGGTTTTCCATGGAAAACCTATGGAAGTATCCCCAAATGTGTTTCAAGTGTGAAGAAAAAGAAAAGATCAAAAGGAGAGAGGTGAGTTAGAACTCACTTTTTGAAGCCTTGATCTTTTAGAGAAGAAGAGCTCTTAGAGCTTTTGAGAGAGAAGAGAAGAGAAGATTGAGGTGTGAAATTAAAGGAGATGGAGTGGGGTATTTATAGGTAAAACTGGGAGGGTGTTAGTTGAGGGGTAATAAATGCAAGAAACACAAAATTGGCTAATCCATGAGCTTGAAACCAACATTTCTGGATTATGCCCCTCTCGCGGGCCGCGAGAGGGTAAAGAGATTTCGGTTGCGGGCCGCGAGAGGTCTGACGGGCCGCGAGAGGCTTCCAAGGATTCGGTCGCGGGCCGCGAGGCAGGCTATTCCAGAAGATTCTTTGATTTTTGTTACTTTTAGTCCTTGAACTTAGTTTATCTTGATATTTTTGCATGTTTTAAGCGTATAATGCAATTAGTATGATGTGAGTGTCAAGTGTGAACGTATGAATCTTTGCACATATAACAAGTATCAGTTTGCATGTATTTAACGATTGAATGCATGTAAGACAAGTATGTATCAATTATGAATTTCACCACGATCAAAGTCTCGGATTACAAAATTTGGAAAAGAAATATGAATCCGATACGAATACGATACGAATACAAGTTTCCATAAATAAAAATACGATTACACTTTCTAATTAAAGAAAGTACGAAAAAGCGAGGTGTTACAACTTCTATTTATCTTCCACCACAATATACTTATGGTGGATTTGTTATAGTGACATCATATATTCCGAATTCTACCCTTCGGTTTGATAGTTTATGAAAAAGACCCATTACAAGGCATTAGACCGAAACGGCTTATACCTTTCACTTTTACACTACCGAAATGATTTACTTAATAATAAAACTCATTTTCAAACTACCCTTAAGGTCCTTTGCCCGGTTTGTAAATTAGAGGGTGTTTTGGTCAACTTTAGTCCTTTCTACGACGAAGGACTTTTAAAAGCATATTTTGACCAAGTGAGCACCTTTAAGGTCGTTTGCCCGGTGTGTAAATTAGAGGAGTTTTGGTCAACTTTAGTCCTTTCTACGACGAAGGACTTTTAAAAGCATATTTTGACCAAGTGATCACCTTTAATCAATGTTCTATTTAAAAAAATCATTATGTTCCTAAGAACATAATATCTACAATTCAATTTATTAGAATTACCTTACTTTAGATAACCCAATGTCCACTCGTGACTTGTTTAACTCTTATCGGACCTTAAGCATTTATTGAAAGTTTGACCCATTAAACATATCTGGCTCGGGTCATAGCATTGACCTGTTTTACTACTTGCACTATTAATTGCCAATTAATAGTGATGCAAGCCATACGCTATTCTCCCTATGAGCACAAAACTCGACAAGCGACCATTAGTCATTATTGTTAATGGTGATAATATTACATTTTGACCCGTTTAGTCCAAATGACCATTTTATCATTGTGAGATGTTACTTATTTGCTATGTCATCCATGTAATCCGTTTTGGCTTACGCCATACGATATATACTTAAAAATCAATTCTTAATTCTTTTGACCCATCATGGCTTACGCCATAGAGTGTCTTTTTCAAAACTATTATTTATCCGTCAACTCGTGACCAAAATTATTATTTTACCCTTGTTACTCATTATGGTTTACACCATATAACTTTTCAAACTCTTGTTTATTCGTCATCACATAATCGAATTACCGTTTTACCCCTTTTTACCATCAAATATGGTTTCTTACCATTTTCACTTGTTCCGACCCGTATCATTCCGCATCGGAACATCATATTTCAAATACTATATTAACTTATTCTTAACCAATACAAAAGGTAGGTTTTCTTCTTAAAGATGTAAGCTTTACTTACCTTGCATCTGATTGTGCTTTTCCGCGTACTTGATCCGTTTGACCCGCTTCTACCCAAGTTTCCCTCTAGCTTGTCAAGCGCCAGACTATCATTTATCATTCGCAAGATGGTTAGATTAGTCATTATTTATCACGACTATCCCATCTTACATATTTTATATCAAATTACTATTTTTTCTTACTATAGATCAGTTTGACTTTTAAAAGTCAACTGCCTATTAACATATGCAAATGCACAAATAGGTTCAACGAACTTACTTAGGCATTTCATCAAATACCCGGTAGGCGTTATTTCTATGCTAGTCTTTTAACTAAATTCCCAACCAAGTTCATCTCATTTCTTTCACTTTGACAAGTTCGTGTGATTATTAACATCAAGTTAACTTAGCTTTCGATTATCAATGCTAATTTATCCATTCATTATGCTAGAACTAAGGGTTTTCATCTATATGTAAAACTCATTTCATCATATTACTAAACATTCATCTGAATACCTAATATAATCAAGTTCTACATACAAACTAGTAGGCAACATTATTTCAAACACCTATTAACATTGACATAACATCAATTTCATCATATCATACAACACCCATTTCAAGTCATGTATGAACACTTATTCGAATCTCTAATTGGTTCAAGTATCTTACACAAACATACAAGTATGACGATCATGACGATCATGAACACTTATATCATCAATTTCATCATATAATCAAAACCTACTTCACACAAACTCATCGTATACAAATTCATCACATACCTTAGGTGTAGGATGACGCTACAAGCTAGAATCATCAATCATGCAAGTGAAATTACTTAAATTTCACCTTCAATTAATCAATTTTGTGATTTAGGGCTAAAGAGAGGATATTCCACACACACACACACTATGTGTGTTGTTGATTTTTGTTTTTGTTTTATACTTACAACTTCAAACATAATCCCTTTCAGCCCCTAAGGTTTGTCTTGATATTTTGTTTGCTTATAACTTAGTCTTTATAAGTAAACTACCATGTTAACTAGGTTAATATTCCTAGTTATATACTTCTTCCCAATATATCAAAAGAATATTAAATTCAATTATTTAAGTTCGGGGTTGCTACTACCCGACTTAACTTAAGCCCCAATAGCCCGGACCCTTTATAAACTTTATTTACTAAAAAGTATTTGTTCACTTCTTATTTAAAATTAGATTTATTTAATTAAATTCTAATATTTACTGGGTTAACTTTTTACTCTTAACGGTATTTTACCCGCTCATCACAATTAACTTGATTTAATTACCAAACTGTTTTCAGGGTGTTACAAAATAAGTTCATAATGATTAGCTCAAGTTTTTATAAGAATTTTTTTTACAACAAATACCCGAAAATAATAGAAAAATTATGGTAGCTCATAATATAAAGTAACTAAGTTTAAATCAAATTCATCGATGTAATAAACGAAATAATAAAATAAGTTTTTTATTTGTTTGCAAAGAGAAAAAAAAAAGATAGATATTTAATATTAATCATCAGAACTTACAAAATAAAGCTTAGTAACTTTGCTCGCCTATCACATTCTATCTATTCTTTATCTTAAACCCACACACAAAACTTCCGGATCTCGCCGCCGTCACCAAGCCAACTACCTGAAAATTTTGCAAGAAAGACTTCATTTATCTTCTCTAACTTTAGATGTTCTTGAGGGAGCGTTGAATAATGGGCCTGTCACGAGCGGCTTTCAAGGGACGATGGGACGAGACAGGGCAGGTGGGGTGGTGTGGACACTCCACCATGGTCCAGAGTCGACCCCACACCATTTAGCCTTAGTAGCTTTATATATATTAACGTTTGAGTGGCTATTGAAAAATTACATTGTCTTTTTTGAAAAATAATAAATTAATAAATTAAAAACTTAAAAAATAAAAGAGATCAAATAAACTTGGAATGTATATCTAAACTAATAATATCTAGAGCTAAAAACTCAAATTATATCTAGCAAAGTTTCAAAATACAATAGTTTTTAACATGCGATGCGTACATATAACGTGTGTAATTACAAAAATATAAAATGTATGCTTAGGATTTATGATGTATTGCAAAATACATACAAACATACATATATATATATTATATAATCATGTATAGTTTGTATACTTTTTGCTTCGATTTCTAGGTGGATTTAGTTTCTTTTGATAGTTTGTGTGTTTTCAGGTCGCGGTTGCTGAAACGAGGAGAAAACGCTTAAAATCTACTGGAAAAGTGTTAGCAACGAGAACCGGGTCGTGTCGTAGCTGAACGGGAACGAAAATCGAGAAATATGGAAAAAGAGGCCCATCGTGCTACGTGACCATGAAGTGGATGCCCGTCGCGTAACGCAACGCCATTAAAATATAATTTCTGAAAAGGGACGCGCCGCGCTACGCGACGCCAGAATGGTTTACCCGTCGCGCAACACGAGGGGGGTTTGACTTGCGACAGACTCGTGTTGATGTTGGATTCTTGCTGAAAATCATATAAAAGGATCATTATCATGCAAAAGTTAACCTAGTTACGAATTCAGGTGAACTTGGACGAATTCAGCAGCAGATCTGGCACGTTTTTTAAGGCAAGGAAGCACCGGAATCATCTGGTAAGAGCTGGAAGTCGAGAGATTGAAGATTTAACTGCTTTTGTTTTCCCGGTTTACTTTGTTTCTTCGTTTTGCTTCTTTCTATCGATGAATTCTTTGTTTGAAATTATTGTTTTGATAATTTTAACCATGTTTCTTGGCTAAAAGCCTTAAACTACTTAGGTTGAGATGAACACTTGTTAAGTTTGGATTTTTATCTGATTTTAATGTGATTATGGATTTTCTTGAAAAGTAATAAACTTTGTTTCTTTGATTTGGTGTGTTTGCATATCTTTACTTGTTCATTGAATGATTATTGTTTCACATGAATTCTAATAAATGTATTTCATATAATGGGTTTGTGTTGATTATCAAGTCCTTACGGGTTTGGGTATCTTTTGGTGAATTGGCCAATAAACCATAGAAACAGTACTCACGATTTGAATAGGTTTAGATTTCTACTAACTTTAGTCACTGTGAAGTGCTAGATTATTTATAGGTCTAGTTTGGTAAATTGTTAGAACTAGGTTTTGTAAAAAGCCGGTTTTAGTTGCCTTGCCAAATCCTTGTCTAGTAAACCAAATCGAGTTCCATAGTTGCCTTAGATTTCCACTATGAGGTAGTTAGTCACTTTAAGGCACTTTTCTAGAAAGTTAGATGGGAGTCTAGTTAACCGGTAGTCGTAACAATCTTGTAGAGTTCCATATGTGTCTTCCCGAGAAGGGTCGGGGGTCCTATTCGGTTCCTCTTAAAGTTTAGCATTTAAAGATCTCGGTTCCATATCACATTAGCATCCGATAGAAGGCCATATAATAGCATTTGGGAGTCCAACCTAGTTAGTCATTTGTCATCACTAAGTTCAAACCTAGTTCAGTTGCATTCGAATCTTTCTTAGTTAATTAATTTAATTTCAATTTGCAATTCTTAGGAATATTTAGAACCCCCCCTCCCCCCAAAGATAAAAACAAATTAGTGTCATGTCCGTGTTACTGTCAGTTTAGATAGAGTAGTTAAACGTAGTTAAATAGAGTCTCGTGGGTTCGATATTCGGACTTACTTAGCTTTACTAGAGTCAATCGGTTCGCTTGCCGGTTAGTAGTTTAGTCGAGTTTTAGAGAGTCTAGAGTATTACTTCGTGTCTAGTTTAGGTTAATTTAGTTTGTCTTTATTAAACTACTTTTAGCACATCAGCTTTTATGCGTGATTTTGTTGTTCTTTTGGTTACCACATGCCTGATTATGGTTTTTTGTTCATGCGTGTTTGAGTTTTATAACATGCATAATTTACTCGTGTAACATCGCATGTTAAGGACTATTTGTGTGTGTTGTGTGTGTGTGTGTGTGTGTTGTTGTGTGTGTGTGTGTGTGTGTGTGTTGTGTGTGTGTGGGTTAGGTTTTCATTAGTGAACAACCCCCTTGATTATCAATACATAAGTGTAAATCAATGACAGGGATTTGATGATGAAAATACATTAATGTATTTTTCGATATGATGATGTAAATTAATGGTCAAGATTTATTCACTCAGTTCACAAATAAACTAGCGTTCACTCTAGAACTCCACCATTAATTCATAATATTGGAAGAATAGTTTCTTTCTTGTCTTTGGTGTCTGTGGTTTTTTTTCACCCTAAAATTTAAGGTTTTCTATATTTATAATAATTAGTAGATTACACCTGTGCTTTGCGGCGGAGACGACCCGAATTTTAATACATTTTACATGGATCATAGTCATAGTGGTAAAAAAAAAGTTAATGGCGGAAATCTGATCGATATTGGCCCGGTTCATTACAATATTGATATAGTACCAACACTTGATATAGTATCCGAAAAAGAAAACTTAAAAAATAAAGTCGTGATAAGTCCATAAGGATGTCGACACATAGCTTACATCGATGAAAGCCATAATATATGAATACCATTAACGATTCTAATAGTACCAATACAGTACCGATGTTTTTGAATGGGTAGTAGCTCGATACATTTTCAAAACTAAAATTATATCTAGTATTTAATATTTGTAAAAAAAATAATGAATGGATAAAAATAAATAAACTATTTCATTGAAAAAGATATATTATGTAGAGTGTACGAGGTAAATTTAAAACTTTAAAAAGTAATTAAAAAAAGAAAGGAAAAAACAAATTCAGTATTCGTTATATAATATAATATAATATATATATAATATAATATAATATAAATATAATATAATATAATATAATATAATATAATATAATATAAATATAATATAATATAATATAATATAATATAATATAATATAATATATAATATAATATAATATAATAATATAATATAAATAAATAAATTATATTATATTCTATTATTTGAAAGTATAGTTACTTTCTTGTCTTTTGTAGTATCGTATTTTATTATATATTATTATTATTATTATTATTAATTATATTATTATTATATTTTATTATTTTATATTTGCGTAATAAACTTTAAGTTTTTTATTTTTGTAATAAAACTTTAGTTTTTTACAAAATTACCACAAAAGCAAAATTAGTTTTTGTTTTACGTTTTTTTCTTCTTTTCAGATTTGGTTGCCGTTTGGCTACTTAGCATAATGTTGGTCGTCACATTTGGACTCATGTTTTATTACCCCTTCGACTTTTTAATACATGTCGATATAAATTCGAATTCATCTACGTTTTACGTCGTGTTAGAAGTTCATGTTTTTATTTTACGTTTTTCCCGGTTATAGCCGTCGTTCGCTTGTTACTTAACATGGTTTTACGCCCCCTAACCGTGTCACAGGAAGCTTAAGACTTGTTGAATTTAAATCCCAACATCTACAAAATAAATGAAATTGTAAAATTTCAAGTCATCTGTACAGCCGTAATAAATCGGTTCCTATGATACACATACATTTTACAATTGTTATTATTATACAGAAAATTAATAAATCAAGAATCCATATAAACATAAACAATCAATACATGTAAAGATCTATATGAAAACATAAAAGCTCATTTGGTTTATTGAATACTTAAACCATTTTCAGGATTAAATTTCAAAGACTCTTTCCAAATAAGTTGTTTCACATCATCTTCACTTAAAGAGGCTTGTTCAAAATCAAACACAAAAGGTGATGGACATGTGGGTTCCTCATTGATTTCATGAAGATTTCTCACCATTGGGTGGTTTAATGCTTCCTCCACTATAAACAAAATGTAAAAAATAATTATTATAATTTTGTTAAAATTAATAAACATGTACTAAAAATATAAATAACTTAAGAGGCTTACCAGTTATGCGTTTGGCAGGATCAAAAACCAACATTCTTTGTGCAAGATCCATAGCCACTGGAGACACATGTGGGAATTTTTCTTGAAAAGTCTTCTTTGAGACATGGGGTAGCTGTTTAACATACCGTTGAGCGTTATCGCTTCTAAGAAACCCGAGATCTGAGTCATCGGGTGAACCGAGTAGCTGCATTCAACCAAGTAGCTATATTAAATTTTACATATCTTAAACTATGGGTGTGTATGGTTCAGTTTGAGGTTTTTGAAAACCGTTTGTTTTCGGTCCTTTTGGTTTTTGGTATTTGATTTTCATGATGGGTTCACTTTTAGTTTTTTTGGTTTTGCCATTTCCGTTTAAAACTTTTTGGGCCAAAAAATAATAGCCTATAATGAATTTCGGATTGAAAATTTGGGCCTGAATTTTTTTCTGTCAATTAATGATTAACTAGTATTTAGGACCCGCGCTTTGCAGCGGGTCCATTAAACCAAATAAAACGTAAACGTAAAAACGTTAAACCATGCACGCGTGTTACGGGCATGTTAACTTGCAAAAATTATATTCAAATGTAAAATACAGAATAAAATAACTAAGTCGATTTAGAACTCTGCGATTGAAACAAGGTCATTAAACCGCAAAAAAAAAAGTAAAAACGTTGATCATACACGTCTGTTACAGCGTATTAAGTCGCAAGACTAAAACGTAAAACATTATTATAGCCACACAAAACCTTTTTTGTTAACCTTGAAAAATAAATCAAGATGTTGACTTATCAAACCAAGAGTAGAACAATAGCATTGAACAAAATTGAATATTACATCTCCCTCACACACAAATTTTGTTAAATAATAGAGAGAAACTTGATATTAATTACGCATTTTGGCCTAAACTTTTTAGGAAACACCATTTTTTATATTTATAAGTTACTTAATATAACAAAAATATTATAACCAATAAATATAGTAACAAACATTACAAAATAAAATGGTTTTTCGGTTATTCAACTCGCTTCGATTTTTTCGATTTTTAGAAAATACAAAACCAAAACCAAAACCAAACCATAAAATTCGAATTTCAGAAAATACAAAACTAAACCATTAGTTTTTATTGGTTCGTGTTTTCTAGTTATTTCAGTTGCATGTCGGTTTTTTTCGGTTTCATGCGCACCCCTAAATTTTAAACAAAATAATAATAATTTTGAGTCATATGGAGAACCAAGAAGCTGCATTCAACCATTTTTTTGATAACCATATTAAAGTAAATTTTAATTAATTGATAACAAAAAAAAACAATTTGGGCAGATGGGTACCTGAGTTATAAGGGATAACTGTTGAACATAATCTTTTCCTGGAAAAAGTGGTTCCCTCAAAATAATTTCCATCAAAATGCAGCCAACTGACCAGATATCAATGGCTGCAGTATACTCTGAACAGTTAAGTAGTAATTCAGGTGCTCTGTGCCACCTGGTTACCACATATTCAGTCATGAAATCTGTTTCAGATGTGGTCCTAGCGAGCCCAAAGTCACATATCTTTAGGTCACAGTTTGCATCAAGGAGCAAGTTGCTTGGTTTTAGATCGCGGTGTAACACGTTTGCTGAGTGGATGTATTTAAGCCCGCGTAGTAACTGGTACAGAAAATACTGCAATAAAAAAAAAACAGATTATTTGGGTCATTTGAGAATACAAAATATTGGCGTGTCGCGGTGTCAGGATTTTTGGTGTGTTTTTAACTTACCTGACAATGGTCGTTTGTTAACGGCTGTGACTAACGAATGATCTGATGCAGATCAGTATCCATGTATACGATGTAGACGTCATTAAACTTTTCTTTGTTTGGTGGCCGGATGATGTCCTTGATTTTGACAATCTGCAAATTATCAAGAAATTATTATTTCAACATGCAAATCATCAAGAATATAGAAAAGAAGAAGATGAGAATACATGAAAAAAAATGTACATACATTCTCATGATCCATATGGCAGAGGAGTTTGATTTCGCGTAAAGTCCTCTTCGCGTCAATTCTGTTATCAAACGCGTTCCCTATTTTCTTTATCGCGACCTCTTCTTTTGTTTCCGAATTCTTAGCGCAGCTGAAATTAACCAAAAAGTTTATGAAATCAGTAATTCTTAATTAATTGTTTCTAGTAACCAAATCCAATAAAAAGGCAACAAATCTGAACAATTTTCATGCTCTAAATACTTTTAGATCTCAATGATTCTTTTCATCAATATGACAATAACAAATAACATCAAATTTTCAATAAACTGGAAACACAAATTCCAAGTTATTAAATCTAATCTGAATTAAATATTTCGTAGCTAAATCGAATTCCATTCAACTTCAATATATCAAAATTCTAATAACTCATTAATTCAAGTAATTCAAAATTCAATTCATTTAACTTTAACTATTTTCTAACAGTTAAACAAATAACATTGAAATTTCAGCAAACCATGAATAAGCGAAATGCGATTACCAAACGAGTCCATACGCCCCACGTCCAACGGGCTGAATGGGAGGAACATACTTGGAAGAAACCTCAAAAGAGGTTTCCAAGCACACTATACTGCACATACTTGCCATCATAAACCGGAACTCCTTTCAACACCACACCCAACCCTCCGCCTTTCGACTCGCCGCCTAGTTCCATTTGTCCTCCTCCTCCTCCTACTCTTGATCAAAAATCACAATCACTTTAATTCAAACAAGTGGGATGATCATCATTACTAGTGTCACCAAGTGTATTTATAATGGAATGAGGAAAGTAAAGTGATTGGAATTTGAAATTTATGGGGCCTTTGTTTATTTGTCCACTTATTATTTGTGGGACTTTTGAAATGTCAAATTTTCTTGGTCGTTGTTTCGGTTGGTGGCAAAACTCCATTTTAAGGTCAACTTCAGGCAACTTGTTTGAAGGATTTGTTGACTAATGGTTTTCTTTTTTTTTTTCAATTTTGAAACATGATTGTCTTGAGAAATGGGTAGGAAGAACCGTGGAAATGGAGTGTCTATGAAAGTGGGTTGACTTATACATGACTTGGTGGTTTTGATTGGGATGTGTGATCTAACTAGGATATTGTCTCGCGACAAATCGCGGCGTTCCGAAAAAAGATTTACGTTAAAACGTAGGTCAACTGAAAATGTATATAAAAATAAGTATGAAAACGTATTGTGTTTGACTCGACTCATTTGCGGGAAAAAATTACGGGTCAAAACGTAAACCAACAAAAAACGTACATAAAGATAAGCAAAAAAACGTGTTATATTTGAACCGACTCATTTCCGAAAAAAAAGTTACGTCAAAAAGTAGATCAATCGAAAACGTACATAACAATAATCATAAGAACATATCATATTTGACCCGACTAATTTTGCGGGGAAAATAACGTCGAATCATAAATCAACTTGAATTTATACCCTTTTATACGTAAAAATAAACGCGTAACACGCGAATACAAAGTCTATAGAAAGTTAAGGGGTTTGTAAGTGTCAATACTCTAAGTTAAGGGAAAAAGGTAGTGAGAGTGAATTTGATTACAGTCTGTACCAATTCGTTTTGTCGCGATACCAGCATTTGGTATAAGAACAGAAAAAGAAAACAAAAAAATGAACAGTGATATGGACAAAAGGATATTGACACGTATTTATAAAGACGAATACCGGTATCATTTCCCATAACATCTAATACCATTTTATTACAATCATGATATGATACCGGCAATCATTATAGTATATTATACGAAAAAATATTCTAGTTTTGAAAACAATTACGTTGTTTTATTAAAATTTATGTCAGAACATTGAGAAAAAAAAGTTAAACACATATGTGTATTTCACTTTTTTTTAAATAAATGGCGCTAGATATTACAGGAAAATTAGATTAAATGAAAACTAAATTAGTTAAATGCATATAATATTTAATTAATAATATGAATAATTTGGAGCAATGACAAGGAAAGAAAAATATATCGGTGTGCATAGACTAGAATTACGGACTCGGGGAAGAAAATATAAAAGAAGAATGAGGACCTAAGAGCAAGAAGTCAGAAAAGATAAGAAGAATGTATCAGAAGGTGTTAACAAATAATTATTTTCGTATTTATGACTAGTGGAACAAACACTTTATATACGTATTTTTTTAACGCTAAATTTCTTTTCTCTTGTCGTATGTGATATTTGTTAAATCCTCTCTTTAAAGATGTTTAAAGACTTTACCAATAGACCGCCACCTATTGATCTTTAATATACGTATCTTATTTCTCGGCTTTGTAGGAGTTAAAGCTTATATGTCACATAATCTAACAAATAGATATTTGACCTTTCTTTCACCCTAAATGTGTAACATTTCTTAAGACATTTTTTTTTTCATCATTGTCTTAATATGATTTAGTCAAGCCTGTCGGTTTATTTATCATATGTTCAATTACACATTCAGCAGTAGCATATGAGATATAAAGTAAAGATCTTTTTAATAAGGTTAACTAGACCCGTGCATGTTGTGGCGCGGGTACCTAGCTAAAGCAATCATTTTTTGCTGTACAATCATAAAATACCAATATATGACCCGGCTTATATATAGGAAACGTACAAAAAAACATAAAACATGTATAAAGGAAAAACTTACATGTGTAATCAAAAGACACAGTCACATCAAGGACTGAAATTTTACGTGTAGCACGTTGCGGCATGGTTGATATGTAGAGTAACTCTAATTTATACCATCGAATGAATGCGTATTATATTTGACCCCACTCGATTCGGAACCAAATTTACGGTGTAACGTAGAACAACTGAAAACGTACATAACATAAACACGAATACGTATTATACTTTATGTGAATTGTTTCCAAAAAAAGTTTACTTCGAATGTATACAACTCGATACTGACACGTACATAAAAATACGCAGGTAAAAGTAACTTTATTTTTTTAATAAAGGAACGAATGGGGCAAACGCACAAAATGGAGTTTCCAAAAAAAGTTTACGTCCAAATATGTATGAATTTGAATTTATACCAACATATACATAAAAATCCGCATATAAAAAATCGTTTTTTAGTAAAGAAAAGAAAGGCAAATGCACAAACTGGAGTAATAGTACAAGGATATAAATAAAAATTTTAAAAGTTATTGAAAAAGTTGTAGAATGAATTAGCAGTTTAGAGCTTAAAATTGCAATGTTTCAAAGTTAAGGGAAAGTAAAAATGTACTAATTGTATAAAAGTAAAAAAGTACAAGTTATCAAAGTTGAGATAAAAAATACAAATGATCAAAAGTTGTGGGGGTTGGTGGGAAATCCCACCCATTTTCATCTTTTTGATCACAGTGAACTAATTCTATACCTGTCCGGTGGACAGGTTATCTAAAGTCATCATGTCATTAAAAAAATTAGTTGAATTATAAATAAAAAAATTGTTTGTTTAATAAAGAGCAAAACCATGTAGAATGTTTCACTAAAGAATTCATATTAACATGTAATTTATGCCAAAGAACACTAACAAAGCATGGTTGGAGGCAAGTTTTCGATTTTACACTTTTATACTCGCTAGAGATAAAACATCACAAGGTCATTCATACCATCATGATAATCGAGCCAAATTGTCAGTCTAGTTGAAAGACGTTAATTTCATGGTTCATTACTCCGTCATAATTCCTCTAGTATGTTTTGTATTTCTCAATATAATACCTAACCATGGTTCATAACTCCATCTGTATAACTGTTGGCACTTGATATCTTCTTGTTTAGTACCTAAAATCCTGAATAATATCTTAACCCATGAATCTGCCATTTTTGGTCCAAAGCCATGGTTTGATTGAAAATGACATCCAACCTAAGATAAAAATAATTTTATTTTGTCTAAATTGTTATTGCAAGTTACAACTAATCAAATCCAGAAAAAGATCAGTACTGGTATCAAATTTCCCAAACCGAAATATTTTCGGTACGAATTCGAGTACCGACTTTAGGCTTTATCGGTACCGGTACGATAGAGTACTTGGTTAAATAACCACATCAGTAAAAAAGTGACCTGAAATGTATTTAAAAGGTTTGCATGTATAATCTCTTATTGAAAAGAAATATGCATTAGTCCTCTAACAAAATATCTTTTACTAATAACATGGTCAAAAAGGACAAAGAATATTTGTGGTCAACCAGCCCGACCCCTTCGTTACCTCTATTAAAAATTCACCATCATTTTAGGAAAGAAGGATTTACCTAGCCACTTGTTGGTTCATATGGTGAAGTAGAAGATTCACAATTGTGCTTTGCCCACTACTACCAAGACCAACCCGTCTCCCTTGATGTATAGCTAAATGATACATTCACAAACTCAATATGAACCTTCACATTTGACAACTTTGACCCTGCCAAAATTCAACATGCACATTAGTTCAAATACTAAGATGTGTTTCACAAATAAAAAAAAGTGCTAGCACCGGAAGTGAACTGGTCATTAGCCGTAATATCCATCATTTAAAATACCTTTGCACTTGCACCAACAGATTGCATTAATAATGATAAATTGTCACCTACAACCCATGTTGAGTAAATCGGTCGCCTTCACTGTACAATACAAACTTTGTAAGTTGTTCAACAGTGTTGAAATTACATAAGGAGCACTTGTTCTAGAGCTAACATGAGCTACTTTTTCTCAGCCAATTGTTGCACCTAAACGTGAATAGAAATTAGTAAAATAGTCAAATGCTTATACTAATAAAAATACAACCAAATGTATACCTTTCAAGTTCTTTATGCCATGTTTTATAGACGGGTCAAGTTAAAAAGAAAGAGTAGTTAAAAAGGGGAATGTGTCGTTGAGAAGTCATCCAAAGTCCCTACAAAATCATATCATTCGTTAAATACGGTTATTGTAAAATATAGTTTTTGTAACCATAATTCATGTGTTAATTATAAATAAAAACGGATAAAAGTGTTATGCATCATTCCAACCTGGGCACTTTCAAACTGTACTGACCCGTTACCAACCCATCTTTCCACTTCAAATAGATGTGATTAAACTTGTATTCTCTCAGTGATTAACTCTTAATATTGCACTTGAAATCGATTAGCACCTGAAGGTTCAGCAAGCAGAAAAGCATCAGTGCAGCAATATCTTGAGAAATAGAAAAATAGGTACCCCTTTAGCTCTCTATGCAGCAAAGCACTCAATCCAGCAGTTTGTTTGCTTCCCTTTGTTGTTTTTTCTTTCCTTGTTAGGTTTAGGTTTCAAAGCAAGAGAAAAGGGGAAAATCCTGCATACAAAAAACGAAAAGTCATTAAGTTATTACGTGTGTTAGTTGACAGGAATCTCGACACCACCGAAATACCTAATTAGATGCAACATACCTTTAATGCAGCATACCATTCAAATACAACCTGTCTGGATTACATAATTAATTTTGCAGAAGTAATAAGCTGAGATAATATGTTTTAATTGCAAAATCAAAATTTGTAGAAGTAAAATTTGAAATAACTTGGTTGAGTGTTCATTTGAATAGTAGAAGCCAAAATAATTGGGGGCGTCTTCGTTCTATTTGAAATAACATGTGTTACAAACTAAACACTAACCCAATTGCGAATTGGAAAGCAAAATTTATGCAAATCATGAATGAATCTGGCCCTGTGATCCGAGAACATGAATGATTATGGTGAAGGAAAATGTAGACAACAATGTCGCGAGGTCTGTAGCCAAACACAATCATAAAAATTATAATCATAAGAAACCTAATTTAAATCTAGATGCTTACCATATCAGATCGCAATGGAATCATGGTTGAATGTTCTGATATCGACATTGAATATCTGCTACAAAAGGAAGGGGATACGGTGGTAACTGGCGAGACGTGGGGAAGAGAAAAGGGTTGACCCAACCGTTTGTAAACCTCCCTTTCTAGAAGGTTTTTCATAATTACAAGGGTCAGGATTTAATCTCACTCTCATCCAACAACTGAGATTGCAAGTTGTTTTCATTGACTTTAATGGAACATAAGTATATATAATGTCACAAAGTTATTCTTCTCATAACCTTTCATCTATTATAGCAACAACTCTAATGACTAGCGACGAACACATGGTTATGTAATCAAAAGCTCAAGATTATATAATCAGATAATCAATGGGGTGATGGTCTATTGATAAACCTTTAAACACCTGAGTTTAGGAGGGAAAGTTCTTGGATTCAAGTCATACAGATGACAAAGATTAAAAATTTACCGTTAAAAAAAAGATAAGTTTTGTATCGCTTAGAGAACTTTATGAGGTAACTTGCCAAAATAATTGATGAAGGCTTTCTTAGAGTTACCCATGCGATTTTTTATTCTAGATCATGAGGATTGATTACTCAAGACATTTTTTTGAGTCTTGATCCTTGATGAAGAGCCTATAAATATTACGGGTTTCAACTTTCAAATGTAGCGATCAATATTTAGATGGGTCATGACATTAAGTCCAATATAAAGAATCCTAATCATAACTGGGCCTTGAACACGTGTAAAGGCAAATTAAAATTAGAGACGTAAAAGATCGGTTTGGAAAATCCGAACCAATTCATAATCCGACCCAATATCACACCTGAAACCGGTTTGATCCAAACTAATTTGTAATCTGACCCAATATCACACTTGAAACCGGTTTGATCCAAGCCGACCTATACCGCCATTTTGTATATTAGTTCCTACTCTTGTTATTAAACCAGTTTGGACTCTAACTGATTTGAAAAATTACGTTTGAAAAACTGGTTTACCCAGGTCAACCCGACCCAAGCGATTTATATAGGGTTCAAATATTTATTTTTTATAACCGGTGTATGACTCAAACCGGTTTCGACCAAAGTTGACCAAACCAATTTGATTTACAACCCGAACCCGGTTTTTTTTAGAATAAATAACAAGTAGACCTCGGATTAAAATAGTTTAAATAAAATTTGAGGGAAGCAGCCTAAATTTTAATGTTGGTTGAAACTTAGAGCTAAAAGTTATAAACTACATAGCTTTTTAAATGGTGTTTGGGTGCGTTTTTTCACTCGGTATGCAGACTTAATTCTGTATAGAACTACCTTATTATATATCTATTCATAAGGTTCTTGTCTAAAAAATTGTGATGGAACAAAGAATATGCTTAATTTTTCAAATATATCTTGATCTTGTAGATTTTTGACATGTTACTCTTATTATAGTTCTCGAGCTGGATAAGACATCTTTCTAGGCTGGTCCAAGGTATGGCAAATTTGGTGCAAATCTAAAGTTGCATGATTTGAATTGATTGTGACTTAAGTATCGAATGTCAGTGAGTTTGAATACATTTTTGATGTTAAACAAGAGTGATGATTACACCTTATAACATTATGCGTTATCCATACCATGATAACCGATATATCCTATGTCGCACTAAACAGATGGATAGAAGTCTTGCTGATGAGCTCTACTTGGAGATTTTAAAACCAAAAGCAGTATTAGATCAACATATAATGCTTTGATATTATTGAGAAAAGCTTAATTACAATACACAATTACAATGGCTTTACATAAACTGTACATGGACTTTACAATGGAAAGGAGAATGCAACGGCATGGGCATAGGAGAAGGCTAATCTAAAGGAGGAGAATAATTACAAATTTTATCTAAAAATAAACCTCATATTGACTAAGAGAATATTATGTAATATTGTCTTTAAGACAACAATCAGTTCATCATAGTGGCGCTACCAGGAGTTAAAACCTGATACATTGTTAAACTACTAATATTTGTATACTTTCACATTTTAAGATTTTTACATTTAAATATAATAATTATTATTTTTTATCTAGTGTCGTATGTAATTTCAATGAAATTTATAATGTAAAATATATTATAAAATCAAAAGGTATAGCCTATGTGCATTGTTCAACTGTTGTTTACATCATTTAAATGGTTTCACCCGCGAAGTTCGCGGGTGATAACCTAGTTAATAACAAATAAAACTTTATAACATAAGAATTTAGTCAATATACCTACCTGAATGAACAACGATTAAATATGCATGCATCTGTCTTGGTATTCGGTAACAATCTAAAAATGACAGAATTAAACAAAACATATAATAGAATCATATTGAGTTGTATAAAACTATCAAAACAATGACAAATTCGTCCGTTTAGATCATAAGCCAACTTATCTACTATTCTTTAGCTGCCTGTAAAAAGGGTTATTTTAGATTTGCCTGATTATAAAATGTAGTGATACCATATTACAAAAATGTAGTTGCTACTACCCTTAATCAATACTAATCCAAGTTGAATGAAATTGTGTAAAGTTAAGAGTTGTCCACTTTGAACTTGGCTCAGAATATATAATATCATCATAGCCCTTAAAATAGTTTAAAAAACACAAAATAAACACAAAAACCATACCCGTATATTATCAAGGGTTCCGAATACTAAAGCGTATGCATTTGAAGAGTTACAAATACTAAAATGTATCATCGTTATTGAACCTGTTTTGACCCATTACTAACACAAATAGTTACAAACAAATATCAAATAGTTCAGGGGCGAACCTACCTTATTGGTAGGGGTAGTCTCCGCTACCCCTTGACGCTCCGACGGTAGTGTAAATTTTTGAAAAATTTGACATTTTTTTATTTCGTTACTCCTTTTCTATTAAACGTTACCCCTACGAAGATTTTCTGAATCCGCCACTAAAATAGTTTATGTACCAACTAACACAGAGTATGATATTATATTATATTATATAGATTGTTGTTAGGTTTAAATCACATCCTGGACCTCACACATAGAGCTAGGCATAAATAACATTCAAGATCTTGTGTTGACGGTTGTGTACTTGTGTTGCAAAAGAGTGGAGGCATAAATAGCTTCTTATTCTTAGGCAAAAGAACATTTATTATTATTTTTACTTAAATTGGTAATCTAATATTTCCCATGAATTAATTTATAAATTGGTTTGTGGGAAGCTTTTACTATTCAATTTTTAGTGTGTTGATTTGTGAATGAATATTTGTAGATAAATGGGTAAATGTCATGTGGCATCAACTTTTATGCAAAGTATTTCTATAAGTCTTAAAGCTATGTGTACAAGGTTCTATTGCATGTAAATAATTATGTTTTCTTCCCTTAGACTATTACTAAAAATAAAAATCCTCCCTTAGAGTATTAGTGTAAGTATCAAATAACTCTTATGGTTTTTTTTTTAATTTTAATAAAACCTATACTTTATAAATTTATTTAACTATTGCTATTATTATCATTAATCAAACCCGGTTGAGTTGCGAGTTTACATTATGTAAAGCGTATATGTGGTTCAACGTTTTTATGTCTATTTTTTGTTCGATTTAACGGTAGCGCCGCAAGGCGTTTCACTCGTTTATATAAGATTTAAGATATTGTCAACGTATTTGCTATAACACATGAAATTCTTTTCCTTTTTACGTTTTGGCACAAATATTGCGGTTAACGTTTTTACGTCTATTTTGGGTGTGGTTTAACGATCCCGCCACAAATGCATAAGTCCTAAATACTAGTTATTTTTAAACATGAAATCACGTTTTTAGTTAGGTCGCAATGGCTTTTATGTATGTGTGTGGGGGGGGGGGGGGGGGGGGGGGGATGTGAAGTTGTGAACACTTGTGGGTCTTTTGGGTTGATATTTATAGGTGTAGCCCAATTAAAGATATAGTGCCAACAGATGAGCCCAAGTAAGCCCAAAACTATTGGAGTACATTTTTTTCATTTTCAACCGACAACCGGTCCAATCAGTAACCTGAATACAGTTGTTGATTCGATAATTGGCTCTGTTTTCAGTGATTGAATTGATCTGAAAACTAAAATACATCAATTATTTAGTTCTCAAACATTCCTGAATACAAAATTAAGAGGATATCTTCCGTAAGTTTTGATTAATACTAATGCTTATGTAATTAATAGCCTATATGCGACTAACCCACTTGATAAAGGCACTTGATTAATGGTTATTTTTAACCATAGGTTGGCAACCCGTTAGGAATTTTTCTTAGAAATAACTGCTTTTTAACCATTGCACCAGTTAATCGGGAAAATTGAAAAAAATATAATCTTTTTTCAGTTAATTAACAAAAAATAACCGGTTATAGTGAATAACCGAACCTGTTAAAGTAATATCCGGTTAAAGCAACAGTGAGAAAAAAATACCGACGATTAGGTTAACCGAATCGGTTAGAGAAAGTAACCGGCTTGTGCACCTCTACTTGACACTCACAACTAGATTAAAAGTAGGGGTTTCCGTTAAAGGTTGGTTGTATTAAGTTTTCAAATCAGTGAATTTGATGACAAAATGTTACAAGGCGTTTAGAGTGTAGCCTATGGCTTAAAAACAATAATTAGTTGGATTGTTGTAAACGTAAATTCTCCAAAAACCTTCTTCCACGTATATTTTCAAGTAAATTAAATGTTACAAGGCGTTCAACGTGTAGCCTATGGCTTAAAAGTAATAATTAGTTGGATTGTTGTAAACGTAAATTCTCCAAAAACCTTCTGACACGTATAATTAGAAGCAAATTGTATAACTTCTTTTATAAAATACATGTTACAATCACAAACTGTGGGGTCGATTTTCGTATATCCGAATCGTTGGAACCAAAAGGTAGCGAAACACAAAATAGCAGGATGATATGAAGCTTTATCACAAACCAAACAACATGCTACTTTAGGAAGCTTCCTAGAAAAAGGTTAACAATTTTCAACAAATTATATAATCCAATGAGCCAACCTCGTCCATGTCTCTCCCAACAATATCCAAATTAGATATAGTATTATAACTTTAGTAATCATTAAGAGTACCCGATATGTATATTTATTAAAATAGGTGCAAATATTCGATGAACATTATCTTATTTATTTGTATTTATTACATAAAGGGGATAGTGACAGGCAGTTTGTCTGGTTTTTTTATTAGTTCAACCAAATTACGATTTTGTTTTGTTTAAATTTACATTTTTGCCAAATATGCTACACATTTTACATGAAGGGGAAGAGTGTCAGGTAGCTTGTCTGGCACTTCCCCATTGTTTCAGCCAAATTACGATTTTGCTTTGTTTAAATTTACAATTTTGTCATATATAATATACATTTACATGAAGGAAATAGTGTCAAACAGCTTGTCTGACACTTCTCTATTGATCAGTATTGATCCAGTCAAATTACGATTTTGCCTTGTTTATATTTACAATTTTGCCATTGGTTTTGTTTTTTCCTCTCCCATCCAAATTAAGATTTTTTTCCCTCGGTTCAAATTTACAATTTTTGCATTGTTTTTGTTTGTTTTCCCTGTCAAATTATGATTTTGCCCCAATGTAAAATTACAGTCATACCATAATTTTAGTTGTTTTTTTACATGTTTTATTTTAATTGGTTGAGTCGGTGTAATTTTTATTCCTGTCAGGTGCTTGGCACACGCTCGTTTGTCCTGAAAAATTACAATTTTGCTACTGGTTTAAAAATATGTTTTCCATCGTTTTAGATTTTTTTAGCAAAAGTATGGTAATGTTTTGTTTTAATTGGTTGATATGTTTTTTTTTTAGATTGTGTTATGAGTAGTATGTACAAGCAACCGAAACAAAAACGTACATGTTATGAGAGAGAAATATATTCGGCTTAATGCCCCACGACACGGGCGGAGGAAAAAAACTAGTTTGTTACATTGTTCTTTGTTATTTTGTGTTTATTCGTATGTGTATTGTTTGTGCTCAATTCTGTTTTTTTCTAGAGGTTATTGCTAATGTAAATTTTAGGGATTTGCAAGATGTATATTGTCTTTATTTTTTAAATATTAATTAGTATCATAAAATCAGTTAAAACTTAAATAAAAGTTAATAAAAATTATTAGTTTCATGTATTAATAAAAAGGATTTTGTTGCCTACTTTCATTAAGGATCTATATAACAAACTCAAATTGTTATAACATGTTATCATGGGTTTTCTTAGAGTTAATTACATAGATATTCCTTATTGTTTACCTTAATACTTTCATTAAGGATCTATATAACAAACTCAAATTGTTACTATTTTCGCCCAAGCTTAAATTAAAATAAGTTTTAAGAATATGGAATAGGGTTGAGCGTTTTTAGTCTGGATCGCCCAAAACGGGTGACATAACCGAACTGATCAAAGGGAAATTGGTTAAACTATCAGTCTCGGTCCAACCGGTTAACATGACAGCCAAACCTAAAACCAGAATGCACTTCTTGGTCCGGTTGTTGATTGGGCTGATAGTTTGTGGTATGATATCTTAACAACTATATCTCGATACTAAATTTGAGAGTTTAACGTGACTTTTGGTATGCTAAGATTTGGCTGCCAATTGTCTTAACATGACATCAAATGTGAAACATTGCCTTAACAATAGATTGTGGCCTTTATGATTAACGACAACTTAGCATTAGGAATGGTTGGGATATAAATGTGTTGAGATTAATCTTGAATTAATTGATTGTTTATTTATGTTTATTCGTTTAAGTCTAGATAATTTGGTTGTATATTATATATATATATATATATATATATATATATAGAGAGAGAGAGAGAGAGAGAGAGCCGTTATTGCGTTTCTTATTAAATCCAGTTGTCGTTTATCGTTTTTGATTCGATTGTTCCAACAAAATGCACCGGGTTTGGACAGAACTGATCCAAGACTAGCATTTTATTATATATTTAAACTGAGTTTTATCCCACAAAAGTTTTTTCTCTTTTATTAGAAAAGACTAAACAAATATTATATTTTGATTAGAGGTTGTTTGACTACTTCTGAATAGGTAAGTGTTGAACCAGTAAGAGATCTGAACAACTAAATGCTGAATTAGTAAGAGGTAACCCCTAAGATTCAGTATAATGCTAAACCATTCAGAGACAAATATCTAGCCAATTCAGATAAGAGGTCTTAGTCATTCAGACTCAGTATAATGCTTAACCATTCACAGGCAAATATTTGAACCCTTCAGACATTTGCTTCCGAAACAAACAGTCTAAACCATTAAGTAATAAACCAGTAAATATCTGAACCATTAAGAGCTGAAACAATCAGCCATTACTTTAATACTGAAACAATTTCAAGAACTAGACATTTCTACGCACATTGAGTTTTTTAGTTAAAATTGGCTATATGGTGAACATATCCGTAGGTAATTATTAAATGCTGGGTAAAATTAATAAACTGGACAACAATGTGAAAACAAAGTTTGTGTGCTTAACTCATTTTTATACACATTATTTACAAATGATTATATTTTTTATTTAAAATTGGTTACGTATTAAGTTTATTACCAAGTTATCTCTTTCTTGTTTTTTTTTCCATGTCACAAGTTACCAGAAAAAATTGTTTAAATTTAACAAAAATAAAAACACAATTAATACTAGTGGAATGATACGAAAAAGGACAGTTTGCTACGAATTTCCGACAAAATTTGGTGCAAGAAAACGCACAGTCGATAAAAAAACATAAGAAAAACGGCTCTCTTTTATTAACAACCCATCTCCACAACATGAGTATCTTACGGAAAGTAGCATGTCATCACAAACACATACCATTTCCCTGTAGAAAAATCCAGCCATCAAGTGAAACCACCAGCGGCATGATTATATGTATGAAAGTTGCTTATTATAGTGACCGAGGAAATATCTGGCTACAGAGCCAGATGTCTCCTTGATCTCTGGCAGCTTTCATCCTTTTTCTGCGACCCCAATTGCTAAATCTTTGAATGAGTTACCAATCATCTTGAAAATCATTATCTTGATTCGACCCCTCTTCGGTTGGCTACGTTTAAGTGTAGATTTGGGAGCAGCAGTTGCCATTTGTGGATGTTGAAGAGAAGGTGTTTTAGAGTGAGAAAGCAAGTGCATGTAGATGGATATATCATAGATGTTTTAGATAGAGAAAGGTGCAAATGGAACCAATATATATACTAATAATCTGTCTTTTACTTTAAAGGTACACAAATAAAATTATGAAAATCCAACATAAGATATCCGACAGATAGAAATTGTGACGACTCTATAATGTGCAAAAACCCGTTTACCTGAACCATAACCGTAAACATTTTCTTTTTATTTATATTTTCCTTTGTTTTTTTAGGTAATAGAATAATCTACCAATTCAATGATTTTTTTTATATCTAATTTATTTGAGTATAAAAAAATATATATAAAAACTTAAATATTAAGAAATATATCGTGAAATTCTAACGGGAAACTTGTAACAAGTATACTTGATACCTGTGGATATACCTGACATACCCAACGGATATTGAGTTTAGGTGCCGGACATGACTTTACAACCAAGTATTAGAAGGTCGAAAATACATTCCATTGCCATCCATGATTCACTCTCTCCAGGAGCTTTATAGTCATAGTATGTAAACAAGATGGGGGTCAAAAATAAATGAGGCATATTAATTTCTTCAATGTTTGGATATGCAATAAATATCATAGTTATCAAGTAAGTTAATTAAGCCATTTAGGTTGAAGTTGGAGTTCAGATTTATTGTGTTGTGAAAATCTTGATAAATCACTTATGAATTTACCCGTTATATAGTAATTTTATTTTAAATCATTTGATTGAAATTAGGTTTGAAAAACCAATTTCGTTGTTTCGGTTCGCAAACCGGTTTTTGCGCGCATTTTTTTTAACTGTTTTGACGATAAATTTAAAAAAAACATAAAATACGAGTTTTATTGTTTTTTAATATTTTGTGAACTATTTTCGGGTTTAAAATACAGTTTTCTATAGATTTTTTTATAAAAATTTAGAAAAGCCAAACAACTAGACCGTACCGGTTCGGAACCTTTTTGGTCAGTTTCCGAACCAGTTTGGTTTTTCGTCTGGAGAGGTGAAACCGGTGTGGAACAATTGGTTTGGGTTTAGTTGGTTTTTAAAAACCGTTCGGTTAATCATTTTATGTTCATCTCTAATGGAGTGTGACCTATGATTAAGAGGATAGCGTTTGGGTTGGTATGGGCTGAAAATGACTGGACTTGGACCCAACCGATTCAATACTCATATTTTTCTATATGTTGAGATCGCAGGCTGAATCAATTCGGTCTTTAGTATTAAAAGCTTTGCCCATTGACAAATTTGACCCTACTAAAAAGGGTTTTTTTTCACCTTTTAGAAAAGACTAAGCAAATTTTATATTTGGGTAAGTAAAGAATCATATAAGACCAATATACCTATTTGATATATAATTGAGGTAAACTTATTCTACAAACGCATATAAAAATAAAAAGTGTATGAATACATAATGAATTGCAAAATATAACATTGTGTGGAGCAAAATATAATACAATGCCAAAAAAATATAACATAATGTCGAAGAAATAAGGCACATAATGAGTCACAAAAAATACATAATGACGCAAATATAGAAAAGATACAATAATAAATAAAAAGACACAATGATATAAACAAAAAATTTAAATCTACAAGCTAAACATCTAAAAACAATAATCTAAAATCTTATATTGTAGAGTTCGATAAGTCAGTTCAATGCCGCTTGAATGAGTCAATTGAAGTCCATTTGATACTCTTTTTACTACTTTTTAGTTTTAGAAGACTTTGTATTTAATCATACCTCTTGCCGTCTCCCTTTCTCTCTTCTGTCACATATAAATATTTTACACTCGCTATGTACAACTTTTATACTATTTTCTAATTATTCATTATTAAATACAGTTGTATGTTTACATAAAACCGTAGCTTATCACTTGTTAATTCTTATTTCAGCCTACATATGTTTTTTTCCACGTAAATTTATTATATATTATTTTTTATTTATTTAACATTATTTTTGTTTTTTTTTCGTAAACTAGCAACACATTTTATACTTGGTTTAGATGGAAGCGAACAACAATTATCGAATGAAAGTGAAATAAAATAAAATAACCATATGAACAACAATTATTAAATACACTTTTTTTGTGAACAACAGTCAATTACTTAAACTTTAACTAAAATAAATGAAAACTAACGATAAGAATAAAAAACGTGACAATAAAAAAACCATATGAAATTGCCTTGTTTGACTTTAACAGAAAATAATATCTGTCATCAGTCAACACAAACACACCATTTCTTGATGAGCTTTGCATGATCTTACTTTCGGAAGCGGCTTTCACGACTCTTCGAACGGGATTATGGTAGCAGGAGAACGAAAGCACCCGCAGACGCCTCCTCCATCTACGACAATTTTCATTGCTTTTGTAGGAACTGGGTTCACTTTTTATAAAATATAATTATAAAATATATAATAACGAGACTCTCGTTATTCGTAGGAAATACCATAGTATAATATTGGTTGCTATAACTAAATAAAAAGAATATAAAATATAATTATATACACCAATCTTGATTCAAGCCGCATCTCTGGCGGGTCCTTTACGTGCACTTGATAGCATCCTAGACTCGAGTATTCATCATCTTGAGTCTTCAAAATATTCCTTGACTGTAACAAAGAGCACACTAAAACGTTGACGATTTTGGTTGAGGCACGTGTTCATCACGCTTCTCTTAAAACAGATATCGCGCCCCTACTAAAGACGACGCGATTGTTTCCCAGGGTACATAGCCGAAACATTATGTACTGCAGAAAATGGCTCACGCGCCCAAGGTTATACTGGGTATTTGTAGTGTTTGAACTTATATAACAAATAAAGATGTGATTGTGGTGGAAAACAAGTAGAGAGTACTCCCCTCTCTAGTTGGTCTTCAAGTGTTCATCCTTATTCTAGTATATTTATGTATCAAGCAATACAATATTCTTATAGTCACAAAAAGAAGCACATAGCCTACTAATTGTACAAAAGTTAAGGATTAGTGAAAGGTTTTACTTAATTAAAGACTTAAAAACTCTAATAAAACTAATTAAATGTCATCAAGAAGCTCTACTCAAGAGTTTCTCTTTTATTCACCACCCATAAAGATTCTAATTAATATTTATAATATCATTTATAAATATATTAAATATTCATTCACCAAATTTCCAACAGCTTTTTTCGCGACCCCAATTGCTAGATGTTTCAATAAATTGCCAATCATGTTGAAAATCTTGATCTTGATCTCACCCGCCTGGGTTGGCTAGCCATTTTTGATGATTTGTGTTTAAACCCTAAGGTTGAAGAGAATATGTTCTTGAGTAAGAAAGAAGTGCATGTGGATGGGATATATAGAGATAGATGTATCATTTTATTAAAGATAAAAAGGAGAAAAGGGACAAAAAGTGATTTTGAAAATCCAACAGGATATCCAACATGCAGGCAATGGACACATGGTGGTGAATTAGTAATGAGTAATGACTTATGAAAATGGAAAATTGAGAGATGAATTATGATATTTTTACAAAAATTAGTGATGAGTAATGACTTATGAAAATGGAAAATTGAGAGATGAATGATAATGTTCTAAATATGATGTACAAAGTATTTAGATAGAACATACAAGTAAATCGACGGCCAGATTAAGTAAAATGTCATAACAATACAAGTTGCTACAAAGAATTTAGGTCGGATCTCGTATCAGGTGGACATGTTTAAGGATTTTCCGACCTATCATAACTTTTTTTGAAAGACGAGATTTAGCTACCAAAAGCCTAGCAACGACAAACTAAACAACATTAAAAGCAAAACGAAACCACTGAGACTCATCAAACGGGACTGACTTTGCTCGACTTTAAATCCATAAGCAACCCAAAACGTTGACTTCCTGAATAATGTCACTAACCATCACCTTCTTATGGTTGAACACCAAAGCGTTTCTGACCTTTTTTTAACGGCCAACAAAAACGATATTATGATATTATGAAAACATTAAAAAAAATGGCACCTAGCCTGGAGTTAGGGGATGCTCGTATTGAGAGGAGATACCCACTAAATGTAAGAGTGTGATAAACTGTATAAGAGATCAATGCTTCTCTTTTTTCTTATATTGTTTGTATGTTTTTCACGAATATATGTTTCTACCTTAACTAGTATTAGAGGACCATAAAAAAATAAATTAAGGGTTAGTGATAGTTTGAACTTTTTATTTGAAAGACAGAAAGTATTAACAAAATTGACAAGTGTTTTCAACGAGTACTAAAATTTATAACTTTGGACATTCGGTAGGGGTAATTTGTTTAGTTCCATATTAAATGTTGCGTTACTCACTTCTAATTTGAATGACAACGCTTACATATTCTTCTTGGATTACACCGAATAAATTATAAACTACTCATTGCTTAGGATTGAACCCAGGATCTCCCATTAAAAAACAAATAAGCTAACCCCATATTGACTGTATCACGCGCTTGATTAATGAAATTTGAACAACCTTATAATATTTTGTTGTATACCTTTATGCATTATATTTTCTCTAACTTTGTACAAAACATTAATACAACAAGATAACAATGTTTTAATAAAAAGATGTTTTCTTTTTAAATGCAACAATGCTTCATTTTAATAATATATTTTTTTAGTAAAAAGATGTTGCTCTCTTTCTCTCTCCAAAGATGTAAACTCCAGTCCACCTTGTCGTACGCCTGTGGGTGCTCATCCACCTACACACAACCACGTCACATCCTCCTACAAGCTAGGCCCTAGGGGTCTAAAAATGTTACTGTCTTTTGTATATTCGAGAAGTAATTAAAAATATTGCTGCAAGATTTTTTAATAGAATACGCATTTTTGTAGCAAGTGACAGATTTAGAAAACTTACATAGAGGTAACGTTTTAAAAGAAAGGGGTAACTAAATCGAAAAAACGTCAAGTTTTTCTAAAATTTATACTACCATCGGAGCGCTAAAGAGTAGCGGAGGCTACCCTACCAATAAGGTAGATCCACCCTTAATTGTAGCAACATAAACCATTACCAAAAAATTAAAAACCTTATAGAATACGCCAGCATCTCATTATCGAAATGATGGTAAAGGTTTAAAGTTGAAGACTCAAAATTAATAATTACTATACTATTTGTTGAGATCATATTTTAGTCATTCAGCTATTTTTAATTAAATATTAATTTTATCAAGTTTTCAAAACTAAAATAAGTTTTATATATGTTATTATTTTTCAGTTTATACCATAAAACTAAACGTATTTTTATCTCTAATACGAGTATAATATTGTTACATTTTTATAAAAAAAAACTTGAATTTTTTTAAAGTTACAAAAAGGTGTTATACAATTGTGGTAGTTATGTAATTGTAATGCGTTGTTGTAAAAAATGTATTGTGTTGGTTTTATATATGTGTGTATGTTTGCAAAAGTCGTTAAGCACTCCCTTGTTGGATTTGAGAGTACTTGGTCTAGGCGGAGATTACTCAAGGAGTGATTGGCCTAGGCGAACAATATTCGGGCCTCGACAGCCTACCTTGTAGCGAGTACTCGGAACCTAAGCGGGACTTTTACAACCATGTACGTGTGTGTGTGTTGTGATTTTATATGTAATTGTTACGTGTTGCTGTTGTTTTCTTTTGTCCGTTAGACCTTATTTAGGAATAAACTAGTTTGTACTAGTTATATGTAATTGTTATGTGTTATGAGAAACAAAACCAAAAATATATAAAATTATGATGTCCATAAATCTTCGTAAAATGGTTTGAGATGAAAATACCCTTAGTTAGACGACATAAGATTTATCATATCTCGCTTTTGTATTGATTTCTACAGTTATTACACAAATAAGGTTGTATTGGTTTTTCCTTCGTATAAAATCCTTTCATTTTATAGAGTCATGGATTTCTTTCCTTTCTATTATTCAATTTTACAATAACAAAAGACATTTATCGCTAAATTACAATCTTGTGCTTAAGAAAGTGTTTTAACTGCTTCGGCTTCTATCCCATCTAGTTTATATTTATATTATGTCTGCCTGTTTCAGTTGATTTTTTTATTATTTTACTAACATTGGATGTATATTAGTTTTCTCTTCTAACATGGATCAAATCTTCAATCTCTAAGGCAACACAATATTGCAACTTAGAAGGATCAACATCCTACTCTAGCGTAAAACACAGGTTTAGTGGCTAGATGAAGGGATTGAAATGTTAATGTCTGTATTCTACTGAAAAGTAATAATTTATATCAACCTTCCATTACTTTATATTAAGGATATAAAACTCGTTATAAATTTACAAAAAACCGTAATTTTTGTTTTATGATTTTTTGTTCACTTATAATATATAATAATAAAATAGAAAAATATATAGACTAGGCCTGTAAAATTGTCAGAATGCGCGTGGCCCACATTAGTATCTTTTTCTGAACGGCTAACAAAATAATTTTCGAGTACTCTCGGGCACCCACTGGACAAGCATAGTACTCCGAGAAATTGATATGTTTTAGGTTTTTTTAGATATTTTTTCTCATTTAAACTAGTTTTCTCATGATCCATCTCATATATAGTATATATATATATACACATATTACATTTTCGGAGTAATTATATTCATTTTAACAAAAAGATAAACAAAATTAATCTAGAATTACCATTAGAAAAGAAAAATGAAACCAGAAAAAAAGCCACTGTTTATTAACATTCCATCTCAACAACAAAGTATTCTAAAGGGGAATAGAAGATGCTTTGAAGTTAAGGAAGGAAGGTGCATGTTATTGTATATATAGAGAAAGAAAGGTGCAAACGGAACCACTTTGGGACCAATCCTAATCATCTGTCAATTACTACAAAATTTCATTATGACACACCAACAAAGACAGGACCGACACACAAAAGGTGATGACTTTAGAATACCATGTACCTCTCTCTTTCATCTTTTTTTTAATGTTTGGATTTAAATAATTATATGAGTAAATAGATGGCAAGATAAAATCCCACATAAATACATGTTACAACTAATGGGGTTGGTCGGATTTTGGAGTCGATGGATCGTTCTAGTGTTTTTCGAGCCAAGGGTGTAACCGCGAAAGTTGAGATAACCAAGTACAATTGAAAGTGAGGCAAAATAGGTCGGGATAAAAAGAAACTGATTACATACATTACAATTAGCAAACTTTGTGAGCACTATTAGTGTTTTGACTATATTTGTGTCTTTTAGTCCTTTAATTTTGTTTTTTATCTTTTGTTTTTTTGTACTTTTGCTACTCAAATTTCAGTATTAACTTATAAACTCTTAACTTACTGAAGACTTTGTAATCAAGTTTACGAGTTTATTTTCATGTACGTGTGAGTATAGATTTAGTTTCGACATAAATTTTCAAATATAATACGTTTTCATGTTTTTTATGTATGTTTTCAGTTGGTGTACGTTTTAGTGCAAAAATTTTACGGAATGCCGCGGCTACACACGGGCAATTTACTAGCTATAAAACAATATTAACCTAATTACACAATACAGGATTAAATAAACATAATACCAAACAAAGTTAAGTAATAAAAAGTTTATTTAATTATAACTGAATTGTACACCAGGTTGGTGTGCCTACAACCCACCCCTACTTATTATTATACATGGGATCCGCTGTCTCCAAGTCCATAGACGTGTCACACATGTGTGTCGCATTTGTGAAAACCAAATGATGCATTTAAGTGTATGTAGCATGCATATGTGTGTGGAGGAGATGGTGAGAGATTGTGGCTAGAAGATGACGGTGAAGTCGTTCGAAAATTGACGGAATAACATCTAACCTAGGTTTGATGATTTCAAAAGAAGGCAACCCAGGTGAATCAAGCATATCGTCAGGATACTTAGGAAAAAGGATGCCAGGGTTATCTTTGAACATGAAAGAGTAGTGAAAGGAGATAAAGCCAAAAAAGTGCGACAAAGTTATGTTCCACCCCAAGACGGGCCCTAATAGTCCAACCTTTACCCAAAAGGGTCAACCTATAGTGAACAATAAACGGATCAAGCTAGGGTACATTAATGTTGCCTTAGATCCAACTTTTTAAAGCTATAAAACTAGTTTTATTGTATATATTTTAGGGTAAAATACAGTTTTCGTTCTTTATGTTTATACAATATTACAATAGATGCCCTTTAACTTTTAAAATGACAACACTCATCATTTACGTTTTAAAAGCATTGCACTGCCTTTCTTTTGACACTAACCAGGTTTATTTTTAACGTTGAATGGTGTCAGTACAAGGGCAGGTTGGTCATGAAACATGAAACAACTCTATGTATTTGGCTTTGAACATGTATATTATTAATGAGATATTATATGTTTTTAACTATACACTCTCTAATAAGTTTTAGAATAACTTTATTATCATAATCTAGAAGACTTGAAAATTTAAATACATAAACAAGGGCAAGCGATTGTGTCGTGGATCGTCCAAACTGGGTGACAGAGCCAAGTGCGAACCATGACCAAACCCCGATTAAACGGATATGGATCATACTATTAGTCTTGGTCCAACCGGTTAAATTGACTGACAAACCTAAAACCCAACTGCACTATTTGGTCAGACCATGGATTCTAGTTTGTGAATTGTGATCATAATATCCTCTAGATATATATAAATACCAATCCAAGTATTTTTTCACTTTCGGAAAAGATGGATTACTAAATTTTTGTTGAATATTGAACCTATTTCAAGTAAAGAAATACTCTCTAAATACATTTGATTATTTGATTATCTATGTAAAAATGTTTATACGATTATTACAGTTTTCTATTTAAAGTTGGTTATATATATTGAACACGTCCATAAGTAACTATTGCATACTGAAAACTTAATATATCGGACGTAAATGCTTATACGATTTCCTTATCTTTTTATAAGTTTCTGGTGTAAAGTTGTTTAAATTTAACAAAAATAAAAACGAAATTAATACTAACTAGCATTACCACAAGAAATGTTCTACTTTAATAACAACAACCCATCTCCACAACAGAAAGAAACATGCCATCACAAACACTGAAACACTTGCCATTACCGGTCGAAAAATCCATCTGTCAAGCGAAACCACCCACCGCAACCTCCATTGCTGGCCCCCTTTCTCGCTGCGGAATTCAGGAACTTGTGGGCTTTGCATGATCTCAATTTTGGAAGCTTCTTTCGCCACTCGCGTGGCTTCGAGTGGGAATACAGTTTCCGGAGAAATAAAGTAGCCGCAGCGGCCTCCTCCATCTCGGGCAGCTTTCAACGCTTTTCCAACAATCCCAGTTGCTAAATCTTTGAATGAATTAGCAATCATCTTAAAAATCTTGGTCTTGATCTGACCCCTCTTTGGTTGGCTACGTTTTGATGTAACATTGGGAGCAAAAGGGGCCATTTTGTTAGGGTTTTGTGTTTAAAAGTTTAAACCCCAAAAGTGGAAAACAATATGTTTTTGAGTGAGAAAGAAGTGCATGTGGGTGGTGGATATATAGAGAGAAGGTGGAAACCAAACTACTTTGCAACCAATCCCAAGTATTTGTCTTTTTTACTTTAAACATACAAAAATTGATTGTGAAGATCCAACAAAAGATCCGACACACATGAATGACAGTTAACGACCTTGAAAAGGGTGTACTGAAAGAAAATATATATATATATATATATATATATATATATATATATATATATATATATATATATATATATATATATATATATATAATAAATTTCTAAATATCTTTCTCATTTATTAGTTAATACAAGTGAAAATTTAATTTTTAATAAACATAAGATTAAATGGATGGCCAAATAAAATACAATATGACATAAATACATTTAGTAACTATAATCTGATGGATCGGAGTTTGGAGTCAGTTAGACTTGTTCTAGTCTTTTACGAGCCGCCGAAGAAGGTGCAACATAAAGATAACTCGTTGAAAGAGGTACCGACGGGTTTAGAGTTAAATCTTTTACTATCGAGCCTTGGTTGAGTGGTAGTCCCACGACTTTCAAATAGGAGGTTATGGGTTAGACTCTCACCTGGGCAAATTTTGTTTTTGGTTGACCTAGTGAGTTTTCTCAGTTTGGGGTTTCCTTTTGGGAGGATGGATCAGGTTATTACCTTCTATTCTTTGGGCGAAAAGGTGATCCTAAATGTCGGTTTCCATTTTCACTTATATTGTTATCCATGTTTTTTTAATATTAACAAGTATTAGATAACCATTTAAATGTTTCTAAAGACACATCTTAAGGTTAAATGGTATACTCTACGACTAAAAGGTTAGAAATTTAGTTATTGTTGAGCATAAATCTAGGAATTGTTGTTACAGAAGGGATGACAAATTAAATAAAACAAGTAAATGGTTGATGGTGGTTTAAACTTTTTATTTGAATGATAGATAAACACATCATAAGAGAAGAGCATCTCCAACGCCTTATTTAAGGGTGTTTTCAAGATCATGTGAATGAGAGAGGGAGAAGATGGTGGCCGATGAGGATAAGAGAGGGAGAAGAGACGTTAATGTGGAAGAAAGCCCACAAACAGGCCCTGTGAAAGAGGACGGTTGAAAGATGGGTGTCCGGGACGTTTTCTATGGCAATTCGGGCAGCTGTGATGTGTGATATCCCGGGTTTTTCGGATAACTTAAACGCGACACTTGTCGAATAAAGTATATGCTAAGTATTAAACGTGTACGAGTTAAATGAATACGTGATGTGTGTTGTGTGATTGTTTTAGTTATAGAATAATTATGGTAGATATGTACACGAACTGAACCGAACCGCGACACAAACCAACTTTGATTCATTGTGACTCTAGGAGTTAACAAAGTTTAAACTTTAAACCCAAGTCTTCGGCCAAAAACAAGGATCAAACCCGAAACCGCAAACCCAAACCGAGATCAAACCTAAACCTCAAACTAAAACTATTCGGCCGATCAAACCCAAACCAAACCAAGTCCTTGGCCGCGAGAACAATCTCAAACCGCAAACCCATTGTGGGATCAATTGTGTGAACCAAGATCAAACCCAAACCGACCCACCCTAGTTCCTCGGCCACAATCTCAAACCAAAACCGCAATCCTTATCTCTTTGCGCCTATATATACCATCCATGCATGCTCCTTCACAATTCCCAAAACCCTAACAAGCAAAACAGCCGTCGGCTGCCTTACTCTTGCCTTCCTCTCGGTCGCAGCAGCAGCAGCCATCGCCATCTTCATCTCCCGACCGCAAACAGCCCTTGTTCACCTCCATTCAGTCGCAACATCAACCATTGTTCACCTCTATTCGATCACATAACAGCCTGCTACTTTTTCTCAGCCGCGAATAATCTCTTTTCTCGGCCACAGATCTTCTCGGCTGCAAGCAATCCTTGATCACCGATCTCTTATAGTACTCACGGTTCGTTTACCTCATTATTAAAAGATTAGAATTTGTCATATGCTACACGTTAACACTCGGATACATGTGTTTTGATGGTGTTGTTTTCTGATTATATGATTGAATGAAAGGTTAGGATAACCGATTTGTTAATAATGTTTGCGTTGGATGTTTGTTTAAAAATCTGAAATCATGAGCCTTGTTTGTTTATAAAAACTAGAAGTATGAACTAGGGTTTGCATGGATATGTTATTAGTATTGATTATGACTAGGAAACCGGTTAAAGATCGCCTAGGTTAATCATACGGACGGGTTATGCGAATTTATAATAATGATATGCTGAAACAGTTGCTGAATAGTAGTTACAGCCGACTTCATCTGGCTGTAACTCGGTCGTTAGTTGTCGAAAAACGGATTTTCTAATGTCTAGAACGTAGAGATTTGAATAAGGAATCTAATGGCGCTGGATTCATAATTTTCTGAAGTCATTTGATATTTTTAAAGGGCCAAATAAGTTCAGTAAATAAAGCTGTGAAAATCCTGAAATTTTGTTAGTTGTTTATCGAGTTGGATTTTTAAATCAGTAGAGAGTTGAGTCATTAATTTTGTACAGCAACTAGGTAAGGAAATTTCCGGGTTAGGGAGTTGGAATAATGGAACCAATACGTTATCCCGGGTTAGGGATAACGGGGAAAACAAACTATAACCGAACAAACGAATTTATGAAAACCTGTGAACTCACTCATCTTTAATGTTGACACTTGTTTCTTTACATGTTTCTCAGGACGCTAGGAGCTCTAGGTGCACGCACATGCATTGAACAAGACATCTTTTATCGAGTCTTATTTATCAATATTGTTTTGGGGTTTTTCATTTGTTTTGGCGTTTGTGTTGGCGCGAGGCGTGTGACTAAGCAGCTATTTATTTTATGCTTCCGCTCAACTTTAAAAACTAATGCTCTGCTAAATATTGGTAATTAATTTAGACAATATAAAATCTACAACAAATGATTTTGGAAAACGTATTATCAAATCATATAGAGTCGTTCGACGTACTAGTGTTTCAGATTCTGGTTTGTTCACACGCCTCGCGGTAAAACTCCGCAAGTGGAAATTGAGGGTGTGACAGATTGGTATCAGAGCCACTAGCTATAGAGAACCAGGTTTGCATTAGAAGTAGACCTAAACTATAGCTGATTTCACGACACTAGACTTAGTTTGGCACCGAACTATTATATCTTGTTACCACAACTGTGTTATGTAGATTATGCCTTCATAATAAGAAATGAAAACAACTCGTAACTAACTACACGACCTAACAGGCAATGTCATCATCCTCATCGTCATCATCATCATCCGACAGACTTACGCCACCAAGGGCACCAGGAAAGGCACCAATGGTGGAACCCATACCATCTTATGGCGTGGAGACACGCTCAGCTGCGAGGAAAAGGCTCGCTCTGGGGGAGGAGTCGTCGTTACGCCCAACCATTGCTGTACCGGTTGAACCGGTTAACCCTGTAGAAATAGGAATTGACATACTTAGAATCCTGGTACATACACAACAAAAACAGTTAGAAAGAATGCAGGAAACCATCCTAGCACAAGGATGGATGATCCGACAACTTACAGGTAAGACCGACTCGCTCGAGGAAGAGCATCGTACGAGTAAGATAGCTCGTAACACCATAGCCAGAGATCTGCGTGCTGAGCAGATAAGAGCCGACTGGCTTGAGGACAGAGTCCTGGAAAATAGTTGGAACATTCAGGAACTGCAAAATCAAGCACTTGCACCAGCACCGGCCCCTCCAGTGCCGGTAGAGGAGGATCCAGAAGAGGATCCAGAGGAGGACCCTGAGGAGGATCCAGAAGAGGATCCGGAGGAGGACCCAGCTGTAGAAGCTGGAAATGCTGCGCAGGATGACGGCAACGACAGTGACTTGGGGGATGGAGACGTAGACGACTGACACGTTTCGTTTATTTTGTTTATTTTCCTTCAGTCTATTTATTTTCCCACTTGTGTTTAAACTTGAGACTTTATAGTGAATTCGTATGTTTGATTTGCACTTTTGTAAGACGTTGAAATTTCAGTCAATCAAGTATTTCTTTTGACTATTTAACATATTGAGTTGACATAACTTGATAATTATTAAAGTACGAAGTAGGATAACTATAATGGATATATAGACTTATCGGGGTGTGTTTGTGTTGTGTTTCGAAGATCAAAATGGCAACTGGAAGACGTGGAAACCTTAACTTGACGCCCGAAGAGCTAGCTGACATGATTCAAGAGCACGTGAACGCAGCTTTAGCGGGTGTTCAGAACCAACCGGCAGGTAACCATTATTAAATTTTCGCATGAAAATCTAATAGTGAGGCTAGTAAAATTCCTTGCTGACTTCCTGTTCTCTGTCAGCAGGAGGGGGCTTTAACCCCTACAAGATGTTCCTTGACGCAAAACCAAGCAAATTCTCGGGGGCGGAAGGACCCATTGGACTGGTCCGCTGGATCGAAAAATCTGAATCCGTTTTTGAAATGTGCAACTGCCTAGAGGCCAACAAGGTCAAAGACGCAGCCTCGACACTGGAAGATGGGGCATTGACATGGTGGAATGCACAAGTCCAAACACGTGGACTTATAGCTGCGAATGCAATGGCATGGGCCGAGTTCAAGGCCCTAATTAAAGAGGAGTACTGTCCACGAGACAGAGTGCAACAATTGGAGCAAGCTTTATGGAACCACAAGATGGTGGGATCGGAAATTGAAGCTTACACCGCAAAACACCATGACTTAGTATTTCTGTGTCCCGAATTGGCCAACACGGTGGAGAAAAGACTCGAGTTCTATCTTGAGGGTCTGGTTCCGGAAATTCAGGGTATGGTAATGGCTAGTAACCCTGTAACTGAACATCAAGCAATCCGATTGGCTCACAAACTCACCGATAAGGCGGTGGAACAGAAGAAGCTGCCAGCACGGGGTACAACTGAAGTTGCCCCGGATAACAAAAGAAAGTTTGAAGACTCAACTATTCGACAGTCTTCGTCATCTCATCCGCAGCAAGGGAACCAGAAACGGTTCAATCATTTCAACAGCCACCGGGGTCACGAAAATCAGCCTGCCAACAACAGCAACAACCAGAACGCAAGCGGCTATGCAGGTCAAAAGCCGCAGTGCAACCGCTGTAATCTCCATCATAACGGCCCTTGTGCCGGAAATCGCTACCAACGATGTGGCAAGATGGGACATGCGGCAAAGGATTGTCGTGGGGAAATCATGTCCCGACAAAATCAAAATCAGCCCCAGGGTCAGCAGCAGGGTATAAACCGGGGATGCTATCAGTGTGGTAGCACTGCTCATTTCAGAAGAGACTGCCCACAGTTGCGTAACAACAACAATAATGGTGGAAACAACCACAACCACAACCACAATAACCACAACAACAATAATGGGAACGGTGGCACAGGAGGTGCCAAAGGTCGCGCATTTACATTGGGCCGCGGAGAGGCCAGAAACGACACGAACGTGGTCACCGGTAAGTTTCCCCTTAATGAACATTTTGCTTCTGTGCTTTTTGATACGGGTGCGGATAGGAGCTTTATATCTGAGTCTTTTAGGAAGAACCTAAATCTCACGCTTAAACCATTAGAGACCCCTTATGTTATAGAATTAGCCGATGGTAAATCTGTAGATGTGACCCAAATAGTATCCGGCTGTCAACTCAAACTCGCGGGCCACACTTTTACCATTGATCTGATGACAACTACCCTGGGTAGTTTTGACGTGGTAGTCGGAATGGACTGGCTATCCGACGTCTGGGCTGAAGTTCTTTGCTTCGAAAAATCTATCCGTATTCCGCTCTCTAACGACGAAATCCTGACGGTACAAGGCGATAAGGCAAGCGCCGTCACCAACATCATCTCATACATGCAAGCGCAGAAGTATCTTCGGAGAAAGAACTCCTTCGCTTTACTCGCACTGATTACCGAACAGCCTAAGGACGAGAAACGTATAGAAGACATCCCTGTCGTCCGTGATTTTTCCGATGTATTCCCAGAAGAACTACCTGGTCTTCCACCCATCGACAATTGGAGTTCGAAATCGAATTGGCAAACAATGCAACTCCTATTGCCAAGGCTCCATACCGCCTAGCTCCAGCCGAGCTGCAGGAGCTGTCTACCCAACTACAGGAGCTATTAGAAAAAGGATTTATCCGACCAAGCGTTTCGCCATGGGGAGCTCCAGTCCTTTTTGTCAAGAAGAAGGACGGGACTTTCCGCATGTGCATCGACTACAGGGAACTCAACAAGGTTACCGTCAAGAACCGATACCCGTTACCTCGCATCGACGATCTCTTCGACCAACTTCAAGGGTCAAGCTACTACTCCAAGATTGATTTACGGTCTGGTTACCACCAGCTACGCGTCAGGGAGGAGGATATCGCCAAGACGGCATTTCGCACTCGGTATGGCCATTTCGAGTTCTTGGTCATGCCCTTCGGTCTCACCAACGCACCAGCGGTGTTCATGGACCTCATGAACCGCGTGTGTAAACCATACCTCGACAAGTTTGTCATTGTGTTCATCGATGACATACTCATCTACTCCAAAAGTGAAGAAGAACATGCTGAACATCTACGATTACTGCTAGGATTACTCCAACAGGAAAAGCTATATGCCAAGCTTTCGAAGTGTGATTTCTGGATTCGGTAAGTTCAGTTTCTCTGGCATATCGTGAATGAAAGGGGTATCCACGTAGACCCTGCCAAGATTGAAGCCATCAAAAACTGGGAAGCACCTAAGACGGAGATCCGCCAATTTTTGGGATTGGCTGGTTACTACAGACGTTTCATCGAGGGGTTTTCAAAGATAGCACAACCGCTTACTACCCTCACCTAGAAAGGTATCAAGTATGCTTGGGGTGACAAGCAAGAAGCAGCATTTCAATTGCTGAAGCAGAAACTTTGCAGTGCACCCATTCTGTCCTTGCCGGAAGGAACAGATGACTTTGTAGTGTATTGTGATTCTTCCATTCAGGGATTGGGATGCGTACTCATGCAACGCGATAAGGTCATCGCGTATGCGTCGCGACAACTGAAGGTTCACGAGAAAAACTACACGACGCATGACCTGGAATTGGGAGCAGTAGTGTTTGCACTTAAGATTTGGAGACACTACCTATATGGAACGAAGTGCACAATCTTTACGGACCACAAGAGCCTCCAACACATCTTTGATCAGAAGGAGTTGAACATGCGACAGCGTCGCTGGGTCGAACTCTTGAACTATTATGAGTGTGCCATTCGATATCACCCGGGTAAAGCTAACGTGGTAGCTGATGCTCTCAGTAGGAAGGAACACTTGAAACCACGTCGTGTACGAGCATTACAACTCACTATTCATTCGGGGCTACCCGAACAAATACGCGACGCCCAGTTAGAAGCAGTTAAGGAGGAAAACATCAAAGCCGAATCGGTGGGAAAAATGGAACGCGATTGGGAAGTAAAACCCAATGGAGCCCGGTATTTCATGAATCGCATATGGGTACCTCTCTACGGAAACCTCAGAGAGCTAGTCATGGATGAAGCTCACAAATCCCGATACTCTGTCCATCCGGGTTCGGATAAGATGTATCAAGACCTTAAAGCTGCGTATTGGTGGCCCAACATGAAAGCCGATATAGCCACCTACGTGAGTAAATGTTTGACTTGTGCAAAAGTCAAGGTGGAGTATCAAAAGCCATCGGGGCTACTCCAACAACCTGAGATCCCAGTGTGGAAATGGGATCAGATCTCAATGGATTTCATCACTAAACTCCCGCGAACCTTGGGTGGTTGCGATACCATCTGGGTGATCGTGGATCGTTTAACTAAGTCCGCACACTTCCTAGCTATTAAAGAAACAGATAAGATGGAGAAGTTGACTCGCATCTACATTAAGGAAGTAGTTTCTCGGCACGGAGTGCCAACGTCCATCATCTCAGACAGAGATGCTCGCTTCACGTCGAACTTCTGGCAGTCACTCCAGAAAGCGTTGGGAACACGCTTAGATATGAGCACAGCCTATCACCCTCAGACTGATGGTCAAAGTGAAAGGACCATACAAACCTTGGAAGACATGCTTAGGGCATGCGTCATAGACTTCGGAAATAGTTGGGAAATCCACCTGCCTCTAGTAGAATTCTCTTATAACAACAGCTATCATACGAGTATTTCGGCAGCACCGTTTGAGGCATTATACGGTCGTAAATGTAGATCACCGGTCTGCTGGGCAGAAGTCGGTGACAGCCAACTCACAGGCCCTGAGTTAATACTTGAGGCCACTGAAAAGATTGTACAAATCAGAAACCGCATGGCGGCGGCACGAGATCGACAGAAAAGCTACGCTGATCAACGACGCAAACCGCTCGAATTTCAGGTAGGCGACCGCGTCCTACTAAAGGTGTCACCCTGGAAGGGTGTAATCCGCTTTGGAAAACGGGGCAAACTTAACCCGCGGTACGTAGGCCCGTTTGTAATCTTGAAACGTATCGGACCCGTAGCTTATCAATTAGGCCTTCCTGCCGAACTCAGTGGAGTTCACAACGTATTTCACGTGTCAAATCTGAAGAAGTGTCTATCAGATGAAACTCTAGTCATTCCATTGGATGAGATCCAAGTGGATGAACAACTGCACTTTGTGGAACAGCCTATCGAGATCATGGATCGTGAGATCAAGACTCGAAGGCACAGCAAAATTCCGATCGTTAAGGTTCGTTGGGACTCTAAGCGTGGACCGGAGTTCACGTGGGAAAGAGAGGACCAAATGAAAAGCAAATACCCACACCTCTTCGCAACTGAGCAGCAAACTAACGATACCAGTAACTAAATTTTCGGGACGAAAATTCTTTCAACATGGGATGATGTGACAACCTGGAAACTTCTCATACTTTCGTGTACTATTGTTGACTAAATTTTGGTGCATGGCACTTGGAAATCTTTGTGTATGGCACTTGGGAACTTCTTGTAAACGAACTAACTCTTTGTGCGTGGCACTCTAAACATGTATGCTACATGCTAAACCGCGTTTACTCAATTTTCGGGACGAAAATTCTTTCAACATGGGGATAATGTCATATCCCGGGTTTTTCGGATAACTTAAATGCGACACTTGTCGAATAAAGTATATGCTAAGTATTAAACGTGTACGAGTTAAATGAATATGTGATGTGTGTTGTGTGATTGTTTTAGTTATAGAATAATTATGGTAGATATGTACACGAACTGAACCGAACCGCGACACAAACCAACTTTGATTCATTGTGACTCTAGGAGTTAACAAAGTTTAAACTTTAAACCCAAGTCTTCGGCCAAAAACAAGGATCAAACCCGAAACCGCAAACCCAAACCGAGATCAAACCTAAACCTCAAACTAAAACTATTCGGCCGATCAAACCCAAACCAAACCAAGTCCTTGGCCGCGAGAACAATCTCAAACCGCAAACCCATTGTGGGATCAATTGTGTGAACCAAGATCAAACCCAAACCGACCCACCCTAGTTCCTCGGCCACAATCTCAAACCAAAACCGCAATCCTTATCTCTTTGCGCCTATATATACCATCCATGCATGCTCCTTCACAATTCCCAAAACCCTAACAAGCAAAACAGCCGTCGGCTGCCTTACTCTTGCCTTCCTCTCGGTCGCAGCAGCAGCAGCCATCGCCATCTTCATCTCCCGACCGCAAACAGCCCTTGTTCACCTCCATTCAGTCGCAAGATCAACCATTGTTCACCTCTATTCGATCACATAACAGCCTGCTACTTTTTCTCAGCCGCGAATAATCTCTTTTCTCGGCCACGGATCTTCTCGGCTGCAAGCAATCCTTGATCACCGATCTCTTATAGTACTCACGGTTCGTTTACCTCATTATTAAAAGATTAGAATTTGTCATATGCTACAAGTTAACACTCGGATACATGTGTTTTGATGGTGTTGTTTTCGGATTATATGATTGAATGAAAGGTTAGGATAACCGATTTGTTAATAATGTTTGCGTTGGATGTTTGTTTAAAAATCTGAAATCATGAGCCTTGTTTGTTTATAAAAACTAGAAGTATGAACTAGGGTTTGCATGGATATGTTATTAGTATTGATTATGACTAGGAAACCGGTTAAAGATCGCCTAGGTTAATCATACGGACGGGTTATGCGAATTTATAATAATGATATGCTGAAACAGTTGCTGAATAGTAGTTACAGCCGACTTCATCTGGCTGTAACTCGGTCGTTAGTTGTCGAAAAACGGATTTTCTAATGTCTAGAACGTAGAGATTTGAATAAGGAATCTAATGGCGCTGGATTCATAATTTTCTGAAGTCATTTGATATTTTTAAAGGGCCAAATAAGTTCAGTAAATAAAGCTGTGAAAATCCTGAAATTTTGTTAGTTGTTTATCGAGTTGGATTTTTAAATCAGTAGAGAGTTGAGTCATTAATTTTGTACAGCAACTAGGTAAGGAAATTTCCGGGCAACTCCAACTAGAATTTTGTTAATTGAACGATCAGTGATTTTTAAATAAATTCTTTCGTGGACTGCAGTCAGAAAGTGATAAATCTGACTGCAGCCTAGTATATTAATATTTATGGTTAATTGGTAAAGATTTAGGACTTGGAAAATTTATATAAATTTCTATGGCATAAATGTCACCTACTGTAAAAATATTGGAATTTTTGGAATGTTAGAACTATTTTATAAAAATCCTAGAAAACAGCTGAATTATGAGTGTTAAGCTGAAATTTGATAACTTGTGATTGTGTGCACCAAAGTGTTGTGTGGATTGGATTATGTTCATGATAAGTTGTTTGATTACTATGATCACATGAGGATACTTGCATGCATGTTTGAGTGTTAGATATGTTGTTTGTGTGTATCACTTTGTGCGTAAATTAAGTGTAGAATTTGTATTGGTGTGTTCACACACTGACTTGGAATTAATTGGTTTGTTAGGACGCAACTAGCGGTCCCATCCCTTATAACTTCTTTGCTACACTAACCGAGCAAATAAAGGTGAGTTCACGGCCCCTAACTTTATCCGGTTTTTAAACAACAGGGGGAGAAACATGTATACACTCTCAAACTCAATCTCTTTACGTTATACGAATTTAACGTCACATAACAATTCGGTAACTAAGTTAATGTTAATGTAATGTTATGGTCACTAAGCAGCTTTATCACTTAAGTCCTCGTCAATCTCTCGGATCGTTAGTATTGGGTTTAATAGCGGGGGAATTATAAGTAGTACTACTGGGCCCGACAAGCCCCATCCGAGCTAGTCGCGCTAGCCGACCGGGTATGGTCAACGGGTGAATAATTTGGCCTAACTTCGCCATGGTCAGTGATAGGTCTGGCAAAACGGAGGCACAACAGTCAGCTTCGATCGCGAACTCTTACGTGACATGACTTTAGGCTAGCTACCTATATATGTTAACATTGAACTTAATTACGAATCAACTGTATTATTCCGGGTTTGGAATAATGGAAACAACAACTTAATATTCCGGGTTTGGAATATTGGAAGCAACAACTTAATATTCCGAGTTTGGAATATTGGAAGCAACAACTTATTATTCCGGGTTGGAATAATGGAACCAATACGTTATCCCGGGTTAGGGATAACGGGGAAAACAAACTATAACCGAACAAACGAATTTATGAAAACCTGTGAACTCACTCATCTTTAATGTTGACACTTGTTTCTTTACATGTTTCTCAGGACGCTAGGAGCTCTAGGTGCACGCACATGCATTGAACAAGACATCTTTTATCGAGTCTTATTTATCAATATTGTTTTGGGGTTTTTCATTTGTTTTGGCGTTTGTGTTGGCGTCCGCTTCACTATTTATTTTATGCTTCCGCTCAACTTTAAAAACTAATGCTCTGCTAAATATTGGTAATTAATTTAGACAATATAAAATCTACAACAAATGATTTTGGAAAACGTATTATCAAATCATATAGAGTCGTTCGACGTACTAGTGTTTCAGATTCTGGTTTGTTCACACGCCTCGCGGTAAAACTCCGCAAGTGGAACTTGAGGGTGTGACATGATGTGGCAACATGATAGAATCTAGAAATTGAATTGAAACTGAAAGCTTGATTGCTGAAATAAACAACCCAAATCGAGATGGTTGAATCTCCGATTACAAGGAATAAACCCTAATTTTGATACATCTTCAAACTAAAATACAACATCAAATAAATAATGCTAAACTGAACTACTCGTGGGTTTTCCCCCACGTCTCCACTCCCTTATTTCCCGGAATATGCCCACGTTTTGATTGTGCGGCCTTTTCCCACCACGCATCCTGGAGTGAGCTTGACCTGGCCCAGTTCGACCCAACAGTGGGCTCGTATCACAACGTTTTTGAAACTTGCCATTAGCTGTTGTGTAAAAGAAATTGTAAATAATTTTATAACAAGTAACAAAGCTTATAAATTTGGATGTTCCGGAGGGGCAAGTTATCTAGTTCCTTATTAGATAGTGTATTTGTAATTTATTAGCGAAATTTTCAGAAGCTGGTGATATATTGTATCTTTATTTTATGAATAATATTTTTTGTACTTAATATAAAAATTAAAATAACAAGAAAACTTAGATTCTTTGTAATGGCTTTAAATTATAAAAAAAAAAAAAAAGAATGGTACCCGTAATTTATGTTTTAAGTAGGATTATATACATTTTTTAGTTGATTCATTATCGATTTCATGACCACCAATTCATATACTTAAAGCTTTGACTTCTGTCAATATCAGTTTGGTGACCTTAAAATACTTGATCACCAGAAGTTTCCTAGAAACACGTTAGTACCTTTTATCCAATTAAACATCCAATGGTCCAACCTCTTTCATATTCTCAAACAAATTTAATATTAGCTTGTGGTCATAATGTCCCCTGGTAGATGTATATACCGGTTTGATCCTCTCCTTAAGTTTTGCTGATGACTTGTCCTAGCCCTTCGGAGAAAATGCATTTGTTTATTAAATTAGGTGGACACACAATTAATGTCAGATATTAACAAATATATCTGGATATCTAATTAGAGAGTGACACGTGACCTGTTGGTGTAAGTAAAGATTCGATTTCCAATTGTCAACATGACATCAAATGCGAACACATTGCCTCAACAATACAGTGTCACCATCCAATTTCGGGTCGGTATTGCTGAAAATGGACCAGATTTGAACCGTACCGATCCAAGTATCTTCTCACTTTTCTCTGGATATGTATTATCTTAAAAACACCATTTACAAAAGTGTAATTAATTATCGTTGTTCTATATTTAAAGTTGGTTATGTATTGACAACGTCCATAGCTAACTATTGGATACGAAAAATATTAAAATGGACACTAGTGTTATACGATTTTCTTGTTTTTTTTTTCAACTTACAAGTGACTGGAGTTGATTTGTTTAAACTTGAACAAAAATAAAACCGAAATTAATACTAGCATTAGGTAGTGGTGTACAAATAGGTTTTTTTTTTTCAAAAACCAATCCTGTTTTTTTCATAAAAACAAAAATCGGTTTTTTATAACCGGTTTCGGTTACTAACCGATTTTTTTAACTCAAAATAATAATTGATCTAACCGATTAGGGTCGGTTTTAAACCGGTTTATGCAAAAAAAAAAACCCGTTTTTAAAACCGGTTTCAAAGAGCATGCATCCTAACCGGTCTACAGCCGCCGGTTCGGTTTGAAACCGGTTTCGGTTGTTTTCCCGGTTTCGGTTCTAAAACCGGTTTTTTTGTACGCATTAATAGGGGTATGAAGAAGCTTGATAACGCCCTCGACACTGCCCCCGAGCATTATAAAGCATTAAGAGGAAGCGGCATTCATAGTATAATATCTAATTGAGAGAAAAGAAAACGGAAAGTAATGATTGAATGAGCATTAGGGGGTAGGGGGTTAACCATTACACATTTTTTAAATGGAGCTCAACTGGTAGGATACAAGTTCGATTCCCATTTAGTGCAAAAAAGAGTGAGACACTGGTGGGGAATAATAGGAGACCCAGGGTAACCTGGGTTCATCCTTGAGCCAAACGGTTTTACCGGTAATTTACCCATTTCGCCGTAAGGTCAAGTCGTATCATATTTTAAGCTTTCATGATATAAAATGATACTTTACCAAAATACCCTTTCTATTCTTACGAATCAAACACAACCTTTAGATAATTAAGGAGCATAACCTATTTACTGTACCAATTTTAGACTTCAAGATTACACACGAAAGCATAAGTATGTTTAGAACAAGATTACAACCCAAAAGTATTTTCCTTGACCCGTTGGCATCAAAACTTGAGGTGGAAGCGTGAAAATGGGGCGATGCGGTGTGTGTTCATTCCAATGACGCCATTATTAAGTTTGCGATTTTCCTATCATACACAACATAAATGCATTTGTTAGTATAACTTGTTAACACAAAACTTTCATCCATCCTTTAATTCTTAATTGACCCGAAATCAAGGTCGTGATATTTAAGCATTCTTTCTACTCACATTCCATACTTATAACAATTTTGCCCACAACAAAATCGTGGTTTTTCATTCTTATAACACCAATACACGATTTATCCAACTCGATCATACGGATTCATGCAACGGACATTCCATTCTTATTGACACGTTATTTACGAGTCGTCAAGTTCATAATTCTATCACCTTACTAACCATCCATTCTAACCCATTTACAATGGGATAATGCACATACATCTCAATACCATTATCTAACAACTCCTCTAGGTTCTTCGTTTTGCATTACCATACTTAACCGTAATCAACAACTAGTAATAATATGAAACGAAGTTCAAGTGAACTTACTTTACCTTGCGTTGCTTGCGAACCGGTTTGACTTGTACCTTTTCCTTTATACCTATAATATCGCATTCAACATTCTTTCAATTCTCATGCTTTCATCTTCACATTTATACTAACATTGTGAGCCATCAATTCAACATTATCTATTTTAAATCAATTGCCATCATATGCATTTGAAATCATCTTTATTACTTAAAACCAATACCCAAGCATTTCATCAAACACCTGGAATGCATACCTCTAGCAAAGCACAGAGTACAAGTATCTTAAGCACATTCTTCCTAGTTCATGCATTGATTAACAAAACCATTAATTCATCATCGAATCAACATCATAATCCTGTAACTTTTGTTTACATCAATTTATTCAAAAAACTACTTATCATTCATGACTACAAACATTATCAAGGTACTAATTTACACATAATCTTCTCCATCTTCTTCATTCAACATCATGCAAGTGGGTTTCACCCCAATTCATCAATATGATGTAAATTAAGCACAATGAAGATTCTACATGTTGATAATACCTAACATTCATGCTCAATTTCGTTAAACATTCAAAGATTATTCATAACCCACTTCATCAAATTCACCAAATCTTGAAATTTAACTTACTTGGTGATAAGAATACTTAGATGATCAAGATTCTTGGTTCATGCATCAATTAGAATTTAAAATTTTCCTTATCAATTTTGCTACTTTGTGTTGAACAAGGGGTTCCCCCTTTTCTTCTTCTGCTTGATCGACACACACACCTCTGGTGTGTGTGTGTAATTGTGTTTTAATGTATTATATGGACTAATCTTTCAGCTTATACACATCTGACCCCTCTATTTTGATGTTTATTTTATTTCTTGGCTTAAACCTTTTCTTTTTAAATTTAATGTTATTTACATTATTACCTTAACATAATCACACACACACATATATGTATATATGAGGATTTTGGGGTGTTACAGATTGTAGTCTTGTGGCCGCTCAGTTTTGGGTTTGGTTTGTGATTAATATTTACCTTTAAAATAAAAACAAAATTTGTAAATTTTGTATTTTTATGTCCATGTTTTTGATATTTTCTATAACTCCAAAGGAAACACTTAAAATAACATAAAAAATACTATTTTAACAAGACTAACCACGTATTTGATATTATTTATATACGTTATCACTATAAATAAATAAATATATAAAAAGACCTCGGCCACTTGCTCTCTCCTTGTTTGACACGCCACTTCCTTAACACCCATGTGACAATCTCCTACAACTTTTCAAGCCTACAAGACAAAGTGACTAAAGTTGCACGCTTACACGTCTTGCTTTTTCCTTGTTTTTGGTCATTTTAATGTTAAGGTCACAATTGGTTTTACCTTCATTCCTGTTATTTTTGGTGTAAACGTTTGTTGATTGACGAGCTCACGTACCGTTTGTCATGTTTTCTTGTCTAATTTTATAATCAGTGATAGACAACCAATCTCATTAAAAAAATTCTAAGTTCGTCACTGTAAATAGTTATTAGATTGACTAAATTAAATTTACTAAAAATTTAACAAAAAACATAAACAAATTAATATAGCATTAATATTACTATAACTAAAATTAATACATATGTAAAAATACAAATTCTGCTTTATGTATGTGTGTAAAGATGGGTCCAAATCCAAACAAAGTGAAGTCCTTTTCCCCAAGCTTTATGGGTTTAAATAAAAATAAATACAAAAAAGTATTTAAAAAATCCAACAAAAATCCACAGCATTGATATGGTGCTGTATTAAGAATATGCGATTATTATTACCTTAAAAAATATATTATTTCTTTAAACTTTTGTCATGTTAGAATATAAAATATCAGTGAATTTAAAGGGAAAACTACAATAATATATGATATTAATAATGGAGAAATATCATAATTATTCAAATATACGGTATATGATTTCTCTAATATTAAATTATGAGTGAAATTTTAGTTTCATATAAACGTTGGAGTAAAGCGGTGGCCAAATAAAATAGAATCTCATATAAAACATGTTGCTACAAATTTGGAGGTTCGAATATAAGGAAACTAGTGGGTTACATCCGTCCTCTGCGGCGAACGACCTAATTTTTAGTGGAAATGTAGACGCGGTAGTAAAAATAACGTTAATGACAATAATTCGTTTGATATTGGTTCGGTTCATTAAGATACCGACACTTACCGAAAGAGAAAAAACGTCATGATATGACCAAAAAAATGCCCAGGTGTGTTTACATCGATCGAAACAATAAAAAGGAATATCAATTTCGGTACTAACGTTGTTCGGTCAGTATTAGACCATTTATTTTGTTACATGTAAAACAACAGGTTATATTGAAACTTAAAATCAAAAACCAAAAAATAGAAACAAAAAGGAAAAACAAAAAAAAATCACAAAAGAAAAAATCCATAAATGACAAAGTTTACTGTAGCTAATAAATTCATAAATTATATATATATATAATAATAATGAGCAGGATATCTTACTCGAACTCGCTTGGTTTACAATCGAACAATTCGGTTTTGCTTGTTTTCGCTCATTTTCAATTTTAAATTAATTCTTAATACAAATACTTCAAATTTAAATGTCGTCATCGTCTCATGCCAAATTGTTTCACTTAAAATGTTGCTCGTTTTCACTCAATTGTCATTCACTCAACATACAAATAAGTTCAATAAATACAAATATAAAATTGCTTCGTTAAAAAAATCATCTCAAGTTGAGTGGGAGGCTCAGTGTGTTAAGTCAAAACCAAATATAATGAGGTTTAGTAACTTAGATTTGGTGTTGGGCTATTGATAATTTAGATTAAATCATTTACAATTCCATTATTCAATAGGGTAATAATTATAAAAATAAAGAGTAAATTGCACAAAACATCCTTAATGTTTCTTCAAACTTGCAGGTTCCAGCCTTAATGTTTAAAAGTTGCTAAAAACAGCCTTTAAGTTTATTTTTGTTTCGGGTTCAATCCTTTACAGCTAACCACGTTATTTTCTTCAGTTAAATTCCCTCACATGCATAACATGTGAGGGTATATTCGTCATTTTGGTTGATCATGTGAGAAACTTAACTGAAGAAAATAACGTGGTTAGCTGTAAAGGATTGAACCCGCAACAAAAATAAACTTAAAGGTTGTTTTTAGCAACTTTTAAACATTAAGGCTGGAACCTGCAAGTTTGAGGAAACATAAAGGATGTTTTGTGCAATTTACTCAAAAATAAATGTTATACATTCAAGCTATGCGTTCAAAATTGATTTGAAAATAGTCATAAAGTGTTGTATTAGGATACAGTTATGTGTAGTTTTGAAATCAATAAATTTCATGACAGTCACAAAAATAGAACTATGTAAATCTAAACACGTAGCCTTGTACTTTTTGGCATGGTTTTATAGGTGAATTGACATTCGTGTCGCACTCTGTTGTGGAATGCACATAGTTGTGTGTTGTGAACAGTGACGAATTTACAAATTTTTTGTGGTGGTGCGAATGAGGTATTCAACCATATTTTCAAGTGGTGCGGTCAGGTTTTTTGTCTAAAATATACACTAATTTTTTTTCAAAGGGTGTGGCCGCCCACCTTAACTAAAGAGTAGGTCCGCCCCTGGTTGTGAAGATTCAGAAAATCAATTTCTAGTAATGAGTTACACGCCTATTTAACCCTATATATACTCATTTATCTTTACTAACTTGTGTGTCTCTTGTATTATTTTAGGTACTAAACTTTAGAAAATAAAGAGCATTGGATGGATCAAAGTACATGTAAAATCTTTGATTTTGTATAAGTGGTATATGCAGCTTATTTTGAACGGTGTTAGGTCACCACTGGCACCCTGTTTCGTGTTTCGATGCGTAATTTATAGCTTAAAACAACATTTTTTTGGATTATTGTAAGCATAAATTTTTTGGTAGTCTTTAACTCCGTATATTATTTTTTATGTGTAGAAGTATACTATATGCTATGTATTTTTTTAAATAAAATAACATGGTTAATTATTTAACAGGAGGTCAATTATCCTAAGACTACTCGTAGCGGGGCTTGATTTGGCTTTTTCTTGTTCCAAAACGCCCATCCCTCTGTCCCTGGGATGTTTTTTTCATGGAAATGGGCTTGGGTGTGGCCATTAAAACGCCTGATGAAGAGAGAATGGCTAATGCAATGTTTTCATGAGTTTTTTTTTAATTTAATTCAATTTTAATATCTAATCATTACAAAAACGTTATACCATTACATATCTATTTTAACTTCAAACTCCTTTACTGACTAAAAGCCATATATCAAATAATACTAACAGAGAGAATTAAATTTCAAACTCCGTTATACATAGTCTAAGAAAAAATGTTGGAATCATGAAGTAGCCAAACAAATCATGAAAATATCTTCATGAGCCCCGGAAGTTTCTTGGAAACACGTTTAACCTTTTACAACATACTTATCCAAAAAACAGTTAATAAGATTAAAGGGTTCTGTTATAATATAAAGGGATTTAAATAATAAAAAGTGTAAGAAGACACTATAGAGTGACAAGTATCAGAATTAAGTAGAAAAAATAATGTTATCAAAGAGAATAAAAAAATTATGCACATGTAAGTCAAATGCTATTTCTCCTCCCCCATTTTTTAAACGTCCGTAACTTTTTTATACGTCATTTGTTTTAAAAAATTATACCATAAAATCAAACGTCTTTTTATCTTTAATATGAGTACCCTATTGTTATACTTTTAAAAAATTCAAAAACTCAGTTGCGTATTACACAATGGACATACCATAAAACACAATGAGTATCAACCTAAAAACACAATGGAAAGTAGATAAAAAACACAATCGATGACAACGGATAAAAGACACAATGGACAATAGATGAAACACAATGGGCATAACGTAAAACACAATGAATACAGATTAAAACACACTGTACAACAAAACAAAAACACAATAAACAACATATTAAAACACAATGGCTAGCAGAATAAACACAATGACCAGAATCTATAACACAATGTAGAGAAACGCAAATATAACACAATCTTCATTGTGTCATACATTTTGTTATAGGTTCTGATAAAAATACAATTGACAGAATCCAAATTAACATTTTGTTATAAGTTTTGATAATTACACAATGTATAGAAACCTTAGTTAAAAACGTAAGAACAAAAACCTAGTTGAAGACACAACGAGCACAATCTTTTAACACAATACAAAGAAAACCTAGTAAAAGTGAATTTTTTAATTTTATTTTTATTTAGTAATATCATACTCATATTAAAGATAAAAAATACCAGTTATTATGGTGAAATATTTTTTGAAAACAAATATCGTATGAAAGAGTAATAAACGTTTTAAATTGATGGAGTGAATTGGCATGTGCTTTGCATGTGGAGAGAGAGTCAATAAATGTATGATTTCCTTTTTGCCCTTCCATTATTTTCTTTTCTATAAAACTAATCTCACACATTCAAATCTAAATTAAATGAACTATAATACGTATTATCCTTCTTATTTATGTTGTAATTTATATTTGATCCTAATTAAATATTATAAAATTCAGTGAACAATTTAGTATTTCCGATATAATAGTGTTTACACTGCTTTTAATTGTGATTTCGTGTGTTTATTCGTGTGTATGTGTTGTGCTTCTTTTTTTATTCAGTTGGGAGTTTGCAAATTTCAAAATATGTGTATTCTAATTTTGTCTTGTGGATTTTGGAATGTTTGCTTTTAATTTTTTGACATTAAGTGGTGTAGTAAATCTTTTAACTTTTAAATAAATATCAATATTGATAGGAATATACCCGAACAATACTAGTTCAAATCAAGGATAGTTCTACATTTCTACAGCTCGTTTCGAACACAGGTTCACCAATAAAACAAATGGTAGGGATACGATGTCCAACCAAAGATACATATACACCACTTTGGCAAAAAAATTGTGTTTAAGAACACCATCCAATCTGCCACGGTTAAAAACCAATATACAACAAATATATTTCTTGGGGTTTTGTTGCGTTTTTTCAGGCATCCTTCTAGCTTTTTTGTGGTAGGCCTTTGTAACTTTTCAGCTTCGTGCTAATAATATTTTTTTTCTTTTTGGCTTTTTATAATATATTGTTGTTAAAAGATAAAAAGTTATCTAATTTTCTATTTTGCAACATTTATTAATCATGAATAAAATTTCTTTGCACCTTAACTATTTTCTCATTCGGATATTCTTCTTGTATGAATAAAAGGATTTTGTTGTCGAACACTTTCTTTAAGGATTTTGTTATCTGTAAACGTATTATCATGGATATTTATAACTTATACTTTTATTAAAATTTTTATATCCATCCACAGATGCTCTTTGCTTCGGTGTTATTTAAATATCATCGTTTTCCAAATTACTCTCTATACCTAAGCTTAAATTAAAAATAATTTTATGCCCCATAAACACTGAATTAACTAAAACAATATCAAAATAGCTAAATCACTTTGAAAATGATAAAATATTATTGCGATATCAATTGATTTTTTAGCATACACTCTTAAAATACATTTTAGAATAACCTTATTATTTAATCTCGATCGCTTGAAATTTGAAGGATATAAGTAGGGGTGAGTGTTTTTGGTCTGATTCATCCAAACCAGCGGACAAAATTAAACCCAAAACCTAAACCTAACCAATTATAGAGATATCGGTTAAACTACCAGTCTTGGTTCAACGGGTTAACAAGACTGTGGAATCTAAAAACCTGATTGCGCTACTTAGTTCAATCTTCAATTCTAGTTTTTGATCATAGTATATATATATTCTTTTAAAAACGACAAATGATTCTATGATATATAGAAAAATCGGGCTAGCAAAAGTGTAAAACCCAAAATAATATACAAAACAGAAAAGAACATAAAACACAAACTAAACTAATTCAGAAGCATTTATGATTCCTTTTTTTCATGTTTGCATGTGTTGACTGTCCTTTCATTAAAATATTTTTTTCATTCACATCACCATTGTCTGAGATCATAGACCCTTTCTTCTTTCATTCGTCAGTATCTTTGATAGGGTGGTCCCCACACACTGGACATATATACTAAATTAATTCAGAAGTCATAAAGTTATCCAAATTAATTAATTTCAACACTTCATTAATCTAAAATAAAAATCTTGTAATTACTTCAAGATAAATTAATTTATTACTATTTATATCTTTTAATTCTTCTTAAGATAAATTAGTTCAAGATAATTATGTATAATTAAATTAACTTGTTTACGTATGATTAAATTACTTTGTTTTTATTTGTCCTCTATTCCACAATTAAAAGTAAGATATATCAAGTCACTAACTTCCACAAAAACTCAAATTTAACTCAAGTTTCGTTTTGTCTGTAACTGTTCAATTTTGTGCAAGGATAGGAACCTGTATGTACATCTCTTTACATTCTCTCCTTTCTCTCTCTACTCTCTCTCTCTCTCTCGCTCTCATGGCCAAAACCACATCTCCAAACCGCTGAAGATGACGATGGTGACGGATGAAACCGAGCGTGTAACCGCCGTCATTTTCGTCGGCTGTTGAAACCGAGACGGTGGTGGTGATTGGTAGTGTGGTAGGTGTTGTGTTAGGTGGTGGTGTGGTGGTAAAAAGTAGAGAGAGGGCGCGAGACAGCGTTCTCACGCGCGCAAATCGCTCTCTCGCGCCCGCAAATACACTGTTTACAAAAATTTATTTGTTTTGTATTTATTTTAAAGTTGGTTATGTGTTGACAAGTCCATAACGCTGAAGTTATAAAAACTGGACACTAATCTTCATACAATTTTCTTGTTTTTACTTTGATGTTAAAAGTTACCAGAGTAAATTTGTTATAACACTTTAACAAAAATAAAAACCAAACTAATACTAGCATTACCAATATAAAAAAAAACCATAAGAAATTTCTCTGTTTATACTTTTATTCCAAAAGACAAAAACACATGCCAACTTGCCATTTTCCCGTAAAAAAATCCGGCCATCAAGCGAAACCACCCTCCGCAACCTCCACCGTGGGCCCCCCTTTTTCGCCACCGAATTCAGGAACCTCCACGCCTTCGGATGGGATCACGGTGGCCGGAGAAGTAACGCACACGCAGACGCCTCCTCCATCTCTGGCAGCTTTTGTCGCTTTTCGCGCGACCCGAAGAGTTAAATCTTTGAATGAATTAGCGATAGTCTTGAACATATTGATCTTGATGTCACCCCTCTTGAGTTGGGTATGTTTTATTGTGAAACTGGGAGGAGCAGCTGCCATTTTTGTGTTGTTGATGTGAAGTGGGAAAGATTATGATTTTGAGGGAGGAAGACAAGTGTTATATAAGGGGTTTGGATTAGGGGAAATTACCAATCTAGACTTTTGAACAAACATGACATATGTAAAAGAATAAAAAAATACTTACATGTTATATAAACCCCTCCATCATCGGTTATCACTATGTTATAGCTTGGAAATTTAGTAAATGAATATTTAATATATTTGTAATTTAATAAAATTATAAATATCAATTAAAATCTTTACATGGTGAATAAAAGAGAAACTTTTGAGTAGAACTTCTTGATGACATTTAATTATTATAGAGTTTTTAAGTCTCTAATTAAGTGACTAATTAAGTGAAACCTTTTACTAATCCTTAACACTTGTACAATTAGTTGGCTATGTGCTTCTTTTTGTGACTATAAGAATATTGTATTCCTTGGTACATAAACATACTAGAAGGAGGATGAACACTTTGAAGACCAACTAGAGAGAGGAATAATCTTTACTTGTTTTCCACCACCATCACATCCTTATTTGTTCATAAGTTCTAACACTACAATTACCCGGTGTAACCTCGGGCGCGTGAGCCATCTTCGGCAGTACATACTGATTCGGCTGTTGTACCATGAAAAACAGTCGCATCGTCTATAGTAGATCCACGAAATCTGTTTTAAGAAAGCGTATTGAACGCATGCCTCAACCAAAATCGTCAACGTTTTAGTGTGCTCTTTGTTGCAGTCAAGGAGTATTTTCAAGACTCAAGATGATAAATACTCGAGTCTATGATGCTATTAAGTGCGCGTAAAAAACCCACCAGAGATGAGACTTGAATCAAGATTGTTATATATATAATTATTTTTACATTCTTTTTATTTAGTTATTGCAACCGGTATTGTACTATAATATTTCTTACGAATAATGAGAGTCTTGTTATTATATGTTTGTAATTATATTTTATACAACGTGAACCCAGTTCCCACATTACATATGCATACAGAGCATAAAATTAACATTATATACATATAAATTTATATACACATAAAAATCTGAATCATGATTAATCTTGATTGGTCGTCGAGTTCTACAACTTGATTGTTACTCAAGTATTTGGTACCCAAAATTATATATAATTAAAAGGCTATATTGGTGGGCCAGTCCGATATCGCCAAGTGTCGTCATGTAAATTGACCACAAGAATTTTTTGCCTTTTAACCCTTAAATTTTGCTAATTTACGTGTTTAGTTCTTCTACCTTAGCTTTCCTAATATACATATTTAGTCACTCAACTTAATAAATTTTATTACCCGTTAGTTAACTTTAGTGATTACATGTTTATTCCATCTACTTTAAATTTGTTGATATACATGTTTAGTCAGTATACTTTTACATTTATTCAGTTAAGTATTTCGTCTTTTATAGTTTTTTTCCTCCTTAATGTGATGAACCAAACCAATCCAACTGAACAATATTGTTTCCGCTATCGATATTAACAGTACCGACATTTTTTTCTTTTAGCATTTCGTTTGTTAGTGTTTTAGTATACATACGTGAACGTTTTGGTGCTCTTTTTCCAATAATTTTATGTTATCTCTTTCGGCTGCTATACCGAATATAATCAAACTCCCGCCGCAAAGCGCGGAGTAAAAGTTACTAGTATAAATAATTTAAGTAACTTTATAGAGTTTAATAAAATATTATGTTAAGGGATTTTTTATAAAAAGAAGTAACATTGTATGTCTTCATCTTATCTGCATAGAAAGTTTTCTTTTCTTTCTTTCATCTTCTTCTTTTTTTTATATATAAATACAATACAATTTGCTTTAGTGTTCGCTAAATACAACTTGAAGGGAGATTCGCTTTGTGGTTGGCGGATGTTCTTCATTCGGTTGGGTAAGTGAAAAACACGCTTGTGTAGGTCTTACCGAGGTATCCCCCTTGTTATTATAAATCAAGGTTGGAGAACTCGCGAGTCGCTAGTCGGCCGGTGAGTTAGGGACTAGCGACTACTTGGATTACTCGAGATTAATCGGGATTAATCGAATCGGATTTAATATATGTAATTTTCATATTTATGTATATATGTACACATTTTATAGGTAAATATTTTAAGTAGCTAGGTTTAACTCTTACTTAATTCATTTTTTAACTATACAAGATTAATTGTTGGAATTCACACGGTTTGGTTGGAAACTAGACGAAATTTAAAGGTTTTGGTTAGAATATATAGGTTTTTTTGCCGGAATCTGTCCGGAATCGCCAATTTTTTGCTGGCCGACTAGGCCTGACAAGGTACGACTAGGCCCAACTAGCGAATAATGGGCTGACTAACGAAAAATTACTCAGTTACTGACTGAATAGCGATTAATCACCGACTATTCACTGCTTAGTCACGATTTTTAAAACACATTGAAAGAGCTTTCAATAGTGTAGCCTTGCTAAATTACGCGAGGGGTATGTTGTGCCTTCAACTCAGCCATGAGCACCCTTATTTTAGATATAAATAAATAAATAAAATGAGAGAGGGAAGGGTTTCAATGTTACCAGTAACAAATTTTCTTTCCTATTAATTTATTAAATATTAATGTGACATTATTAATGGTATATTGTAAGGTTTTTTAGTTAAGTAGAACACGAAAGTTTACTCAATTGAATTATTAGTTATATATGTTCGACTTTATGATTCAGAACTAATTTTTATAATGATTGATGGAACTCTTTAAGTTTCGTAATATATATACTTTAAAACATTTCATATTTATTTTAAGTTTTACAAAAAACCTTTTACTATGATCATTATAGATTATATTAAAGTTTTTGGTTTTGTAAGTTATAAAAATATGATATCATTAATATTGACTTTAATTGAAAATCTAGTATTATCTTTTGTATCATAGGTATAGTGAGCATCATGATCGTTCCAGTACTGTGATATACTGAACCGATTACAAATAAACATCATAGTGTGTCTCTGTCAACCAACACGTCATCTTGTTAGTCGAGGACTCAACAATAACATATAAAAGGAAGTGATGGCAAGAGATGGAGGCAAGGACATATTCCAGGGGCGGATATATCTTGTAACAAGTGATAGCCCTATTGCTCAATAGACGCTTCGGTGGTAATGTAAAAAAAATCACGTTTTTTAGTTTCGCTGCCTCTGTAGAAAATGTTTTTTGAAACATTACCCTTATAAGTATTTAATAGATCCGTCACTGGCATTTTCACTTGAAGATGATAGTGATGCCGCTTGATACAAAGGTGATGCAAATAGTTGACATCCACATAAGGTGAGAGAGAAACAAACTATGAGAGAATGGACTTCTTCTCTTAGACTATTTGTAGTGTCAACACTAGATAACACTCTTTTTACGGGGTTTATGTGACAAATGGTAAAAAATGAAATGTGGAGGTTATAGGGGGTTATATAAGACCATGTGTAGTGGTGAGTGAAACAAAAACCCCTCTCTTGGGCATGAAGCAACACATGGCGCCTAATAAACAAAGGGCTTGAAGTTAAAAGGGGTGTAGTGAGGCTTGAACTCTTGAAAATTAAATCATCCATATTGAATTATATAAAAATTATAAAAAACCATCAAAAAAGTTATATTGGTCATCCAAATTAAATCTGACGTTTTAATCAACACGCCCAACCCAAAAAATGCCTTGGGGGTGCGTAGGCGAGAAACGGCGTGGATTAGGGCAATAAACGCCAATTCCCCTCCCCACTACACATGGTCTAACATGTGTGTGTAGTGGGGGATTATGTAAATATGAGGTTATATGTGTATGTGAGAAAGCCAAATCTAGTCACCCTGTTATAGTTTTCACAAGAGAAACAATTTGGAGGGGTATAGCGCCCCTCGGATGGTGTGGGGAGGCGCCATAGAGCGCTATGGTAGCCTTCGACGTTATATTACTTTCCACTATGGAAGGAGTGATAACGGCAATAAACAAAATTCGTAAATATTTTAAGGAGTATCAAAATTTCTAAATATTATATTAACGAGTATCAACATTTGTGAATTATGTCTAATGTATTATATTAGGTTTTGCCCCGCCTGTGTTGCGAGGCAATAAACTGAATATTTCTCTCTTATAACATGTACGTCTGTGTTTTGCTTACTTGTACAAACTACTAATAACATGATCTAAAAAATTATATTTAATCAACAAATTAAAACAAAACACTACCAGACTTTTGCTAAAAAAACTATGTCACACACCGACCCGCAGCGGAATAAGAGTCGGGGCATAATTGGGTTATCACCAAAGCTCATGACATTTACTAATATGTTTCATATTTAATAAAGTCAAAGTTACATTTCCAAAAATCCAAACATGTTCATTCAATACAAGGAAAATAAGCCAAGCATAACAATCCCAACACTAAATCGTTTTATTCTTCTAGTCCAAGTCCTATGTGTTCCTAGCAGCTGCTGCTTCACCTGTATCATGTGTTAAATGGGGGTTTTTGGGTCAACATAAGTTGGCGAGTGAACCTTATTAGATAAACATTTATTAATGAATTAATTGTTAGTTTATCAATGAAAAATTGTGCATAATCATAGATGAGCAAATGTAAATAATCAAGCAATGGCAAATAGCAGTCACAACTATAACATACAATAACACATGACAACATACATGAACATACCAACATCATAATGTAAATAACATAAATGAAACTGTGCGATCAAGGCTCAATCAAACGGAGCCGATCGTATTGCATGTACTGAAAATGAAAATGTCTGTGCGATCAAGGCTCAATCAAACGGAGCCGATCGTATGTGGGCACGCCAGGTTCAACCGCATAATGAAATGGGGAACATGCTCAACGCTCATAATGTAATGGGGAGCGGCGGCCTATGAATTTGCATGTACTGAAAATAATAAACTTGCATCCAACAATAGCAATACAACAGGAAACAAATTGAATACACTAGTTCATGATATGATGTATGCACAATGGTTTAAGTATAATATATATATATCAAGACACATGATACACCCCAAAACGTGATTAAAACGGGGAATTTGTAAAGATTCACTCACCTTGGGTGCGTTGGATTGGAGATGGTGATATGCGCACGAATTAGATGAGCGGAACAACGGGGATTACTAACCTAAATAATAACGGAAAAATATATTAAATGGGTGGATTTTATTAAGGATTTTAATGAAATTTTTAGATATACTTTTGTGAGTTTATGGCTATTTTCTATCTTTAAAAATGTTATTTTTAAGTATTTTTAATTGATTTTTAAATTAAATTAAATAAATAAAAATATAAAAAATTGTTTATTTAGCGTTGACCGTTGACCGTTGACCGGTTCGGTCAATGACATGGTTTGCGCTGGGTGAGGCTCGAACCCGAGACCTCCCGTACGCGTGCACGCAGCTCTACCAACTGAGCTACGTGTCTAACCCGAAATAATCTTGTTTTTAATTATATTTATATACTTATTCAATTTAACCGAATTTCTTTTAATTGCCAAAAACATTTTAATTCCACGGACCGGTGCTAGTGACGGGTTTCGAACGCGCGACGTAGAACTTAGTGTTGCACACAGTCCACCGCTGGACTGTGTGTCTAACCTGGTTATTATCTCGGTTTTTATTATACTTAACAACTAACTGGGTTATCCCGATTTAGTTTAAACAAAAAGGCCTTTTATTATACAAGGAGTGCGTATAGCAGGAATCGAACTCGGGACGTGCGTTTGTATTTTGCACACAGTCCACCGCTGGACTGTGTGTCTAACCCGTTTATAATTCCGATTTTAATTAATCTTATGTCATCTTTGAACTCGTCTTCTTCATTACAAACACAGACATCAATCAAAACAACTGATACGCGATTAATTTAGTTAATGAACATGATGACCAATTTGAATGCATTGAACCGAAAAGTTTGGGGAAGAAAATACCGAATAGATCGTCTTCTTCAGAGGATCCGGCGAAGTTCGTCGGCTCTGTTTTTGGAACCTTCGGCTGAGAGAATCAATTAACAGGTTTAAGGGATTAGATGTGAAATTGAACTAATGAGTATTGATTATCAGCACGTTGGAATGAGCATACCGGTAATCAACGAGTTTCCAACAATTCCAGAAGTTTTTCGGCGAAAACATAAAGTCCAGTAATGTCGTATGTGGTTGATTATGAGCGATGGGTTAATGTTAGTAAGGTTCTAACAATCGATTGAAACAGTAAAGTAGAGGTATTTTACCGGTTTGAGTTGAATACGGTTTTCCGGCGACTTTTGCAGAAAATTCCGGCGAGCTGATTCAGGCGTTCTGATGGTCTGAAAATGCGACGAAAATGAAATGGAGTATTGGTATGATATCTCTGAGTCGCGAGAGTGGTCTGAATTTGAAGAATTCTGAACTTGGTGATTTTTCAGTTTTAAAAACCGATAATGATGAGGTTTTAAGTTTAACCAATTCCGATTTGATTAGAAACCGTCGGTGCATCGGTTATAAACTGAATGTGTGAATAAACAACGAATTGACGATTGGTTTGCCGATTACCGTTTCTCAGATGGCGCAACCGGTTTTAACTGGGTTTGTGTATAAATTTCATTTGTGTTCCTAGAGTTAGCAGAAAACACAATGTGACGGAGTGGTCTTGTGTGTGGGTGTTAAGTCGCTGAAGTGTCTTGGCTGACCCGGGTTCGAGTCCCGGCAGCATCATAATTTTTTTATTTATTTTATTTTAACTTTTTATCAAATATAATTTTTATAGTTTAGTTTATTTATTAATTATGTATCGTTTTAAATCAAAATAATCATAAATATTCGACGTAACTTTTATAACTTGATATTCGGTTACAAAACGGAGCGGGTTTTGAAAACCCGATTTTTTACAAATGTTACAAACTAAAACGATGGAAAAGTTACCGGTTGGCATGAATAAAAAGTACATCGAGCCAACCAATTAAAACAAAACACTACTATACTTTTGTCAAAAAAAACACTAGAAGGAATTTTAAACTAGGGGCAAAATCGTAATTTAGCATAGAAAAATGGCAAAATTATAAATTTGAGCTCAGGGCAAAATCGTAATTTGATTGGACCAATAAGGGTGTGCCAAGCATTGGCTTGGATAAAAAAACTAATGTTAATACTGTAAATTTAAACAGGGCAAAATTGTAATTTTTAGCTGAGACAGAAGCATAATTTAACTTTTAACTGGAGACCAAAACGTAATTTAGAACTGATGACAAATCATAATGTTAAAGCAAAAATAAAATCGTAAATTGATTGACCAATGATAAAATGTTATGCAGCTGTCTGAGACTATTTCCTTTCTTGTTTTTGTTGTTACAGGGAATTCACTTTGACTTCCTACGAAATATTAAAATAACATAAAACTAAGAAGTATTAAAATAACATAAAACTAATATTTTAACAAAAAGTCCCACGTCAAAGGGTTAATCTAATTTTAGAGTCAATCACATGGTTTTTATTTTCAGGTTTCTTTTAAAAATATGTAGAAAAATGGCACCTATATTTTATGTTAGAAATTTATTCCCCTAGTATATATTTCTTTTTTTCAAGTAATTCGTCTACGTTTGTTAATTCTGTTTTCAGGTATTTTTATCACCAAAAATATATAAAAATAAAAAAACGATATAGGTCACGTGACTGCCTTCACACCCATGGCCATGTGACCATCTCTTTGAAGACAATAGACCATCTCTTACACATTTGACTGTTTCTGTTGATATCTACAGTTAGCTCCGTGTGTTTTTTTAAGGGTCGTAGGCACATCTTGTAAAACTAAATTGATACTATAAATACGGGTTGTATATGTCTTTACGATCCGTATTAGTGTAAATTCAATTTTCAAGGTAAGTCAAAGGCTGACGCTGTCTTGATATGCTCACATAATACGCATCTTATAGGCCAATACGATGCGTATAGGTAAAAGGTTATCTATCAAGTCGGACAGATATGTTTCACATGAAAACCCTATACGGATCGTATAGGCCTATACGATCCGTATTAGGTATGATGTTACTTTATGTCACTCAACAGTGACATAAAGTGATTAACAGAAACATTACGTCAGACCTATACGGGTCGTGTTGGCCTATACGACCCGTATTGGTTTGGCAAATTTGCTATCTGCTTGGCCTTTTTAAACGACGATGACAAAGACGAAAAAACATCCTTCTCTTCGTTCTTTTCTTTATATTCGAGATTCAACAATGTGTTGGCTCAACCTTAATTATATTTTCGGCGAGTCGTCCGACACAAAAACAAGCACGTTTATTTCGGGAAGCGGTGTGGTATATCATTTTTTTAAACTTATTTTGTTTGTTTTGTTTATGAAATACTTATCACACAGTTTGTATTAGAAGGGGCCTGCTATCCGTTACTCTTACGATGTGAGAGGAAATGATGATCTGGCGGAGGAGGTCGTGTCCGGCTTTCGTCCCATGATAATTAAGCGTTGTTGCCAGACCTTAACAAGGTAAGTATTTTTTTACTTTTTTATATTCGGCGTTAAATTTATCATTACCTTTTACCCGTTATTTTTTTTGTTTGATGTGCCCTGCCAACCGTTGTTGCCAGATCTGAACGAGATAAAAATAAATTTACTTATCATTAAAAAGGCTTTTAGATGTACCATTATCATTTAACAGTTGGTTTTTTTAGGTTATTGTACCTAGCGATAATCATGGTTATGAGGGTCCGGATTATGAAGCCAGTTACGGTGTCTTGTACGGACAAGAAGATTATGGCAATAACTTCTCGTTAATGGTGTCTCGCGCGTACAACAAGACGTCGGTGATTCTTTTTACGCGCAAGAGTCATTGGGTGCGAGCAACCCGCTTACCCTGAAGTTTCGGACAAAACTGATTAGGTACGAATGCTATAGGTTTTGTTAAAACTATTACTATAAACGTCATATATTTTTCAAAATGTATTATAAATGTTATATCTGTTTTGTTAAAAAATTATTATACATATTATATATATTTTTCACTTAAAATTTTATATCCCGCAATGATTTGGAAGGTTGTGTAAAAAGAAGAGGTTTAGCCAACGGATACGTTATTGTTACTAGACGGTTTAAGAATCACTGGATATGGCTCCAATGTTGTCGTAGTGGCGAGCATGAGAGTAAGGCCATGATTAGGAAAATCGACAGCAAAAAATGTGCATGCCCTTTTATGGTGATAGGTCGTCTCGACCAAAGTCGTCAAGCTTGGTGGATAGATTATCTTCACAAAAGTTTTAATGAGAAGCATAACCACGGCCCTGCTGAACATCTAGAGGGTTACGCGTATGCCAGGAGACTTACTCATTATGAGTTTAGACTAGTGCAAGAGCTAACAGATCAAGACATACAGCCCATACAATCTGGAAAGCCGTAACCGAACAGAACCCTGAAAACAAATGTGTTCCGAAGGACATACACAACGCGTGCCAAAAGATTAGGCCTCAAAGTTCGATAAGAAAACGACTCCCATGAAGAGACCGGAACAAATCCTTCAGGAAAAAATGATGACCTATTACATACAGGCGGAACCTTCCACCAATGTCGTTCAGAACATATTTTTCTCTTACGACAAGTCCTTTGAAATGTGGCAGGCATTCCTGCATGTGCTTATGGTCGACGCGTCCTACAAAACTAACATGTACAATCTTCCATTTTTGGAAGTTGTGGGAATGACTTTGACAAAACAAACTTTCTGTGTGGCGCATGCATTTCTTTCAAATGAGCAGGAGGTAGGGTACGTTTGGGTCCTAAATGTAACATTTGTCAAAAACGGGTTTTCCAAACTCGCTTCGTTTGTAATCGAATATCAAGTTATAAATTTTTTCGTTGCGTATTTATGTTTATTTTGATTTTAAACGATGCATAATTAATAAACAAATTAGAATTTAAAAATTATAATTAGTAAAAAGTGAAAAGAAAAAAATAAAAAAGAAAACCGGCTGCCGGGATTCGAACCCGGGTCAGCCGGGTGAGTCTAATGACTTAACACGCACACATATAACCACTCCGCCACTTGATGTTTTCTGTGAGTTCTAGGAAACAATTAAAAGATAACTTCACTCAGGAATCAACCGGTTTACGCCAACTAAAACCGTAACCGGCTTCCAAACGTCCAAACGTTTGAGTGATCGCGGTTTTCTGATAATAACCGATACACCGACATTTTTAATCAATTCAGTCTTGAATGGACTTGAATTCATGTGATGTTCGGTTTTTATAACCGAAAACATTCACTTCTGGAATTACTTCAACAAAAGCTTCATCTCGCGACTCAATTATATTCCCAGAACTTCTATTCTCACGTTTATTCTAGTTTCTGATCGTCGGAATTGTTTTTGAACTCGCCGGACTTTCGCCGGAAAACCGTGTCTTCCATCAAATCATTAAGTTTCTCAATTCTTTCATCGTCTATCAGTTGTTAAGCTTTTGCTAACTCAAACCCTTCAATCAGAATCAGTTCCAGGCGACGATATCGGATAATCATCATTCGCCTGGAAAATCTCTGAGAATTTCTAGAACTCGCTGTGAATCGGTATAAACCTTTAAACATTCTGATAACTCTTGTTCATTACTTCAATTCCGCATCTAGCTAATCAAAATTGTTATTTGGTCCGCTCAGACAAAGTCCATAAAAACAGAGCCGACGACTTCGCCGGAATTCTGAGAAAGATCGTTTCTCCGGTATGTTTACTTCCAAAATCTTCTCTGCCATTTCATTTTAATCATTTGAATGTTTGTCAATCGAATTAAACAAGAAACAGTAGGGTAATCGTTGTCTGTGATATTGTAACGAAGAAGATGAAGTTAGTTTGTTTATAAGTTTAATATAAATTGGATATTATCTCGGGTTAGACACACAGTCCAGCGGTGGACTGTGTGCGCACATATATCACACGCCGCGAGTTCGATCCTTGGCACAATCGTATGATCTATAATGAAAATGTTCTTTTTCTAACTGAACCGGATTAACTCACTGAAGTTGTTAAGTATAATAAAAATCGGTATATTAACCAGGTTAGACACACAGTCCAGCGGTGGACTGTGTGCAACACTAACCCACAGGTCCGGGTTCGAGACCTGTTGCACACTCCGGTTCGATGATTAAAACCCTTTTTGGAAAATAAAAGAATTTTGAATAAACTAAAACAGTATATAAATATAATTAAAAACAGAATTATTTCGGGTTAGACACGTAGCTCAGTTGGTAGAGCTGCGTGCACGCGTACGGGAGGTCTCGGGTTCGAGCCTTACCCGGCGCACACTTACACTTTAGCGAACCGGTCAAACAGTCAACAGTCCCGGTCAACGGTCAATGGTCAACGCAAAAGTCAACATTTTTTTATATTTTTATTTATTTATTTATTTTAAAAATCAATTAAAGATACTTAAAAATAATGTTTTTAAAGATAGAAAATAGCCTTAAACTCACAAAAATATATCTAAAAATCCTATTAAAATTATTAATAAAATCCATTCATTTACCATACTTTCCGTTATTATTTAGGTTAGTTAATTCTCGTCGATCAATCCTCCAAACTCGTGCGCATTTCATCATCTTCAACCGAACGCACCCAATGTGAGTGAATCTCTACAAATTCCCCGTTTTTAATCACGTTTTTGGGGTGTATCATGTGTCTTACCATTTATTATATTTAAATCATTGTGCATCCATCATATCCATGAACAAATGTGTATTCAACATGTATCAACTGTTTGTGTGGTTATTGTTTAGATTAAATTATCATTTTCAGTACATACATTATCATAGGCCGCCGCTCCCCATTACATTATGAGCGTTGAGCTGTTCCCCATTACATTATGAGCGTGAACCAGGCGTTGCCAACATACGATCGGCTCCGTTTGATTGAGCCTTGATCGCACAGACATTTATCATAGGCCGTCCGTTTCCCATTACATTATGAGCGTGAACGTGACGTTGCCAACATATACAATTTCATTCATGTTATATATTCATGCAAGTTGGTTTGTTATTGTATGTTATTGTTTGTTGTTGTTATTGTTATTGTATGATTTAATTACGTTTGCTTACATATGATTGTTGTACAATTTTTCATGATAAAGATAACAAGAAATCAATAATAAATGTTTTTCTAACAAGGTTCACTCGCCAACTTATGTTGACCAAAAAACCCCCATTTTTACACATGATACAGGTGATCCAGCTGCAGCAAGAAACACACATAGGATGGCTTAGAAGAATAAACTGGTTTAGACTTTGGATTGTTTAGTTGATTATCTTTCTTTGTATTTGTATGAACATGTTTGGAATATTGAGGATGTAAATTTTGACTTTAATAAATATGAAACATATTAGTAAATATCATGAGCTTTGGTGATAACCCAATTATGCCCCGACTCTTATTCCGCTGCGGGTCGGGGTGTGACACTAAAGAAGGATTAGGTCCATGTTGCACGATTGTATGGAGCCGCATGTAATTCTTACGGACAGAGACCAAGCACTGATAAACGCGTGTAAAAAATATTCCCTGCCGTACACAAATATCTTTGTTGGTTCTACATCTTACAGAATATCGTAAAGCACTATAAGAATTCATTTACTCAACCAGATTGTGAGAGCTTTGTTCGTCAGTGGAAAACAATGTGTGATTCTGCTAACGATAAGTACGATTATAAACTCACCAACCTTCATAGACACCTTCTCGATTAACAACGTAAACGTACGTTTTCTCTAAGTTAATACATTCATTTAATGTGATATATAATTTGTATATGTTTATATTTTCAGATGTTTTTGATAACCTGTGGGAGAATTGGTTAAACACATCCCGCTACAAATTTGTAACTACATGGACCAATCAAACGCTAACATGTTACCAAACTACGACAAATAGAGCTGAAGGCGCACATGCTGCATTAAAGAAACAACTCAATACACCAAAATGTAGTCTGGAAAGCCTGGTGAAAAAGGTGGACACCTTGGTACTAAAACAATATACGCAAATAAAGAAATGTTTGGAAGAAAGTCACACCAAGCGAATGAACCACCACCTTGAGATTCCTTTGTTTCGCAACCTACTGTGTAAAGTTTCCATCCATGCTCTTAACTTACAAGAAAACGAGCTAACATGGAGACTAAGCACGTTGCGGTCATTTGGATCAACATGTGGCTGGCAGCTGCACACGGGTTGCAGGTTGTTATGTGACTGTCGTTTGGGGAAATTGCATTATAGACTTATAAAAAATGTTTTATTTTATTAATTTAGTATCTTGTGTAACACTTTTTTTTGTTTTGTAGAATGCATTATTCAGCTCGATGGTATAGACATTTGCTGGAGAAAACTTGACTTGAATCCATCAAATGTTGATCATGAAGAGGTTGATGCAGAAAAAGAATTCGAAGATGTGAAACAGAAAATGTGCACCCAACCCCCGCAAGTGAAGAAAAGTATCATATCAAAGATCAAGGAGGTGATGAACCCATTTATGAGCGACAAAAAACTGCATGTCGTACAAGAAAACACTCGCGGAAGGCCAACGTCCAAGGTTCAACAACAACGAAGAGAACAACCTGCTAGACATAGCTCTGCTGGGCCTTCTGAACAAAGTAGGTGTGACCCTCCTCAACCACAGTTCGTATGTACAGTCGCATGATTCTCTAATACCATCTACATCTACAATGTCTCAAAAGTCTCAAAGGTCGTTAATATGACACAGTCGTTCAACGGCTTCACAAAAAAGAGCCTCGCGAGACCATGGGTTTCCGTTAATCACTAACGATGGAACCCTTGAATATGTTATAAGATTAAAAAAAATTCCAAAAGTGTTCCACCCCCACATTTCAAGAATAAAAGATGTCAAGCCGGATGGACACTGTGGGTTTCGGGCTATGACTGTGGGTTTAGGGGTGGAATAAGACTACTTTGGGTTTATTCGGGTCCAACTAGTTGAAGAGTTGATGGTCGAGAACAAAGATATGTGGAAGTACATTTTAGACAGTGATTTACCGGGAGACTATGACGCGCAACTAAATAGAATGTATTTTATCGGAGTTGCGAGAGCACCCATTGAGCATTAGATGGAGATGCCTAAGGCAGGAATCATTCTTGCTCATAGGTTTGGTGTGATTGTTCACATATTAGACATGAGAGGTTGTTCTGCTTTATTCCCTTTCTATCATCCAGAGCGCGCACGTGTCCCCCATCAGGTGGTTTACTTGTATATGTTAACAATGGTCATTTCATCCATGCCAAACTTGACAAGGACTATCCAATGCCGTCACCAAACTATCTCTTGTTAAGACACCAAGACGACAAAACAACACTTTGGACGCAAGACTACACGGATGACATAGCATGGTATGAATTGATAACGAAGCCTAACATTGTCAAGACAATGCATTATCTTGATTAATTTGTAATTTTAATAAATAATTTGTTTGTATAATGTATTCGATTTGTATTAATTTTGCTAAAATATGTTACATACGTCAAAACACGCTAAAATACGTTAAATTACCTTAAAATACGTTAAATTACGGTAAAACACACTAAAATACGTTAAATTACGTCAAACATACGTTAAAATACGCTAAATACGTTAAAATACGCTAAAATACGTTAACTTACCTTAAAATACGGTAAAATACGTTAAATTACGTCAAACATATGTTAAATTATGCTAAATTACGTTAAAATATGCTAAAATACGTTAAATTACGTCAAACATACGCTAAAATACGTTAAATTAGACTAAAATACGCTAAATTACGTCAAAAATACGTTAAAATACATCAACGTGCGTCAAAATACGGTAAAATATGTCGGAATACGCTAAAATACGAAAGTAATGATATTCTAATACGCGTATACATATAACACGGCACTTAACAATGCAAGTGGATTCCAAACAAAATTATACGTAATCATAGAATATGATAATTAAATGCAATCGAACGTCACCGAAACGACGCGTATCGAAGGTGTACTTCATAAAATGACACAATATACCAATATTCGTCAAAATACGACCCATATACGCGTGGAACCGAGGAAAAATGATAAGTATCGAATTTGGTGTTATGCCCAATACGATCGTATAGGCCTAACATGTGTCATATTTCAGGCCTATACGCATCGTATAGGCCTAAATGGTGTGTATTACCCCTAATTATAGCTTCTTATTTTTAGAATAATTTGTATTTGAATATAGCTCTACACATGTCTATGTTATTATATTATAATATACGTTAAATTGTAAACTTCTACTTTATCTATCAAGTTTATTGTAGCTATTTGTAGCAATATCTCTGGTACATCTCATCCATCGCACTGCTCCACTTCCTGTATTCATTCTCCATCTTTATCGTAACGTTTCGTATTTTCGTTGTATCTCGTTTAAATTATAATTCGTATTTTCAATTTAATTTCAATCATCTGTAAATTCGAGACTTGATCGTAATGGAATCATATTTTATATCATACTTGTTTAATCATGCATGCATAATGCGCGTCTTATTTAAAATCAAGCCTTACATCGAGATTTTATTTTCTTTTGAAACAAAATTCGTACAAGTGAATATCATTCACATGCTTGTATACACCCTAAATACCCCCAAAATGTGCTTAACTTTGAGTTTTCGGGCCAAACAAACCATCAAATCAACTTCAGGGACCAACTTGCAAAATGCTGAAACTGCCCCAACCCGCGCCACGCGGAGGAGATAGTGCTCCCTCCCGCGACACGCAGGAGATGCAAGTTTGACCTGCTGACTTTTTATCTTTCCGGTCCACGCGGAAGAGCCAAGCAGTAGAGACACTTTTACAGCAGAACTCGCCCAGCTCTGAGTTTTAACTTTAACCCCCGACTACCAACTTCCAACCCATTTTTACATTCAATTTAACATAACCCGGATTTTCCCTTATAATTACAACATCCCTAACATTATAGTTCACTTTACACACTCCTAAATCTCTCCAAACTCTCTCAACCTTCAAAGTTTTTGCAACTCTTGGGTAGAAAGTTCTTAGTGCAGAAGTGAGTTTAACTCACAACCTTCTTCTTCTTTTCTTATTTCTCATTCCTTGGATAACCTCTAAAAGTATTATCATATGTTTACCAAAGTAAACAAAAATGATGATAAACAAAAATTTTGTACTTCGTTCTGAAAGAGGTGGAGAACTTTATTTGATAACTCAACCAGATGGTGGTTTGTATATTTAATATTTAGAGTAAATTATTTTTGAGTCTATGTGTTTTAGTGGTTTTAACCATTTAAATCGAAAATAAAAAAAAATTAACGCTCTGAGTCCCTAACCATTCATTTTATAAGGTTTTGAGTTCTCGTGTTTTAGTGATTTTACTCACTTGAGTCCAAGATCAAAGTACAAGTGTTAAAAAGTTGGACTCGGAATGTTACAAATGAGTGGTTAGGGACTTAAGGCGTTAAATTTATCTTATTTTGAATTCAAGTAGTTAAAACCACTAAAACATAGAAACTTAAAAAATAATTTACTCAAACATTTATCTCAATGGGAGTACGTTCATCCTTGTCTCTATTTTTCTCTGTAAAATTATATGTATTAGACTTTGTTATTAGGCTTTTTCAAAAACATTATCAGCATGAGTTTCGGTCACGAAAATCCAAAAATAGTAAAATTTATAAGGTCTTGTTTAACTATAAAAGTATTTTTTAATCAGTTGTTTGAATATTTCTTAATCAGTTGTTTGAATATGAAGTCTTTTGACCAACCGTTTCAACCAGTGACTTGCTCTCCTGTTTATAATTTTGCTTGGGATTTTGTTGTTTTTGTTGCGTTTTCTGTTCTCATTTGATGTATAAAGTGTAAATTAATTTTTGAGTATATGTGTTTTAGTAGATTTAAATATTTGAGTTCAAAATCAAAAAGTTTAACGTTCTTAGTCCCTTACCGCTTATTTTATAACGTTTTAAGTCTCTGTGTTTTAGTGGTTTTAACTAATTGAGTCCAAAATCAAAAGTACAAGTGTTAAAAATTGGACTCAAAACGCTATAAAATAAGTTGTTAAAGACTCAAAGCGTTAAACTTTTTTATTTTAAACTTAAATGGTTAAAACCACTAAAACACAATCAAAAAGTAATTTACTCATGTATAAATAAAAGATTTTTGTTGTCTTAACACTTTTAAGGATCTATATAATCAAATTCAAAACTTATAATAGTTAACCTGGTATCATGGATTATTATAACTTGTATATTTAATTAATTTATAATTCATGTGTAAATACCTTTTTTTAACAATCCAGCAAGCTTTATTCATTCACCAAAAATATTCACTAAGTTCTCCAGCTAGATGCTAAAGAACGTTGCATCGCGAATGGCTGTATATACACTTGCAAATTACAATACTCTTTAATACGGAGTTTTTATAATATGATTAATTTTATATATACACTTTCAAACTTAAAAAATTTCATATATACCCAACCAAAACTAAAAATATCATATATGTTCATACAAAGTAATTAAATACTAAATATACCTAATTTATTATAATCAATCTAATAAATATTCATTTTACCTTTATTTTTTAATTTCAAGTTTTCATATATGCCCATCTTTTAACTTCATATTATTTATATAACATATTTTTAGCTTAAATTTATTTTTACACATTTTTATTTTTATTTTTACTCATAAACAATAGTATACTCTATGTATTATATTTAAGATAAATAAATTCAGGTTAGAAATGAGTAAATATAATATCTGAAGCTAATTGTGATTTATTAACTTGTTTTTAATGAATTAGGTATATATGATAATTTAACTAATTTGTAAGGGTATATATGATATTTTACAAGTTTAATATGGTATACAATATATGAAGTTGCCCGTTTATAATATCATCATTTTTCAAATGACTATTTTTTACATAAGCTTAAATTAAAAATAATTTTATGCCCATGAATAGAACTAACTAAAACAATATCAAAATTGGCAAATCATTATGAAAAATACAAAGTATTATTGAGATATTTAATTGATTTTTCCGCATACGTTCTTAAAGTATTGTCTTAGAATAACCTTATTATTATTATCTAATCTCGATCACTTGAAATTTTAAGGTGATAAATGCGGGTAAGTGTTTTTGGTTCAGATTGTCCAAGTTAGCTGACATTTTCAAACTCGAAACCAGGACTAAACGAGTTAAAAAGATATATATCAAACTATATGTCTCGATCCAACTGGTTAACAAGACCGTGGAATCTAAAAACCCGATTGCACTATACAATCGTCAATTCTAGTTTATGGTCATGAATTATAATATCCCCCAATATACAATCCTCAATTCTATTGGCTACATTGGCGGATGTACATAGTAACAAGGGGTAGCCTCCGCTACCCCTTGGCGTTCCGGCGGTAGTGTAAATTTTGGAAAAATTTGACGTTTTTCGATTTCGTTACCTCTTTCTTTTAGAACGTCACCCTTTGACACTCCAGTTAGATCCGTCACTGATTGGCTATTTATGTGGCAATAGTTTTATTAAATATATCATAGTTCTTGATGCATTTCTGTTTCACTTTTCAACGTTGCATATGATGAATGGACTTTCATTTGTTTATTCTTTTGCATTGTCTTTGATAATAATTAATAATAGACCCCCTTTCTTCTTTTATCCGTCCCTATTTTGATACGGCGGTCCCTAGACACAGGGGATATATAGTATTTAATAAATTAAGAACTAAGAAAGTTATTACAATTTTTTAACACGGAATGGAATCAACTAGTTTCACACTTCATTAGTTGAAACTAAAAATCTTATATTTGGCATTTCCAATAAAGATAAATAAATATAATTGTAAAAGCCGGGAAAAGATGACTTGTCCTCACCAAAATTTAAGTGAAAATAGATTTTTTTAATAAGACTCTCACTATTCTCACACTCCTACATTTATATATATATATATATTATCTCATTAACTCCCTTTTATTAATTTGTTACCTTTTAAATCTTATGATAAATTACTTCAATATATTACATATAACTAATTAATCTATTTTTACTTGTCCTCCATCAGTTCCACAATAGTACACAATTAAAGATACTTCAAAGTCACTAACTTTCACAAATACTTTAAAAGTAACTCAAGTTTACTTTATGGTGTAAAGCACTGTTGTCTAATTATAGAAAGCTTACTCAGCATAATCTCTATCTCTTCTCTCCTACATCTCTCTACTCTCTTCACACTCTCTCTCTCATGACCAAAACCATGTTTTCAAACTGCCGAAAAAATATAAAAATCTTACACTATGTATATCGAGTTGAGGGGTTGCACGGCCTAACCATGCTAATACGCTACCTCCGCCCTTCTGATGGTGACAATGGTGATGGTTACAACCGAGGGTCAAACCGCGGTCATTTTCGTCGGCTGTTGAAACCAAGACGGTTGTGGCTAAATGGTGGTGGTGTGCTAAATGGTGGTGGTGTGGTAGGTGTTTGTGTTAGATGACGGCGGAGAGAGAGAGAGAGCAAATGCACTATTAACAAAAGTTTTTTTTGTTTTATATTTTAAAGTGAGTTATGTGTTAGTTAAGGTCCATACAACACTGAATATTATAAAACAGGACATTATAACACTGAATATTATAAAACAGGACACTGAAGTTCATACTATTTTCTTGTTTTCACTTTGACGTTACAAGTTACCATAGTCAATTTGTTTAAACCTTAACAAAAATAAATACCAAATTAAAGCATTACCAATATAAAAAAATATAAAAAAAACCCTAAGGAATTGTTATGTCTATACTTTTATTCCACAAACACTTGCCATTTTCCAGTAGAAAATTCCGGGCGTCAAGCGAAGCCACCCGCCGTAACCTCCACTTTCGGCCCCTTTTCGCCACCGAATTCAGGAACCTCCACTGCTTTCACCCCTTCGGATGGGATTACGGTGGCTGGAGAAGTAACGCACCCGCAAACGCCTCCTTTCATCGCTTTTCTTGAGACCCCAATTGCTAAATCTTTGAAAGAATTGCCAATCATGTTGAACATGTTGATCTTGATCGCACCCCTCTTGGGTTGGCTACGTTTTAGTGCAAAAGTGGGGGGAGCAGTGGCCATTGTTGTGTTTTAAGTGTGAAGTGGGAGAGAATGAAAGATGATGGTTTTGAGTTAGGAAGACAAGTGTTTATATATAAAGAGGGGGTTGGGGTTTCTTTAAGTATATATATGTAAAAGAATAATAAAAGAATAATCATTGAATTATGAAATACAACAATTATTTGGTACTCAATTGAGTACTTGTTATGTTGGGCCCCATTGACTTTATCTGGTCTCATTTTGGTGAGTTGTGACAGAAGTGAAGGGCAAGGGTAGTATTGATTAGAGGTGCAAACGAGCCGGCCTTATTGAGTTTGAATCGAGTTTGAGCTTTAAAATAAAGCTCGTTTGTTTATCGAGTCTGAGCTCGAGTCTCGCATGTGAACTCGTTAGGCTTGTCGAGCCTTAGTGTCTCGACTCGGCTTATTTAAACTTGTTTACAAGCCGACCTCGTACCTAAAAGTAAACATATTTAGTAAACGAGTCCGACCCTGAGCTTCTCTTATCGAGCTTGCGAGCCTAAAAAGTCTATTATTTATATTATTTTTATTTAATATACTAACTAATAGATGATAAACGAGTCGATCCCGAACCGAGCTCGAGCTTGAGAAAATACAAACGAGCCGACCTCGATCTTTGAAAATAAAGTTGAGCTCGAGCTCATCTCTTTGCACCCCTAGTAATAACTAAAGACAATATTTTTGCTTGTAAGACTATTCATAGTGGGAGGTTTCTTTAACTATATGGGAATAATTAAAATAACATAGAACTAATATTTTAACAAGATGTCTCACGTCAAAGGCTTAATCTAACTTTGGAATTACTTACATGGATCTTTTTTTCAAGTTTGTTTTAAATTATAAAAAACGGTTCCTGTATTTTTTTATTAACAAATGATTCCCGTAGTCTGATTTTTTTCCAAGTTAGTGGGATGTTGTTTTTTTATTATATTTTTAAAACTTCTTTCATATAATATTATTTTAAATTCAGAAACTTGTCAAGTTACATCAAAACAGAAGGTAGCCGGGCAACAAGCTGCGCCGCCAATCCTTTCTGAATTGCAAACCCTAACCTTCCAAATACAAACCCTTGCCCCCTTGGGGTTGAACAATTGCTGTAGACGACCCATTGAACCCTCGTCAAGAAATGGATAGCTTCTGGCGCTATGGAGCCAAAAGTATCAAAGGCAAAAGGGACAAAGACATGCTGGTATTTTAACATTTTCTATATTTTTATCACTAAAAAATATAGTTGTAAAAATCCTGACTAGATGTTGATTAATCATTGATTAGTAGCTGATTAATCCCCATAAATTCTGTTCAATTCCCTATTAATCGTTAGTCCTCATTCCACCATCCAACTAGCGATTACTATTAACACTGCTAAAAACAAATTAAAATATAAAAAGATGTAGGTCCCATGTGTGACAATCCATTTCTGCAGTTACATTCTTGTTGTGGCCCAGCTCCGAGTTTTCTTTAGTGTTTTTTTAAACTTATTTATAAAAACGCGTTGTTCTAATCACTTTCAAGTTTATCATTTTCATTCTATTAACTATACTTATAAATCAGCCGATTATCATCCTAATACTTTCCACCATTACACACACACACGATCCATAATTCATGACCCAAGTATGATTAGCGAAATAACATAAAATTCTAACCTTAACAATAGGGTTAATGAGCCGAGAACTAGATGGGACTGATTCGGATGTTGGCGAGACTTGCGACCGAGAAGAAGAATAGTGAGGGGAGGGCTGCCGCGATTCAAGAGGAGTGTAACAAGGCTGTCTTGCAATCGAGAAGATGAATGAGGGGCTGCCGTCGGCTGATTTCTCAACTAGGGTTTTTGTGTTTTGTTTTTGTGAAGCAAAGCATGCATGTGTGTGTATATATAGCAAAAGAGACAAGGGAAAGGGAAGGGTTTATGGTTTGGGATGCTCGCGGCCGCAAGGGACTCGGGTGGGTTGGTTTGGGTCTAGCACTTGGTCCCCAAGTCTTGGTTAACTCCTAGAGTCTCAAGGAAACGAGGTTGGCTCGTGTCGCGGCTCGATCCGATTTATCTATTTACTACATCTATGTTTTATAACTTAAAATAAAACACGAAATCAGACATCACATAATAATTCACCAACTTATAAACGTTTAATACACATAGCACGTAATTCATTTGACAAGTTCACGAATTTATCGTAATTATTTCGAGCGTGCAATTTAAGTCTCCGAATCAATTTAACGTAGGAACGAATAACCGTGAAGTAGTGCGTTTAAGATATCTGAAAATCGGGATGTCACATATACTATCAGAATTAAGACTCAAGCTTTGGTTGTTGTGTTTGTTTATGTTATAGAGTCAATAGGACTAATCATAACTTACTGATAAAACAAATGAAAATTTGACAAGAATATGGTGGATACGCCGCTGGTACTTCCTATATATAAGTATTCTTGTCAAAGGATCAGAGGCATTGTCAGGCGGTTATGAGAAGTTCCATGTAGGATTTAGTAATGTCTTGGTTGAAGTTTGTTTTATACTCACTGATTTAGCATTTATATCATCTCATCATTTAAAGAAATTGGATTGTGTTCCATTTCTACACAGACTAACCTCTCCATCATAACAAACGAGAGAGGTACTGTCACCATTCAAACATGTATACTATCAGAATTAGGACTCAGGCTTGGTTGTTGTGTTTGTTTATGTTCTAGAGTCATATCATAGAACCAATCATGACTTACTGATAAAACCAATGAAAAGACAAGAATATGGTGGATACGCCGCTGGTACTTCCTATATATAAGTATTTTTGGCAAAGGATCAGAGGCATTGTCAGGCGGTTATGAGAGGTTCCATGTATGTTTTAGTAGTAGAAGTTTTGTTTTAGGATATAACCTTATCTTTCCAAACGTATCAAAACTCTTGTGCATAAAATCATACTTAGTCATCCAACTCTGTTTATCAATATTCTTTATCGTAGGCAACAAAAAGCGATTCCTGTAGCAGGGTATTCAACCCTTACAAGGAACGTTACCGCCTCAAACAAAATTTAAACTCTTACTCCCTTCTAAGTATGTAACTGTCAAATTAAAACACCATCCTTTTGAGACAAACATGCCACTACTTAAATTTCGGGATGAAATTTCTAAAAGTAGGGGATACTGTAACATCCGTCAAAAACCGGGTTAACCAAACCTGCTTCGTTTATTAACCGAACATCTAGTTAAAAAATTTCGTTGCGTATTTAATGCTCAAATTAATTTTAAACGATACATAATTAATAAGTATATTAGAATATAAAATTTATATTTGAAAATGTATTAAAAATAATGAAATAAAAATTAAATGCTGATGCCGGGTTTCGAACCCGAGTCAGGCGGGTAACCTCAAAGACTTAACACACAAACATTCAACCACTCCGCCACTTGTGTTATTTGGTAATATATTGAAACAATTAATACATATAATAAAACTGGAAATCAAACCCAGTTAACAGCGCGCCCAAATCCGCAGACGCCGGAAAATCCGATGATTTCGCCAATTATCGTCGGTACTTTTGACTTAACGTGCGAATTAACTCTTACATCGGTTATAACCGATGTCCAGTTCCACGACATCAGTCATAACCCCCGGAGAACAATTGACCAATGAATCGAGACTAGAAACAGACCCAATTCAACTTGATTCTTCCCTATAAATGCACACCCTAGCCTCTGGTAATCTTTTCGCTCAAAATCACACCGATTCTCGAATCAATTTCACTCGCCGGAATTCTCTGCAAGTCGCCGGAAAACCGAGACTTTCATCGACACGGTAAATACCTCTACTCTTTCTGTTTCATTCCATTGTTAGACCAAATCTAACATCACTCCATCACCCAGAATCAATTCCAGACGACGTTGCCGGATATTCTGTACTCGTCGGAAAATCGCTGGAATTTCCGAACTCACGCTATTAATCGGTATGAGCATCTAAACCTCCTGTTAATCATTGTCTAGTAATTCAATTTCATATCTGATCATTCAAAACTGTTAATTGATCCGAACAGAGGAAGCTCACAACACAGAGCCGACGAATCCTTGCCGGAGTTCTGAGAAAGACACCTGTTCGGTACATTCTTTCCTCAAACCCTTTCTGTTCAATACCTTTCAATTGCTTATAACATTCGTTAACCGAATTAAACAAGAAACAGTTGGTTTAACCGTTGTCTGTGTTTTGAACGAAGAAGATGAAGTCAATTATGATTATAAGTCTAATTAAAAATCAGTATTATGAACGGGTTAGACACAAGTCCAGCGGTGGACTGTGTGCAAACAAACACACATACGTCCCGAGTTCGATCCTTGACACAATCACATTCACTGTAATAAAAAATGTTCCTTTTTAAACTGAACCGCTGATCCACACGCAGTAAGATGTTAAGTATAATAAAAACCGGAATATTTACCAAGTTAGACACACAGTCCAGCGGTGGACTGTGTGCCAAACTAAACCACAGGTCCCGGGTTCGAGACCTGTGGAGATCACCGATTCGATACAATTAAATCCCTTTTTAAAATAAATGATTTTCGGATTAACTTAAATAGTGTATAAATATAATTAAAAACAGAAATATTTCGGGTTAGACACGCAGCTCAGTTGGTAGAGCTGCCTGCACGCGTACGGGAGGTCACCGGTTCGAATCTCACTCAGTGCAACAATATAACCGACCGAACCGGTCAACGGTCAACAGTCATGGTCAACAGTCATGGTCAACGGTCAAAGTCAAAAAGTCAACATTTTTTTATTATTTTTATTTATTTATTTAATTTAAAAATCAATTAAAATACTTAAAAATAAACGTTTTTAAAGCTAGAAAATAGCCTTAAACTCACAAAAATATATCCAAAAATCCTATTAAAATTGATTAATAAAATCCGCTTATTTACCGAACCGTTATGTTATTATCTAGGTTAGTTTCTCTCGTGGTTAAATCCAAAATCGTGCGCATTCATCATCAATCCAAGAAACGCAACCCCTGTGAGTGAATTCTTACAAATTCCCCTTTTTATTCATGTTTTGGGGTGTATCATGTGTCGCTTAAACTAATTCGTTTATTCAAACTCGTGCTATACCATATTATGATCTAAACTTAGAATGTAAATATTGTTTGTTGTTATGTATTACATATTGTCAAGTTGTATGCAAATTATTTGTTAGGCCCATCAGTTCCTCGTGGGAGACGAGTTGAACAACGCGTGCCTTAAAACTCATTCATTAGGCCCATCAGTTCGTAGAACAACGCGTGCCTCAAAACTCATTCATTAGGCCCATCAGTTCCTCGTGGGAGACGAGTTGAACAACGCGTGCCTCAAAACAATCTATTATTGTATGTGTGTGCATTATTTAATATTAAGTGTTTTGTGAATAAATTTACATCTACATTTACTCATATGTGGTTATGCACTTTATTTTTATAATCAATTCAATAAACTTGTTTAAATGTTTTTCATAGGATTCACTCGCCAACTTTTTGTTGATCCAAAAACCATTTTTACACATGATACAGGTGGACAGGATGAAGCAAGGAACACATAGGAAATTGCCTTAGAGGAAAAATAATGAAGTCTAGAAAGATGTATAGAACATGTTGTATTTGTATGATTTGATTGTATGATTCCTTTTAAAATTGTAATAATAAATATGAAACATTATAATAAATGTCATGAGCTTTGATGAAAACCCAATCATGCCCCGATCACCTTTTCCGCTGCGGGTCGGGGTGTGACAATATACGTCTTCTTTTATTCTACACTTTGACGTAAATTTTGTTATGAATCGATTCATGTCAAATATACTATATTTTCATTAGACGATATAAAATTGAGTTACTTTACGTTTTGACAAGAATGCAAATTTCACCGCGCGACAGGTAAGAAAAAACTATTTTCTTACGTGCTTATTTTTAAGGACGTAACCGCACAAATTTAAGTTAGTTTACGTTTCAACTATATTTTTTTCAAAAAATGAGTTAGGTCAAATATAATACCTTTTCGTGCTTATTTTTGTGTACGTTTTCAATTGTTCTACGTTTTGACGTAAACTTTGTTTGGAAGTGTCAAATATAATACGTTTTCATTACATAGTACAAATTTAAATTACTTTACGTACACGATAAAAAGTAGATAAATTATTATTTATAATACAACTTTTATTATATCTATTCAATATTATGATCATTGTTTCTTTCAAAAAGTTTACCTTTCAAAACCTCTTTTAAAATCCCATGACCTTTTTTTCTTCATTTTCAAATGATTATTGAATTATATGTACACATTTATCATTCTATACCACAAAATTACAAAACACAAGTTCACACTGGATTGTTCAGGTAGGGCTTTATGAATTATGACAAGCGTCATCCTTAAGTGACAAGCACTATGTTGCCGTCGTTGTAATCATCTCTAACTTCCATGTTTATACTTTCAAGTATTTTGTGTTTTCAATATGGCTTTTTTTCTTCGTTGTATTACTTGTTGATAACAAGGTCTTTCATGTATACCCGTATAAACAATATTGTTTAAAAAAAAATAGTGAAGAAATAATCATATATTCATAAATTTTAAGCAAAAATAGTAAGGGAAGTTTGGTATCCTTTTAATGATTTCATTAAAAGGCTATTTCTGAATCAGTCTGTATTAAGTGTGTTTGTTTCACTGACAGGATACATCTGAATCAGTCTCTTAATGATTTCATTAAGGGCTATCTCTGAATCAGTCGGTATTAAGTGTGTTTGTTTCACTGATAGGGGTACATCTGAATCAGTCAGTAAGTCTCTTAACCATGATGTTGAATGAAAATTTCACCCCTTTATCCATTCATCTGTGTTTATAACCCTCAGCCGACCACTCACGCTTCACCTCCTTGACCCACCGCCAACCCCCGGGCCAAGTCAGTCCTCTTACTGGTTCAGAGTCTTTTACCCAATCAGACCTCCTAATGACGCAACACTTAATGGCGCAGAGGTTGCCAAACAGCTCCTGAATATAGTATAGAATATATATTGCTTGGATGTTCGTATGTTTATACGGAATATATATATGTTGTTCGGGTGTTCGTATGGTTTTACGGATTTGAATTTGTAAGGAAAATATTTTTGGTGAAACGAAGGGTTGTAATATGAGAATAAGTTTAACCATAGGTAGGTGTATTGATGTGAGTGAAGGGCAAAATACTCTTTGTGCCAGTCAACGTGACGATCAACTAATAGAAAGTTGTAAAGTATAACGTTTTTCAAACGTTAAGGTTGTAGATGACTATAAATTCCTTAGAAACGTCTACAGTGATTTTTGCTCCTTACCACAAGTTATAAATTGAGGGATATTCTAAAAAAATAATAACCCAATAGGCAAACTGTTAGAAAATATAACAATTCAAATGGTAATCTTTAGTTGTATAAATATGCTTAGTTAAATCAGTATGGTTCATGTCTTCTATAGAATAAAGAGGAAGGGGAGGACTTATTTGGATACTTAAGGAATTGTAAGGGCCAAATGGGCCATCTTGAGGTCATAAGGGACTGATGTGTTAGCATCAAACTTTAGGTTCATATTAGCATTAACTTTAGGCTCAAACTACCAAATCATCACTATTCATATTCATTCTCTTTTGTGTATATGGTATAACACGTTACAAGTTACCACTCGAGAGTAAATTTGTTTAAACTTCAACAAAACTAAAAGTGAAATTAATATTACCACTGCCAACATAAAAAAATAATAATAATAAGAAAATGCCCTGTTTTATTAACAGGTAACAACCCAACTCCACAACATAAATTAACATTGTCATCACAACCACTTAACGTTTTACTGTAGAGAAATACAGTCGTCAAACAAAACCACCAGACGCAAGCTCCACTGTCAACCACCCTTTTTCGCCGCAAAAGGTCTACTGCTTTCACCCCTCTTGTGGCTCTAATGGGATTACGGTCGCCACAGAAGTCATGCATCCTCAAACGTCTCCTTCATCTCCGACAGCTTTCATTGCTTTTCGATGGACCCCAATTGTTAAATCTTTAAATGAATTGCTAATCATCTTGAACATCTTGATCTTGATGTCACCGTCTTGGGTTGGCTATATTTTAGTGTAAAAGTAGGAGGAGCAGCGACCATTTTTTGTTTTTTAGTGTTGAAGGTGGGTTGTGGATGTTGACGAATTTGTGGAAGGAAGAAGTAGAATTTGTGGAGGGAATTTTAGACATTTCACCAGTCAACTAGTGGTTAACAAACGGTAAGTTCACATAAGGACTCACAAAGTGTTAACCACGGGAGTTTAGATTACCAAATAAAAGAAAGAGTTAGGAGCTCATCATGCGAAAATGTGCCAAAGCTAAGTTAAAATTAATACAAGCATAAAAACTAAAGCACCGCAATTATTGATCTTGTTATTTCCCTTCCTTCAGTTTTCCGCAATTAGGGGTGGGGTGCTCCACTTTCCATCACTCACCACACTCAATTATGTTTCGCCACATTACTGAACTTGATTCCATTACTGGTGATCGATTTTATTTTTAAATAATAAATTAAAATAATAATTTCATCAAATAAAAAACAATTTTCTAGACATATTTTAGGTTACAACTTAAAAAAACATATAAAAAATAAAAAGATACATAAAAAACCTACTACTCGTCCAAATTCCGGAAATTCCAAACCTAAAGAACCTACAAGTTCTATTAAATTATATCTCAACCAAAGTGAATTTCTTCATTGCGCAAGTCTAGTTGGACATTTTCGGGAACGGGAACTTGTGTAGAAGGATCTGGCACCCAATGAGAAATATTGCACATTCATCTTCTTTTATTAGCATATTGTGCAATATGATACATGCATATATATGTTATTGATTTTTTTTTATTCATTGCACGAATCGGTCGGTTTAGTATGCCACATCTACCCTTTAAAACACCAAAAGCACTCTCAACATATTTTCTTGTTAATTTTGCAACTTCTTGAACGTCTTTTTTTAACCTCGACAGGAAATAAAGAGCTCAAACAAATTATGATGGGTAGATACCATCCACAAGAACATAGCCTCGTCTGTAATATCTCCTGTTAACAAAAATGGACAGTAGGGTGCGGTACCATCTGTTACGCTTTGAAACACGACGATATGTGCAAAACATTGATGTCGTTGTTTGAACCAGGAACGCCAAAATATGAATGCCAAAACCATAAATCATTCAACGTCACCGTTTCAAGTATGATGGTCGGTCTTTTGACGTCACCCCTAACATACGCCCCTCGCAACTCTCTTGGATAATTTCTCCATTCGATATGTGTACAATCGATGCTACCGAGCATCCCTGGAAAGTGTCATCTAGCCGTATGCGCGACGTAAATACATGTGATGTCGTGTCTCATCGGTTTACGTAGAAACTCATTGCCATACAATTTGAGGATCGCGTTACCAAAGAATTGCAAACATTCACGAGAAGTTCTTGCCGACATAGCTAAGTAATCATCAAATTGATCAGGAGGGATACCTTTCGCCAGTTAGCGAATGGCGGATGTGCATTTTTATCGGCGTGAAACTTTTTGCCCCTCCCGTCGTTACCTTCTTGAAACCATTCTTCGCTTGCTTCGACGTCTACTTCAATCTTTAAAAATAAATCTTTAGGTAAACGAAACCAATTCCTAAACATTTGGCATTGTAGACCGGATTCTCCACAAATTAATCATTTATTAACACTTCCTTGGCATGTATACAATCACGATCCACCATTTCTTCTTTGGGCGGCTCAAACCTTCAAGTTCGTTATACGCCTTAGCGAAAAAATCAAGTGTGTCATCCTCGGTAGACGGAGAGCTATGGTGTCTAGTGGAAACGAATCGGTTGGAAATTCCATTTTTATGCAAGAAAGTGGTATAAAATTATGTATTTGTGTGGTTGAAATATGTATTTGTGTGGATGGTATATATATATAGTGTTTAATTTTTTTAAACACCCCCAACAGTAACATTGAACACATCTCAACGCGTGGTCACCAGCATGCATGGCCACAAGGACCGGCAGTGGTGTTCCACACGTGGTCACCCAAACATCACGCTTCATCATGGAGCCCCACCCCCCCCACCCCTTAGTATTTCATCGCTTTGAGTGGATATACGGTGGCCGAAAAACTAAAGCACCCGCAATGCCACCTCCGTCTAAGGCAGCTTTTGTGTTTTTCGGGCGAGCCAAATCGCTAAATCTTTGAGTGATTTACCAATCATGTTGAAAATCTTGATCTACTTGATCTGACGATCTAGGATGACAATGGGTCTGGTTTGGGTCGGGTATTGGTAATCCCATACCCGGTTATAATATCGTGTCCCATACCCGACCCAATACCCGTCGGGTATCGGGTATACGCATTAGTTTTTTAAAAGATATATGTTGGGATTTCTAAATACATATTTTTCCTATTATAATTATTATATAATTTTATTTGTACAATAATTGTTATAAATTAAAAATATACATTACATACACATAAGTTTATCACTAAATTAATAATAGTTTTATAATACTTATACGCTTACATGTATATACTTCCCAACTTACAAAATGTAAATACTATTATCAAATGCATATGCTAATAGAAAATTTATTTTTCACATTATGAATTATATAAATAATAACCAATAGACAAGAGTTAACGGAAAATAGAAAATATAATTAAAAAAAGCATGGTATATGATCGGGTATATACTTCGTGTAAATGGGTATGTGTTTCGGGTAATCGGGTCGGGTATCACTTTATCACATACCTGACCCATAGCTACAAATTTTTTTAAAATTAATCTCATACCCGGCCCTAAAACCCGTCGAGTATTCGGTATACCCGTCTCGTTTGTGTTGAGTTTCGGGCATACTCGTAAAGGCTTGGGTATTTTTACCATCACTAATATGACCCCATCTTCTGTTGGCTACATTTCATTGTGAATTTGGGAGCACTAGAGGTCATGTTTGGATGGTTTTTGTGTTTAAACCCTATAGTGGAATAGGTGTTTTTTGAGAGAGAATGGAAGTGCATCGTGGATGGACACATTTAGAGACAGAGAGACAGGTGCAACCAATCCCAGTATCTGTTATGATTATAAAAGTAAAGAAAAAGTACAAAAGTTATTCTGAAAATCCAACAATAAGATATGACATGTTAGTGAATTTAGAAAGCTAGTCTTATTTTCACATTCTAAAAGATTGTCTTTATATTATATATATATATATATATATATATATATATATATAATATATATATAAAAGATAGAGGATAGAAATATATGAATACTAAAACCATTTAGAATATGCAATTGATAATGATTTATGAAAAGAGAAATTGAAAGGAAAGTTGTCATAAATTTCTAAATATGGACTAGTATTTATATCTCATACTTAGATTAATAAAACATTAATTTTAGATAAATATAAGAATAAATATTAGGTTGAATAAAGTAAACCGAGCGTAATACATATTAGCATGCTCTTACGACGAATCTTGAAAGCGGGTGGCTTTGAATATTGTCGTGTCTAGTAAAAAAAAAGAATCAAATGCTAGAAGTTGGAAGCTTGTTTTTTTCTTTGATTGGTGGTCAAGAAGAGAGATGTCAAATTTGGCAAAGGGATTGAATTTTCGATAATGATGCAGATGTGAAGAAATGGGTCCTATTCAAGATTGGGAGGGGGGAGAATGAAGATGTTAATCTTGAATTAAAAAGATAAAGATTAAACGAGTTATAGATAATTTTTGATGAATTATTTGTTGGGTCTTTTATATTTATTTTAAAGATAACTAAAAAACCAATAAGGTTTATCTGGGAGTTTATTTATTATTTAAAATAGAGTTTGAGTAATGTCAGGATTAATTTGTTTTTCAATATAAATAGATGGTTACGTCTATTGTAATTAGTGTGCTTTCATTGTTTAATAATAAAAGAGTCAAATGAGTTTGTTTATACCGTGTTTGTGTGTTTGATAAGGTTCTGATTTTCAAACACCATCTCCACAACAGAAGGTAACATGGCATCACAAACATTTACCATTTTCCAGCGTGAAACTTTGTTTGCCCCTCCTGTCGTAACCTTCTTGAAACTATTATTTGCTTGCTTTGATGTCTGCTACAATCTTTAAATATAATTTTTGGTAAACAAAAACGATTCCTAAATGTTTCAGCATTGTAGCCCGGATTCTCCACAAAATAATCCTTTATTAACACTACTTGGCATGTATACGATCACGATCCACCATTTTCTTATTTGGGCGGCTCCAACCTTCAAGTTTGTTATACGCCTTCTCGAAAAAATCAAGCGTGTCATCGTCGTAAAACGAAGAGCTATCGGAGTCTAGCGGAAACGAATCGGTTGGAAATTCTATTTTTTATGCAAGAAAGTGGTATGAAATAATGTATTTGTGTGGATGGTACATATGTAGTGGTTAATTTTTTTTATATATTTTTTTTATTTTTCTCGTCCCAACAGTCACCAACATTCACATTCAAACGGTAACATCATCATCACCACGGGTGGTCACCATGAGTGGCGGTGGTGTTCCATACGTGGTGAGCCACAAACAACGGACCATCACGTAGCGCCCCGCCTGCCCTAACACGAAATTATGCGAGAAAAAAAGAGCAAAAGTAGATCATTTTAAGAAAACAGTTATTTAATAGTTCATATATTTTTTAATTTTGTGCTTTTTATATACGCGTGTCCATACTATTTAAAAAAAAGCTATAAAAGTAGTTTGTTTATATATGTTTTATTTTCGATCTGCTCATATGCAAGTGTATATTACTTGCATACTATGCACGTGTTCAATATATTAGCCTACATATGCACGCCCACAAAATACGGAAACCAAAAATAATTTTAACCTTTGACTCTTGGTTTGAACGGTTGATCCAGGTTTAAAAAACATGAAACAACTCCTATGTATTTGGGTTTGAACATGTATATCATTAATAAATATGAGATATTGTATGTTTTTTTTAACTATACGCTCTTATACTAAGTTTTAGAATAACTTTATTATCATAATCTAGAAGACTTGAAAATTAAGGACGTATACAAGCGCAAGCGATTTTATCGTTGATCATCATAAATGGGTGAGTGGGTGACAGAGCCGAGCGCGAACCACGATCGGACAGATAAAATGGATATGGATCATACTATTAGTCTCTGTCCAACCGACGCATTATTGGGCCAGTCCCTCGATTCTTTTTTTTTTTTTTTTGAATGGCCAACTAAATCACCGGATAAGCATCTTGGATGCCCTCAATCGAGCAAATGCATCCTCCCTCCATAACGGTTAGAGTTGGATGCATACTCGAGCCTGGAGCCACCAAGCCACTAGTTCCGGGGAAAACCTGCCCGCCCAAGGCCTAATGCGGTAAAACGCGGTTTGGATAAGTTTTGAACTGGTGACCTCCAGGGTAGTCTAGTTCTAAACTTAATTGCCACCAACAATGTCCTTTAAAGTAATACTAATAAGAGTTGAACTTAAAAACTCCGGGAGATAAAATAAGTGAGTAACCAATAGTTTGTGTTTATAACATCCCCTGGATAGATATAAATAGCAATTTGACTTAGCTGTGACCTGGCCTAGACCTTTGGAGAGACATCTAACTTATTATTATATTAGGTGGACACTTTTTCTATATTTTCTTTTGTCAAATATTAACAAATATATCTGGATACCTAATTTTGAAGTTACACGTTACCGTTTGGTGCAAGTAAAGATGCGGTTTTCAATTGTCAACATGACATCAAATGCGAACATACTACCTTAACACTAGGGTTGATATGAGCTGAAAAAGGATGGTTTTTAACCACCTTCCTTTCTATTTCAATACATTTGATTATTGTAGTTTTCTATATAAAATTAGTTATATATTGAACATGTACAAAACTAACTACTACAGATTGAAAATTCTTAATTTGAACACTAATGTTAATACGATTTTCTTGTTTTTTTTCATGTTACAAGTTTTTAGGGTAAATTTGTTTAAACTAGCGAGATATAACCAGCGTGGCGCCATAGAGACGCTATATGAATTCGATCGTTATTGGTTCATTATGCCATTGTTACATGCTATAGTAAGCGAAAAAGAAAACAAAAAAAATAAACGATATCGGTTGGATTCGTTAAAAAAACCTAAAAATCGGTCAACTTAAACAATTCAAATCAAATAGTGTATAAGAGTAAAATAAAATATGTAAATTTTAATTAAAAGAACACTTAGCATATAAAAACAAATAAAAAAAAGAGTGTTGTAATACTAAAAAACACTTAACTTTTTTTTGAAAAGTAAAAAACACTTTTTTTTGGAACTGCAATTTAAAAACACTTAACTATACTAATATAAATTGAAAGTGTACACTAATGAAAAATTAATATGTTATAAAGGACAAAAGGCAAGAATATCTTGACTTTTGACTCACAACAATAATTTCTTTCTTAACTAGCCTCTCACACCAACATTAAATTGAGAGATAAACTATGAGGTTTGAATTTAGTGTGTCTCAAATACAAAAACATTTATAGAGGAACGGATCTAAAGTGATAGAAGGGGTAACTTACGTTGCCCTTTAACGCTCTAACGGTAGTGTAAATTTTAGAAAAAAATTAACATTTTTTCGATTTCGTTACCTCTTTTCATTGAAAAATTACCCCTATGCGCATTTTCTAGATTCGCCACTGTAACACCCTGTAAAATCGTGTCCAATAATATAGTGACACGTGTTGTATTTTAAATAAAGTCTATTAAAGACCAATAAGGACTAAAGGCGTCAACATGCTCAATCTGAGCCTCTGAGTGACGGTCTGATGTCAACATGCATAAATAATAGTCTCTGAGTGACTGATATATCAACATGCTTAAATCATTAGCCTCTGAGAGACTGATATGTCAACATGCCCAGCCTCTGAGTGACATCGGAATCAACATGCTTATAATAAGCCTCTGAGTGATCCTTTGTAAAGTGCTAACTCTCATACGTGCCATTTATTGGACGATGGTTCAATTTTGTAAATATACGAAAGTTGGATAATGAAGGGATTAAAAGTGTCAACATGTTAGTTTATACCTCTGAGTGACCTTTTAACGAACCGAGAGCTCAACAATGTCCAGGCATAATCCCGGGTATGCCAAGTATTGGCTGCGGAGGGTTAAAAGTAAAAAAAATTGTTTAAAAAGGTTTTTAGAAGCTTTTTAAAGTTAAGGGGCTAAAGTATCAAAATTTGAAAGTGGCCTTGGGGCGGTCGCGGGCCGCGAGAGACCAGGCCTGGGTCTCTCACGGGGCGCGAGAACAGGTCTGCTGCAGAAAGTTTTGTTTGGAGACCAAGCAAAACTCCAAAACCATTAATTCGAAACCACGGCTTCTCTAAACTGCTATGCCACGTTTTGGGACACTTGTAAGCTTCTTCTTACACCCCTAAACACCCGGTTTCACCTCCTTTGAGTTCTCCAACTATAAATAGGTGATCAAGTTCACCATTTGAACTTGCACCTTTCTAAATCATAACTCTTCTCCCTCCTCTGGAAATTCCTAGCTGAAAGGAGCATCCAACTTAGTTCTCTTGCATTGTAGGAACCTCTTGTAAGTGTTCCTTGCTCTTGCATTTTCGTTTATAGGCATTTATAGCCAAAAGTCAAGCGTTTTTCGGAAAACGTTTTGACTTTCGGTTAAGACCATTATGGTCCAGCATTGTCCGAAATGAACATGGCTAAGTGATCGTAATAAGGTAGGTGTTAGTCCCTATAAAGGGCACCTCCTGAAGATCACGTTTGCTAGACCAATTGACGGGTCGAAGTTATGAAAATAAAAGGTCAAACAGGCCATTTTTCGGAAAAATCATAAATTGATCTTATATATGTTATGAAACCTGTTTTGACACTTAAACAAGTTGGTAATAATTATTAGAACATGTAAGAACATGTCGGCTTGTCAATTTCAGTTCAAGGGTCGGTTCGCAACCGAAAGTCGCGAGGTTTGACTTCTGCTTTGACTTTCGATTCTGACCCGATTTAGATTAGTTACCTACTGATATAAAGTTGCATTATGATCGTAATATAATGTAGCATAACCCTATAAGGTTATATTACATGATCATAATCAGAATCCAAGTTTATGCGCAAGTTCCGCAATTATGCCATTTTTGATCAAAATGCCCTTTTTGCATAAACCAAGGTTTTAAATAATAATGAACTTGAAAATGAGTTTTCTACTAATGTAATATTATAAGTAGGATTATTTGACATGTTAAATCAAGTTATAAACTGAGTTTTCAAGCAAGTCCTTAAACTATGTCGATAAATGACAGATTTAGCCCTTGTGGCTTATAAAATGGTTTTAATCAAATCTCTTCAAGGTAAATCATTTACCTACTGATATTTTATATTAAATAACATGTTTTAAACATTTTAATCTGCCTTAATGTCAGTTTTCGTAAACATCACTTAAAAACGTCATTTTACGACATAAGCGCCGTTTCGGCGCATAGTATGGTTTTAAACCTTATTATCGACAAAGACTTGATACTTACTAATTATAAAACTTATTTTAAACTTAATTACAGTAAGTACATGTTATAAACTCAGAATCCCAAATAATTTATAAACTATGTGTAAAATGACCAGAATGCCCCTTCGGTGCATAGTTTGGTCATAAAAGGTAAAGTACACATATAAATGATATCCTAATGATATTATATCATAAATAAATTTTTTTTTCCATAATACACATGATTATAAACTTAAAATATGTTCTAGTTCCTTTTATACGGTATATAATTACCGAAATGCCCTTATAAGGCATAATTTCGTTTTAAAACCTTAACGGGCATACAAGTTGATATCCTACTGATATCTTAACTTATTTAAAGTATAATAGCATATAGAACTTGTCCATTACTTATCTGGTTACCCGATATCGCTAATATGCGCACAGTTACGTATATGTAACTATTTTACGGAAATTAACTGAAACGGGTTTAACATTATCATTTTAATCTCAAAATCCAGAATGTTTATAGTATACCCATATTAAACAAGTCAAGGTACTTGTTGGGATTAAACTACAAGTCAAGGTACTTGTTGGGATTAAACTACAAGTCAAGGTACTTGTTGAGATTAAACTACATTCTATCCAATCAAGTACGCTAGTCGGTCAAAGTCGATGACTTAAATAAGACCGTTAGTATTTAATTGGTTAGTTTATGCCATAATCCAGACTAGAGACTTGCCGGTAAATGCTATCTGCACTTAGTCCTTTTTGTGTACGACTGAGTTATTAAAAATTAAAGAAGACTAGCTCAGGTAAATACTTTCGACCTATTTCCGCTATACGGGCTTGGGTTACGGTAAATTATTACCGCTTTGTCGGAAATGAGATTTAATCGAACGCCGGTTCGGGGATAGTAAATCCGCATATTCTGTTTTAATCATTTTTGCTTGATAATTTAAACATCGGGGGTTAACTACCGTGTCCTGGATATCCTCGGCTCATTACAATAGAAATGGCCACGACTTTAGCGCGGGTGTAGGCATACACCCGATAGACGCTCAATTATGCATTCCCAAAGGTTGGGAGGAATTGACTCCTTCGTGAGTCCAAAGTGGTGTGTACGTTAATTGTGTCTCGGTCTTTGTACCGAGCCCCGTATGTATGACAAACATGTAAATCTGTTAACAATGTTGGACGGTCAATTAACCCAAGTTATAAAAGATTTTGTGCTGATACGCACTTAAAACATTTTTGAAGTGTTTTCAAAACGAGTCGGTTGAGTGTATTTACCAGCGAAAGCTAACGTATTTCTAAAAGACAAATCTGCAGGTACAATACGAAAATAGGCTGGAGGTGCTTGGTAGTGATAGAGGATCTTGCAAATCTTAAATCTGCCCAAAGTCTGTTTTATATTCTTTCCAAGTACAAGTTATGATCCGCATGTGTATCTTCTATTACAAGCTTGTATATTATTTTGCATTTTTGAACATCCGGTTTGTAATAGTAATTTTACTCCAAAACTTCCAATGTGCCGTGTTTAATTGACTATATAATTATCAACTTACGTAACAATACTCCCCACCCGGGCCCATCAGTGTATGGATTTCGGTTTAGAAATCCGGGGTGTGACAGCCACTGCATATATATATATATATATATATATATATATATATATATTATTTATAATATAATAATTTCAAAAAAAAATAAAAAGTTAGAAATCAACTGTAGTCAACCACTTGTAAAAATATATATATATATATATAATATAATAATTTAACAAAAATAAAAACTAAATTAATACCAACATTACCAAAAGAAAAAAGAAACCATAAGAAAATGCTCTGTTTTATTATCAGGTAAAACTAACATGTCATCTCATCACAAACACTTGCTATTTTCCGGTAGAAAACTCCGGCTGTCAAGCGAAACCACCTGCCAGCCCCCCTTTCATCTCTCCGGTGGCTTCGAGTGGGAATCCGGTGGCCGGAGATGTAACGCACCCGCCTACGCCGCCTCTGACAGCTTTCATCGATTTTCGAGCGGCCCCAATTGCAAAACTTTTGAATGAATTAGCAATAATCTTGAGCAATCTTGATCTTGATGTCACCCCTCTTGGGTTGGGTACGTTTTAGTGTGGAATTGGGAGGAGCAGCTGCCATTTGTGTGTTTTTTTGTGAAGTGGGAAAGACAAGTGTTTGTGATGATGCGTAGGGGTTGGGTGTATATATATATATATATATATATATATATATATATATATATATATTACAGGGGAACCTGGGGGTGCTTTAGCATTTGTAAATGAATAAAAAATTTAATTATTATGATCCAATAAAGATCTGACACATATCTCACCGCCTTCAGTACAATTAATGACACTGAAATTAAAAAAAGTGAAATACACGTGTACCTAGGTAAATTATTTTCAAAAGCCGGGATAACAAAATATAACATAATAAATCGTAAAATGTAACATAATACTGAAAAATATAACATAATGTCAAGAAAAAAGACATGTAAACGAAAAAAAACACAATCCTAAATTAAAAGACAATGATTGAAACAATAATTCCAAAATCTATAAGCTAAAAAATCTCGTAGAGATGGTTCCAGTGACGCTAGAATGAGTTCAAGTGAAGTTCGTTTTATACCTTCCCTACATACCTATATTTAGGAGACTATGTTTTTAAACCTTACCCCAATACATGGTAGGCGGAATAAAGTCTCACGTAAATATACAACCTTTTTTTTACTATTAGGATTGGTCTGTGACTGAGGCGAAGCTTTTAAAGGCACAATTTATAAAGGTCCCAAGTTTTTATCTTAAGCAAATATATAATATATATAAATATATAATATATAAGGTGTAATTTAGGAGTAGACAACAATGGATATAATTGTAGAGTAGGCGTAAAAAATAATTGTACTTGAAAATAATAATTTAGGATATAATCTAATATTAATAAAAAATTTCAAATAATATCATATGACATTTTCTTATTTAATTTCAAAATCTAATTATTAAATACTATAACTAGAGAATATATTTATTTATAACTTAACCTATCTAATATTATATATAGTTTAATCGTATTAAATTAAAAATTTTATATATTTTATTATTAATCTTAAAAGTTTATATATATTTTATTATTACTATTAAAAAAATTTAGATTTTACGTGAGGAGTTTTTTAATGTTGACCGAAACCACATAGCGTAGTGTGGGTAATCTTAATATATTACAATATTCTTTTGATCATATTTCTTTGGGTTGCTATACTGAATTAAAATATATATTGCCCGAAACCACATAGCGTAGTGAGGGTAATCTTAATATATTACATATTCTTTTGATCATATTTCTTTAGGTTGCTATACTGAACCAAAATATATATTGTCAGAAACTACATAGCGTAGTGTGGGTAATCTTACTAGTTAAAATATAAAAAGAAAACTCAAAAATTAAAAAGTAATGACCGAATGGGCAAACGTTTTCAAATTAAAACATAATGTGACACCTATGATATTATGGTTAGTATGGGCTGAAAAATGATCTGGATTTGGGCTCAACCAAATTAAGACCCAATTTTGTATATATGGAATTATGGATATCGAAGGGCTGAATCATTTGATCTGTTTCGGTTTTTTGGTTATTTGATTAACCCATTAACTAGTGTGATCCTACTAAAGAGTTTTTTTTTCTCACGTTTAGAAAAGAGTAAACATATATTAGATTTGGGTAACTGTTAACTAGAAAGATGTTCAATACAAAATCAACTTTAATAATTAGAGAAATATGAGAATCACATACATGCTTAAATCTATTACCTAGGTAAGTGGGTGTGGTATACTGTTTCTGGCCAAATCAGCAAGAATAGCGTCCCATAGCCACCCGCAAAAGGAGGGGCGCTATTGAGAGGGCATCATCCCACTAACGAGCGCTACAACTGCAGGTGGGTCCCATTGTTTTCAACCAATCAATTTTTTCCTCTTTATTTTTGTTTTCTTTTTTGTATTTTGTTTAATATGGGGCTTTCAAAGGGCTTTAAACCATACCGTGTAAGTTAACAATAAAGCCCTTCGCTTATATGGTGCATACATGGCTCTGAGTGGCACTATAAAGCCCCTAGGGACAGTCCTTATAAATTATAATGTGATGCAACCGTGTTCCTTTTTCTCTCCCTATCACATATTATTATTAGACGCATCATGTGCAATCCTATATTTCCGTGTTAAATATAGTTGTATACTTACATTGTAGTGGATATATTTTGTTTTTTTTTCACGTAAAATGATAATATATGTTATTTTTGTTTATTTCAAACATAATTATTTTAGTTTTTAATACTAGAAACGCATTTTATATTACTTATGTTTAGATGAATGTATAAAACATAAATGAAAATGAAAAAAATCATCAGATTGCCTGAAGAAAGCTATTACCATCCGCATTTAACCCAAATATATAAATTAAAAAAAAAACTTAATTAAAATTAATACAAGCATAAAAACTATAGCACCCGCAATTATTGATGTTGTTATTTCCCTTCCTTCGGTTTTCTGCAATTAGTAGTTTCGCGGCTTTGAGTGGATATACGGTGGCCGAAAAACTAAATGAAACGCCCATTATTTAAAAGTGGTAAAAAACAAAGTGAATAACGAAAATTACGACTAAATTTGAACTTTAGACATTTCTAAAGAAAAACTTGGTCATACTCATAAAATTAACCGTTTATATCCAATTATATACCATCCAACATTCACAAAAGATGTTGAACATATAAGTATTTGATTAATTTTTAACAACTACATTTTAAATTGCATAACAACAAAATGTTTTGACCCGTTTGCATAAGTTAAGTGAGGAAGCATATTGAGAGCAGTTTGGAGTGTGTTCGTTCCGAGCGTAGCATGCCATTAAAATTTACTTTACCTATATCACAACAACAAAAAGCCAATATTAATTTCATGTAATTACATGCTACTAACTTCTAACAAACATGATATTCATTCATTATACATTTTCCATTCATTGACCCGTTCGCAACGAATCGCATACGTAACCATTCATTAATATAATATTCTAGTTCGTTGACCCGTTCGTAATGGATCAACATCATGATCATTCTTAAACATTACATTACAGTTTGTTTGACCCGTTCATAACGGATCAACTCACGAACATTCTTTAACATCACATTTTAGTTTGTTCGACCTGTTCATAACGGATCAAACTCAATAATTAACCTCTACTTATTTAACAATTTATGATACTTTGGAATGCAACTTTAACTTAACATAAACATGACAAAAACACTATAACTATCTAATATGTGTAAGTATGAGAACTTACCTTTGTCTTGCCTTGTTTGTTTTCCGGAATGGCTCGTTTCCTCCTCTTTCACTCCTACATTTTTTACAATCAAAATACTTTAATCTCATGTCTTCATTTCATTCTTTCCTTAACATAATTGAGTTAACAACTATCATTTTCCAATTCTAACCATTTAGCATCATATTCACATAGAATCTCAATTCAAGGCATTTCATCAAACACGTGGTGTGCGTAACACTAACAAGGCATAATGTACAGGTGTTCTATGCATATTCTTACTAGTTCATATCATGGATTATCAAATCAACTAGAGTCACATAACCTTCATTCGATATCAAATTCATTTAACAAATTCTCTATTACATACACATTCGTACATCAATATTGCACTTAATTTTGCACCTACATGATCATAACACTTCATCTTACTACTACTACAAGTGGTTTTTACTTCAATTCATCAGGATAATCAAATTCAAGCATATTTCATCTTCTACATGATGATTCTAACTATATTCATTCTTAATTCCATAAAATTTCACAGATTTAATACAACCCACTTCATAAATGATCATCAAATCACAAAATTCAACTTACCTTATGTTAGAGACACATAGATAATGAAGAATCTCAATACATGCAATCTATTTCAGCCCTAGAACCTCTTTAATTTTCTGAATTTTTTGTTGTTTTTGAAGGAGAAGGTTTTCCCCTTCTCTCCTCTCTCTCTTGTACGATACACCCACACCATACAGTGCACTCTTTTTTTGTTTATAAACTTTCATTTAGTTATACACTTCCAACTCCTATAGTGTCATTTGTTATTTATTCAAGCACAACTTTCATCCCTTCTACACAAGGGTCAATTGTACTTAACTTAGTTAATAAACTAAAGTTATTATTTTACACACTAAAATGTTTAAAGGCAAAATAAATAAATTACGCATTTTTTGGGTGTTACACTAAAGCATCCGCGGATGCCTCCTCCAACTCAGGCAGCTTTTGTCGTTTTTACGGGAGGCAACTTTTGTCGTTTTTTCGGGCAAGCACAGTTGCTAAATCTTTGAGTGATTTACCGATTATGTTGAAAATCTTGATCTTCATCTGACCACTCTTAGGTTGCTACATTTCACTGTGAATTTGGTAGCATTAGTGGCCATGTTTGGATGGTTTTTTGTGTTTAAAGTACCCTAAGGAGGAATAGAAGATGTTTTTTTAGTGAGAATGGAAGTGCATGTGGATGCATAAATATGTTATAATTATGTGCCTTCTGTCTGTTTGGGTCGAAAATTTGGCCATTTGCATGTTTGAATCGAAGGTGTTCTAATGAAGTTTTACTTGTCAAAAAATATAGAGACAGGGAGAAAGGTGCAACCAATCCCAAGCATCGGTTAGGTTTATGAAATAAAAAAAAATACAAAAGTTGATTATGAAAATCCAAGAGAATACCCAACAATAAGATATCACATGTTGATGAATTTAGGATATGCAATCGATAATATTGATTCATGAAAAGGGAAGACTGAAAGAAAAATTCTGTATATCTATTAATTCAGAATGACATTACGAATTGTAACTTCTTTTTTTTATCTGTTTTGTCTTTTATGATTTTTTTTCTTTTCATAGTAAACTTAAAGATTTTTCATTTTTCTAATAAAACTCTGTTTTTTTTTATAAATTTACAACAAAAGTTAAATGAGTTTAACTTTTTATATTAGTTTTTGTTTTATGCTTTTTCTCAACTTTGGTCGTCATTTGTTTGCTACTTTGCACGGTTTTGTGGTCACATTTGGTCCCTGAAGTCTCTCTTATCCCTGCGAATTTTAATACGTGACGGTATACATTCGACTTCGTCTATGTTTATACGTCACGTGAGTCACCCGGTGCTAGAAAATTCGTGATTTTGTTTGTATGCCGGCTTTGATTGTCATTTGTATGCTACTTAGCACGGTTTAACGCATCCCGCCCTGCAACGTTGAAAGCACAGTTTTACTCCCCTACCCTGCAACGGAGGGAGTTAAGACTGGTTGTCATAAATTTCTAAATATGCTAGAATAGTATTTTTTTTTCTCATACTTCAATTATGAAATAATAGTTTTAGATACATATACGAATAAATCGATGTGCGAATAAAGTAAAATCTCACGTAATACATGTTGCTACAACTAATCTAGAAGATCGGATTTCGGATTGTGCAAACCCGTTCGACTCTTTTTCATGTCAAGTATCGAAAGTGCAATATGGAGATAATCTATTAGAAAGGGATGTTGGTATTGAGAGGTGATAACCGTGTGCCATGTTTTATCAAAACTCCTACGCGGGCGCGCACGAAGGGTGCAAAAGTTGAGCCGAATTGAGTTGAACTCGTGTAACTAAATTTTAGTAGCGTTTAATGGTTTAACTAAAATCATGTAATAATTGTCATGGTGTGATTGGCTAAGAAAAGCTATTTTACAAAACTCTCCTTCACGCCTGTTAAATAGGGATAAGCAAATGGTATCAGGTACCGGTATCGAATTTCTCAAACCAAAATATTTTCGATACCAAATCAATACCGACTTTTGGCGTTTTCTGTAATGGTATTTACTGGTTTTACCTTCAAATACCGATACCGAGCCATACCATACCGTGTATTTTTCGGTACCAGTACCTAGTTTTAAAGAATTTTGGTACTTGTTGGTACCGGGTTCATCCCTAATGTTAAACACCTAACACGGCTTGTGTGGACTCTCCTTAACACCCACTACGTTCAACCTAATAAGTAAATTCGAGGATCAATTTGATGTTTGATGTATAATTGTATCCGTTTAGAACAAACTAATATGGCAAGCATACCTCTCTGGTTATTATTATAAGTCCCAAACTCTGAAATCAAATCAAAGCCAAACCGTTAGTAACGATTCGTTTAATTTGGTTTCCAAATTTAACGGTTCGATTTGGTTTTTAATGATAAAAAACCGTTACTAACATTCTGACTTATGATTTAACCTAAAAATCGTCAAAACTATACCATGAAGACCCGTAACACCCACCATAATAGATGGCCATATCATGTTTATGAAAACCTGCGTTGAATATGTTCTAAATCAATTTAGAATATATCAAATATAAAATAGGTGTATACATACACACTTCATGGAAACCTGCATTGATTCTTATCATCTTCAGTATACTTCTTTTCTTTTTTTTTTTTGCATTAAAATTATGACATAACATACATACCTTTATTTAACTTAATTTGACATTACTTTTGCTACGCATTTATCTATTTTAAAGTACGACACGTTATCGATTACAGCCATGTGTTTAACCTTGTTAAATTGGGTATTGTGGGTTCACTAGCAACTCATTAACGATGCCACATAATATGTTGGTGACGGTTAACCCATGCTGGCTAGTTAACTGTGACCGTGAATAGGAATATATGTCAGAACCAATCACATGCCACCTTTTTTTTATTTTTATTTTTTTATTTTTGCAAGAGAAAAATACCATAAGCAAGAACACAATTTGACACTTGGACCTCATTTTTAGTGTTCTGAAAGTAAATACGTTATATGATATATGTATAATATCCGCTCATTTATATATTTGTGGATTTATTTTCTTATTGTCATCCCAATTAGCAATATGAAATGACACTTACTGCTAAAAGCAAAATCGTGGTCTCGAGAAAGTGTTTTAGCGGGTCGACTTCTATCCCATCAACTTTATATTATGTCTACATGTTTTGGTTGAAAGTTTCATTAATTTTTTTCAAAGCCAACAATAGACGCCTTATATAGTGTGATGTTCCAGATATAGAAACATCAATCTCAGAAGACAACACGATGTTGCAACTTCAATCGGTATATGGACAACGATAAAAGCGAAGGACTCAGTGTAGTTTGTCGATCCATCGACATCTTCAAGCGTGGTTCCAACTAAAAAGAGTACGAGCTATAGAGATCAGCTCTGCTTGCTTTTCCTTGTAAACTATCAAGCTTAAACCGAATCTAACTAAACCTATAATATACGTTAAGAATAAATGGGCTACAGGCTGTTAAATTGTCAGAATGCGTGTGGGCCCACATTAGTATCAATATCACTAGACTAGAAGCTGAAGCCCTACACGTGTAACCTTTGAGTTACCATTCCATAATTTACCTTTTTAACAGCACTCTCTAGTTCTTTTCATAAGTGGATTGATTACAACTTTGATTTTATAGAAAAGTATCATATATGCTCTTAAAAAATAGTTAAAATATCAAATATACTAAATTTATTAAAAACAATCTAATGTATAATCATTTAAACCTTATTTTTTGAACTTCAAGTTTCCATATACACTTATCTTTTAACTTTATATTTTAATATAACACGTTTTAAGATTAAATTCATTTCTACCCATTTTTTTTTCATAAACCATAGTATTCTTCGTATATAGATATAATATTTAAGATATAAAAACTAAGCTAAAAGTGAGTAAAAATAATATTTGAAGTTAAAGGTCATATATGAGATCTCAAAAATCTAGAAAAATAAGGGTAAAATCGTCATTTATTAAATTGTACTTGATAAATTGGGTATATATGATATTTCATCTGTTTTGTAAGGGTATATATGATATTCTAATTTTGCAAGAATATATATCATATTTTGTATGTATGAAATTGCCCTAAATATTACTTATCTTTAGTTATCTTGTTTTTAATATTATCTTATGAAAATAACAAGTTTTCACATTCTTGTAAGATATGTGTACTATACTAACATTTATTTCTCTTCCAATCACAAGTAAGTAACTGTTATTTTCTTCTAATACTCCATATGATGCTTTACAGAAACTGTAAATAGGATAAAGAATTTAGGATCTGATGGATGTATAACTCAATTTTACTTTTTAATGGTTTATCTAATGTCGTTAAAACTAAACCCTTGAACAATCTCCCACGACGTATATTATTTTTAACCTTTTTTGAGACATTAATATATTATAAAATTTTATAAAAATAAAAACCACATAGACATCTCACAACTATTGAATTGTAGGGCCCACAATTATTAATATATTATAAAATTTTTCTGTATCAGAACAAATGAATGGAAGCAAAAGGTTCCGTGTTAGTGACTAAATTACAAATCGAGAAACAACAAATAAAATTTATTTCGATCTTCATGGTTAAGGATAGTTTCTTGATTGGCATGATGTTTCCAGGAACCACTTTAGTGCCTCACACTTCTTTACCAAATAAATATCAACCTCTTCCATATATTTCCAAATAAATTCAAATTAAAATGAACATTATAAAGTATTGAATATTTCGATGCTTAGCATATTAGATTAGTTTCTGATATTTTAATTGGTAGTTTTGTTAGAATTTTTATGTGATTTTGAAACAGTAAAAACTAAAACAAAGATATTTTATATAATTTTGGGATTTTATAATTTTTTTGCAATGCTTTTTTTTATAATTTTAATGAAATATAATTTTTGATGAAAAAAATAGGGAAAATCGAAAATCTAGAAACAAGAAACTCGTATGGTGACAAATATTCAACAAGAAACTAGTATGGTGACAAATATTTAATGCAGTCACTAAATGGTATGGTGGAAAATATTCAATTCAAGAGGTTACTAAATGGTAAAAAAATTTCAATGAAAATAGTAGCTAAATGGTGGCAATATCGTGGCTAAATGGTACCAAAATGGGTGGTTAAACAGTAGCTTTTTTCCGGCCAAAAACGTTATTCTAACGACCGATTACTAACGGCGTTATGGTTCTGTTGTCAGGGTCCATTGAAGGCCAATATATTAATAATTTGGATTAGCAATAGTTATTTTTTAGATTAGAACTGTTGGCGACTAGCGGTTAATAATTAGGATTATTAAAATCCAATACGGGTTATTTATGAAATTAGTTTGATGTGTGTTTGGTGTCCTTTTCTACGTTAAATGGATGCTTGTGAAATATACAAGTATTTCATTTCTTTGAAGATACGTCTAATGTGCTTGCTTGTCTAACGTTCCTATGTAAAGTTTTGTATAAAGAAAAATACCTTTTTAATATTTGAAAAAAAAAAGGATTTTAATAACCTTAACTTTTGATATATTAGTCGGCAACACTCCCAAATAAATAAATTTTTGTGAAAGTCTTAATTTTTAACCTATTTTCTCTTGGTAAAAGTTAACTTAGTTAGTTTTGCTAATGTGAACTACTTATGTAGCAAAAAAATAAAAGTCAAAGTGTTGCCGACATGGACTACTTATATGACAAATACATCAAAGTTTTGATGACGTAGACTTCTTATGTTTGTGAGAGTCCTAACTTTTAACCTATTTCCTATTGGTGCACCCATATAACTACAAGTTAATCAAGTTAGTTTTAGCTGACATAGACTCCTTATTTGGCAAAAAAAAAGGTCAAAGTTTTGATGACGTGAATTGCTTATGTGGTAAATAAGTCAAAGTTTTGATAACGTGTATTGCTTTTGCGGCAAAGTTTTGATGGTGTAGATTGCTTATGTGGCAGTCCACATTAGTAAAAACTAACTAGGTTAACTTTTAGTTAGTGTAAAATCGTTGAGGAAATATAGATTAAAAGTTGAGACTCTCACAAGCATATCCTTAATTGAGATTGTTGCCCGTCAATATTAGGATTTTTTAAAATCCAAATTTTCCGATAATATTTACAACATCATTGTACATGCTATTGACTTGCTTGTTTGATGTGAATTTTTTTTATTTTTCACTTTTCTTATTTTAATTTGTATGGTGATATGCTTCAAGATAGAAATATATTCTTCGGGGCGGTCTCAATAAGTCGGGTACATTTAAACGTTTCACAACTTCCTTAATTATAAAATTTGGTCTGTTTTATTATGTTCATGTAGGTTAAAAATATAACTAGTTAAATAGGATGGTTATCTTGTAGAGAGGTATGAGGAAGAACATAGCAAACATCCCAAATTTGATGAAGATTTGTGATCAAGAGTTTTGGTGGGCACGTATAAAGGAAAAGTGTATGGATTAGACAATATTAATGACTCGTGTGTACATGGCAGAGAAGATCCTGAGGTATTTTCATTTCTTGGGATGGCAAAAAAGCCTAAGCCCGACAGGTATACCCGAAAACATACGGGCCGAGTATACCCGAAGCCTAATGGGTATGGGCTTAAAAAAAGAAAAAAATTAGGTACGAGTATGGGATTTAGTGATACCGCCCGATATCCGGCCCATTTACCCGAAAGTATCATATTATAGATTTTCATATATATAAACTTAGTACATGTACCTATAACTTTCTCTATACTTATATGTAGATATGTATTTGGCAGGTGCTTAGTGAACAAATATATTATTTTTGAGTATATACCTACACTTTGAAAATGGCCGAAATAATAAAAAACATCAAAATCTTATAATCTATATAAGTTTAATATAAATAAAATATTATTCCACGTATATAAGTCTAAAAAATTATAATAAGTGTATGTATTAATAGTTACAACACACTTATATTGTTAATTTAACTGATTTTACACTTTTCTGTAAACTTTTTAATACTTAAAAGGTAAAACGCTTGGTCTTTTTTTAAACCTACAATTTTATCGAACTTTCAAATATATAATGGTACACTTTTGTGCTATATAAAATGGCCCTGAACCTGATCTTCAAAACCAGCCGTTTTGGACGGTTCGGTTAAGTTTTTCCACAAAAATGTCATTGTGATTCGTTGTAAAAATTCTTCGAAATTGGACGAACCGAAACGTGAACAATCATGTTTTAAAAGCTTGACTTGGCCGATTTAATTTCCCATTATAGTATTATTGAACCAAATTTTAGATGATTATATCATGGTTGTCTCCGAAAACGAAAACGAAAGTACAAAAAATTTGACCTTGTTTGAGATAAAAAATTTAGGCCCTATTCACAAATATCTATACATTCAAATAATCAAAGTCCAAAGATTAATTTCTAAACATTGGCAAATTGGGCTACAAAATCACAAATCCAAAATTCTAAAAAGGCACAAAAACGTTTGTGACTCACAACTCTAGCTCTTTAAGAAATTTTATTAAAAAAACATACATATTTTTTAGATATATACATATATAGGGTTAGATTTATTTGTAAACAACCCTCTAATTGTGAACACTAGCAACCTAATCCTAGCACTTGATTATCAATACACAAGTATAAACAAATGTGTAAATCAATGACCAAGATTTGATGATGAAAATACACTATTGTATTTTGTATTTTAAGATTTGATGATGTAGATCAATGGCTAGGAATTGTTCACTTAGTTCACAAATATACTAGTGTTCACTACAGAACCCCATCCCCTATATATATATATGGGAAGGTTTAAATGAGAACGCTACATATTGTGAGAACCGTGAAAACGAATGAAAAACAGCAAGAACTTGGTCAAAAACAATTCTAATTCAAAATTATTTTACAGTTATCATTGTTATTCGAATACAGTGTAATTTAATTTAAATGTTTAAATTTACGTGAATTCATAAATAAAGGAAATTTACACATGTGTAAGTTTGCCATTACATATGTATAAATGTTATATTTACACATGTGTAAAAAATTTAATAAGAGTGATTTTGAGAGGAGAAATAAATTATAAGATGTTGTAAATTCTTTTTTTTTTGATATTATATCTTAATTAAAATGAGGTTTGTATTAAAAAAAATTGGTTTTGATTGGTTTTTTTCCATTCGTTCTCACGGTTCTCGCAAATATTTAGCGTGCTTAAGATAATTCTCGCTATATATGTATATATATATGTGTGTGTGTGTATATATATATATATATATAGGAGAGAGAGAGAAATGAGATCAGGAGAAAATGCCTAAAAATGTGAAAACGGTAAGAACGATTTTCAAAAACAAGATCTTTATGATTTGTGGCTAAAATTGATGCGGTGACATTTTTGGTAAATAATAAGAACTTTATAACTATCAGGAGAGATAATATGGGAAGATTCAAACAATGGTGCACATGCTAATCACATGTCATCCCCCGGGTTATATTTGTATGTCAATAAATTTTTTATACGTGATAATTATTTTTTTAAATTACACTATAAAATTCAGCGTTTTTTTAACTTTCCAACGAGTATACTATTGATATATTTTTTTGAAAAAAATGAACTGGGTTTTTTATGGCGTTTCGAACTTTGTTTTTTATTGCTTTTTGAAATTTGTTTTGTATGGCGTTTTGAACTGGGTTTCATGTTTTTTTTATAGTGTTTTCAACTAGTTTTTATGACGTTTTCTGAACTGAGTGTTTTTATGGGGTTTTCGACTGGGTTTTCATGGTTTTTTTCTTTCGGATTTGGATGTTTTATGGCTCTTTCATCTTAGTATTTTTGTGGCACTTTTTCTAAACAGAGTGTTTTATGGCGTTTTTATTTGAATACCCAGTTCAGTCTTTTTTTATTAAAAAAACATAGCAATAGTATACTCGTTGGAAAGATAATAGAACACTCGGTTTTATTATGTAATTTTTTTAAATAATCACGTATAAAAAGTTACGGAGGCTTAAAAAAATGGTGGAATACGCATGTGACTTGCATGTGGGTGGTCTTTGGCATGTGAGTGACATGTACATGGACCTTTTGACAATATTACACGTTAGTATAAGTTAGCACCAATGCCACATATCAACACCAAAATTGTTATCACCGTTTCACACTTTTAACCGTTTTCACCAAATTCCACTCCTGTATATATATATAAATTTCGGGCCCCATTTTGATTTGGGCCCAGAGCGATCGCCCACCCGACACTTGCTCTGGGCCAACGCCGGATTATATTTTTAAGATTTCTTAATATTTAGAAGAAGTTATGGATTTTATTGACAATTTGTAACGAATGTGAACCCTTCACTAATGTGGATATGAAATAATCATTTTAGATTTGATTATTGAAAATAAAATTAAATTACAATTAGATGTTCACCTATCAACATCCCAAGATTATACTTTTTATTCCTATACTACTTGGACGCCACGCTTGACTACATCAATCACTATTAAATATTAATTTAATTTAATTTAATTTTACAATACTTTAAAACCATGTCTTTATTTGTAGTTTTGTACCATCTTCAACTTTAGGTGATGGGTTGTCGCTACCAACCTCCGCGCCGACCTGCTCGGCTTCTACACTCTTTTGGATTTGGCTCTCTCTTCTCCCTTCTCACGTTCCGGGTATGCGGCTAGGTGCGGAGAAGAATTCACTAAGAATATACGGAGTAAGGGGGCATGAAATAGTGGCGTTATTTGACATGTGACTTCCACGTGAGCACGCCTCAGAAAAGTTGCATGGTGCAAAAAAGGGAGGAGTTGAAACGACGTGGTTTGTGGAGTTTTTATAACAATAAATAAATGAACAAAAATCAATCAAAACCAACCAAAATCCACCACCCAAAGAAAAGTCTCCACATCACCAAACCTAAGCGCCCCACACCGATGGAGAATCCTCCGCCGCCCTCCACGCCATGTCTTGGGTGGTGTTCCCGGCGTTGAGGAGCCTACACGCCACTTTTTCATGCCCACTCTGTGTGGTCTAAACGTCGTTCTCTTCACCGCATCCTCCCACCCTTCTCTCTTTTTCGAATCAGTCCAAGGGCTTAAGGGTTAGAGTTGGTCTAAGGTTTGTTTAATTTTTACTATTTGCATCATTTAATTTACCCAATTGCTTACAGTCCAGTAGTCATATTTTTATGGGCTCGATTAATGATGTTTATCTTCATAAGAACTTACACGATTTTTTAAGGCTCTTCCTCCTAATGAATCAAGTGAGATCTGTATTTTCATCCATAGGCTTGTCGGATCGATAGAAAGCTTAAGATTAACTGAACTACTTATTTTCATTTGATATCTATACAATTTACCATATTATTTTTATTTTAAAATTTTCTGAATCCATCAATTTTCGTATTGAACCCATAAGTCCCAAGTATTTTTTTGGTCACATTCGGATTCGCTTAACTTTTTTCGTGTAATTTGATCATTGTTTATGATCATAAAATCAAAATAACCTTAATACAAGAGCTAACAAGTTAAATTTATCAATATTTATAATGTTGTTAGTTGTTGATCATATTTAATAATTTTGTTTCGCCTACTCGGTGCAAAATAGGGTTGTTCAAATTGTTCGGCGCTCGCTCGAAAATTGCTTGGAATTTGCTCTTTTCGCTTCAGCTCGATTGAGAAAACGCTCGGTTCAGATCGGTTCGGTTTTGTAAAGAAAGCGAGCTATTATATATATATATTATCATTTTAATGAAATGACTAGAGTACCACATTAACAATGTTTAGTCCAATACCAATAGTCCATTGTCCAATACTTAAATGTTCATTTGAGTAATTGAGTCAATTTCAAATACTGAAATGTGAAGCGTCGATCAATACTCAAGTCTCAACCCGCATTCGATTCAGAAGTACAAAATCCTACTCAAAATCCCCCATTGGCCATCATTATTCGATTTCTCCATCGCCAATTAGCTAGAGTTTGCTTCGATTGATTCATTCAATTTCAAACTTCCGATAGAACAAGGGTATGTTTTAATGGGTTTGAAGATTTTCCCACTCAGTTAATCTAGATAAAACTAGTTAAGGATTTTTGTATTCCTTGTTATTTGTTAAATTTTTACTTATGTTCTAATTGGACGAAACCTCAGGGATAGAAACGACACTTTATTATGATAACTAGCACCCCCCATCGTCACTTTCCTTTTTTGTTATGCGACACTCGATACTCGCTCGACGTTCGTTTGAAAAATGCTCAGATCGAAAGGCGCTCGGCTCGACTTTAGCTCGGTTGAAAAAACGTTCGGTTCGGTTCGGCTTGGTTGTTGTAAATGAACCGAGCACAAGCAAAGATCTAATCGATTCGATTCAACTCATGAACAGTCCTAGTGCAAAACATGGTAATAATATGGATAAAAAAGAATGGTTTATGAAAGAAGATGGATATTGTGTGAGAATTATTGTTTTTTAATAATGTGTATACGGATTGTTGATATGTTACATTTATGGATTTTTGAATTAGATATCCACAAACAACTCATAATACGGCCTCATATGTGGGAATATTCTATGGCAAATTTATCTTGTTTTCAACTTTACCTTTTATTTTTTTTTAAATTAAATTACAAAATAAAATATATCCGATGGTATACAACATTAAAAACAAACACGTTAAAAAATAAGTGAAAAGGCTAGTGATTATGTAAAAACTGTAAAAACGCTCGGGGGATGACAAAAGAACTCAAATCCAACAAAAAAACCCCAAAGAAAACATGGTTACGTGATTAATATTAAGTGGTATCCACTCGACCATCCATAGCCATTATCCCACGTCAAAAGTGAATCCCTAATGTTTCATAAAATCTTAAAAATATAATAAATATTTATGAGATTTTGGAAAATTTGAAACTACTAAAGTTATAGAATTGATAGAAGTAATGAGAATTTGATATGTGAAGTCCAATTTAGATGAGTTTAACATGGGTTTCATGTAATTGATTTATCAAAAGTAAACCTTTGACTATATGAGCCGTATTGTGGTATTATTGAGTTAGATCACTAGAAACATTTAAAGGATTCTTTGGTTTATTTTACCCTTGACTATTACAAAGTGTAAAAACACAGTTACTCTGGCTGCCAGCTAATGGGATCCATGTTCTAGAATCTGGACATTCATTTAAAAGTTAAATACTAAAGTAACTATTATTTATTTCTTTTTGTTTCCCTAAGTCATTTCAGGTTAAATTTTAAAGTTGTATTATTTTTTTTCTCAAATATTTTTGAAAAGTGATATTTCAATCTAAAAAATTAACACTAGTTAAAAAACTCAATTAGCTTATGAGTAAATTAATTATTTTACATAGATTTTTTATTTTTTATTTAAAAAAATCTATGTAAAATGAAAAATAAAAAAATTATGTAAAATGGCTTAGTTTTAAAGTGTTTGTCACATTTAGAATGACCATTTTACATTTGAGATAACTGAGTTAGTTTTTTTTAATTAAATAACCTGTTTTGAGAATGTTATGAACGAAAATAATACAGCTTCAAAATTTGATCTGAAATGATACAAGTGTACAACCCACAAAATAGCGGCTAACTCTAAATTCTATGACTATATCATCAATTACTCAATTTTATATACAACTTCAACACTAATTTTAACAAAATTACATAAACAGAAAAACAAGAACAATTTCTTTTTACTAGTAGTAAGAAGAACAACGTGAAACCCTCTGTTAAAAAAAAAAAAAAAACACCGGAAAATAGAGCATTGTCAGTTGTCACAATTCAACTATTCAACAAAAGAGCTCCGGCGGCAAAGACACAACAACCCCCACCGCCGCCGCCTCAACCGCCTTCAAAAACCAATAAAAAATACTTGTTTAATTTTTCTTGATTTCACTTTTAGACTCCGACTTCATCTCTCCGACGATCTCCACCGGAATTACAGTCGCCGGTGAGGTGAAGCATCCAATTCCGGCAGCTTTATTCTTCCCTCCGGCGAAACAAACCACTAAATCTGTGACCGATTTAGCAATCACTTTAAACATCTTCCTTTTAATCTGACCCCTTTTTGGTCGGTTTTTCTTGATGACATGTTTGGAACCTGATTTAAAACCTGCCACCGATGTCACGGCGGCGGTGGCGGTGTTTTTGTCACCTGATTTAGCAATCATTTTGAAAATCTTGATTGATATTTATTGGATGAATATTTGTGTTGAGTTTGAAGTGAAAAACTGAGGTGGGTTTTAATATATGCACGACAAGTGTATACGTGACACGTGTTAAGGTTTTTTATAAACGTCATATAAATTGGGAAGCAAGTGATTTTCAGTCTCACGTCGCTATGCGGCTTTTACTTTCTGAAAATATTAATATTTATTTTAAGATAACTTTTTTTTTTCTTTACGGCAAATATGATACTTTTGTCTAATTTACACCCCGTTATTTAAATTTCTATCTATGTTTAGATTTGAATCTAGAACTTACCCTTCAAAAGGCATGTGGTTTTATCAAGTAGACTACTGCACGTTGTCATTTTACAATAAATGTATTATGTACTTGTGTAGATTCTTTCCTGTCAATTAAACTTTTAATCTTGTAATCATCCATAACTAATTTAGGGTGTTTATATTTATCCATATATATATATATATATATATATATATAGGGTAAGGTTCCTATAAAAATGGTAATTTTCATGAGAAGACATAGAAATTGGCATCTATGTATCATGTTTTGGACTTAGGTGTGATGTTTTGAGTTGTTTTGGCAAGAAACACAACAATTTAAAACACAACTCAACATATTATGGGCGTAAAATTTAAAACACAAAAAACACACTACTTAACACTTAAAACACATTACCAACGTTCTTGCCATGGTGATTTAAGCCTATAATTTATTGCATTTTGTCTTAAATTGTTATGTTTGATGTTTTCCTTGCCAAAACAAGCTGAAACATTATGCCCAAGTCCAAAACTTGATGCCTACATGTCAATTCTTATGCCTTTATATACTTCTCAAGAAAAATGTTTTTTAACAATATCCTAAAACTATATATTTATCATAATCTTTAATATTTATTAGTTTTTATCATATTTTTATACAATTATAAGTTTTATAAAAGATATATGTAATACAGTTACATTTTAGTTCAATATGCTCGTTTAGGGTTGCGAAGGGGCTCGAAAAGCGAAGCTCGAATGTTGAACAAGTTTATTTTTAGGCTTAAGCTCGGCTCGATTTAAACTTTTAGCAAGTAGATCTCGAATAACTCACGAAACTCATGCAATATTTACATGCTCCCATGTTATATAAAGAAAACAACAATTTTTTTCTCATGTTATATAAAGAAAACAACATTTTTTTTTCTCATAAAGAGACTGCTAATATCTTGTTTTGCTAATCCGTGTACAAACTTTATTTTCCTTAATAATCAAAGCCATATTTCAAATATCTGAAGACAAACGTTTACTGTAACATCTATTTTACTTATATTAAATTTAACCTAAGTCTATCTGGTCTTAATTTTTTAAATTCTGCTATAAGAAAAATATTTATAACCCGCACAAACACCAAAAAAATATAAAAATGTTTCGTTTTACCTTAAAAATTAAAACTCCTTCGTATTCCCTTTTGTAATGTCGGCGTGGATAACCACCGTCATGGCTTTTCATCGTAGGTAGGATTCCTGAATCAAACTCTTTTTATAAATATCAAAGTCATTATATTATTTCTTGAAGGTCAAGTTTGACCAATTCAGCAAATTCTATTCTATTGATTAAAAAACTAAACAAATTAGACCTCTTATCATTTATCATTTGACGGTTGTTTTCTTTTTATCTGGCAACTAAATTATCTGATAAGTCCTTAATTAAGCAAATACATTTTTTTTCTGTAAGGATTAAAATTAGATGCATATTCGAGTCATCAAACCATCAGTTTTGGAGAAAACCCGTTTGTCCGAAGGCTCACTGTGGTAAAACCGGGATCAACTCAGTTTCAAACTGGCGACCTCCAGAGAGGCCTAGTTCTAAACTTTATTGTCACCACCAAGGTCCTTCAAAGTGATGTTAGTGAGAGTAGTACTTGGAACCTCAAATAGAGAAATCAAGTGACTAACCACTAGACCAGCTTATCATGACATTGTTTGACGGCTTTTGTCTTATGGTTGCATATGTTTGTTACTTCATTTCAATGATGAGGTACTATAATATTATACGATACATTTGCTTAATTCAGGGAATGAAAAAAATAAAGCATAATAATTCACGTTTATGAAAATTGAATTTACATTGCATTCAAGCATCAGTTGACAGGGTCGTCAGTCGTACGTCATGAAAGTTTGGGGGTGGATCTTCCTTTCTCGAATCTTAGATGGATATGCAACCTAAAAGAAGCTCATTAAATGAGTCAGTTTTCACTGTTTTTTTGTTGAAGCTCCGTTACTTGGTGACCCTGTTTTTTTGTTGAAGCTCCGTTACTTGGTGACCCTCCGGTCGACCAGGGTTTCACTAACATAGGCATACAATTTCATTTTCTTATATTGTTTGACCCCCTAAAGTTATGGTTGGTAAAACGATTGAACGAATGAAAAAACCAATGAATATCAACTTTTTTAATATAAACTTCATTATAATTAAAATACAACATTAAAAGAAGAATTTACTCGTTGAATAACCCATCATTCTTTTAAAATCACTCTTAATAATTTCTTTTAAACATGTATAAATACAACAAATTAACAAGTGTAAAGACAAACTTGCACCTGTGTAAATTTTCTTTATTAACAAATACATGGAAATTTAATTGTGTAAATTTAATTTCTAATATTGTATTCGAATAATAATGATAAATATAAAAAATTAAATTTGATTAGTTTTTTTTACCAATTTCTTGTGGTTTTTTCATTCGTTCTCACGGTTCTCGCAATATTTAGCGATTTATTTGGATTTAAAAAAAATACACTTATTGTTATTACTCGAATAAAATACTAGAATTTAAATTTGCATATTTAAATTTACATGCATCCGTGAATAATTTTTTTACGTATATGTAAGTTTGTCATTTACACTTGTGTAAATTTGTTGTATTTATACATGTGTAAAAAATTATTATGAATGATTTTAGAGGGGAGATGAATTATTTAAATAACAAATTATTTATCACGAGTGAGTTTGGTCGAGAAAAGAGGTTTATTGATTATTAAGATGCAAAAGAACCTTTTGTAGCTATGGGCTTTGTTTGATCGTATTTAATAACTTATGGATTAAAGATGTACGATCACTCATTATACGGCCTCACTTTGGGAATACTCTTATGTCAAGAAAGGGTGGGGGTTAGATGGGTTTAATTTATTATTTTTCTTGTTTTCAGTTTTAGTCTTTATCTTTTTATGTTTCAGTTTTAGTTTTTATCTTTTTATGTTTTTTTGTTTTTAATTGAAATTACAAAATAAACATTATTGTAAAACAAGAAAAAGGTTATTGTATAAGAGTAAATAAGTGTACGAAGTGTAGAAAGGAAGTTTGATCTTTAATTTACAAGATCAATGGTTGATATGAAGTAATCCCAAATATAGAATTCACATGACTAAAAATAAGGAAACAAGTGGGGAAAAGGGTAAACTAAGAAAATCCAATATTGTTTACTATTAAACTCACTTCTCCCTTGATTTTCAAACGAGTATAACTTTTTCATACATTAATATTTTTTTATGAAAATCGTATGGTATTAACGAGCATTTCATTATCTTTATTTCGAGCAACCTATTGCTATATTTTTTCTTTAAAAAAATGAAGGATTTTGAAAACCATTACGTGATTTTGAATACCCAGTAAGTGACTACGTGATTTTGAATACCCATTACGTGATTACTTGATTTCATTATAGTATTTTATGTGAAACCCCACTAAGTGATTACCTAATTACGTAACAATAGTTGACTATGTAAATTACATGACTACATGATTTTAAATACCATTTCGTGATTACGTGATTTTATTATAGTATTTATATGAAACCTACTGTGTGATTACGTAATTACATATAAAAAAACATGTAATACATAATATTTCATATGGAATACCTAATATTTAAGGTATAATCACGTATAAAGGATAAATTATATACAAAACATTAGCCAAACTAACCTATAATAGCAACCTAATGTCGTATATTAGATATTTAACCATTTAATAAAGCATAAACAATCAAGTTCTTATTATTGAATGTGTAATCACGTAATAAAGCATAATTGTATTAGCATTAACTATAACAAATCATATTGAATGTGTAATCACGTAATAAATTTAAACTGAATGCGTAATGATTTGTGTTGAATGCCTAATTACGTAATGGATATTTAAAATCACGTAATAGGTATTTAAAGTCCTGTAAATTATTTTTAAGAACACCATAGCAATATGCTGCTCGAATTAAAGCGAATGAAATGCTCCTTAATATGATGTAACTTAAAAAAAAAATATTAACGTATGAAAAAGTATAGCCATTTGAAAATCAATGAGAAAACTAGTTAAAGAGAGAAAAAACCATTATACCCTTCCCTTCTTAAATTGAGAAAAACAAATGTGTGATCATGATTGTCTCCTACACTTCTTACAAAATTTCTCTTTTGTACATGATCTCTTATCTGTAAAACAAACTTATTAAAGTTTTATAAATAAACTTTCTAAACTATTTTTTTTTTCATAAATATCGATCGAACTTCCATTTCCTACGTCATTTCCCTCCACATAGAGAATGGATCTAAGAGCATTCACAATCCGTCCCCTAAATTTTGTGAGGGAGCCTTTTATATTATGAAAAATGATTGTAGGTAGTTGGAAGTGGTTGTGAGTAGAGGAGAGAGAAACTTTATTGTTTATCTGTAAAATTTGAGGGACACTGTTCACCCTCTATAATTTTTTAATATATTTTGAAAATGGTTGTGAGTGGATGATAGAGAAAAGGTAATAATAAAATTATAAAAATATTATTTAATTAAAAGGAGAGAGAAAATATAGTTGTTTTAATGAAATTATGCAGTAAAAAATAGAAGGGATGTGAATGCTCTAAAAGAATATACTAATAGTTATTTTTAAATTAATTTAATATTTAGTTATGTAATATTTTTAAATTTGTATATTTTAAAATTTTGAAAAATTCTATAGTTGCTTAATTTTTAAAGATACTATTGCATACTTTTTTATTATTGCATTTATATATACAGTATTAAAACTTAAGTGTTATTAAAATAAACAAAGACGTAATAAAAAATAAATGTAAAAGTTGGTGATTATATGAAAACTGTAAGAACACTTGTTGGATGGCAAAAGAACTCAAAACCGATAGAGAACCCTCAACGAAAACTCGGGTATGTGATTAGTATTAGGTAATACCCACTTGGCTATCCTAAATTGTTAACTCGCATTAAAAGTAAATATACTAGCATATCATAAAATAGTAAAAAAGATAATAAATAGCATATGAATTTGTTGAGAATTTGAAACTAGAGAATTGATAGAAGTAATTGATTATTTGATATTTAGAAGTTATAGAATTGATAGAAGTAATTGATTATTTTGATATTTAAAGTCAATTTTTAGATGAGTTTAAGATAGGTTTAAAGTAATGAGTTTATCAAAAGTAATATTAAACTATACGAGCCTATATGTGTATACTCATACCCATGATATATAAAATTGAGATTACCAAATACCAACACTCTTCATATGAGACCATCATATCCATTGAAATCACTACTATTAATGTGGCATTATATTGAGTTAAATCATTAGACACATTTTTAAGGATTGTTTGGTTTGTAATTTTTTATTGTAGATACCCTTGACTATTACAAAAATGTATAAAAAAACACAGTTATCTGGCTGCCAGCTAATGTCCTATCCAAAAGACTATGACGGCTAACATTCTAGAATCACAATTCACAAATTCTATTATCATATCATCAATTAACTCAATTATATATAATAAATAAATAAAAAGACAATAACAATCTTTTTTTACTAGCAGTAAGAACTAAGATGAATCACCTAAACCATGGTTTCATAAATAAAAAAATTAAAAAAAACCCCACCGGAAAATATAGCATTGTCAAATGTCACAATTTCAACAAAGGAGCTCCGGCGACCAAGATACAACAACCGCCACCGCCGGCCTCCACAACCGCCACGTCACCGCATTCCAAACCAATAAAAAAACTCCTTACTTGTTGTTTATGATTTCACCTTTGGAATCCAACTCCATCACTCCGACGATTTCCACCGGAATTACAGTCGCCGGCGAGGTGAAGCATCCAATTCCGGCAGCTTTATTCTTCTCTCCGGTGAAACAAAATACTAAATCTGTGACCGATTTAGCAATCATTTTAAACATCAAGTTTTTGATCTGACCCCCTTTTGATCCCTTTTTCTTGATCACATATTTGCAACCTGATTTAAACCCTCCGCCGGTTTCCACCGGTTTCACGGCGGTGTTGTTCTCTACTCCGGCGACCCCATGTGGGGACTTTGTGAGTGATTCAGCAATCATTTTGAAAATCTTGAGCTTGATCTGACCCCTCTTAGGTTGTGTTTGATTGATATTTTTTTATTTTGAAGCCATTTTTATGTGGTGTGTTTTGAAGTGAAAAAAAGTGGGAATTTAATTTTGTTGTGACAATCTTTTAAAATTCGGTTTTTAAATTGTATTAGATTTGGCTTAAAAAACGGTTTAATCAGGTGTATCAGTCGGTTTAACCAGTTTCAACGGATGGTTCAACTGTTATAATCGGCTGGTTTGAACCGGTTTTTAAAATATTACTCAGAAGCAATGTTTTAAAATCGAGTTTTTATACTGTACATATTTAACTCAAAAACAGCTTAATTGGGTGTATCAGCTGGTTTAACTGGGTGTACCGTACGATTCAAACGGTTTTACCGACCGGTTTTAACGGATTCTTAAAAAATTGCTCACTAGTGTATGCGTGACACGTGTTAAGCTTTTTTTTTATAAACGTCATATTCATTTGTCAGTCTCACGTCACCACTGGCCATGGGTTATTTACTTTCTCAAAAGAGTAATATTTGTTTTAGGAGAAATTTATTACTTATTTAGAGCCTTATCTGTAAATTGTACTTTCTTTATCTTATCTTTATCACCATCCACATAAAGGTTCCGTGAAAAACGTGTGAATAAAATAAAATAAATAGTAATAAAATTGTAAATTACCGTATTTATGTATTTATATGTAAATAAATTACTTTACATGTATATTTACTCTACATATAATTCATAACTATCTTTTTTTTTTGCAAGGCTGACAATTGAGTTATGACTTCAGCAAGAAACAGAGAGTCTGGAAACAGAAAATTACATCAAGATAATAAGAAATCTAGAAATAAACTCTTGGTGCTTCACACCACTTTTCCCAACTTATGTCTCCATTTTGATGTGTTTTTTTAACGATAAATGTGGATCACTGACGGAACGTCGCAGTATCGTCATGTTCTTAATCCAAATTAAATGATATCATCTTCACTTCATCTGCGATACTTTTTTTGCGTTTTTCTTTTCTAGAAAATAATTACTCTAGAGTAATTATATACCAGCATAATTATGTTACTATATTCTTATTTAACTCAAACATATAATTACGTCAACGACCTTTTTTTGTTTCATCCATTTGGTACACGTAATATGTTATTCGTACGGGATCTTACCCCATTGTTATTTTTGCTAATTTGATAAATATTTTTAAAGCATAACTCACGAATTTAGGGGTGTAAACTAGTTGAGCCCAAGCTTGGCTAGTTTTGGACAATATTTCGAAAACTCGATGTTCGCTCGTTTATTTTTCAAAATATATTTATATACAATTATCATTATTATTATTTATAAATTGTTTAATTATAATATTTTTAATTTAACATAATATATATTTTATTTATTACTTTCATTATATTTTATATAATTAAAATTAAAATTATTATAAAAAGAGAAATTTAATAAGAATAAATTATATATTCATTAGGTTGGTTTAGGGCTGTGAACCTGCTCGAGTTTAATAAGCAAAACTCGAGTATTGAACTCTTTTTTCAAGCTCAAACTTAGCTCTATTAAAAATTTTAGCGAGCCGATCTGGTGTATCTTGGCATGTTTACACCGCAATTCACCATTGAACTAAAGCTTAATAAGTTTATAAAAAAGTGCTAATATCTTGTTTTATTATATATAGGAAAGTCTAAAAAACTTGTTTAAAATATTTGTGTAAAAGGTTAGTGTAAAGGTAACAAACTTATAAGCTTAGTTTGAGAATGAAATGATATGGTTATTGAACCATGATTAATTTATCCTTACACAACTAACCGAATATGATATTGTATCAAATCTCTATGTGGGCCGGTTGCAAAGATGAAAGACCGAAAACCTTGACCCTTTCTAACCTTTCTATGATTACTAATAAAAATGCTACTCGATTGGTCCTTAAAAAAGGTATAGTGATGGGTTTAACTCTCTAGTCTGAACGGTTTAACTCTTTTAAGGAGAGCTTAGATCTCTGGTGGCCAACTCGGCCCATAATCCTCCTAGCCTAAAAATAAGTTTGGTGATCATTAGATACACATCTAAGTTGAAGGTTTCCAACTCTTTAAGCGTTTTTAGTTCCTTAAACACCAAAAAAAAAATTAAGTTACGTTTTTGTAATGTCGGCGAGGAGAAACGACAGTCATGTCATGTGGTTTCATGGTAGGTAGGATTCCTGGACCAAACTATTAATAATTTGTAAAAGCCCAAAGTCATGATATTATTTCTTGGAGGTCAAGTTTGATGAATTCAGCAAATTCTACTTAATAAAAAACTAAAGTAAATAAAAGTTAGACACTTAACATTTATCAATTGATGTGTTTTATCTTTGGTAACATGTGTTCGTTAATTTATTCATTGATGGGCGTTTTCTTTTTCATATGTCGTATATAATATAGTATTATAGTTAGACACTTAACATTTATCAATTGATGTGTTTTATCTTTGGTAACATGTGTTCGTTAATTTATTCATTGATGGGGTATTTTCTTTTTCATATGTCGTATATAATATAGTATTATAATACTATACGATAGAGTTGTTTCTTTAAAGCAAAAAAAAAATAACACATATGTAGGGGTGTTTTAAAAACCAAATTAATCGACTCATAACTGAATTAACGGATAAAACCGAAACAAAAAAACCGAACAAAACCAAAAACCAACAGGTCAGTTTATTGGTTTTTTGAAATCCGAAAGTAACGGGTCGGTTATGGTTACCAATGTTTCGATACCCACCATAACCAAACCGAACCAACATGTAATAAAATCTTTGTTGGATTTTGGACTTTAGACCATTTTTCAATATTTTATGTTTTTAGTTAAACGTTTGCTAGAATATATGGATTATATCTGGGTGGGTTCACGGTTTGGTTTCAAACCATGAAATCGTGCAAACTGGTTATCGGTTCGGTTTCATGATCGATTTTTTAGTTATCTTCCAATCGGTCGGTTTCAATATTTGCAAACCGTAGCAAATGGTTTTGTTTACAATTTATAGCAAAAACCAACCGTAATAAACTAGACTGGACCATAAGATTTTATTTTATTTTTTAATATTTCAAATACTACATATATATGAACATAAATATATTTAAATCCAAATTTTATCTATAAGTAATAAGTAAATTAATAATGTTAAATAAAAATGGGGCTTATGTAAACTTTCAATTTCAATTTCAATATCTAAAACAATACATTACATGCCAGCCCATATTTTAAGATTCAAAAGTACATAATATTCTCTAATTTGGCTAATTTTTTTTTGTTGTTTTTATTCTCTTATTTCGTTTCTCATTTTTAGAAAATAATGCCCAAACTGTGAAACCGAATCGAGACCGAACCATTAATAATGGTTTGGTTTGGTCTGGTTTAAGAATTCAACAGTTCGGTTTCGGTTTTTAATTACCAAAAGCCGAAACTAACGGTTTGATTCGCGGTTTGACCCAAAAACCGACCAAACCGGACCATGGACACCACTAGTTATATCATATCGTTCTGATTGAATGTTTGTTTGAATTTATTGTTTGTATCTTATCGTTTTGTTTCAATATCCGGTAATAATCAATATAATTATTACAAATTATATGTATTTTTAATACTATATAGTACATTTCTATATACAAAGGTGTAATAACAATTAACACCATGGTAAAAAATTGAGTTATTTTTACACGGTTTACCAACCCATAACTGACAACTATAGCCGTCAAAACCGATTAACCAAAACCGCTATAACCAATTATGATTATGACCATTAACTAATAATTGTTTATGAAAATTGAGTTTACTTTGCATTTAAGCACCTGTTCTGAGGGTTGGGCCATGGAACTCTGGGAGCGGATCTAACCTTTCTTGAATGTTAGATGGATATGCAACCGGTTTTTAAATCATATAGGGTTGAGCTCTGAAATTGTTTAACCGGTTGAATTGGGTTATACCGGACAGTTCAACCAGGTTGCTGGTTAACCCTATCATTCTATAAAATACAAATTAATCTAAAGAAACAATCCAATCATAATTAGGATTCTTGTAATTGATCATGGTTTTATCTAAAAAAAACTATTATCTTCTAAAATGTTAAGCATTCTTATTACTTACAATCAGTATTACATTGGACGAGATAGGTAACAGTTTCAACAACCCGCTATCCCTTAGCGCTCCGGCGGTAGTATAAATTTTGGAAAAACTTGACGTTTTTGACCTTTTTTTGATACAGAGATTATGTTTATTTTTTTTTTCTAAGTATAACCTCATGAGTAAATTGTTTTCACATGTCATTTGTAAACTTTGCATGATTAATGGCATGTCATTTGTAAAATTCGCATGTTTAATGGAGGTTATTGACGATTAACGGTCAATAGTGATGACTTGTGTTGGAGTTAAAGAAATTTAAACTTAAAACAAAACAAAAATTATCAAATTAAAAATGTAACTTTTAACATAGTGATAGCATGTCTCATCTCCATAAAAGTTGAAGAGACTATATAGTAGTATTGACCATGAGGTCCGGTCACCATACCATAAACAACAATCACCCGGACCAGGAGTAATATGGTGCTCTAGCTACCGGAGCAAGCTATATATCCGCTAGATAACGACCGATCCAACCATTACCATCGGCTGACGTCATCTAAATCCAAAGGTATAAATACCAAAATCCAAGTACACTTGAAGTACTTTTCTTAACCTTCGGCCCTTCTTTTTCTCTTTCTCCTTACTTTCTCTTTCTACTACAACAACTTATCCTCATGTCGGAAGATGGTCGAAGAGCTGCACTCCCATCTACTGTGACGAGCCTAACGGTTTATTGTTTTGCGGGTTGTCTTCCTGTCACAAGATTCCATCCACTAGTCAATCCAGAGGATTGGTTTTTGAATCTTCAAAAGTGGTGTAGATTAAATCCTTACAAGTGTAAGGTTATGTGATATTTATGTGTAACTTGTAATAAATGGTTCTTGAAAAAAACCTATATATATATATATATATATATATATATATATATATATATATAATATTGTTTTTAATTTAAAGAAAGATATTAGTTAGTTATACCAAAAATAATTAAACTAAAAATGAAGCAATAAAGACTAGAAGTTATTCTATTTAGGTCATTCGTAATGGTTAATGCCTTCTAAAAAATATTTTTCATCATATCAGTATCATAATGCTCATTCAAAAAATGTGTAATGGTTCAAGCCCCGTAATATCCTTTCAATCATTACTTTCCAATGTTTTTCTTCTTATTTGGAGTTATATTAGAAACACTCAAACCCTCTTCATCAAGGGCGGCCCTGAGGGTGGGCGGGGAGGACCACCGGCCAGGATCCGATATCTCGAATGGCACGTTATTTAAAAAAACGATATGTATATGTAAAAGAAATTTTTTAATAGGATATATCCATAGAAACACCAACCTAGGCTCACTTAGAAACTATTCTTATGGTTTAGACATTTAGTAAGCCCAATACCCAATTTGGTTAAGGCCTAAGGTACATGAATTCTCAGGTCCGGTTCTGGTCTTCGTTCCCATACAACACCCATAAGAACACTCTTAGGGGTGCTATCAAACCTTTTCACCCACTTATAATGCCCATTACATATGGTTTATAAGAAAAGATAAAAACAAACACATATGTTGTATTAATTTTTTTTATATAATTCAAATTCTACAAGTATTATTTTCTTTTTTGAACGGTACAATTAATGTTATTCCATGTTATAAAAGATAGTGAGTGGTTGAAGGTGAGACTTAAAAAACAGGACGGTGGCTAGTTGGAGTCACTATCTACCCCCACGTGCGTCCCCTCTTGTCTAAACAAATCATAATGCCCCGTTGGTCAAATTAAAATAGACAATTATCTATGTGGTTTTGCTTTTTTTAAAACCAAACATTTATAAAATACAAATGCTTTATCATACCAATGACTTCAATCTATGTTATGTATATAGCACTGTATTTTATTCACAAGAAATTATGAAGTCGTATAATATGTTTCGAGTATAGTGTGTTTTACCGAAAGAAAGAAGCGCTCAAGGAAGAATAACTTGAGTAAGAACTTTACTAGATGTTTCTACTAACAAATTTTAAAAATGTATAAACTCATAACAAAATGATTATTTTAAGAGGCGACTATAACAATTCACGTACCTTGTTCGAGCTCGAAAAAATATGTAGTTTCATAATATTTTATTACTATTAAAAAAAATCAAATTAGTACTAGTCTCAATAAACTTAATGCCAAGTGAGCTAAATTCAAAACTATAAGAAATGATTTGTAAATACGTCTATATTGTCTATATTGGAATTGTTATTTGTTTACTATTTAAATATAATATATATAAGGATGAGTTAAAATGAGAACCACCTGGGTTGTGAGAACTAAGCCATTCAAAGGTTTTTTTCAAATTTTTTTCTCAAAAGTCATAAAAAATCATTTTTCAGCAAAAAATATTTTTTTTAAAATGCCGCATACCCACATTTACATGAGGTGTAAAAAATATTTATTTTTGGTACAAAGTTTTCAACAACGCGTAAAAAAAGTTGCATCGGTCAAAACTACCGACTCGATAATTTTTTTTTACTTTTTTTTACTTTTTTTACAGATGTGTTTATAATATTTTCATCTACGTTTATGCAAAAAAAATTTGGCCCAACTCGCACGGGAAAAAAAATTCTAACGGTTCTCACAACTCGTGGTAGTTCTCATTTGAACTGAGCCCTATATATATCGGACTTTTTTTAAAAATTATGTGCCCCCGAAATCACGGACCTTGTGTGGAGGTTCTCCCCGCACACCGTCAAAGTCACTACTGATTATTTAGATCTTATCCACCAACTCCTCTCTATTCGAAAAACATTTATCACAAATAAGCAAGGTTGGCTACTAATGTTACATATTATTAACTTAGGGTGCTATATTATTTGAATGAAGGTAAATCTAAATTTCGACATTCCTCATCACTTTTGTGTAACAAGTAAGTTTTTTAAGTTAATAACAAAATGATTATTCTAAAGTAATAAGTATGATATATCAATAAAAGCAAACCCACAATTATTTTCTTTCAAGTTGTGAAGGTTTAATCAAATTATTATTTTATATTGAAACTTCTATACACCCTTTTATTAACAATTGGACTTATACCACACAACCACTCTATTTATCCGACAAAAAATTAATAGGAGCGACTAATATGGAAAATAGTCCTACTACAATCAGAATAGAAAGGAAAACACTCGAATGTAATGTTCCTCGAAGTTAGTACCAAAGTATTTTCATGTTATAACTAATAAGAACTCATTATTTAGATTTATAAATCTTAATGGAAAGCTAATATACGTATACGTGAAAAAGCAAAAATAACAACACATGTACGTATACCCACAAGTTGATAAATACAAATGTTTAATATATAACCAAATTTAGAGAATTCTGAGAACCATACAAATAATTTTATATTTAACTTTTAAAAATATAACCACTATGTAATCATCCATTTTACTCTTTGTTTTATCCTCTGTCGTTGAAAGTTGAAACGACAAAGCAGGCAAGTAGCATATACAAGTTTATTATATGATTCTTGTAGTTTTATACTTTAAAGATGTTCTCGATTGAATGCACCCGACATATGCATGTGTATGTTTACATATACATGTATACTATGTTTGCTACTAGTAACTGTATTAAATCTTCTTTGGTTGTTTAAAACAATGTAGTAACTATAGTTTATGCACTCACAAGTTGGTCTAGTTGTTAGTCACTTGGTTTATTTTTTTATGATCCTAAATTCAACTCTCACTAGCATCACTTTGAAGAATATTTGTGGCGGTAATAAAGTTTAGAACTAGGCTTCTCTGAAGGTCGCCAGTTCGAAACCGAGCCAAACCGGGTTTTACCACAGTGGGCCTTGGGCGGGCGGGTTTTCCAGGGAACTAATGGCTTGGTGAGTATGCATCCAACTCTGACCATTATGGAGGAAGTGATTTATTTACTCGATTTAGGGCATCACAGGATGATTATCCAGTGATTTCGTTCACCACTAAAAAAAACTATAGTTTATTATATGCACACATATTAAAAAAGATTCTCTCAACTCAGTGACGGATCCAACCCTGTTTGTGGGTTCATATGAACCCATTGGGTTTGGAAAAAATGTAAAAGTTTAGTGAGAACTTTGTGTGATTTGAAAAAAATAATGAGAATCTACTAAAACGAACTTTGTGTGATTTGAAAAAATAATGAGAATCTATTAAAACGAACTCACTAAAAAAAGTTTCCGAATCCACTAGTGTCTCGATTGAACATTGTAACTGATATATATTAACATTAGACCTTACCTTTTCGGCTTTTCCAGTTGAATTTAGGTAATTAGGTTCACATGAAGTACAGGAAATGTCAGCTAGTTTTATGCATGCGTCAGATGTTCAGATGTGTACAAACAAGAGTCTAGTAGGCTTTTTTTAGGCTACTTGATGTGGGTGACGGGACTTCTTGGAAGACGACCAGTCACGTCAGCATTCACGTCAGAGTCCTTAGAATACGCCCCTTCAAGGAGGGAACCAAGGAAATGTGTGACGACCCGACCCCACCTAGTTTTTTAATATTATAGTTGTTCACCACAACACCACCATCAGCTCCACCTTCGGCCACCACTCTCACCATCGTCTTCATCTCCGGTAACCGTCATAATCACCAAACACCACCATCAGCTCCACCTCCGGTTCACCGTCAACCTTCATCTCCGTCGCTACCTTGAACTATCATCGTTTCATCTTCCGCTCTCGTTGATTCTCGTCGAGTTTTCGCCGGAAACTGTTGCCGGCGTCTCATTGTGAACCACAACTACCAGAAAGATTTATTTGGTGTGGTGGCTGTGGGGGTGGTAGCGAGTGGTGATGTTCACGGTGGAGATGGGTGGTTGCAGTTGATGAAGGCCGCAGTGGAGGTGGAGGTTAATATTAGCTCCGTCTTTAACGTCTCCTAGGGGACTTTCGCAACGACGCCGGACCATCCGGGGCGGTGTTGGGGGTCGCTGCCGGGTAGGCCGGGCCTGGACGACCCCACACCGAGTGGCCTTAAGTAAAGATTTCTTTCTCTACTTAATTATTCAAGTTGCAGTGTACGATACAATCATATGTGACCAGATAATCAACCACATAACGATACAAGATTAACCTGTATTATCTAATATTTAACACACTATATAATTTTTTTGTCGCATTTATTGAATTTATAATGTAGCTAATTCTGCTTTAGATGCACCTTTAATGGAATTGAACATTTATATAAGTGACGGGAAATAATCCACTAAAAAGTGGGTTTTGCTTAATGGAATTGTCCCGACTCGTGAACGGTGGCCGGATTGGTGGTGACAGATTTGAGGCGTGGTGGCAGGATGTGGTGGTGGTGGCAAGATGTGGTGGTTAGGGTTTTAGGATTAGGAAATTGGGGAAGATGAAGTGTATATGGATTGTTTTTGATTTTATTTATTAAACATTTAAATAAAAGCATGAATTGACCAGAATACCCTTAAGTGAATAAAGTTAACTGAAAATTTTGAATCTGGTTAGTGCTAAATGACGTAGAGTGTAACGGGTTTTCAAATAAAGGATTGTGACTATAATTATTGAATTAAAGGCGGTGTATTGCAATCTAGTACAAACACAAAGTACGAAAAGTGTAATTTACCCTTTATTTTTACATGGGTTGAGAATTGGGTATTTTAACAGGGGTTTATGAGGCCACTTGGCTTATAGTCAGTGGTAAGAAGCAAAGCTTTTTTGTAGAAGACCAAAGTTCCAATCTTGTACAAAGTGTAATTTATAGTAGAGATGGGCATAATCGGGTTTTATTATTATCCGGAACTGGTTCCAACCCGGACCCGGTTCTGTTTGGATGTCATTGGAACCGGGTATGGTGTGGAACCGGGTATGGTGTGGAACCTGGTCCAGTTCCTACCCGGGTTCACACCCAAGAATATGGAACCGTGTATAACCGGGTACGGGTATTATGGAACCGGGTATGGTGTGGAACCGGTATGGTGCGGAACCGGTTTCTGATAGTGTTGGGAACCGGTTCCTGACAGTCAAAACCTGACTTTTATTGTTCAGAACGGTTCCTGAAAGTCAAAACCTGACTTTTACTGTTCAGAAACCGGTTCCAACGATAACATTTTAACGGCTATAACCGGTTCCAACGGTAACATTATAACGGGTATAACCGGTTCCAACGGTAACATTTTAACGGGTATAACCGGTTCCTTCTAGAACTGAATTTCCGGGTACTGGTAGGAACCGGGTACGGGTAGGAACCGGGTACGACCCGATTCAAATGGTAAAATTGTGGAACCGGGTTGGAACCAACGGGTATTTTGAACCCGGAACCGGTTCTACTTAATGTCAGGTAGGAACTGGACCCGGTTCCAGTTCGGTTCTACCGGTTCGGGTTCGGAACCGGTTTTTATGCCCATCTCTAATTTATAGTAGTGTGCTGAGTGTTTTCGAAAGAAAAAAAACATGGGCTGCTTGAAGTGGGCTTATACATGGTTCAAGTCTGGATTGGACATTGCCTAGACACATCATACCTTTGGGTCCGGGTCTTCTCATGGGAACAACTATTAAATCTAGAGTAAATTGCACAAAACGTCCTTTATGTTTTCTCAAACTTGCAGGTTTCAGCCTTAATGTTTAAAACTTGTCAAAAACAACCTTTACGTTTATTTTTGTTGCCGATTCAGTCCTCTATTACTAACCAAGTTAATCATCTCAGTTTATTTCCCTCACATGCCTAACATGTGAGGGTATATTCGTCATTTTGTTTCCTCTTCTTATAAAACCCTCAAAAAACACAACATCGTCAAAACTAAAAATCCGTTGTTCACCGACCTGTACACAACCTCCTTCGATGACTTATCTCGTAATCTCCGACTACAATGTATTGAACCCATATTTGACCAACAGCCAAGCGGACCGACCACCATATTCAACCCAGACAAACTCATCACCATCTGAACCACCAACCAACATGCCACCATAAGAACCCTAGTTGTCGTCGTCATCAAAGCAAGCGGCTAGAGGCCACCACCTCCACCTCCGACATCACCTCCTCTGCCACCACCTCCACCTCCGACACCACCTCCTCGCCACCACCTCCACCTCCGACAAAACCCCCAAAACCCCCAAATAACTCCGCCACCATCATCTTCAACTGCCACCACCACCACTGCCACCTGATACATCACCACCGTAGAGAGAGAAAGAAAGAAGAGAGAGAGATCGTAGAGAGAGAGAGAGAGAAAGAAGATAGAGAGATCGGTGAGAGAGGGAGGGAGCGGCAGGAGACGACGGCGGTGGTGTGTTTTGATGGCGGTGGTGTGGTGGTGGTGGTGCTATGGCGGAGGTGGTGCGGTGGTGGGTTTGCGGTGGTGCTTGGCTTCACGGCAGGAGACAGGGGGCGGTGGTGCTTGACGGTGGTTGTTGGTTGTGGTGGTGGCAGGTGGACGGTGGTAGATGAGGTGGTGGCGGTGTGTGGTGGTGGTGGTAGATGAAGGCAGAGAGAGATGAATGGTCTTTGTGTGTTTGTGTGTGAGTAGAGAAGAGAAGGGTTTTTGTAGAAAAAAACAAACCTAAAATGACAAATATACCCTCACATGTTAGGCATGTGATGGAATTCAACTAGGATAATTAATTGGTTAGTCAGAAAGGACTAAACCGGCAACAAAAATAAACGTAAAGGTTGTTTTTGGCAACTTTTAAACATTAAGGCTGGAACCTGCAAATTTGAGGAAACACAAAGGATGTTTTGTGCAATTTACTCTTAAATCTATTATATTTGATATCTTGATTTGTTAAGATCATCGTGTTGATGATTTGAGAGTTGTGAGCTACTTATTGTTTAGAGTGATTTGATTATTGTGTGATAGTAAACTAAGGTTTAGTTGCATTCGGATTTAGAAACCATAATTTTGACAAAAGTCAGGTAAATTTTGAACTTTTATAAAATCTCTAATCGGTCTTAAAAAATTAGATCATTTTAGTTTCTTTTACAAACATTCATAAAACTTTTATACCCAACTTTATAAATTTATTTTTGGAGGAGTTATATATAGTTTTATCAAACTTATCAAGTTTTATAATATATATAAAGGGATTATTAAAATTAATAAATTACTTGCTATATAATTATATAAGGTAATTAAAAGAACTAGTTAATTTTCGCCTGCGATTGCGACGGGGATCCGACGTTTGCAAAACGCGTGCCGACAACGGCAAGCAGATAACAAATATCAAAACATAGATAAAAATGACGTAGTAATAGTAGTCATTCCATTCTAAAATGCGATTTTAAATAATCTAATATATAACAGTAGGACCCACACGTCTTACACATTGGAAATTCGGTTGTTTTCAGTTCAGTAAAGTTATTACAGTACTAACACATTAAAATATGGATGATCTCGGTACTGGTAACGACACCGAAAATACTGATCTCGAAAATCATTGAAATTGGGTACTGGTAGCGAAATGCTCGGTACGATACGGTATGACATTGATGATAAAATCAGTAAATACGGGTATGGTGCCAGACCGGTGCCAAACCGAAAGTAACGATTCTGAAAACGCCAAAAGGTGGGTACCAAATTGGTAACGAAAATGATTCGGTATAGTAAATTTGATACCGATATGGTACCGGTTTGATTACAGGATTTGATAACATTTGCTCATCCATACTTTAAATATCCAAGTTAATTTCAAAATTGTATCACCCTGTAAAATCGTTCCAATAGTATAGTGACACGTGCTATTTTTATTTTTAGTCTATTAAAGACTAACAGGGACTAAAAGTGTCAACATGCTCAAACTAAATCTCTGAGTGATTTCTGATGTACTGCATAAACAGCTCTAATGACCATAGTGCCCAATGCTAATAGCTGAGACCATTAGGTCAACATGCTATGAATAACTAGTGCAACATGCTTGAAACATAGCCTCTGAGTGACCATTAGTGTCAACATGCTAAAACTTGGCATCTGAGTGACCGTTGTGTCAACATGCCCAGCCTCTGAGTGACATCAGAGTCAACATGCTTATAACGAGCTCTGAGTGATCCTTTACGAAGTTCTAACTCTCGTATGTTCCATTTGTTGAACGAGAGGAATTAAATCTGTGATTATGTAAAAGTTGGACGTTGAAGGGATTAAAAGTGTCAACATGTTAATTTATACCTCTGAGTGACCTTTTAACGAACCGAGAGCTCGACAATGTCCGGGCATAATCCCGGGTATGCCAAATATTGGCTACGGAGGGCTAAATATGCTAAAAAAGTGTTATAGAAGGTTAAAAAGTGGTTTAATAAGTGAGAGGCTAAATGTGACAAAATTTGAAATCTCCATGGGGCGCTCGCAGGACGCGAGAGGCCTGTGTCTGCAGAAAGTTTGCTTGGCCTCCACAAATATTGCTAAAAACCATTTTTTTCGAATGACTTTCAATCAGCTATGCCACGTTTACTGACACTTCTTAATCTACCTCTTACCCCCCTAAACCTATCACCTCCTTTGAGTTCTCCAACTATAAATACGTGTCCAAGTCCACAATTTGAACTTGCACCTTTCTTAATCATAACTCTTCTCCCTCCTCTGAAAGTTCCTAACGAAAGGAGCATCCAACTAAGTTCTATTGCATCCTAGGAACATTTTGTAAGTGTTCCTTCCTTGTGCATTTTCGTTTATAGGCTTTTATAGCCAAAATCAAGCCTTTTACGGAAAGCTTTACTTTCGGTTAAGACCATTATGGTCCAGCCATTGTTCGTAACGAACATGGCTAAGTGATTGTAATAAGGTAGGTGTTAATCCCCATAAAGGGCACCTCCTGAAGATCACTTTGCTAGACCAATTGACATGTCAAAGTTATGAAATTAAAAAGTCAAACAGACCATTTTTCGGAAAAATCATAAATTGATCTTATATATGTTATGAAACCTGTTTTGACACTTAAACAAGTTGGTAATAATTATTAGAACATGTAAGAACATGTTCGGCTCATCAATTTTAGTTCTAGGGTCGGTTCGCAACCGAAAGTCGCAAAGTTTGACTTCTGCTTTGACTTTCGATTCTGACACGATTTAAATTAGTTTCCTACTGATTTAAAGTTGCATTATGATCATAATATAATGTAGCATAACCCTCTGAGGTTATATTACATGATCATAATCAGAATCTGAGTTTATGCGCAAGTTCCATAATTATGCCATATTTGAATAAAATGCCCTTTTAGCATAAAACAAAAGTTTTAAATGATAATGAACTTGAAAATGAGTTTCTACTGATGTAATATTATAAGTAGGATTATTTGGGATGTTAAACCAGATTATAAACTGAGTTTGCAAGCAGGTCCTTGAATTATGTCGATAAATGACGATTTAGCCCTTGGGGCTCATAAAATGGTTTTAATCAAATCTTTCCAAGGTAAATCTTTTACCTAATGATATGTTATATTAAATAGCATATCTAAAACATTTTAATATGACCCTAACATCAGTTTTCATAAAACATCGCATAAAACGTCATTTTACGAACATAAGCGCCGTTTCGGGGCATAATACGGTTTTAAACCATATTAATTGACCAAGACTTGTTACCTACTTAATTTAAAACTTATTTTAAAATTTTTACAGTAGGTACGTGTTATAAACTCAGAATCCCAAATAATTTATAAACTATGTGTATAATGACCAAAATGCCCCTTCGGTGCATAGTTTGATCATAAAAGATAAATTACACATACAATTGATATCCTACTGATGTTATATCATTATAAAATATTTTTCGAGAATACTTATAGTTATAATATTAAATTATATTCAAGTTCCTTTTATACGGTATGAAATTACCAAAACGCCCTTATGAGGTATAATTTCATTTTAAAACCTTAACGGGCATATAAGTTGATATCCTATTGATATTACACTTATTTAAAATATAACGGCATATGAACTTGTCCATGACTTATCCGGTTACCCATTATCTCTTATAAGAATACGGTGATTATACGTAACTAGTTCACGGAATTCAACCAAAACAGGTTTAACCTTATCATTTTAAACTCAAAATCCAGAATGTTAATTGTTTACCCATATAATACAAGTCAAGGTACTTGTTGGTTTAAAACTACATCCTATCCGATCATCGCTTAATCTAGCGTACCGTTTTTGATCCCGTACACTATTCGGTCTAAGTCTATGACTTAAATAAGACCGTTAGTATTTAATTGGTTAGCTTATGCCATAATCCAGACTAGAGCCTTCCGGTAAATGCTATATGCACTTAGCTCATTTTGAATACGGCTGGAATATAATCTTGCATTTTAAACAAGGCTAATTCAGGTAAATACTCTTGACTTATTTTCCTATACGGGCTTGGGATACGGTAAATTATTACCGCTTGGTTAGAAATGGGATCAATTGAATGCCGGATTGTGGCTAGTAAATCCGCATATTCTGTTTTAATCAGTTTTGTTTGATAACTTAAACATCGGGGGTTAAATTACCGTGTCCTGAATATCCTCAGCTCATTACATTAGGTAATGGCAACGACCTTAGCGCGGGGTGTAGGCAGGCATACACCTGACATACGCTTAAATGCAAATTACCCAAGACGTTGGGGATAACTCCTTTGTGAGTTCTAAGTGGTGTGTATTTAATCATGTCTCGGTCTTTGTACTAGGCCGTGTATGTATGGATAAACATGTGAATCTGTTAACAAGGTTACAAAGTAACTTTCCCAATTTATAAAAGATTTGTGTCAAGTGCACTTAAATCTAATTTTTAAAATCTTTTCGAAATGAGTCAGTCGGGTGTATTTACCAGCGAAAACTGAAGTATTTTCAAAAGATTAAGCTTGAAGGTACAATATGAAATAGGCCGGAAGCTGCTTGGTAGTGAATAAGAGGATCTTGCAAATCCTTAGATCTGCCCTAAAGTCTGTTTTATATTCTTTCTTTGTACATTTTACGATCCGCCTGTGGATCTTCTATTACGAGCCTGTATATTATTTTGTATTTCGAACATTTGGTTTATAATAGTAATTTAACTCCAAGACTTCCGCTGTGCCGTGTTTAATTGACTATGATGTTATCGACTGACATTACGATACTCCCCACCCGGTCCCACCGGTGTATGGATTTGGGTTGAAATCCGGGGTGTGACACAAATGCTATAATTCGTTCATTACAGAAAAACAAAAAAAAAAGTTATTGTGTATATAAAACCTCATTCAAGTGAAATACAATTTACTTACCACATGTATCAAAAGCAATCTATACGGTGCAATTAATTGCGTTACACACGTGACATGAGCTTAACAGTGATGTTTGTCACACCCTCAAATTCCACATGCGGGGTTTTACAACGAGGCGTGTGACCGACCAGGATCTAGCCACTAATCATGTTGAACCAACCATTTAAAATAATAATAGTATCACTATCAACATGATTAGCGATAAGGTTTTATTTTGTTCAAAGGCAGTTTGTGTTGCAGCGAAAAATAAAATTAAAAACCAACCGGAACTTAAAACTTCAAGTTAAGTAAATGTTCAAAACAATACGTTTAAATGAACCATCCACTCCGGCCAATTGCAATGCTCGTCCAAAGCTGTACCTACTTACCTGCAAAGCATGCAACTACGTGTCAACATTAAAGTTGGCAAATTCACAAAATTTGAGTTTAGTAAAAGCAACGTTCACAACGTTTTAATTTAAGTATGACTCGGGTAGCTAACCCTCATCATATGACTAAACTGTGTACCGAATGCTGACATTTCGTTTGTGCCCTCAATAATGTCTATCAACATTAAAGCAAGAGTGAAGGTTAGAAGTTCACGCCCGGCCTCCAGCACGGCATGAGGTTTGTCAAACCTAATAGCTCTATCAACTAATACCCCCCGTATGCCCACCCAACAATCTAATCGGTAAAATGTATGGACTTTCATGATAGAGTTTTCGTTTAGTCTAAGTGTACTATCCACCTCCAGTGGATAGCATGTTCCAGTGGTCTACACAAGGGACGCACGCGTAGCCCAAACTAGGGATACCGTAAAAAGTGTTGTCCCAAACCAGGGACGCATGCTTTTAGAAAAGAGTTGTGAACTCATCTTAGTTTGCTCGGTAGTAAACTTGAAAGGTAATCAGGAAAGTTAATCTCCTCCTGATATGTTTACCGCTTCAATCAGTTTATTTTATGAATCCTACATCGTAGTCTAACACATAGTCACGGAATCACGTTGTCATACAAAAACTCATTTAGGTAAGTTTAGGCATATGATCTTCTAATTCCATATAACTCATTCATAGACACCCGTTAACATTTCTAACAACATATAACACTTTGGTGCAACATATAAGCATATTTAAAATTTCACAACTACTTTCAGCTCATTGCAGTTTTAAGTCAATTTCTATGCAGTTTTCCAGAATTTATTTAAAATACTAAAAGAACTCATAAAATTATGATATTTTAATAAACGTGCCATTTAGTTCCAAAATACTTTTTTATTTTTTTCATAACCTGAATCCTTACACAAAAATCACTAAAAATCATTCTCTACACCTAGGTCTGATCTACAACTTTCTGATGATAGTTTACGCAAAAAATCATTTAAAAATCCTCGTTTTTTGTTTTTACCATTCCAGTTGGAGATTTGCGTGACCTCCCGGAAATTTCTACAGTAAAAACTTGAGATCATAAATCAATTCCTACATTAAGTTATGACACTCGTAATGGGCTACAAATTTTGATGAAAAATGCAGCCTGAATCTTTGGCACGAAATAAATCATTTAAAGTAACAAACGACATCGAAAAAATGCGATTCTAGTTGGGTTTGAAAGGTATTTCCTGAAAGTTCATCATGGACTCAAGAAACAATGGATTTAGTTAAGTTTTGACTTTGTTACAGCCAACAAAAGTCGGATGTAAATATTTAGACAGAATCTGTTTACTTTCAGCTCTTCCCAAAAACGTGTTTATGATCTTGTTTACCCCAAATCCGACCAGTACGTCATGCATAACCCCAAATACATCAGATTAAACAACCAAGTATCATCAATATCAAGTTATAATCAAAATCCTAATGTTTAACTCATGAGAAACATCAAAATTGATCAAGAAAACTTACTTGTAAGCATTAAAGGGTATTGAAATCGATCAAGCAAGCCACCTCTTGAAAGATCCAAGCAACAAATCAAAGTGGAATGGTGTTTTAAAGGCAAAATTTTGAAATTATGGTGGAGGTGGGGTTGGCATATGTATTTTGGGGATTTAGGGTTAGGTTATGTATTTTTTTAACTAATTAAACCCATGGGTGGGCCTTTTGGTGGGCTTTTGTAACTTTTGGTTGCCCTTTCTAGCTAACGCAAACCCACTACACCATTTTTACTAATTTTTAATAGCTCAACTCTATAAAAATAAAACCCACTAGTTTGTTTATAAAAATAAATATTTTTATAACGTTAGATCACACAAAAACGCACATTGTTCGCAATTACGAGAAACAACTAACAAGTAGTCCATGTAATCAAATAACATATAATTCCACTCAATTATATTATTAATTCTATGTTTGCAATACCATATCTATGTTTCACCAACGTTCGGGTCCGACTTATGTGCAGTTTGTTAATTCGGTTGATTCGTCGAATTATTGTTACGTGAGTGTTCGTGTACTAACTGACACACTTAACCAACCAATATGAAGTGAAATGCTATAATGAATGTTTTAAGTCATGTTAAAGATAATGGAGTTGTGCTAGCGGAGTTAACCTAAAAATCTAAGTTGTCATAATGTTACTATTCATTAGGTTTATTTTTTAATTTTTTAATGTATAGATAATGTATAGATAATAATTTTTTAATATATAGATAATATAGTCACTGCTTATGCATAAAAGCATCTTATAGAGGACATTTGTGCTTGTCGTTAACATTGAAAACGTTTCATAAAGTCAACATGAATGTGGCATCAACATCAACATTTAGATAACAATTCATGCACCAAGAAGTTTCTTATATGTGAGTTGAATGAATAGTTTCTCTTGTTTACAATTCACATAAGATGGTACTTCTAAAATAATATCCTCCTTGTTTCGAATATTTATATAACAATTTTGTAATATTAATAAACTTATTTTGTTGTTTATTTTTGTTTTATAATTAACTAATTTGTTATATTAGTTTGACCACATTTTATGTTCTAGAATACTATATTATCATTATGAACCACGACTATGAAAGCTTTGATATGAGTGTATAATGAATGACCCGCATGTTTTTTGTTGACTTTAGAGATACTGAATTCATACTTTGTAATTTGAGTGAATGACACAGGTACTTTATGTGGTTTACACTTATAGTAAAAAAAAGATTTGTGATTTTGAAATTACATACATAGGTGGTCACTATGGTGATAATTTTATAACTATGACAGTCGTTTTCATGGATGGCTGTTAGTTATCTTCGTTAAATTAATATAAAATGACATGAATATTCTTAATATTAAAAATAAAAATACATAAAAAGGTAATAAATTATTAAAAAAAAGGTTGAGTGAACATTGAGAGATTCTGGATTAAATCGGGGACATCAAGCTCCGACGTGGATCCGGATTTGTTGATGGCGGTGTTGGTTGTTTAAGTTGTCGGAAGGCTAATTGAGGAAAGAAAGGGGTGATGGTTATTGATTATTTCCGTAGCAAGAAGACACGAAAGGGGCGATGACAATACAAAGGTAGTAGTGTGCAATGATGGTGGTTGTCGGTTGTTTCAGTTGTTAGAAGACACGAAAGGAGTGGCTACGATAAGTGTCACACCCAAACCGATGGCGGAAACATCGGAGTGAGACGACAACGAGATTGCTCATTGCTCACAACACTAACAATGACAATATTTAATTAATGTCAAATTTCATTTCAAATAGCAATTGTCAAGTACAACATCGAAACAAATACAATACAACAAAATTGATATAACAAATTAGCCTAAACGTCTCCTTGTGTGTAACTAAGTCATTGCTATTTGTTTTCATAGCGTCCTCTTCATCAACCTGTAACATGATTTAAAATACAATTCAATGCAAAAGCAAAGGCGAGTACACAAGTTTAAGCATAGCATATGTATACGATTAAAGTTTAAACAAATCCTCATGGCAACTATGATTCTACATGAGCAAATACAAGGCATGCAATACTACTAGCCAAACCTTTAACGTAACACGCTGTTTTAACATGGCCTCAAGTTTATGCGATGGAGGGGGATGCGTGAATTCCTATAGCGCTATACATGTCAAACGAAGGCTTTAAACAAGTTAATGACTAAAGTATCACATAAAGAATGTCCAAGATATAAGCATCACGTAAGCGTATCAAGTGCTCATGTGTATAGGATTGTTTGTGCATTTCATAAAGTTTAAGTGTTGTGGTTTTGGTATAAGTAAACATGTTACACCCAAAAGTGTTATAAATGAAAACTGGATCGAGTGTACTCACGGTTTTGCGTAGTCTTCAAACTTGATTAGTTGGTGAAGTTGGTTGATGGATGGAATGAGCGTCGAGTTATCCTACAAGAGGAAAACGTAGGTTGGTAAGTATTCTAATGATAACAGAGGATTTGGGAAATTCAGATGCGAGAAAGTAGTTTATACGAGAAAGTAATCACTTAGACTTAATACTCGTTTTTGACACTATAAGACCCATTCGGGTTGATGTGATTTCATGGGTTAGGATACCCATTAGAATCGTAACGAGAGATTAAGTACTTAGGTGATGTAATCTAGTACCATGACGGATAATCATTTTGTAACATCCGTCAAAAACGGATTTACCAAACCCGCTCCGTTTATCAACCGAACAGTCAGTCAAAATTTTCGTTGCGAATTAAATGCCCGAAATATTTTTAAACGATCCGTAATCAATTATTATACGGGAATATATATTTAGTTTTTGAAAAACTGTCAAAATCGCAAAATAAAAATGAAATCATCCAGCCGGGTTTCGAACCCGGGTCTGTACCGAGTCATTCAGTGTCTTATCTCACAAACACAAACCACTGCGCCACTTGTTCTGTTTGATGAATAATAGAATCATTTAATTGATATAATAACGTTACGAATTCAAAATCGGCGCCCAAACGGTTCAGTCGTCGGAATCCCGGAATTCTCGCGAGTCTTAACTACAATTTACGTTATAACGTAAACCATTAACCAGATATCGGTTATAACCGATGTTTGAAGTCCGCGACCAAAAATGATAACCGCCGGAAAATTTAAATCAATGAACCCAGTCGTAAATCAGATCAAATACATTTCGATTATTCCCTATAAATTCACCCTCAACCGACAACAAACCTTTTCGCTCAAAACCACACTCTTTCTCGGCGAAAACTCCCTCGTCGGAACTTTTCTGTTCGTCGCCGGGAAACCGATTTCATTATTTCTGAACCTCACTGAGCCCCTGAAGCTTATACCGGAGATACCCTTACCTTTTCCAAACTTTCCGGAGACTCGCTGCTGCAAGACACCTGACGCCGGAGTTGATTGCTGTCGCCGGAGTTCTGCCGGAAAACAGAGGGTCCAGTCGGTATACCTTTTTCGCTTATTTTCTTTATCTTTTCACCCTTATCTTACCTTAATGGACTGTAACACACTATTAAACCGATAAAAACTTTGAACCAGTCGATTTCCGAATTCTGGTTCAACCTTGACGAAGAAGACGATGCACTTCCGTATCTTATAAGTTTAATTAAAATCAAAATATTAATCGGGTTAGACACACAGTCCAGCGGTGGACTGTGTGCACATAAAACGCTAACGTCTCAAGTTCGAATCCCGGTTCACACACGCTGCCTTAATAAAAATCAAATTTTTGTTTAACTGAACCGGAGTCGATACAGTTATATGTTAAGTATATTAATAACCGGAATAATAACCAAGTTAGACACACAGTCCAGCGGTGGACTGTGTGTTTGTTTATATCGCTGGTCACGAGTTCGAGTCCGGTCTTCAGCACCGACTCGGACAATTATCTATTCTTTTTAAATAAGGCAGAAAAAGGAAATAACTAAATTGTATTTAAGTATAATAAAAATCGAGTTATATAACATGTTGAACACACAGTCCACTATTTAAGTATAATAAAAATCGAGTTATATAACATGTTGAACACACAGTCCAGCGGTGGACTGTGTGTTAGATTAACCCACAGGTCCCGGGTTCGAGACCTGTGGAGCTCACAGCCGAATTCGCTTAAAACTATTTTTAGAATAAAATGATTTTCAGTTTAAATTAATTAGTATATATATATAATTAAAATCAGCTATATAACGGGTTAGACACGTAGCTCAGTTGGTAGAGCTGCGTGCACGCGTACGAGAGGTCTCGGGTTCGAGCCTCACTCAGCGCACAATAATATGCCATCGAACCGGTCAACGGTCAGGTCAACGGTCAACGGGCCGGTCAACGGTCAGAAAAAAAAAAAAAAATTTTATTATTTTTATTTAATTATTTTCATTAAAAATCAATTATAAATACTTAAAAATAACATTTTTAAGGTTAGAAAATAGCCTCAAACTCACAAAAATACACCCAACAATTCTACTAAAATAGTTTAATAAAATCCGTTTACTTACCAAACCATAATGCGATTTATCTAGGTTAAATCTCACTCGTGGTTAAAACCACTTCGCGTGCATTCAACGTCATCAACCGAACGCACCCACTGTGAGTGAATCTTACAATTCCCCCTTTTAAATTACACGTTTTGGGGTGTGTCATGTGTTACGAAATTAATTAATTTATTTATTTAAACTTGTGCCATACCACATCATGACTTAAACTTAGATTGTTTTATTGTTGTGATTTACTTATTTTCCTTTTGTCAAATTACATGAAACTCATACATTAAGCCCATCAGTTCCTCGTGGGAGACGAGTAGAACATCGCGTGCTTCAATACAAATTCATTATTGTTCATATGTGTTTCATTGAGTTTATATGGTTTGTAGTTGTGTCATTCATATTATCATGATTATGCAATTCATTCATCAGGCCCCTCAGTTCCTCGTGAGAGACGAGTTGAGCATCGCGTGCCTTTAATTGTTCCATTATTATTCATGAGTGTTTCATTTAACATCTTATGATTGTTGATCAAGTTACATCTAATTTTACTCATGTTTGGTTGTGCACATATTTCATAATCAATTTAAATAAATTGTTCAAATGTTTTCCATAGGATTCACTCGCCAACATTATGTTGATCCAAAAACCTTTTTACACATGATACAGGTGAACAGGTTGAAGCAAGGATAACATAGGATATGCCTTAGAAGAGAACAAAGAAGTTAGATTGTTAGTTAGATCATGTTGTAACATTATTGTAAATTTCCATTTAATTTGTATTAATGAATATGAAACGTTTAATAAATGTCATGAGCTTTGATGATAACCCAATCATGCCCCGATCACCTTTTCCGCTGCGGGTCGGGGTGTGACAGATTGGTATCAGAGCCATGACTATAGGAATATAGGATAGGTTATTAGACCCTTAGAGCCTATACTATAGTCTGCCTAAATTTTAAATTGATTAGGTGGTTACATACAAACTTGTGATATTTATTTGTTTCATATTTGTTTACATTTCAGTCAAACATACATGCTCATATACATATTCATTATACATATATACATATTCATTATACATATATCGATGTTCATGTATTCAATTTATTTTCATACTCTCAATATCCAAAGATTTTGTGCAATTTTCAATTCTCATCAAAGTAAGTTCTGCGACGGGCATGTAGTAACTGGAAGGGTACAAGTACCGGTAGTCGGAACGTCCTGTCTAGGCTGGCATTCGTATAAATCCAATATAACGGACCAGTTTGCCTACCTGGGGACCAACGATGAGAGTACGAAGGACCTATTAGGCCAAAGCATGCCACACCAAACGTCGTTCGAACTAACCCTACTTTGAGGTGTCACCGTGTCTACACCTGGACACATTCCGAACATCACACGTTGTATACATATTTCTCGATTTTCACCGGGTTTTTGTGTACGCAACCAGGCAGAAACCGTGCGAACCATATGAAAAACCGGTATTCATGGGGGCCCACATGATTACACAGGTAAAGTATGGCGGCATGACGGGCCTAACAGCGAGCAAAGCCCAAGACATCCTATGGATGTAGTATTTTTCTATAATTATTTTATGAATGTTCATTCTTGAATGCGACCCATGATCCCAAAAGCATCCAACTCATACCCTTGTCATGTATTCCTTGTAGATGTCTTCTAACCTCGCCCGTAGGAAGACGAGAGCAAGAAAAGGCCGCGAGCGCATGGCTGCTTTAATCGCTCAACAAATGGCTGCTGTAATACCCAACATTGTAATCCAAGTTCAACAAGCACTCACCGATAATCCCGTCAATCAAGCAAACCAAAACATTTTCAACTCTTCCCCAAATACCACTAAATGTACCTACAAGCATTTCAAATCATGCGACCCTCCGAAATACAAAGGTACTGAAGGCGTCACCGCTCTCCTCCATTGGTTTGAAGAAATGGAGAACACATTCCTAAATTGCGATTGCCCTGACGATCGCAAAGTGCGATATGCTACCGGTCGATTATATGGGATAGCACTTACTTGGTGGAACACAGAGAAGTCCAAACGAGGTGTGGAAGATGCTATGTCCTTAACTTGGAACGAATTGAAAGAAATCATGACCAGACGATTTTGCCCAAGGAGCGAAATCAAGAAATTAGAAGATGAATTTTACTCATTGAAGCAAATGGAAGGAGACCACATCACCTACAACAAAAGATTCCTCGAGTTACATCAAATGGTTCCCAACATGTTTACTCCCCTCTACCGTTTGATAGAGCACTACATTCGTGGCCTTCCGCCACAGATTCAAGACCCTGTAATAAGTACCAAGCCTGCAACTTTGGAAGCAGCAATGGAGCTAGCAACAGAGCTCACCGAGAACCGAATCCGAAACAAAGACTTCAAGGAGGAGAAGAAGAAGGATAAAGAATCAACTGAAACCTCCGACTCCACTCAACCCGAATCCCCTTCTCAACCCAAACCTAAGAGAAGAAGAGTCGGGCGACTTTTCGCTGCTACCCAACGTAATCAACCAGTTTTTCACGCTATACCCATCCGAGCTATCCCAATCACCCAAGTGGCACCCAACTCAGCTTACCCAGATAAGAAACCATATCTTGGACCTCACCCTCGATGCAACAACTGTTTTTATCACCATCCCCTTACCTTGCCTTGCCGGCTATGTGCAACTTGTGGACGCTATGGTCATTTGAGCAATGTTTGTCGCACCTTTCAAAACCAAACCTCTCCTACTCAAAACATGGCCCAAACTTATTATCAACCTCAATACCCCATGTTCCCATATGCTCGAGCTTGCTTCAATTGTGGCGACCCTACCCACTTTAGAAACACATGCCCTCAATTGGTTAACGTTATCAACACTCAAGCCCAATCAAACCCAGTTAACCAAGTAAACCAAGAAAACCCAACCACTATGCCACCAACAAGAGGAAGAGTCTTCAATATCAACGCCAATCCTGTCGAAGATAATGACGGCCCAGATGAAGATACTCAGCTAGTCCTCTTCGCCGAGGATCCAGATTCAATTCCTATCGTTTAGTTTTATGTTTTTCCATGTGTAGACTGTTAGAGTAATTATGGTATATTATATAGTATATATTGTTTTCAGTATATGCTTTTGCTGAGGCCGCAGCTCCCCATCCATCGAGGTTGAGTTTGATCCCCATTTTATTATGCGGTTGATCAGGGCAGGCCCGCACGATCGGCTCTGTTTGTTTGAGCCTTGATCGGTTATTTCATTTTACATTTCAATACATGCAATACGCTCGGCTCCGTTTGATTGAGCCTTGAGCGCACATTTCAATTTACATTTCCAGTTCATGCAATACGTTCGGCTCCGTTTGATTGAGCCTTGAGCGCACATTTCAATTTACATTTCCAGTTCATGCAATACGTTCGGCTCCGTTTGATTGAGCCTTGAGCGCACATTTCAATTTACATTTCCAGTTCATGCAATACGTTCGGCTCCGTTTGATTGAGCCTTGAGCGCACATACAATTTCATTATCAGTATCTTGTGGTTGTGGTGTTTGTAGTAGAGTCGCATCGAACTAACCATAACTTTCGGATAAAGTCAATGAAAATTTGACAAGGATATGGTGGATACGCCGATGGTACTTCCTATATATAAGTATTCTTGTCAAATGATCGGAGGCATTATCAGGCGGTTATGAGAGGTTCCATGCGTAGGCTGATTGTGTGATGGTTGTTTAAATTAAGTTGTTCAATTTCAGTACATTCAATACGTTCGGCTCCATTTGATTGAGCCTTGAGCGCACATACAATTTCATTCAATACGTTCGGCTCCGTTTGATTGAGCCTTGAGCGCACAGACAATTTCATTATCAGTATCTTGTGGTTGTGGTGATTGTAGTAGAGTCGCATCGAACTAACCATAACTTGCGGATAAAGTCAATGAAAATTTGACAAGGATATGGTGGATACGCCACTGGTACTTCCTATATATAAGTATTCTTGTCAAATGATCGGAGGCATTATCAGGCGGTTATGAGAGGTTCCATGCATAGGCTGTTTGTGTGGTTAAGTTATTCATATTCAGTACATGCAATACGCTCGGCTCCGTTTGATTGATCCTTGAGCACACAATTTCAATTTCAGTACATTCAATACGTTCGGCTCCGTTTGATTGAGCCTTGAGCGCACATCCATTTCATTTTCAGTACATGCAATACGATCGGCTCCGTTCGATTGAGCCTTGATCGCACAGATATATTTCATTTCAGTAATTTATGTTTGTTGTATTGATTGTAGAGTTATAGGACTAAACATAATTCACTGATAAAACCAATGAAAATTTGACAAGAATATGGTGGATACGCCGCTGGTACTTCCTATATATAAGTATTCTTGTCAAAGGATCAGAGGCATTATCGGACGGTTATGAGAAGTTCTATGTAGGATTTATTAGTTTCATGGTAACCAATCATAACTTGTGGATAAAACTAATGAAAATTTGGCAAGAATATGGTGGATACGCCGCTGGTACTTCCTATATATAAGTATTCTTGCCAAAGGATCAGAGGCATTATCAGGCGGTTATGAGAAGTTCCATGTAGGATTTAGTATTGCCTTGGTTGGAATTTGTGTTACATTTATATCATCATGTTATTTAAAGAGATTGGATTGTGTTCCATTTCTACATAAACTAACCTCTCCATCATAACAAACGAGAGAGGAACTTCCACCATTCAAACATATGTGCTATCAGAATGTGGAATCAAATATTTGCTGTTGTGTTTATTCATGTTCAAATATTCGCTGATGTGTCTATTCATGTTCAAATATTTGCTGTTGTGTTTATTCATGTTCAAATATTCGCTGATGTGTCTATTCATGTTCGAATATTTGCTGTTGTGTTTATTCATGTTCAAATATTTGCTGATGTGTTCATTCATGTTTAAATATTAGCTGTTGTGCTTACTTATGTTCAAATATCAGCTGTTGTGTTTTTATTTATGTTCCATGTAGATTGTAGTGTTAGAAGTTTTGCCTTAGGATGTAACCATATTTTCCCAAACATATCTAAAATCTTATGCATGATATCATTTTTAGCAAATCATTTCTGCTTAGCAATACTTATACAGTAGGCAACAAAAAGCGATTCCTGAATAGGGTACATAACCCTTACAAGGAACGTTACCCGCCTCGAACAAAAACTTAAACCTTTATTTTTTCTAAGCATACAACTGTCAAACAAAACGTCATCATCCTTTTTAGTCAAAATATATCATTATTTAAATTTCGGGACGAAATTTCTAAAAAGCAGGGGATACTGTAACATCCGTCAAAAACGGATTTACCAAACCCGCTCCGTTTATCAACCGAACAGTCAGTCAAAATTTTCGTTGCGAATTAAATGCCCGAAATATTTTTAAACGATCCGTAATCAATTATTATACGGGAATATATATTTAGTTTTTGAAAAACTGTCAAAAATCGCAAAATAAAAATGAAATCATCCAGCCGGGTTTCGAACCCGGGTCTGTACCGAGTCATTCAGTGTCTTATCTCACAAACACAAACCACTGCGCCACTTGTTCTGTTTGATGAATAATAGAATCATTTAATTGATATAATAACGTTACGAATTCAAAATCGGCGCCCAAACGGTTCAGTCGTCGGAATCCCGGAATTCTCGCGAGTCTTAACTACAATTTACGTTATAACGTAAACCATTAACCAGATATCGGTTATAACCGATGTTTGAAGTCCGCGACCAAAAATGATAACCGCCGGAAAATTTAAATCAATGAACCCAGTCGTAAATCAGATCAAATACATTTCGATTATTCCCTATAAATTCACCCTCAACCGACGACAAACCTTTTCGCTCAAAACCACACTCTTTCTCGGCGAAAACTCCCTCGCCGAAACTTTTCTGTTCGTCGCCGGGAAACCGATTTCATTATTTCTGAACCTCACTGAGCCCCTGAAGCTTATACCGGAGATACCCTTACCTTTTCCAAACTTTCCGGAGACTCGCTGCTGCAAGACACCTGACGCCGGAGTTGATTGCTGTCGCCGGAGTTCTGCCGGAAAACAGAGGGTCCAGTCGGTATACCTTTTTCGCTTATTTTCTTTATCTTTTCACCCTTATCTTACCTTAATGGACTGTAACACACTATTAAACCGATAAAAACTTTGAACCAGTCGATTTCCGAATTCTGGTTCAACCTTGACGAAGAAGACGATGCACTTCCGTATCTTATAAGTTTAATTAAAATCAAAATATTAATCGGGTTAGACACACAGTCCAGCGGTGGACTGTGTGCACATAAAACGCTAACGTCTCAAGTTCGAATCCCGGTTCACACACGCTGCCTTAATAAAAATCAAATTTTTGTTTAACTGAACCGGAGTCGATACAGTTATATGTTAAGTATATTAATAACCGGAATAATAACCAAGTTAGACACACAGTCCAGCGGTGGACTGTGTGTTTGTTTATATCGCTGGTCACGAGTTCGAGTCCGGTCTTCAGCACCGACTCGGACAATTATCTATTCTTTTTAAATAAGGCAGAAAAAGGAAATAACTAAATTGTATTTAAGTATAATAAAAATCGAGTTATATAACATGTTGAACACACAGTCCAGCGGTGGACTGTGTGTTAGATTAACCCACAGGTCCCGGGTTCGAGACCTGTGGAGCGCACCGCCGAATTCGCTTAAAACTATTTTTAGAATAAAATGATTTTCAGTTTAAATTAATTAGTATATATATATAATTAAAATCAGATATATAACGGGTTAGACACGTAGCTCAGTTGGTAGAGCTGCGTGCACGCGTACGAGAGGTCTCGGGTTCGAGCCTCACTCAGCGCACAATAATATGCCATCGAACCGGTCAACGGTCAGGTCAACAGTCAACGGGCCGGTCAACGGTCAGAAAAAAATAAATTTTTTTTATTATTTTTATTTAATTATTTTAATTAAAAATCAATTATAAATACTTAAAAATAACATTTTTAAGGTTAGAAAATAGCCTCAAACTCACAAAAATACACCCAACAATTCTACTAAAATAGTTTAATAAAATCCGTTTACTTACCAAACCATAATGCGATTTATCTAGGTTAAATCTCACTCGTGGTTAAAACCACTTCGCGTGCATTCAACGTCATCAACCGAACGCACCCACTGTGAGTGAATCTTACAATTCCCCCTTTTAAATTACACGTTTTGGGGTGTGTCATGTGTTACGAAATTAATTAATTTATTTATTTAAACTTGTGCCATACCACATCATGACTTAAACTTAGATTGTTTTATTGTTGTGATTTACTTATTTTCCTTTTGTCAAATTACATGAAACTCATACATTAAGCCCATCAGTTCCTCGTGGGAGACGAGTAGAACATCGCGTGCTTCAATACAAATTCATTATTGTTCATATGTGTTTCATTGAGTTTATATGGTTTGTAGTTGTGTCATTCATATTATCATGATTATGCAATTCATTCATCAGGCCCCTCAGTTCCTCGTGAGAGACGAGTTGAGCATCGCGTGCCTTTAATTGTTCCATTATTATTCATGAGTGTTTCATTTAACATCTTATGATTGTTGATCAAGTTACATCTAATTTTACTCATGTTTGGTTGTGCACATATTTCATAATCAATTTAAATAAATTGTTCAAATGTTTTCCATAGGATTCACTCGCCAACATTATGTTGATCCAAAAACCTTTTTACACATGATACAGGTGAACAGGTTGAAGCAAGGATAACATAGGATATGCCTTAGAAGAGAACAAAGAAGTTAGATTGTTAGTTAGATCATGTTGTAACATTATTGTAAATTTCCATTTAATTTGTATTAATGAATATGAAACGTTTAATAAATGTCATGAGCTTTGATGATAACCCAATCATGCCCCGATCACCTTTTCCGCTGCGGGTCGGGGTGTGAGACATTTGATCACCATCAAGAGTTTGGTTAGTACGTGTATATATACATATATTATATAATAATAACATCATGTAGATTCATAGAAGTCATGCATGGAGGTAGGAGGATAACCTTCCTTTTAAAACCTCTCGTGTAGTATACCAATGCACAAGTCGTCACGAGGACGACAAGGATGGTCATGAGTATGCTTAACATAAAAGTAAAAGACAAAAGTAACCAAAACATCAAGTGAGGTGGTGGATCGAAGTTAGGATAGCCAAGGCTTCTAAGTGATCACACTCTACCAACTCAAGTCTTGTCTCGAGAGCAAGCTTGAAAGGATACAACATTTGTGGGTAAAACCCTAATAAAACCAAAGAAAACTCTTACTCTTGGGACCTTAGACAAGGTGATGTTCCAAGTTAGTCTTCTATGGAAGACTTATGGAGACATTCCAAAAAGGTGTTTCCAAGTAGTAAGAAAAGGAAAGATCAAGAGAGAGAGGTGAGTTAGAACTCACTTTTGGGAGCCTTGATCTTTGAGAGAAGAAGAGAGCTCTTTAGAGCTTTTAGAGAAGAGAAGATTAGGTGTGAGTTGAGAGTGAAAGGGAGTGGGGTATTTATAGGTAAAGATTGGGAGGTTGGTAGTTTGGGTGATTAATGTAAGAAACTCAAATCTAGCCAATCAACAAGCTTGAAACGAGTATTTCCGGATCGCGATCCTCTCGCGGGCCGCGAGAGAGTTAAGACTTCTCGGTCGCGGGCCGCTAGAGGCCTGGCGGGGCGCGAGAGCTAGCATGATATTGGTTGCGGGGCGCGAGAGGGACTATTCCAGAATATTCTTAGTTTTTATTATTTTTAGCCCTTTAACTTTATTTATTTTACCAATTTTGCATGTTTTTAAGCGTATAAGTATCGAATGTGAATGCGCGTATAAGTATAAGTTTGCGTGTATTCAATGTTAAATGCATATAAGACAAGTAAGTATCAAGTATAAGTTTCATTATGATTCAAGTCTCGGATTACAAGAAAAAGAAAATACAAATACAAGTTTCCAAAAATAGAAATACGACAATACTTTCTAATTTAGGAAAGTATGAAAAAGCGAGGCGTTACAATAAGAGTTTTTTCGAAGGTTGGATGGTCAAGGAAAGCTAACTAAGGGCATATCCGATCAGTTATGGTGTTATCTGATTCAAATCGGGTCAAACAAGGGGTCATTTGGTCTGTTCTGGTTGGGTTCGGGTCTGCCAGATAAACGGGATACGATGGTAGTGGTTTGTGAAAGTGGTGGAGGTGGTGGTATGTGAATGTGAAGGTGGTGGTATGTGAATGTGGAGGTGGTGTTGGTGATTAGCAATGAACTCGGTATCGTAACAGTACCAAGAATACCGATTTCGAAAATCGCCAAAATTGTACCAATACCGAAAATGTTCAGTACGATACCGGTATGTTATTTGAAGATAAAAATAGGTAAATATCGGTACCGAACCAAAAGTAACGATCTCAAAAACGTCAAAAAGTGGGTACAAAATTGGTACCAAAATTCGATCGGTACAGTACTATTCGGTACCGAAATGCTCATTCCAAGTGGTGGTTGTTAAATATAAATATATTTTTTAATTGTTTAGTCTTTTAGCTGAGGAAAAATACACATTTCACACTCTTTTAGTGGAGAAATTTAACGTTATCCATGTTAAGAACCATTAATGTTATGAAAATTTAACCATAGGAACCATTAGTGAACATTTGGTCCCTGGAATGGTCGGTTTGGTTTTAGCTATGTCAACACCCCGACCCGCAGCGGAATAAGAGTTGGGGCATAATTGGGTTATTACCAAAGCTCATGATATTTACTAATATGTTTCATATTTATTAAAGTCAAAATTACATTCTCAATAATCCAAACATGTCCATAGAATACAAAGAAAAAATTAACCAACTAAACATTCCAAGCTCTAAACCAGTTTATTCTTCTAAGCCAATCCTATGTGTTACTTGCTGCAGCTGGTTCACCTGTATCATGTGTAAAAATGGGGGTTTTTGGGTCAACATAAGTTGGCGAGTGAACCTTGTTAGATAAACATTTATTATTGTTTTCTTGTTATTTTTATCAAGGAAAAATTGTGCAACAGTCATATGTGAGCAAATAATCAAACAATAGCAATAACCACCACAAATTATAACATACAATAACATACCATAACATACAATAACATGTGAACTTGCATAAATGTATAACATGAATGAATCTGCATATGTTGGCAACATCACGTTCACGCTCATAATATAATGGAGAACGGACGGCCTATGATAAATGTATGTACTGAAAATGATAAATGTCTGTGCGATCAAGGCTCAATCAAACGGAGCCGATCGTATGTTGGCACGCCAGGTTCACGCTCATAATGTAATGGGGAACTGCTCAACGCTCATAATGTAATGGGGAGCGGCGGCCTATGAAATTGCATGTACTGAAAATAATAAGTTTAATTCTAAACAATATCCACACAACAGATGATACAAGCCGAATACACATTTGTTCATAATATGATGTATGCACAATGATTTAAATATAATAAATGGTAAGACACATGATCCACCCAAAAAACGTGATTAAAATGGGGAATTTGTAGAGATTCACTCACATTGGGTGCGTTCGGTTGGAGATGATGAGATGCGCACGAGTTGGAAGGATTGAACAACGAGAATTAACTAACCTAAATAATAACGGAAGATATAGTAAATGAGTGGATTTTTAGTAATAATTTTAATAGGATTTTTTAGATATATTTTTGTGAGTTTAAGGTTATTTTCTATCTTTAAAAACATTATTTTTAAGTATTTTTAATTGATTTTTAAATTAAATTAAATAAATAAAAATATAAAAATATGTTGACTTTTTGCGTTGACCGTTGACCGTTTGACTGTTTGACTGGTTTTATTGTGTAAGTGTATGCGCCGGGTGAGGCTCGAACCCGAGACCTCCCGTACGCGTGCACGCAGCTCTACCAACTGAGCTACGTGTCTAACCCGAAATAATTCTGTTTTTAATTATATTTATATACTAACTCAGTTTATTCAAAATTCTTTTATTTTCAAAAATGTTTTAAATCATCGAACCGGTGTCGTCAACAGGTCTCGAACCCGGGACCTGTGCTTTAACATTACACACAGTCCACCGCTGGACTGTGTGTCTAACTTGGTTAATATACAGATTTTTATTATACTTAACATCTAACGTAAGTTAATCCGGTTCAGTTAGAAAAATAAAACATCTTTATTACAGAGAGGGTGTGTGTATCAAGGGTCGAACTCGCGGCGTGTGATTTGTATGTGCACACAGTCCACCACTGGACTGTGTGTCTAACCCGAGATAATATCCAAATTTTATTAAACTTATAATCAACCTACTTCGTCTTCTTCGTTAACGATTTACAGTTTACGATTTCTCTATTGTTCCTTGTTTAATTTGATTGGCAAACATTCAACAGACTAATATGAAATGGCAGAGACGATATTTAGAAGTAAACATACCGGAGAACGATTTATCTCAGAATTCCGGCAAGTCGTCGGCTCTGTTTTTACGGATTTCTACTGAACGAATAAATTAACAGTTTTGATTAGCTACGTGAGGAATTTAAGTATTAAACAAGAGTTATCAGAAGGTTTGAATGTCTATACCGTTTCACAGCTGAAGATAAGGATTTTCAGAAGTTTTCCGGCCAACTGGAATTATCCGATATCGACGTCTGAAATTGATTCCGATTAAAGGGTTTGAGTTAGCAATAGCTTAACAATTGATAGACCACGAAAGAATTGAGAGACTTACTGATTTGATGGAGAATACGGTTTTCCGGCGAAAGTCCGGCGAGTCCAAATAGATTCTCCGGCGAACTGAAAATTGTGCGAAAATGTAATTGAGAGTTTGCAGAGTGTGTTTGAGTCGCGAGAGGAGTCGTTGATTGAAGTAATTCAGGAATTGAAAGTTTTCGGTTATTAAAACCGATCCACTCTAGAATTCAAGTCCATTCAAAGCAAACTTGATTGGAGGTGTCGGTGTATCGGTTAAACTCAGTAAACCGCGATTAATCAAACGTCTTTGGACGTTTGATGACCGATTTCGGTTACAGTTGGAGTAACCGGTTGATTCATGGTAGTCGATAAAATTTAATTGTTTCCTAACATTTACAGAAAACAACAAGTGGCGGAGTGATTATGTGTGTGTGTGATAAGTCTTTGGAGTTCTTTCCGGCTGACCCGGGTTCGAGTCCCGGCAGCCTCATTTTCTTTTTAATTATTTTATTTTTTACTTTTTATCAAGTATAACTTTTATAGTTTAGTTTGTTTATTAATTATGCATCATAAAAATTTAAAATGGACACAAATACGCAACGAGACATTTATAACTTGATATTCGATTACAAACGGAGCGGGTTTGGAAAACCCGTTTTTGACAAATGTTACAAGCTAGAACAAGTGGTTACCAGGTAAAGTTCATTTTTTTGGATGACGTTTATTCTTAGACCGCCTTCCGACTAGAGTCTGCCTTCGTGCTCGGAATGTTTCGATCGATTTTGTCATATGTTCCTTATGTGAGGAGGCTGAGGAATCAGCAGTCCATGTCTTCTCTGCTTGTCCACATTCGAATGAAGTTTTGCAGTCTTATCGACTTGGTGTAAGCTACCTCAGCTCTTCGCTTTCAGTGCTCGTGAAGTGTTGAAAGTTCACAAGTTTCTCAAGTTCTCGAAGAAAAAAGCTAAGCTCATTAAGGCGATTATTTTGTTAGCCTGCCGGACCATTTGGAAGTCTCGCAACAATGTTATCTTTAATGGTAAGAGGACGTCGGTGTGCAATATTGTTGGCGAGATCAAGACGATCAGTTTACTTTGGTTCAGGTCTCGTGCTAAGTTAGAAACCTGGACGAGCGCACATGAGGGAGTTTTGATTTAATGTAGTTTCTTGTTGTTTTTGTTCTTCTTGTTCGTTTGTAGTTTGTTGTTGTTCGGCCTTCTAGTTTCTTGATAGTTGTTCGGTTTCTAATGAGATGCCGCCTTTCAAAAAAGAAAAGAATATGGAACCTAATTTTTTAATGGCTAAAATCACTACACTTGTCCTTTGCATCATTTGAACCTACAATCACTTATTGAGAAATACACCGCTTTACGACTATGTTATCTCCATTGGACAATATAAAACCTAAAATAATAAATTAATTAGTAAATAAAAATTTTAATAGAATAGAAAAAAATTAAAATTTACGGTCCAACCAGTTAGTTAGCAAGGTTCAATCGGTAAAAGGTCGTTCAATTGAAGGTAATTAAATATCTACTTAGCTAGACTAGTTATGTAGTCGGTTCCTAGTTCAAACAGCTTTCCTGATTCGAACAGCCTAATGCCTTCTAAAAAGAGTGATATATTTTGAGATATTCCTATTTACTGCATTCCAACATCCTAGGGGTGAGCATAAAATTGAATTAACCGAACCGTAGTCGAAATAATCGAACCGAAATAATCGAAATGTCGGTTATTTATATTTTGATAACCGCATGTTGTGGTTCGGTTATGGTTATTCTTATTTCATAACCGAACTGAATGTTTTGAACATGGCCGAATCCACAGGACCATAAGTTTTTAAGAATTTAACCATGGCATATGTTTTATTGGTGATGTGTTTAAGTCTTTTAACCATGACCTAATCTGATTAAACTTAAACTCTTGTCACTTTGTGTTCGTATGCGTGCTTCCACATAACACGTGTCTACATGTGTTACTTTTGTTTTTTGGAATTCAGTATGCATGTGTTAGTGAAATATAATTGATAATTCTACAAGCTTTAACTGTGTATATTTATTTTTTGCGCATGAATTTTACATAACCCACACATTTAAAGCCCAACTTTAGAAATGATTAAAAAACCGACCTATAACCGAATCGAAACCGCATTAACCGCAAATAACTGATTAACCAAAACTACATTAACCAAACCGAATAGTTATAATTTTTTGATAACCAAAGTATGCAGTTATGGTTTTAGTTTAAGGCAATAACCAAACTAAACCGTACCATACTCACCCCTACAATGTATTACGTTGGTAAAGCAAAAAGCAAAAGCTGTAATTAAAAAAAAGTAAAAAAATCCTATTATATTTTGAGATATTCCTATATAATGAATTCCATATTTTAAATACATATCCATCCATGAAACCTAAATTAAAGAACTTTCGCAAAGCTTTATATAAAGTTTAGAGAAAAGTGTTTGGATAGTGTCTGTGGTTTGTGTTTCACATATAATCTTTGTATTTTTAAAATTATAGCTATAGTTTCTAAGTTTTGCAAATTTGTTCTAAGATAGACCCTGAAGCGGCTGGAGGTTAGTTTTATGTGTTAAGTGAGTGTGAAATGACTAAATACCCTTAATATAAAAAATAACTATTAAATTATTAAAATAAAATAATTAATATATTAATTCATGTGGGGCTCATATGATTTATTGTAAAGTTACCTCTCCCTCCTTTCTCTCTCGTTCACTATACCCACCAACATCAACTACAACCACCACCACCCTCCACTGGAGAACCACCACCACTTCCTCGTACGTCCACCATCCTCCATCTCGCCATTGGTTCTGGCTACTACAATAAAAATCCGGCTGGCACTTTGGTTGCTGCAATCGAAACCACATCCACATCCACTCCACCTCCACCGCAACCATCACCACTTAGCCACCACCACCATTGCCACAACCACCAAACTGCTACTGCAAGTAACAATAATAAGGCTACGTTAATACTCGTAGGTGACGATGATGATTTGGAAACCCTAACAGTAGTCTAAAGATCGGGATTCCGCTCTGAAATTAAAGCGGCTCCAGTGAGGATCTGTTCCGTCGAGGGCAATTGTGATCGGACACTGAAATTTACCTTTAAAAGAATTGTGGTCTGCCAGCGGGGTTTCCATTCTGAAATTGAAGCGGCTCCGGCTAGCTCCTTCCGTTAGACTGAAATTTGGTTTGAAATTTTGTGCCGATGATAATTTAAAATATTAAAAGCTAGAATTAAAAGTGGTTTTCATGAGGTTTTCAGATTTGTGGGTTTAAGTGGTTAACATGGTTGTGTTATTGGGGATGAATGGAAAATATTCGAAGAGGGGTTGGATTAAATGAAGTTGCAAATGGTGTTTATGGTGGAGGTGGATGGTGATATGGTGGTTAAAGGTGGTGATGAGATGAAAAAGAGGTGAAAGTGGGTGTGGAGCCCACAAAGTTTTTTTTAATTAATTTTTTTATTATTTAGGTGGGGCCACTTAAGTTCAATTATATTATTTGGTTTTTAACTTTTATTTTTAACAGAGAGGTACTTTTGTCATTTTACATCCACTTAACTTAGAAAATAACCTCCATTCACGAAAGGGACAATTCGAGAACGAATTTGCAAAACTTGATGACTATAGCTGTAATTTTAAAAATATAGAAACTGTAGGTGAAATCTAGGCAAATCACAAGGACTATCCAAACACTTCCTCTAATCTTGGGGACAATAAAACTTTGAAAATTATTCACATATCACCGTTTTATTATATACCTACAATTATAAGTGACATGAACAGTAGCAGGCTGTTGCATGACAGCCTGCTATTGGTCAGCTTTTTTTTCTTTATAGTAACTTTTTGCTTATTTTAACTTTTAACTTTTAATATTTAATATGCATTTATAACCTTTCACTTTCAAAAATCTATATACTCATTTTTTACGTTCTTTATGTATATGTCGGTATAAATTCATGTTGATTACGTATTTTTTTGTCTTTTCGTAATTTTTTTTTAATTTTAGCCTTTACCCTCCAACAATTGGTATTGGCAGTTATAACACTTCAACTTTCTAAAAACTTTATAACTATTTTTTACGTTTTTTATATTTATGTACGTGTCGGTATAAATTCAAGTTGATTACGTTTCTTTTAAAATGGATAGGATCAGATATAATATGTTTTTTTTTTGCATTTTTGGTAATTTTTGAGTTACATTTTGGCATAAATTTATTTTTAAAACAAGTCGGATCAAATATAATATGTATTCATTAGACTTTATAAATTCGGTTTACTTTAGGTTTCGGTCCCACCGCAACACGCGGTACCATTTTTAACTTAAAAACATATAACTTTGTTACTTATTTTTATGTACATATCGGTATAAGATCAGGTTGATGTACGACGTAAATTTGTGTCGCAAAAAAGTCGAGCCATGTATAATACGTTTTCGTGCTTATTTTTATGTACATATTCACTGTATCTACGTTTTGACGTAACTTTTGTTTAGAAACGGTTCAGATCTTTACTGCAGAAATCCGAATTACTTTATATTTGGACCCACCGTATCGCACGGAGAGATTTACTAATTTAAAATATACTCTTAAACTTTTTATTCTAGAAGCTTATATGTATTCTTGTAAAGACGAGAATTTTGAAATAAACTTTTATTTATATGTTTGTCTTTCAATATTTCGTTGATTTAAATTAAACATTTTCAAGATAAGTGATGGAATGTGGAAACACTTGTCCTTTACAAGTAAGCAAAGTGCGGTTTTGGACGGCTCGAACGGGGGTTTGGAGGGTCGGTTTTCAAAGTAATAGCTTTCAAGTTTTTAAAATAACTTAAATCCAGATGTTTTAATTAATTGCATATCAAATCCATATATAGGTATGGCCGTAGGGGTGACTTCAATCTATGTTTTTGTTGTAACACCATACTATTTTAAGCATAATATATATATATATATATATATATTTTATATATATATATATTTATAAAAAACAAAGAATCGCAGTTGAATCTGTAAACATTGCAAAACAAGTTGTTTGGATGATATATATATATAATATATATATATATATAGGTTCATGTAAGAAAATATAAAAGTGTGAGAAAGATAAAAAAGATTTTGAAGGTGACACGTGTCTCTAGTGTAATTTTATTAATAAAATCTAATTATAGAATGAATATATGCAACTATTTAGTGATTTTCGAATTTGAAAGCATACACCTTATAAAGAAATAACACCTTAACTATAAAAACACCACAACATGTATATTAAACACACAAAAACACCATAACATTGAAAATAACAGAAATTAAGGAACATCTGAAAACGGTTCAAACCCTTTGTTATATAATCAAATATTCGTTATTGTTCGTTGCGTATTTTATTGATCAGTTTATTATTTATATAATAAATAATAATTAATAAATATTTAAAATTTAAAAACCAAAAATTTTAACCAACAATAATAAGTATCAAAAAAATAAAATTTGGGGCAGCCGGGTTTCGAACCCGGGTCACCCACAAACACAAACACACACCACACCACTCCGCCACACACTTCCTTTGTGACAAATACTGAAACAAATAACATTTAAAGTAAAACCCGTAAGTCAAATCCGGTAAACAACGCGCCAGAACTCGCAATCACCGGAGAAAACATAAACTCCGCGAATTTGGCTGTTTCTCCTTTACGAAACGGATAAATTGATTTCGACATCAGTTATAACCGATGCCGGCACTCAATTCCAGTCATAACCGTCGGAAAATCATTGACCGCGGACTTTGATCTTAATCCAAACTCAAATCAGATGATCTTCCTTATAAATACCCACTCAAACATCTGGTAACCCTTTTGCTCAGAACCGCACACTCTTTCGAAGCTTTAATCCTTCCAGAGCACGTCGCCGGAGTTCCTCTGCACTCGCCGGAATATCGCCGGAATCACTGAACATAAAACCGCAGTTGTCTTCAGACGGTATAATTGTCTAAACCTCCCTGCTATCTCTTGATTTATACTTTAATTGTTCAAATCAATAATCGAAACTGTTAAACAGTTCACTCAGCCGGAATCCGCAAATCAAAGCCGACGAAATTTTGCCGGAAAATCTGAAGAAAACACTCTGTGTTGGTACATCTTATTCCTTAATCTTCTTCTTCTATTCCAATTCAATCAATTATAAGTGTTGTTGGTCAATTAAACAAACAGTCGAATTTCACTGATCTGTATTTCTATAAGTGAAGAAGATGAAGTTAAACATGTGTATTAGTATAATTAAAATCGGGTATATAACCGGGTTAGACACACAGTCCAGCGGTGGACTGCGTGCACATACAATACACACGTCCCGAGTTCGAATCGCACATGTTACCGACTTTCAGAAATAAAACCAACATTTTTAGAACCTAATCAGATCAAGTCACAGAATGTTTATAAGAGAAATATAATTCAGTAGTCAAGCAGATTAGACACACAGCCCAACTGGTTGGGCTGTGCGCACTCGAACCGAACGTCCCGAGTTCGACTCCGAGTCTCCGATGTAACATCCGTCAAAAAAACGGATTTTACCAAACCCGCTCCGTTTATTAACCGAACAATCAGTTAAAAATTTCGTTGCGAATTTAATGCCCAAAATAATTTTAAACGATACATAATTAATTATTATATGGGAATATATAATTTGTTTTTGAAAAACTGTTAAAAATAAGAAAATAAAAATAATATGGCACTGCCCGGTTTCGAACCCGGGTCAGTCACGGTTCAGCAGACTTAACACACACATGCTCAACCACTCCGCCACTTGTACTTTTTAGTGATATAACCAGACAATTAATTGAAATAATGAAACGGAAATCAAAACCCAGTCAACTGACGCGCCCGAATTCGTTGACGCCGGAAAATCCGACGATTTCGTCAAACGTCGTCGGTTACCTATGACTTAACGTAAACATTTAACCACAACGTCGGTTATAACTGATGTCCAGTCCGCGACACAAGCTATAACCGCCGGAAAAATTCTAACCGACGAATCAAGTCGGAAAACGGGCTAAATACGTTGATGTTTTGCCCTATAAATACCCCTTCTAACCACTGTTAACTTTTTCGATCACAATCACCCTCTTTCCCGACGTAATTTCACTCGCCGGAGAACTGCTGTAACTCGCCGGAAAACCGAACCCTTCACTTCTGAGCCTTACTGAACCCCCTGAGCTTATACCGAAGTCACCCACATCCTTTTCAAGCTTGCTGAAGACTCTCTGCTGCAAGACACACGACGCCGGAATCTTTTGCTGTCGCCAGAGTTCTGCCGGAGAAACAGAGGAGTCCAGTCGGTATACTTTACGCCTAATTTTTCTTTCTTTTTATTTATATCTCATCTGTAATTAACCTCAAAACATTAAAGAACACGATTAAAATATCGAACCAGTCGGACTTCCGATTCTGGTTAAAATCAACGAAGAAGACGAAGTTTCTGTAATGTTTAAGTATAATTAAAATCAAGTTATAACTCGGGTTAGACACACAGTCCAGCGGTGGACTGTGTGCACATTAAACACGTAAACGTCTCGAGTTCGAATCTTGTCCCACGCATGCTGCCTTAATAAAAATGTCTTTTTTTTTTTGTTAACCGAACCGGAGTCACGCTGTACATGTTAAGTTTAATTTAACCGGAATAATAACCAAGTTAGACACACAGTCCAGTGGTGGACTGTGTGTATGTTTAAATCACAGGACACGAGTTCGAGTCCGGGCTACCGCACCGGCCCGGATAATTATTAAACTTTTTATTTAAGACAGAAATGGAAATGTTCAGTTTGTATATAAGTATAATAAAAATCGGTTTATATAACAAGTTAAACACACAGTCCAGCGGTGGACTGTGTGTTAACCTAAACCACAGGTCCCGGGTTCGAGACCTGTGGAGAGCACCGGTCCGATTCAGTAAAATCTTTTTAGAAATAAATTGATTTTCGGATTAATCTAATTAATATATAAATATAATTAAAAACAGAAATATTTCGGGTTAGACACGTAGCTCAGTTGGTAGAGCTGCGTGCATGCGTACGGGAGGTCTCGGGTTCGAGCCTCACTCAGCGCACACTTACACGCATACGAACCGGTCAAACAGTCAAGGTCAACGGTCAACGGTCAAAAAAGTCAATTTTTTTATTATTTTTATTTATTTATTTTAATTAAAAATCAATTAAAAATACTTAAAAATAACATTTTTAAGGTTAGAAAATAGCCTTAAACTCACAAAAATACACCCAACAATCATACTAAAATGGATTAATAAAATCCGTTTACTTACCGAACCATAATGCTATTTATCTAGGTTAATTTCACTCGTGGTTAAAACCACTTCGCGTGCATTCAACATCATCAACCGAACGCACCCACTGTGAGTGAATCTTACAACTCCCCCTTTTTAATTACACGTTTTGGGGTGTGTCATGTGTCACAAAATAATTAACTCGTTTATTTAAACTTGTGCCATACCATATCGTGATCTAAACTTAGATTGTTTATATTGTTGTGATCATGTATTTCATTTTGTCAACTTATATGTAATTCATTCATTTAGCCCATCAGTTCCTCGTGGGAGACGAGTTGAGCAACGCGTGCCTCAAAACCAATCCATTATTGTTCATGTGTGTATTATTGAGTTTATATTATTTGTAGTATGTCTTTCATATTATCATGTTTATGCAATTCATTCATTAGGCCCATCAGTTCCTCGTGAGAGACGAGTTGAGCAACGCGTGCCTCTAAACGATCAATTATTGTTCATGTGTGTATTGTTTAATATTAAATTGATTTATGAATAAGTTTACATCTATTTTTACTCATGTGTGGTTGTGCACTTTATTTCATAATCAATTAAATAAACTTGTTCAAATGTTTTCCATAGGATTCACTCGCCAACTTTTTGTTGATCCAAAAACCCTTTTACACATAATACAGGTGAACAGGATGAAGCAAGGAAAACATAAGAAATGCCTTAGAAGAAAACAAAGAAGCTTAGATTGATGCTTAGGTCATGATGTAATTATGTTTGTAAATTTTCATTAAATTGTATTAATGAATATGGAACGTTAAAATAAATGTCATGAGCTTTGATGATAACCCAATCATGCCCTGATCACCCTTTTCCGCTGCGGGTCGGGGTGTGACATCCGAAGCCGGTTCGGCCATATTAAATCATTTTTTATATAAACTAAATAAGGTTAAAGTTAATTAGTATATATATATATAATTAAAACAGAGAATATTTCGGGTTAGACACGTAGCTCAGTTGGTAGAGCTGCGTGCACGTATACGAGAGGTCCCGAGTTCGAACCTCACTCAGCGCATAGAAAACACAGTCTGACCGGTCAGACCCGGTCAACGGTCAACGGTCAAAAAGTCAACTTTTTTTATTTCTTTATTTCTTTTTATTTATTTATTTAGTTGAAAAATCATTTAAAAATACTTAAAAATAAGATTCTTAAAGTTAGAAAGTTTCCTTAAACTCACAAAAATAAATCTAAGAAACACATTAAGAGCACTAAATAAAAATATTAATCTCAAATTAAATTTATTTATTTATCGAATTATTTTGTTATTATCTAGGTTAGTTTTTCCCTTGTCGATTGAATCATAAATTCGTGCGCCTTCATCGTCATCAAAGAACGCACCCATTGTGAGTGAATCTCTACCAATTCCCCGTTTTAATCATGTTTTGGGGTGTATCATGTGTCGTATAATCCTTTTATTTTATTTAAACACTTGTGCATACATCATATCCGTGATCAAATGTGTATCAAATGTGTATCAATTGTTGTGTGAATTATATGTAGATTGGATTTATCATTTTCGGTGCACGCATTTCATTAGGCCTATCAGTTCCCCGTGGGAGACGGGTTGAGTATCAGGAGCCTCATTAGATCGGCTCCGTTTGATTGAGCCTTGATCTCACATACATCATCATTCATGTCATATACTCATCCAAAGTGGTTTGTGATTGTTTATCTATATATGTTTGCTCACATGTGATTATTGCACGAATTTTCTTTATTAAATAAAACAAGAAATTAGTAAAAATGTTTTATCAAGGTTCACTCGCCAACTTTTGTTGACCCAAAATATCCCCGTTTTACACATGATACAGGTGATACAGCTGAGACAGGAAACACTTAGGAAGGCCTAGAAGAATAAACAAGTTTATGCTTTGGAATAATTATGTAGTTTCATTTTCTTGTAATTGTATGAATTTTGTTTTGGATATTAAAGTTGTAATTTGAATTTAATAAATATGAAACATCTTAGTAAAAATCATGAGCTTTGGTGATAACCCAATTATGCCCCGACTTTTATTCCGCTGCGGGTCGGGGTGTGACAGAAATAATACCATAATAAATCAATTTCAAAACACAATACTTAATCAAAATCAAAACATGAATAACACCCTAAATATAACACCCGTCAACACTTTAATTAGAATCAAAACAGAAATAACACCCTAAATATATAAAAACAGAAATAACACCCTAAATCTTTGAAGGCAACAGAATATACTGAAGAAACCAGAAACCACAGCAATACAAGGATCTTTGTCCTCACATAACACTCTAACACATAAAAACACAACAATATGTATATTGAAGGCATAATCTTACGAAGAACAAAAATATAACAGAAATAACACCCTATAATTAAAACACCATTGTATGAACATAGAAAAAACACCATGGACTAAAACATCCAAGCGAGACGTAATTTTTTTCTCTATATAAGTATATCAATATGGTACTCATATTAAAGATAAAAAACACTCGTTATTATGGTGTAATTTAAAAAAAAAAGAGTTACATATAAAAAGTTATTGACGTTTAAGAAAGGAGAAGAACTTGTATGTGCATTAATGTTAGTTTCTTAATTTAAAAATGTTAAATTTATCTTTATATCCTTAACCTAGAAAATTAATTAGTTTAATAGTCAACACTATTTATAAGATTGTCATCAATATCTCAACCATTAGATTAAAGGTTTAGATTATTTCTTATCATTCTCACACTTTTATATTTTCTTACAATAACCTCACCCTATATATGTATATGAGAGGGTTATCTTGAGAAAAATAAATATTGCGAGAACGAATGAAAAAACCGATCAAAACCATTTTTTTAATACAACTCTTATTGTAATTAAAATACAATATAAATTTTTTTACAATATTAAATAATTCATTTCTTCTCTCATAATCACTCTTATTAGATTTTTACACATGTGCAAATTTTACAATTTACACATGTGTAAATTTTCTTTATTTACGAATTTATGTAAATTTGAACATGTAAATTAAATTTCTGACATTGTAATCGAATAATTTTGATAGGTGTAAATTTTTTTTTGAATTTGATTGTTTTTATAAAGTTCTCGTAGCTTTTCATTCGTTCTCACGGTTTTCACAATATTAAGTGTTCTCATTTAAACCTCCAATATATATATATTATATATATATATAGATTTAAATGTGTTGATTGAGTGTATTAATTTCTCAATATATGTATTTTATATTTTTGAATGGTTAGTGAGCGACTTAAACGACTTTATAACCATGAGGATTGTTTGCCTTTCATGGCACACTTGTTATAACATATCTCTCATCTATTTCAAGACCACATCATCTTTCATCACCACTTCCCATTTACTTGTTACAAATAGATAAATCGTAGAAAATCATGTATCTCATGCTTCATATGCCAAAATCAACTTTTTAAAGTACATTAAAAAATAACCTAACTAAATGTGATTAGTTATATTGAAAGAGACCCACCACACTCTCTCTCACCTAGCGGCAAGAGTGGCAATATGTGCCACCCACCTTGCCCCTTGTAGATGGTTGCCAAGAGGTTTCTGCGAGCCAAAGAATGTACTTGCCAAACTCGCCGAATATTGCTGCAACTTGCCGTTGCATTTCGTGTACCTTAAGAGTTATTCCAATTAGTGTAATAAGCTGAACACGCCTTATCAAATTGTAAATATTGGTGATAAGGGGTTCATTTGCATGTCTGAAACTACCCGGACTGTCAATAAATTTACAGAAAAATTTCTTGACAAGTCTCGCTTCTACTATAATGCCAAAAAAAGGAATAATAAGAAATAATTCGTACCCTAACGTGGATTGAAGGAAATTAACCTATGGTGACAAGATGCAAGTGGAGTATTCATCACTCCATCAAATAAAACAAAGTCCGAAAGTCTATAAAAAGAAATAATCTTTATTTATCACTCCAAATAAAACAAAGTCCGAAGGTCTATAATTAACCTATGTTGACTTATGTTTTACTTATATTGAAATTACGCTTCAAATCCGAGAAGCTCAACATGTTTCTGTAACAGAAAACGACGTACGCAATGAGCTGTCTTGTGGAGCTGAACTTAAAACTGAAACTAAATCCGACGGTATTCTGTACTATCTAGATCGCATATGGATTCCCGATCACAATAACCTTCGTGATTTATTTATCAATGAGGCGCACAAAACACGATACTCTATACACCCAGGAGCCGACAAAATGTATCAAGACCTTCGATACACCTACTGGTGGCCTAGAATGAAAAAGGATATTGCTGTTTTTGTTTCCAAGTGCCTTACATGTTCCAAAGTAAAAGCTGAACATCAAAGACCCTCAGGACTTCTGGTCCAACCTGAAATACCTGTATGGAAGTGGAAAAACATAACCATGGACTTCATTACCGGGTTACCTCGCACTTCAGGTGGGTATGACACTATATGGGTAATCATTGATCGTCTAACAAAATCAGCTCACTTCATTCCGATCCGCGAAGATTTCAAGAACGAGAAGTTAGCTCGTATCTACATCAGCGAGATCGTAAGCCGTCATGGTGTACCGTTAAGCATTATTTCAGATTGTGATGGTCGTTTCACTTCATGAACATGGCAAGCCGTACAAGCCGCTTTGGGTACACGATTAGACCTCAGTACCGCTTATCATCCTCAAACTGATGGACAATCTGAACGCACCATCCAAACTCTTGAAGATATGCTTCGAGCATGTGTCATAGACTTTAAGGGAAATTGGGACGCTCATCTACCATTAGTTGAGTTTTCGTACAACAACAGCTATCATTCAAGTATCGGCATGGCACCTTTCAAAGCTTTATATGGTCGTAAGTGCCGATCTCCAGTATGTTGGCACGAAATTGGAGAAGCTCAAATCACCGGTCCAGAACTAATTCAAGAAACCAGAGACAAGATCCATCAAATTCGAAACAATCTTCTAGCAGCACAAAGTCGTCAAAAGAGTTATGCAGACAAACGACGAAAGCCTTTGGAGTTTAACATTGGTGATCATGTACTTTTAAAAGTATCACCGTGGAAGGGAGTAGTTCGTTTTGGCCAGAAGGGCAAGCTAGCACCACGCTGCGTAGGACCTTTCAAGATACTCGAAAGAGTAGGACCTGTAGCATACAAGCTCGATCTACCAGAAGAACTCAACATAATTCACCCCACATTCCACGTATCAAACTTAAAGAAGTGCCTCGCCGATGAAAACCTTCATATTCCCCTGGAAGATATTCAGATCGATGAATCTATGCATTTCATTGAAAGACCAGTAGAGATCATGGACTTCGGAGAAAAACGTTTAAGACGGAGTCGTATTCCAATTGTTAGGGTACGCTGGGAGTCGAAACGAGGACCTGAGTTTACTTGGGAACGTGAAGACTCAATGCGCGAAAAATACCCGCATCTTTTTCCTGTTACCACTACTACTTAAATTTCGGGACGAAATTTCTAAAAGTAGGGGATACTGTAACATCCGTCGAAAAACGGGTTTTCAAAACCCGCTTCGTTTATTAATCGAATAATCAGTTTCAAACTTTTGTTGCTCATTTAATGCTTATTTTAATTTTAAACAATACATAACTAATAAACATTTTAGAATATGGAAATTAAAATTGTTAGAAAATAAAAATAAAGCAGTTAAAAATAAAAATGGGCTGCCGGGTTTCGAACCCGGGTCAGCCGGAAGAATTAATCTCCAAACACATAACCACTCCGCCACTTGATGTCTTTGTGAAATCTAGGAAACAAATAAAACATAAGTTCACCCGTGAATCACCTGTTTGCGCCAAAAACTGAAACCGATATCGGCTTTCAACATTCCAGACGATTGAGTGTTGATATTACTGGTTATAACCGATGAAAACATTACGACGCACGATCTCAATCAATTCAGCCTTTATTGAACTTGAATTCATATGATTCGGGTTTAATAACCGAAATCATTTACTTCCTGAATTACACCGGCAATATCATCATCTCGCGACTCAAAATCATCCACGGAACCTCCAATTTCACTTTCGCTCTATTTTCAGTTCGTCGGAAACGTTTTCTGAAATCGCCGGACTTTCGCCGGAAAACCGTGACACTCATCAAAACGGTAAATTTCTCAATTCTTTCATCTTCTATCTGTTGTTAGACTTTTGTTAACTCAAACCTTTCAATCAGAATCAATCCCAGACGACGATATCGGATAATCAACACTCGCCGGAAGTTTTCTGAAAATTTCTAAATTGCGCTGTGAAACGGTATAATCATTCAAACCTTCTGATAACTCTTGTTTAGTCATTCAATTTCACAATTTGGTTAATCAAAACTATTAATTGGCCGTTCAGACGGAGTTCATAAAACAGAGCCGACGACTTCGCCGGAGTTCTGAGAAAGATCATCTTCCGGTATGTTCATTCCCAAAACCTTCCCTGTCCATTTCATTTTAATCAATTATATGTCCGTCAATCGAATTAAACAAGATCAGTAGAATAATCATTGTCTGTGTTGTTTAACGGAGAAGATGAAGTATAGTTTGTATATAAATTTAATATAAATCGGGTTATATCTCGGGTTAGACACACAGTCCAGCGGTGGACTGTGTGCATTTGAATCATAGAGTCCCGGGTTCGAGTCTGTCCTTGTTCCGATTCGACACAATATTCAGACTTTTTATAAAACCCAAATACGGAAACTTCCAGTTAGTATATAAGAGAAATAAAAACAAGTGTTTTAAACAGGTTAGACACACAGTCCAGCGGTGGACTGTGTGCAACGTTAAACAACAGGTCCCGGGTTCGAGACCTGTATTGCGCACCGGTTCGATAGAATTAAAATCCTTTTTAAAAGAAATGAATTTTGAATAAATTAAATAGTATATAAATATAATTAAAAACAGAAATATTTCGGGTTAGACACGTAGCTCGGTTGGTAGAGCTGCGTGCACGTGTACGGGAGGTCACAAGTTCGAACCTCACTCAGTGCAAACAATATACACGACCGAACCGGTCAACAAGTCAAAGTCAATGGTCAACGGTCAACCCAAAAAGTCAACAATTTTTTTATTTTTATTTATTTATTTAATTTAAAAATCAATTAAAAATACTTAAAAATAATGTTTTCAAAGTTGGAAAATAACCTTAAACTCACAAAAATATATCTAAAAATCCTATTAAAATTATTAATAAAATCCACTTATTTACCGTACCTTTTCGTTATTATTTAGGTTAGTTATTCCTCGTCAATCAATCCTCTAAACTCGTGCGCATTCAACATCATCAAACGAACGCACCCAATGTGAGTGAATCTCTACAAATTCCTCGTTTTAATCACGTTTTTGGGGTGTATCATGTGTCTTATTATTTATTACATTTAAACAATTGTGCAACCATCATATCCATGATCAAATGTGTATTCAATATGTATCAACTGTTTGTGTGGTTAATGTTTAGATTAAATTTATCATTTTCAGTACATACATTATCATAGGCCGCCGCTCCCCATTACCTATGAGCGTGAGCCGTTTCCCATAACCTATGAGCGTGAACGAGGCGTTGCCAACATACGATCGGCTCCGTTTGATTGAGCCTTGATCGCACATACATTTCATCATAGGCCGTCTGTTTCCCCATTACCTATGAGCGGAACCGTTCCCCATTACCTGTGAGCGTGAACGTGACGTTGCCAACATTTACATTATCATTCATGTCATATATTCATGCAAGGTGGTTGTTATTGTATGTTTTTGTTATTGTTTGTTATTCTATGTTATTGTATGATTATTTACGTTTGCTCACATATGATTATTGCACAATTTTTCCATATTAATAATAACAAGAAATCAATAATAAATGTTTTCTAACAAGGTTCACTCGCCAACTTTTGTTGACCCAAAAACCCCCATTTTTACACATGATACAGGTGATCCAGTTGCAGCAAGAAACATATAGGATGGCTTAGAAGAATAAATCGGTTTAGACTTTGGATTGTTTATTTAGTTACTTTTCTTTGTAATTGTATGAACTTGTTTGGAATATTGAGAATGTAATTTTGAATTTAATAAATATGAAACATATTAGTAAACATCATGAGCTTTGGTGATAACCCAATTATGCCCCGACTCTTATTCCGCTGCGGGTCGGGGTGTGACAGGCAAAGCTTGAGATTTTCGATTGTAAGCGAAAGTCACTGAACTTAAAAATTTCTATAAAATCGGAGGAACGAAAACGTGAATACCCAAAAATTTATATATGAAAACTACAAACTCTACACTACTGAGCGAAAAGTTCGAGGTGTCAGCCGCCCCCTCCCGCCCCTTAAAACCTTCGCCCATGCATATCATATAACATACAAACCTAACTAAAATATAGGGAAACCTTGTGTTATGTGTTAAGTCCTTGCTTGGTTCTCAGGGTTGGATTGATAGCTAGGCTTAACATTCTAGATGAAAGCTTAGGGCCATTAAAAAATAGAGGCCTCTATTTTTTATTTTATTTTTCATATATTACATGTTTATGTGTATTTAGCCTAAATAAACAAACACATAATGACCCAAACAAATATGTAGTGTGCACCAAAAAAACTTGAAAGATTATTGGCCAAATCCTTTTTTCTGAATCCATAAGTTACCAGGTCATTTTTTTCTTGAACGCAATTATGCATCCTATGCTGATGGTACCGATGGGGGATAAACTATTGGTAATCGATTGCTGCCAATGGTTGGATTTGCGATAGACCAGTGACCATAAAAAAACAATTTTGCGATTTGATATCCACGATTTTACGATTCGATATTGCGATTTGCTATTAACGTTTGATATTTTTTTAAGGTTCAAGTTTCATAGGGGCCCTGACTTTGTACTTCGTTTAGGGCCTTAAAAAACGCTAAACAGGCCCTGTTGATTTTATATATCTATTTTAAGCAATTAGAGATTTTGAGATAAACCTATCAAATATAACCCTGATAACATGCTTTTCTGGCTCCTATTCAAGTTCATGTTTTTCCTTTTTTTATATAACTTTATTGTATCAACTGTAATTTTGTTTCTTTACAAAAATATATTAGTCCTAAAAAAAAAGCTTTTCATGTCTTTAGTTTATAAGGGGCTGCAACGAACTAAACGTTCGGCGGAAAGTCCGTTTGTGTTCGTTTGTTTATTGAACAAACGAACACAAACAAAAAATTTCGTTCGTTTGTTAAATGAACAAACATGAACAGATGACGCGTTCGTTCATTTATGTTCGTGGACGTGTTCGTTTGTGTTCTATAATTCATTAGTGTTTAACTTTTATATTTTATTTAAATACTTAAAATTATATTTTGTTCATGAACGTTTCTTTGTGTTCGTTTGTTACCATTTGTGTTCATGAACATTAGTTTGTGCTCATTGGTGTTCATCGTCGTTCTTTTTCATTCGTTGCCTAAAATAACAAACACAAAGGAACACAAACAAGTTCATTTCCTTAACAAATAAACACGAATATAAACATCTCGTTCGATAAGCGTTCATGAACAGTTCGTGACCACAAATATTTCTTAACAAACGAAAACGAACAAAGACTTGTTCGTGTTCGTTCTCGTTCGGTTCGTTTACAACTCTATTTATAAGTGATTTTCCATCATGGTGACGCTTGAGTTAAACACGCTGTGTAGATAGTTTTTGGCACATTATCGTAAACATCAATTTTTGACACCTAGAAAAAGCATATCAATATTGTACTCCATATATATGTATGATAGACGTTTGATTAAAAAGTGTTCTTTTATATATTATCACCGTTAAAGAAAACCTTTTCTTGAACTTTATGTCACAATTCACATAAATAAAGTCGTCTTAGACTTCACTTGAGATATCAATTGTTTTATAAATATATTATATATTATATATATATATATATATATATATATATATATATAATATATATATATTCTCTTAACTATGGTTTAATAAAATATAATGTCGAGAACCCAACACGTTATACAAGCAATATACATAGTTATGCTTAAAAAAGAATTAACTATTATAATGTTTTTTTAATTACCAATATGTATTCTGTAATCTAGATTCTTATCAAATTATGATTCACTAATTATTTAGTTTACTTTTTGAAAAAGCGAAATAGCTTTCTGCCGCAAAGAACTTACAAATGATTTAAAACGTCGAATCATTAGTTAACATATTTCTTGAAAATATCTAAATTGAATTATGCATACTAAAACAAAATATCTAAATAGATATTTGTGATTAATAACAACTAACCATAAAAAGAATATGTACTCTCATAGTTTCATTTAGGGACACACCCATAAAAAGATTTCATGATTTGTATAGTCTTTGATATCGTTTTATGCATTATTTGCTAAAATCAAATGATACTAGTTGATCAAAGACACAAGAGGAAACAAGGCATGCAACAAATGAGATGAAATGGTATAATCAACTTTATCAAAACCAATGTTTAAAATCCGCTTCTTATACTATACCAGATTTGACTAAATTCGGTTTAACCAGATGTATCGGACGGTTTAACTGATTCTAACAAACGATTTAAACTAGTTTTTAAAACATACATCAAAACCACACAATGGATATGCAAACAAACACCAAATTTATTACCACATTTTTATCATACAAACACATAGACAAAAGTACAACATGAAAAGCAACAAACTTATGAAAGTACTACAACAACAACAACAATCGATCCCAAATCACATCCGATCTCTTCTCAAAAAGTTGAAGGGACAAAACATATCACACCCATAACAACAATAACAACATACACATTACACACATACATAGATAGATAGATAGATACATACATAACATTGACACATTCATGAGAACACCCTCTTGTAAAACTAAGGATCTTTCTCAAGTATTATGAAGTCAACATGAACCTTTTCATTTTCATCATCAGGATCACCCACCATAAGTCTAGGAGGTGATGGTGGTGGTGTGGGAGGGTCAGATTTCTTGAGGCTCAAGAAATCACGAGCTCTCAAGGCTGCCGAAGCTACTGCTTCGGCAATCCCTCTAAAAATCTGAGCTTTTATTTGCCCCCTTCGCCGCGGCTTAAAAGTTGCGGCCGTTGTCGATTTCTTCACAGGCGGTGTTGGAAAAGAGGCCGCCATGATTTGATCAACTAAAAACAGACCTTAAAACCAAAAACCAAAACAAACTTATATTTTTGTTTTTATTTTTTATTTTTTGAAATTTTAGAATATTGAAAGTGATAATATGAGAAATTGATGTAAACTAAGCAGTATTGGATCAAACAGAAAGGAAAATTAACTGTAAAATTTGAAACTAAGAAAACTGAAATTAAAATTGAAAATGAGAATGAAAAACAGAGGATCGAAAAATAAAACAGAATTATGGAACCTTTTCAACCAAAAACAGAACAGCAAGAGTTATGGATGTCATGATGATGGTTGAAGAAGGAAAATGAAATTGGGGAAAACGGGTTTGTAAGTGATTGTGTTTATGGTCTTCTTGTTCTTATAGACAAAGTTTATAACAAAGTGTTGTCATCGTTGACTGGTAGGATCTAATTTTTGTATTATAATAATGGTATATACACTATATATACTTTTTGTATATTAAATTACTTTATACTAAGACATAATAAATCATGCGATCGTATCAGGAATTATAGTTTATAAAAATATATATCAATTGTTTATTTGGGAATAATTTGTTGGAAATCAGGACCTTGATCAAACACATACAAACATAATTTTGAACGAACCACTCTTTTGTTATTTATTAGTGAAAGCACACAAATACAATAAACTTAACCATCTATTTATACTAAACATATTCTAGTTCCAACCTGACTCAAACTCTATTTATATAAACAAATAAACTCCTAAATAAACCACATTAATTAAAACTAATAATTATCCTTAAATTAAACATAAAATACACAATAAATAATTCATCAAAAATTATGTATAACCTGCTTAATCTTTATATCACAAATTCAAGATTAATGTCTTCATGATTTATGGATCACTAAATTAAGTTATAATGATGGGTTTTCACGGCTAGACAATTTAACATTACAGTCCGGTTAGATTTTGGAATCGATCACGTAAAGTTAACACGTCGATTACCCTTTATCATTTATATATTTCTTTTCATTTTGGGATACACGTGTATATCTACTATAACCAAAGGATTTGTAGTCTTGTGGTACTATGGTGTGACATAAAGGTGTGTCTGACCGTGAGATTGAGGTTCAAGTAACCCCGTGGAAAACTATGTAAATTTAGGACTATAATTAGTGGTACAAAAAATTATGTGTACAAAAACTTTTAAAGCTTCTAAATTTTTAATATAGATTATGTGTACAAAAATTGATTCGAATTCCTAACCCGTTAAACCCCATATGGGTAAAGCGGCTAGTCGGGCTAAACCACACAACCCGGCTAGTTTTATTTTTCGTTCCCATACTATATTCGCATCTTGAGCATCCCCTAATTGATGCCACAATAAGATAATTAGCAGAAGCGATTGTCATTAATAATTATAGTAGTTTATTAAATATTTCTTTGTTTAAATAAAGCAAATAATTATCGTAGTTTATCAAATTTCTTTCTTTAAATAAAGCAAATATCACAAAAGTAAAAAATAGTTTGCTATAGTGATAGAAACAATTGTTTTATTGAAGATTATTTTATTCAATATGTTATGGGTATTTTTTAAACATTATTAATGAATTTGATGAATTTTTTATTCACCTTTGTACATACTGTGAATGTGAATTCGCCCGTTAGCTTCTTAAGTTTTAGCCATCTTCTTTATTCGTTCCATCACACCTTTAACATGAACTCCTCTTTGTCAGCTCGGTAAAGGGATGGTAGCTCGTGGCAGTTTCAGCCGGTTTTGTGCATCGGTCGAGGTTACTTAGGGCTTGGTTTTGTGCATGAGCGAAGGTTACTTAGAGCTTAGAAGTGTAAGTTTAGCTCATTTTCTTTGAATAATATTATAATTATCTGATTGGGCCCCTCCTAATCGAAAAGCTCCAATTAAAGGTATGTTTTTCGCCCCTAATTTAAATATTAAAGTTTCAACATTGGTTTTTGGTGAGGATGGTGGTTGATGCCAGAAAGTGGATTGGTTTGACCTGGTGTACGTTTATCAGCCGATTTCATTAGTTGATAATCAAAACATATTAAGGAAATGAGTGTGAAGTTACATAGAATAATAATATTCTAAAAGGTTTTATCCATAACACTTTTTAACACTATGTAACCTTTGATAATTACATTGATAGGTTTATAAAACTAGAATAAAGTAATATTTTCCATGACACATCCACTTCTTCATGCCATTGTTAATGCCAATTAGTCAATTGCTAATCCTTTCGAGATACCACTTTTGTTATATATTTCATAAACATATAAAAGTGATAAATATTATTATAAATATAAAGTAAAAGTAAAGAATATGTTAATAATAATGTTTGTTAATTACTTGCCCATAATAGAAGGTATATAGAAAAATCTCTACAACAGACTCATAGCTATTTTTATCTATATCATTAGGTTTTTATTACTTTGTTTTTATTTACTTAGCCTCTTAATTTGAAAATAAAATAACATATTTTTTTGGGGTAAATAATTAAAGGTTTTGTTTAATAAAAAAATATGTTTTCCCCTTGAATTGAACCGGTCGGACTATAGGCGGCGTGTGTGGATCGAACTCGTGACCTCTCGTTTGCGTGCACGGAATATATTGAGATTTAATTATACATATACACATACTACAGCTAACCATAATTTTATTTAATTAAAAAGGTTTGGTTTATTATAAGAACAGTGTGTGTGGCCGGTTTCGAACACGCGCCTATTGTTTCGTGTGCACACACCTGACCAATTGGGTTGTGTGTCTAACCCGAAGAATATACAATTTTAATTAATTTTATACACTTGTTACCGGTTTTCAAAATAAGCCTTTATAAAAAGGATTTATTATTTTAGGGAATCGGATCACAAACAGGTTCGAACCCGGAACCTTTGATTTCAAATGCACACAGTCCTACCAACTGGACCGTGTGTCTAACCCGGTTTAAACACAATTTTAATTCCTTTTAACCATAAACCCAGTTCGTCTTCTTCATTTGAAGAACACAACTGAATCTGTTTAACCCGATTGGACTTGTCTGGTTAACAATTAACCTTTAAACATCTATTGTTGAGATTAAATAGAAGAATGAAAAGGATTAAGTGTAATGATATACCGAACGAAGGTGTTTTTGATGCTCCGCCGAGTGAAAGTATTTCCGACGAGAAGATCTTGATAATAGAGACTTGTAGAGAGTTTAGCGAGAGTGTGTGTTCTAAATGGGTTCAAGGGATCACTATTTATAGACGAGGCCAGTAATTTGAATTGAATTTTTGGTTCCAATATTTCCGGTCAGAATCAATGATGGGCGAATGATTTGCAGATCAAAATTGATTGTGTTTGACTCATGATTAGAAGCGGTTTCAATAGTTAATTGAAAAGTCACATCCCTTTCTCTCTTATATCTAAAACACATCACATCTTCATTTATGTGACATAACAATATCTCTATTCTTTCATCTCTTTTATACTTTTTATATTTAAAATTGGGAAAAAATATCTTAGATTTTAAATTTAAAAACCAAATGTATTACGTAATTTAAAAAATACAAAAATATCGAAAATGATATCAATTTCTTTTTGCTCTATTTTCCCTTGATTATGGCATAATGTTCTTTATAAAATGCAAGCTATGTTTGTCTTATCTGTTTATTAAAGAAAACAAAATTCTCAAAAATAATATCTATTTCCTTTTGCTTTATTTCCCTAATTCTAACATAATTTTCTTTATAAAATATAAGCTATATTTGTCTTACATGTTTATTGAGAATTTCTATCTCATTCGTTAACGTTTGATAATTTTGCAGTACAACTTTTTAAAAATTCATTCGACAACGTGCGTAAAAAAAAGTTTTGACAACGCCTGTAAAAAAAGTTTTGACAACGTACGTAAAATAAGTTTGACAACGTGCGTAAATATTTACATGAACTGAGTATGAGAACACCACTATGTATTAAAATAAATAAAAAAATATTTTGACAACATGCATAAAAAAAAGTTTTTTACGCCCCTGATCGCCGACCCGAGCTCCTCTAAACGTCATGTGTAAATCTAATTTTCAAACGTATGTACAAACGGAAGGCGTAAAATAGTTTTTACGTAAGTTGTCGAATGTAAAATATTTTTTGCGCACTGTGTTGAATAAAATAAATGTTTTTTTACACCTCTGATCGTCGGTTCGAGCTTCTCTAAACATCACGCGTAAATCTATTTTTCAAACATATGTAAAACCGGCACGCGTAAATATGTAGTTTTTACATACGTTCAAATGATGAGGATAACGAACAAAAAAGATAAAGAGCAAAGATTGAAGACGTTTTCTATTTATACATGTAGTGTAATTTTTTGTATAAAAATCATGTGTTATAGTTATTTTTTTAATAGATAAACGTAATTAATGTTCACATGAAGAATGATCTAGTCTATGATGTTTGATTGTTAGTTTGACAAGTTGACATGAATAGTACAAAAGTCAAATTTTCCAAAATAACTTTCTTGTACTATTTATTATTTTTTAATCAATAAAATCACTACAAAACATATCAAACTTAAACAATTCAATCTCAACCGCTCATATAGGAGAGATCTTAGGTGGATAATGGTTCCTACGGTTCTTGCATCTAGTTGATTTTGCCTAAATAGGATGGGAATGAATGTTAACCATTCATTTTTCAAATCAATGGTTAAGATAAAATGTAGTAAAAAAGAGGAGTGTAATGGCATATTGGAAAAACCTATTTATTGACTTTCTCTCTACATGCGTATTCCACCCTTTTTTTTAAACGTTCATAACTTTTTTATACGACATTATTTTTTTGTAAAAATTTCACCATAAAATCGAGTGTCTTTTTATCTTTATAATGAGTACCATATTGTTATATAAAATATGTCGACTGAAAAAACCAACAAATATATGTTGTATTTCTATGTTGTATAACATTTTTTGCTGGATTTTTTTACTATTTTTTGTGCTATATTTTTTTGTTGAAATTTGTTGTATTAGATTTTTTTTGCTGAATTTTTTGTGCTAAATTTTTTATTGTATTTTATAGAAAACAAAAGGGGTGTCACTTGTCATTTTCACACTCCTACTTATAAGACCAAAATGTTTTAGTACTCAAATGCCACTCATTTCTACTTATAAGAAGTGCCACATGTCATCATTATAATTCTTGTTAGTCTACTTAGGCAAAATCCACTTATTAGTGGATCGTTCCCCTATATAGGGTTTGGTTCATTAGTGAACAACCCATTCATTGTGAACACTAGTGGACTAATCCAATCCCTTGATTATCAATACACAAGTTTAAATCAATGGCCAAGATTTGATGATGAAAATACATTAGTGTATTTTACGATTTGATGATGTAAATCAATGGTTAGAATTTGTTTAATTAATTCACAAATACACTAGTGTTCACTCTAGAACCCCACCTTCTGCTACAAAATCCATTGTTCCTACAAAGTGTACAAAGTCATAAAATACCGCAATTTCAGCCATAAAACACACTCCAAGCCCACAAATAACAGAGTGAAGATTACTAAAACACAATATTCAAACCCTAACAGTCCATAAAAAAACTTCAAACACACCATCGTATAACTATAAATATAAAACACAACATGATAATCAACATAAAACATTCTAATGTTAGGCATTTGATATTCAAAGCCTTATCATCCAAAACGCAACACAAGAACCACAAATATGGCGTTTTAGTAATCTTCATTTGTTTTTTTTGGGTTTTGGGTGTGTTTTATGGTTGACATTATGGTGTTTTATGACTTTTTACACTTTGTAGGATAAATGGACTTTGTAGCCAACTCCCACTATATATATATATATATATAGAGAGAGAGAGAGAGAGAGATAGAGAGAGAGAGAGGAGGGAACGCTAAATATTGCAAGAACTGTGAGAAGTAATGAAAAACCAATCAAAATTATTTTTTAATACAAACTTGAAGAAACGTGTACCTGGGGTGGATCTCCTATGGCCTACAAAACAAAACACCGTTAGGACTCGTCACAAGAATGATTATCTTTGTGACCACCTCCGGCGTGACAATAAAAACTTGGTCTGTGGAAGTAGTTGTAGAGAGAGGAAGTATTATGAGATAGAGTAAATGTCCTACGTTTGGTTTGGTTCGGTTCGTCTATTTATAGTGATTCGTGGTCAGCGTTTCCCCTTATTTATGAATTGTATTTGTATTGGGTTGTACCTGAAAATAGGAGATCGTGAAGATCTTCTAAATAATGGAAGATTCAATTATTTAAAGATATCTATTCGTGTAAAATATAATGTTCCAAAATAACATGTGAGTTTATTAGGTTAGAAGGTGTTTGACCGGTTTGGGTTATGTGAAACGGGTCATACTTCATCAAAACTTAATTATAAATTTATAATGCATTAAAATACAACATTAAAAAATTTACTCTATAAATTATTCATATCTACTATCAAAATAACTCTTTCTTAGAAACGTGTAATTCAACAAATTTACATATATGCAAATGACAAACTTGTATATATGTACATTTTTTTATTTACCAATACATGTAAATTTAATTTAATATTGTATTCGAATAATAATGATATGTATAAAAATGAATTTAAATTGTTTTTTATCATTTTTTCGCGATTTTCACGAAATACATGCGTTCTCATTTTAACCTCCTCTGTACATAACCTACACAAATGACTACCTTTGTATGTTTTCTTTAGTATAAACTCCTCACATTTCTTTTCATTTTTATGTATTTCTTTTATTTTTTACTGACTGAGTTAAACTTGTAAGTTATGACTTATGAGAAAATCATGTTTATTATTCATAACAACAAAGGTATAAGTCAATGTTCATAAAGAGGCAATCATGTTTAAAGTGAGGACGAAAAATTAATCTACATATTTCAAGAATCTCCATATAACTATACTAGCAAAATACTTTAAGTTGAAACGTCCCAGCCAACAAGTCAATATGTTCATAAAACTACTTATCCTTTAAGGTGTGTAATTGAACCATTTGTTAATTATAATAGAGTTAAGTGTCATTTTCGTCCTTATGGTTTGTTCATTTTTGTCATTTCAGTCCAATTTTAAAAAATGTACTAGTTTCCTCCCTGACATACTTGAAACGTGTCACTTCAGTTTAAAAATTAAAACTCAGTTAAGTTAGACATGTTTAATGAAGGGTATTTTTGTCCTTTCATAAAATAAGGTGAAAATAAAAGAAATATGAAAGGACAAAAATACCATTCATTAACCTTTCTGACTTAACTAGGTTTTATTTTTTAGACTGGAGTGCCATGTTTCCAGTATGCCAGGGAGGAAACTGGTGCATTTTTTAAAATTGGACTAAAATAACAAAAGTGAACAAACCATAAGACGAAAATGACAATTACTCATCATAATATAAAAATTAGTTAAATGGATTTTTAACACTTATGAGCTAACCCTGGTTGTTAAGTACAAACAAGTTTTTAGTATTTAGATCAAAGAAAATATATCATAGAGAGGAAATGTTTTTTTCTTTAAGTTGATGCCCGAGCGATATATTTTATTGACAATTTAAGTTTATGTAAAATTGACATTTTTTTATGAAATATAAGAAGATATAGAAATTGACATATAGACATCATGTTTTGTACGTAGCTATGGCGTTTTGAGTTGTTTTGGTAAGAACAACGCTAAACATAATAATTTAAAACATAATGGAATGAATTCGAGGCTTAAAACTTAAAAGACCATGTGAACAACGTTAAGTAGTGTGTTTTAAGTATTAATCAATGTGTTTATGTTGTGTTTTAAATTTCATGCATAAAATACATTGCAGTGTGTTTTAAATTGTAATGTTCAGTGTTTTTTTTTGCCAAAACAAACCAAAACATATTGTTTAAGTAGTGGCGAATCCAAAGACTTTTTTCAGTGGGTTCATTTTGGTAGATTCTCACTAACTTTTTTCAAATCATACAAGGTTCTCACTATTTTTTCTATTTTTTCCAATCCTAGTGGGTTCATGTGAACCCACAAAATAGGGCTGGATCCGTCACTGTGTTTAAGTCCAAAACATGATGTGTACGTATCAATTTCTATGTATCATCACAATTCTGACGAAAAAGGATCATTTTTAAAGAAATTCCACCCTTTTATTAACTTTTTCTTTAACTTTTAGCGGATCTTTAAAAATGTAGTGAAAATTTACGAATCAACATTAATTTGGATGTTATATCAGAATTCAAATTTACATGCGAATCTATTAATTTAATGACGTTTTTTTACATATAAACATGGTTACACCGAGTTTAAATTCATATGAAAACTCATATTATGAATTTACTGTGACAGTATGACATTATCAAACCAAAAAGTTAGTTAAATTAATCTCAGTAGGCATATGCCTATTAATGCATTACTGCTCATAGTGGGGTGGATTTTTTACGATTGGTTAACCTATAAAAAATTCAACTTCTATCTTTAGTATTATTTAAAAGAAACTTAAGATATATTTTTGGAAAAAGGCAAAAAGAATACATATATTACAAATGGAATAAGAATAAAATATTAATCAGCTAGAAATCAATTATATTTTTAATGTAACAAAATTATTGATCAAGTATCTTTCATTGACTTGGATATAATTCACAAGTCTTGGCTCATCTTAATCCTATTTTTACTTTAAACAAACACATGTTTTCTTCCTAAAGTATGTTTTTATATTCAATCTAAATAATAACTTGATATTTATAACTGTTTTTATCAGTATGTATTTGTTTTATTAACTGGCTTGTTATTCATTATTGAGTAAATAATGTTAACATGTTGACTTTCATGCATGGTTAAAGAATAATGCTTACTTGTCATTACGTGGATTCTTTATTATATTATGAGTTAAATGCTTGGTTGGTTCATGTGGTTTGCAGAAATTGCAGTCTTGGTCCCAAGGCTTTAGTAGTTACAAAGTTGGTCCCAGTAGTTATAATTTTTGCACTCGGGTGGTCCTTATCACTAACTTCTGTTAACTTTCTTAATTAAGTACATGTGAAATGACTAGATTACCCCTAACGTTAAAAACAAACAATTTAAAAAAAAAACTGAAAAAATAAAAGAGGGCCCACCCTCTTCATCTTCTTCCTCATCTCTTTCTCTCTCTCCCTCCACAACTCACCACTCCGCCACTCTCCTCTCTCTCTACCCTTTCTGAAACAAAAAAAATCACTATGAACAGAGTACTGCTGCCACTGTCATCTTAAACAGATTTATTCCACTGAACCTAGTTATTCTTTACCTATCAGAAAGATGTAAAGTTATTGATTCTACATAAACACTACATTAATCCCTTATTTTTCTGTTAGTAGCTGTTAAGAGTTTGAATCCACCTGTCACAAATCTTAATTTCAACTCCTGAGTATTAATAGTCATCCTTTTTGTTGCTCTCCATGATCTTTATTCTAATTTTTTAATGGGGTGAAAGTGAAATTGGGTAAAGATAAGACAAGAAGCTATGGACATGTGTCATAGGTAGTAGAATACATCTTAGACGGAGCTCCAGTGCTCCACTGCAGACGGTGGCGCGCGGAGACCAAACATGGTGTCTCGGAGTTAGACCTGTTTCCAAACATGTCCTTTACTTAACTGTTGGTTGAAGGTGAAGGTGAAGGTGGAGGTGGTGGTGGGTTGAGGGTGATGGTGGAGGTGGTGATTGGTTGAATGTGCCGGTGGAGGTGGTGAAGGTGACGGTGGAGGTGGTAATGATGGGTTAAAGGTGGAGGTGGGTTAATGGTGGAGATGGTTGTAGGGTTTCTTTATATAGAGAGAGACAGGAGGAAGAACTGAAGAAGAAGATGAGGGTGGACCCATGTTTATATTATTTTAATTTTTTTAATTGCTTAGGGTAATCTAGTCATTTCACATGCAGTTAACTGAGAAAGTTAACAGAAGTTAGTGATAAGGACCACTCGAATGCAAAAATTACAACTATTGGGACCAACTTTGTAATTACCAAAGCCTTGGGACCAAGACTGCAATTTCTGCAAACCACAAGGACCAACCAAACATTTAACTCTTATATTATTTACTTTCTTTTTTCTCGTAACAGTATTAATTTATATCAAATTTAGAGTAAATTATGATTTAATTGAAATCAAGAATTTCAAAGGTGCGTTAGATTCAGAAGTGTTTTTGTTCAAAAAAATTAGAATCATAATCATCTGAAAGAGAGACATGTTGTTCTAAGTGACTCAGATTCGATTCTGGCTTTCACCATTTAGTTTTGGCGGCACCTGGTGATGATGGGAGACTAGGCGAGTAGGTGGCGATCGCTAATTCGATCCTTAAACTAAGTGGGTTTTACCTCACCACACTATCGTGCCTTTGTGCGTGTGTTCACAGGCTTCAGCCCTAGGTGAGAGATTTCCCTGGACCGGAAGCGAGTGTATATATCCCGATATAATGAATTTTGCCATGGTAGTCCATTTAGAAGATTCGTTGACCGTTCAGAAAAAAGAATCATCTAAATGAGTTCGGTTTAAGGACTTTAAACTGCAGTGTGTATAGAAGTTTGTTTAACTATTATTAAACGGATTAGATTGCTATTAACGACGTTTAATGCAATTTAATATTTGCTAATGAGATTAAATAAGTTGAAAGTTTTATATTTTGAAGTGCATCATAGAGATTCAGATACTTAACATTTATATTTTTACCCATAAGATGTCTTATTCATGTAGATGTCAAGTTTAATTGTTTAATGGTTCTTTCATAAGCTATTATACACACACTGCTTTAATTATAAAAATAATATTGTGTTTGTGTCTCGATTCAGTGGTGTAGTCGGGACTTTTTTTCTGTGGGTTCAGAAATTTCGAGGGACGAAAGATGTATTGTCTATCACTAAATTTCGGTTTTTTTACGGGTTTGATGTTGAAATTTATACAGGTGGGATGTCAATATACACGTATATATAACACAATTTTTTTGGTAAGGGTTCGGCCAAAACCGTACGTCACTATGTATTTACGCCCAGTCACGATTCTACCTTTTAGCAAACTCATCTCATATAGCTTCAACTCTACTAAATTATGCCTCTACCGTTGTGTAATAGTAAGCAATGACATAACTGAGTAGAGCATGATGACCTAATACTATCTTACATTGACTTGTCTTTGATCATTTCTAGATACTTTTTTTAATGATGATTAACAAAAGCCTAATCACATGGGGACCACCAATCTTCAAATCTTAGCCAAATCGCCCAATTGTCTAGTATAGTATTAAGTTGTGTTATATTATTCGATGCTATGTAAGAAAGTCAACAATGGTGTATCGTTTAACAAATGAGTTTCCATATGGTTTTCTGATTTTTAATTGTTTATATTATAGTTGACCCGGAGAGTATATATGTTTCGCAGTAAGTTATAAGTTTCCAAACGTTATACTTTTCCAACTTCTTCAAGTTTTCAATAAAGTCTTGTCCCAATATTTTTAATCAATTTATTTTTATCTTGCTTATATACTTTGCGATTATTTGTTTTTAGGAAAACTAGTGTTAAGCACCCTCGTGTTACGACGGGACGTAAAACCACGCCAAATAGCATCAATGTCACACTATCGCGAGCGACCACCAATACTGAGGTTGTGACGTGTTAATGTGAAGAAATTAGACTGAAACACAACATAGAAAATAATAACTAAGTCGATCTAGAAGCCGCACGTTATGTCGAACCTGTCAAACGGGGAAAAATAGACAACGTAAACGTTGAACCACGCGCGCATGTTGCGCCGTGTTAACTAGTAAAATTTAGAACAAAGCATAAAATGAAATGTATAGGAGACCAAATTTGAAAGTAAAATCGTTATGAGGTTAAATTACAAAAGATAAAAGTTTTGGGTTAAAAATAAAAAAAGCAAACAATTTTGGGTTAAAAGTAGTTTCAAATATTTTGGGTTAAAAGTAAAAAAAAAACAATTAAAAAAACTCTCGAAGCCTTAGGTACAACACATATATACATGGTTACAAAAGTTGTTAGGCGCTCCCTAATCGGTCGACCGGGGAGTTGAGAGTACCCGGCCTAGGCGCAGAGTACTCAAGAAGTACTCAGACATGTTAAATTATAAGGAAATTAGTTTTCGAAAATTAAATATATATATCAAATAACATAAATTTACTAATGTTTATAACAAAATACATGAAAATGATAGTCATACTATAATATGATAATCATAGAAATTATGTTTTATTTTTTTAAGTCAAACTCGCTAGAGTTGACTTACTAGATCCGATTATGGCCGAGGTTGACTGTATTTGATCAATTCCGAATAATTAGGCGGGTTAAAGAAAGTCGCTCGGCAAGCTATCAGCTTGTAGCGACTACTCGAGAAGTACTCAACTTTAGAGACCTTGTTTTACATCCACACATATATACATAAATAAGTTACTAATTTTTACTATTTAAAATTATATTACAAAAGTAGTCATTTTCTAATACTCACGTGACATGCTATGTTATAATCAAGTTTGGTTAAAATCTTGTCTTGCACAAATCACTACTTGTATGTGACATGCTATGTTATAATCAAGTTTGGTTAAAATCTTGTCTTGCACAAATCACCACTCGCATGGGACAGTTGGATTGATTTCAATGTATCGAGTCTTTTGTAGTTTTTTTTTTTCCGGTTGTAGTGCTTTTTTGTGATTTGCTGACTCTTTATATATAGATATAAAGTGGTGTAAAAAGGTATAAAGCAATAGAGGAACAACGAATGTAATGACAAAACAGTGGCATAAAACTTTATTAGTTAACCAATCTAGAAAATCACCCAACCAAACCCTAGATCTCACAACAACGAGATCTATGAAACACAATGATCAACTTCAACATATTAACACAATCCGTTGAATGATCAACAACAATACAACTACACAACTACTGAGATCACTAGATCTCAGATCAACTATGATCTCTACAAGATGAACGAGATCAAAACACAGAGAAAAGAAAACTGAGAGAACAATAAAAAACCGTAGAAAATATCAACCAACCCAAACCATCTAAAGACGAAGACATGTGACGTGTGGTTAGGTGAATCTCACGATCAAACTTCTAACAGCCAAAAGACAACAAAGACGTGTACTCTTACTCAACTGAAACCCTAGCTCAATAGCAATCTTATAAAACAACAAACTTTAGATTTCAGCCCTTCATCTATCCCAGACTTGCATAATCAACCTCACACATTTCTAAAAAATAAACCATAATAAAATATAAAGGAAATGCCTTACAAACTCACAAACAAGTGAATTGAAGAATATAAGCCAATGACTTAGCTTTCTTTTAACACGTGGTTTGTTGTTAAAAAAACAAGTCACCACTCATGTATGAGGTTTTCATATGTGAATCACTTTTCACTTGTGTATTCACATCAGGCACATGGCTAGCTATCATACATAAATTCCTACGCCACATGGACTCGTAGTATAATTCTTTTTTGTCTGGAGTTGTGGAAGAGACAAAGGCTATGAGCTACTTGTGGGTCAAACACAGAGGTAAAGAGCAGTGGTGGATTCAACTCTGTTTTGTGGGTTCACATGAATCCGCTCAGATTAAAAAGAAATAGGAAAAATAGTGAGAATCTTGTATGATTTGAAAACAGTTAGTGAGAATCTACCAAGACGAATCCACTGAAAAAAATTTCTGGTTCCGCCACTATTAAAGAGGATGATTGGACTTGAGATAGCCGGAAAAGTTTTAATGTTTTTGGTCCCGTTAAATAGTTTTATTGGTGTATTTTTGCTTGTTTTTGTTTGGTGGTTCTTTGTTGGGTTGTACTCTCTTAAGTTAGCGCTTGTTATGTCCTTTTTTTTTTCTTTTATTAAAGTCTTGTTGCCGTTATAAAAAGTATCATGCCTTTTGTCACATCACAATATTTAAGTTTGCTATTCAAAGTAATAAATGTTTGACAAAGAACTTCACAACAGACGGTTAATTCACACATGCTAGTCGCAGGCCCGTCACCCACTCATTACCAAGGACTATGTTGTCTAAACCGGGCCCACACCTTGGTCGAGTGTGGTTTGGCTATCTACAAGAAAATTTCCAGCCCCCTGCCAATTGACAGGAGTTGCACCCTACACAAGAGTCAACCCTATTGTGAAAGCCAACTCTCTGGAGTAAATGAGCTGTAATAGAAAACTCGGGGTGGCTCCCGGGTTTCGAACTTTTGACCAAGCCTCTACCTGTTCATTGCCATGACCACTGGGCTGTGAACCCAGAGTCAAATGTTTGACAACTTAGTATCACTAAACCATAGCTTATTTAAAGGCATATACAAATTATTGTATATCAATAAAAAATTTAAATGAATATAATGATACTTTCATACCCTGTCACATAAAATTTCAAAATTCTATAATACTTGTTAACACCTGATTCATGTACTACTCGACATACAATCGAGTTTATACTCAATTCGATTTAAAAAACCTGAATCTATTTATGTTGGTTTTCTATCGAGTTTATACTCAATCCGATTTGAACACCTGGATCTATATATGTTGGTTTTCTATCAATAGTCGTCATTGAAAACACGATCAACGCCCTACGCAATACACCTTTTGAATTCAAACCGGTAGAAATTGCCAAAAGACACGTGATATCATTTTCTTGTTTTTCTTTTTTCATAAAGAGGAATAAGATAATATCACTTTTTGCATTATTTAAGAATAATGTCAAGGTGATGGTTTTTTTGGATTTATATACAAGACAATATTTTACATGGATCAGTTGTTAGATTTATATACAAGACAATATTTTACATGAATCAATAGATAATAGTATAAGTTTTAATAACTGTTTTTTATGTTTATAAACGTAATAATAAAAATGATGAGGGTGATCTAGATATGACAACTTACTTGATACAAAATCAAATTTAAATAGTAAAAAACAACGACACGCATGTATAAAAAAGCAATTATTATATTTTATATAAAAGCAAAAACAACAAAGATTCACAATAAGAAATACACACAAACAAACATTGTTTTCACTTTTTTTTATAGAAACACGAAGTAAACAATCATCATAAGTCTCTTCTTCAAAAACCAAAGGGACAAAAAGTCTAAAACACAAATACTTTTACTACAAACATCATGAGATTATCCCCTTAATAAAACTAAGGATCTCTCCCATAGATTGCACACACACCTTCATAAGTAGATTATGAAATGACAAAAGAGCCCTTCCATTTTCACCTAGGCCACCAAAAAGTCATGGTTTTGGGTGATGTTACATGGGAAGAAGAAGAAGCATCATCAGACCGAATAAATCACATGCTCTCGAGGCTGCATAAACTACTATTTCCGCAACCTCTTCAAAAATTTGAGCTTTGACTTTTCCCCTTCTTGGTTGAAAAGCCATGGTGGATCTCTTCATCGGCTTAAAGAACACTAAAGAGAGCTTGAAGAGGTGCGGGGGGTGGAGGGGGGTGAATAATTGAATACAATCGATTATTGCGAAAAGTGGATTGAAGTGGAAGAGAAAAAATAAAGAGCCAAAATTACAATTAAAATTTGATAGAAACTATGGAACTCTCTAAAAACAAGACAAATAGGGTTACAAGGTCATGATGGAGATGAATGAAAGAATTCCATCGTTGGTATAATGGATTGGATCCTTTGAGTTGGTGCTTTTATAGGCATTTTAAGGGTGCAAATTGAACAATGTGTTTAGAAAGGGTACCAAGTTGCAAAAGTAAATTGTGTGGAGCCAAAAATGAAATGGTATTGACAATTGTACACTAGAGTTTCCAGGAACCATGTTATCCACTATTGGAACGGATGTCGAAGTGTCATTCGCCTCCTCAATAGTAAGTGTAAACATTAAAAACAATATTCACGTCTCATTTAAATTAAAACTAGTATTTATGACATGTGTTATGTGACGGAACCATTAAAACAAACAAAAGTAATTATAAAAATGGTGAATCATGCATATATGGCATGGTGTACTGACTTGCATTAATTAGACCGAAAAAGTAAAAGATAGGAAAGAATAACTAAGTCGGCTTAGGATCCGTGAGTTTAGACGAAGCTGTTAAACTGTAAAAAAATAGACGTAAGTACGTTGAACCACACACACATGTTGCAACGTGTTAACTCGCAAAACGACTTATGTACAGAAGAGAAAAGTTGAAAGTGGAAAAGTGTTGGGTTAAAAATAAAAAAAAATATTTCTGACAAATATGCAACACATGAAAATTATCAGGTTAAAATTGTAAAAGATAAAAATTATAGCAATTATGTAAAAGATGATAACTATTAGAGTTAAAAGTGTAAAAGATTTGAATGTAAACCAAGATTAAGTAGTAAAAAAAAGTTTAAAAAAGGAAAATAAATAGTAATATTATAAATACGTTAACTATACAAAAATAACTACGTGTTTTTTTTTGTTTTGATGTACTTTTTTTTATTTTATATATTATATTCTCCTAGTTTGTGTTAAACTCGTACGTTCTAGAAAAATATAATGATCCTTGAACATTAAGTGAATATGTAAATTATATCTCATAATCATAAAAGTCATAACTTGATATAAATATATACACATGCAAAACAAAGGTTTAGTTGATTTTTTTTCTATACTTTGGTATACGTCCTAACAAGGCAACGGGTCAATATGTTAATAACACTTTCTAGACTTTAACATGTGCGTATAAGAGTGGATGTTTTTCATAACAAGAAAAAAATGAATAATAAGAGAAAACCTATATATGAACCATTCATTGAATTTAGTCTACAAATTTCTAGTCAAATAATATTTGAACTCTTGTGAGCACATCAAATGAGACACTCCAAACCTTCTTCGCCTGATAAATACAAAGAGAAGTTATTAGTTCTAGATAAACATCTTAGTTCTACTTAAAGTTAAATAAAAAATATATATTTTATCGCAAAACTTTTTGTCTTAAAATAATTTTTTTTAATGGAAAAACTTCGATATGAAATTACAGAAAACGAGAAAAAAAAATTATATCATAATAGTGTTTTGAATGTTAAAGTCTCTTCACCTTTTTTAAGTGTGCAAAATTTCGATCTACGTCTCACTCAAAAATAAGAAATCTCTTTAATGATGTCCATGTGCCCTTCAATTAAAAGGGATATGATGGTTGTTGAACTCCTTCTCAAATATAACTTATTGATTCCTTTAATGTTTTACGGGATCTTAAAAATAGTAGTGAACTTAATCTATTGAATTAACATTAATTTGAATTTTATTTCATAGTATAAAATCACATGTGAATTTGGCTATAGGGTTTTTTTTATATTTAAACGTGATAGTATATAAGTTTCTATGTTTTTTTTACCTTATAAACAAAAACATAGAACATAGAAACTCATATTGTGAATTCAGTATGAAATTTTATCGAAAACATATAATGTTAATTCAACTAATCTCAGTCGGCACATACCTATTAATGCATTGATCCTCATATTTTGCAAGTAAACAAAAACATATTAACAAAAGAATTCAGCTTCCATCGTTAGTAATTTTTAGTATATCTAACTTATATTGTTGGAAACAGAAAAAAAAAGAAAAAGGTTACATAAAAAAAAGAAAAAGGATACATAAAAAAACTATATAATATTTTTAGGTGTCCAAATTATTAATAAAATAAACCTTTAATTCACTTGTAAATAATTCTTTGTTCTTGTATCATCTTAGTCCTGTTTTAATTTTGAATAAACACACGTATTAACTGTTTTATGCATGGATGAATACTTTTTTTTAATCTTCACCTTGATCCTATTTTTATTTTGAATAAACATACGTATCAACTGTATATATATAGGGTTAGGTTCATTTGTGAACAACTGCCTTGATAGTGAACTGTGTGAACTAATACTAGCCCATGATTATTAATACACGTGTGTAATTCAAGGGCCAGAATTTGATGATAAAATACACTAGTGTATTTTACGATCTGATGATGAAATCCTAGCCATACACATGTGTAAATCAATGGTCAGGATTTGTTCACTCAGTTCGCAAATACACTAGTGTTCACTCTGGAACCCCACCATATATATATATATATATATATATATATATAATCTAAATCTAAATCTAAATCTAAATAAGTGAATATCTTAACTGTTTTATTAATATGTTTTTGTTTTACTATTCGATTAGTCAGTCGGTTCCTAATTGACTGTAAATAATGTTAACGTTTTAACTTTCTTGCTTAAAGAATAACTCTTTTTTCGTAACAGTATTAACTTATGTTGATATTAGAGTAAATTACGAATTATTCAGAATCACGAATTTCGTTCTTAAATACTACACAAATTATAGATTTAGTTCTCATTTGTATGAAGTAACTCTTAACGTCTGTCTTTAATTCGTTGGTATTAACTGTCACTCCAAGATGTCGAGCCCAATTGCCATCACCAATGATACTACAAAACCACATTACCATGCTCCTCTGATTGGGCTCACAAAGCAAACCTCCATGAAACCACACTTGGGCTCTTAATGGGCTAAGACCCCCATTAACTGATGAGAAACCATAGTAAACTAGGGATTGGCCAAAATGCCCGACCGAAGCATTTGGGACGGATATACCTGATACACGACATGTATGGGATTGGAAAAAAATTATTTCTCGAGAATGAGATTAAGTGATAGCCGGCCCGAACACCCATTACTGTATAATACCCGTTTACCAAAACCCTATACCCAAAATATATATTCTAAAACTTTGAGCTTTAATTTTTGTTTTCCTTTAACTATTGTTTAGTAATTCGTTGACGTCAAAGGATGGTGAAATACCCCCCCCCCCCACCCCCCCAGTATATGAATATTTCGGGTCTGGAGTTGAGAAAAAAATATTTTGTGAGTATGAGATTAGATGATACATGGCATAAACACCCAAAACTATATAATACCCGTTTACCAAAACCCTATACCTAAAACATCTACTCTAAAACTTTAAACTTTTATTTTTATTTTCCTTTAACTATTGTTTAGTAACTAGTTGACGTCAAAGTATAATGAAATAACCCCCCCCCCCCCCCCCTTATGAATATATATAGCCAAAAACTTTCATTTCCAGATTTCCGATTGATCTTGACGCCGGCTTCCTTGGTAGCTGTGCAGTTGATGATGAATTTTGTTATGGAATTATCCAATTGATAAAACCACCATCAGCCGTCTCTTCTTGTCGAACTGGTGATAGTTGAGACAGTTGAAGATCAATGCCAAACGTTGATGTTTTGCACCAAGTTGCCTCTTGTTTGCGGCAACCAAGCATTCAACCTTGTCGATCATCTTGTTCTTGTCCTTCCTTGGCACCATTTTCGAGAAATTCAACTAACTTATTGGGTCACCTAGAAATAAGTTTGAAAATGTTCTTTGGTGGCGGTGGAGGCTATACAATGTAGTATCAAACAATGCAAACCACAAGGAAACGGTGGTTGAAGGAGGCGTGGGTTTTTTTATTAACTGAAAAGTCACAACGGTATTTGAATGTTCTTGTCAGTTCCATTACGATAGAGTTTAAGAATAAAATTAGTGTATATTTCTAAATCAAGTGGGATAAAAGCAGTAATCACGGTTTTTCAAAATACTTCACTTGTGCTTAGAAATTGATATGGAGATATTAATTAATAAGGCATCTAATTTTTATAAGGCCAAAGAAGATGGAAAAGCACAATTGTTTAGCATGTTGGTAATTGTATATATATATAGCATGTTTCATTCTAGTAGCATTATTATTTCAAAAATAAACTTTTTCTTTTAAATATATATTTTTATGGATTGTTTATATTTATATGTTATGAAATACAAAATTGATTTTTGAGGTTAATATTATAATATATATGTGTGTGTGAGAGAGAGAAGGGGGAGGACGGCTTGAATGGTTGTAGGAAGTCATGGATATTTTTGTCATACCTCAGTGTTCGCTTCACAATTCATGAACAATGATCCTATAAATTTATAAATTTTTATAGGGGTATAAACGAAGGGTTTAACTATATTTTCAAGTGGTGGGATCAGGTTTTTTGCATTTAAAATACACTATTTTTTTTTTCAAGAGGTGCGATTAGGTTTTTTTGCATAAAAAATACACTATTTTTTAAGAGGTGTACCCGCCCACCCGTAATGGTAGGTCCGTCTTAGACTCTCTCTCAGTCTCTCTCTCTCTCTCTCACACACACACACATATATAAGATTAGGTTCAAGAGTGAAAACTAGTGCATTTGTGAACTGAGCGAACAAATCGTGGCCATAAACGTGTGTAAATCAATGACCAAGATTTGTTCACTCAGTTCACAAATACACTAGTGTTCACTATAGAACCCCCACTATATATATATATATATATATATATATAAACTCACTTAAGTTGAGAAAACTCAAGAAAACCATGTGTAAAATTGTTATTTTTTTCTAAAAAGAACAGGGAATGTAACACACACACACACACACATATATTTGAACATTTTTATAAAAAAATGTAAAAAGCGCCTAGTTTTTTTTAAATGTTTGTGTGTTACATTTTTTGGACAATAACATGGAATTTTTAATATATTTTTTTTAAAACTACTCGGCGCTTTTTTGTTTTTATTTTACAAAAATGTTTAAATATATGTATGTTGTATTCCCTATTTTTTTAAATGTTACATAAGGTTTTTACAAGGGTTTCTTAAGTTTTTTCAACTCAAGTGGGTTTTCATTTTATCCTTCTTGTATATATAGCCACACACACTAGAAAAACTTATATATATATATACACATATATATATATATACAAGAAAAACTGTCTCTAGCTAAAGTGAAAAGGAACACCAGTGTGACCAGTCCAACTCATTTTGCTGCTCTGTGTTATTTTTTTCACAAGAAACTGAGTGACTTGACATATTCAATAAGATTGCGAATGGAGATGTTTTTGTTGCTACACACTTTATGGCTTCTTGCTCTTCAAACTTCAAATACACCACCATACCCAATAGACGTAGATGGGTTGCATTTTGCCTCATTCGTTCATGGATATAATTATTAGATAACATTGGGAATAAAAGGGTAAGTTAAGATGAGTTTATACCCAAAATGGTATTTTATATGTGTTTCAAGATCATTTTGTAGGATAGTATTTGCAACCAGAACAAATAGCTTACAAAGTTATCTACTTTTTAAAACTATTTTTTAGATATAAGAATATTAATTTGTGAGATATAAAATTGATATACGGGTCAATTTTGTCATTTAAAAATTAAAACTGTATCTTATTTTACAATTGGGTCAACCCGTCCATTGGTCCGACTTCTTAATGGGTTTCATTTTTATCATTTTATTGTGTCCAAGCCCAAAAAAAAAAAAAAAAAAAAAAAAAAAAAAAAAATAATAATAATAATAATAATAATAAACAATAATAACAATAATAATAATAATAATAATAATAATAATAATAATAATAATAATAATAATAATAATAATAATAATAATAATAATAATAATAATAATAATAATAATAATAATAATAATAATAATCTATAATGAGTTTAAAAAAACTCATGTAAATTGGATTCATTAGACTTACAAAATTTGACCCATTCATAGAATATATTAGTGACTTATTAAACCCCAATATTGAACTAATAATTAAACTATAATATCATGTCAAAAATTAATTCTAATAATTATAAATCAAAACAGGTAACATAACAATGGGCTTGTTATATAGGATCACTAACAGAAAGAATGAAATTCAAGCAATATTAAAATAGTGATGATATCGTTATATATTGGTACCGGACTGAATCGGTACCATATCACATAATGCTGATACCAATAATTAGCAAAAATAAAAACCGAATTGAATATTGTACTGCATATATTAGACGGTACCAGTATTCACTCTGAAATGACTCATCTCTAATTTACCATTTATTACAATCTATATAAACCCATTTACAAACCAATTTTACTTGCATAATTCTTATACTCTAAACACCCTATCTACAAAATAATAACAAGAAGAAGTCGTATCCCTATAGAAACCCATTCAAACCAATTTGGGATAACCCGAGAAGTCCCGAACCGTCCAAACACCTCAAACACGCTAAACACCCAAATGCCGGTTAATTATCTGATTAATCTGGGATATTCTTGACGATGCTGACATTCCAAGTCATAATCATTTTAGCATGATATAAAACAAGATGAGGATCGACAAAAACCTCTTCAATTAAGAAATGATCGACAAATGGTTATTGATCTTAAAATTTTGTTGAAATCCATCCCCACTACTCTAGGATCGCAGTGTGATCTAGCCTTAAAATTGCATGAACGAATTAAAAACAAATATGATCTTTATAGTAAGGATTTAAATATTATATTTTTTATTTGTTATGTAGTGTTTTTCTAAATTTTAATGAAATGTTCTATGTAGTTTTAATTTTGTTGAAATGGGTATGAGTTACTATACACCATTTTTTGCTCAAAATGTGTATGCTAACACAGACATTACATGACGAAAAACACCCTAAAAAGGCATGAACCACTACATATGATATTATAAGTTATAACTTTGTCATCTCTCGCTTTAAAAACATAATCAACCTTCAAACCATTAGTTTATTAGTTTAGTAAGAATTCATCGAACATTTTTTTATGAAAACGTCACTTAACAAAGGTTTTTGTATATTTCAACTCAGTTTTCATATGTTAAATTCTTTACACATGTAAAAAAACAGGAAAAGATCTTAACCCATGTTATTAGACTAAAGTCCATAAACTTGTCGTGGATCCATATTTATGAAAATTATTAATATATATTGCCTTGTTACCTCTAATTTGTCATAGTATGTATTTTTATTTTCTTGTTCTTCTAGAATGTTGAATGTCACTTTATTAAAGTTTATGAAAAATATAAATTCAATATATACCTGGAAATTTAAAAAAAAAAACTAAAAGCTAATATATACCGTCTCAGAGCATTCTCATCTCTTCCAATATCTTGAAACATAAGATGTAATGGCTTTTTCTAGCTATTAGTGAGGTTTTTAATGATTTTAAATCTCTTACTAGTTTAGTACTTAATGGTTTAGACTGTTTGTTTCGTGAGCAGATGTCTGAATGATTCAGACATTTGCTTCTGAATTGTTAAGCATTATATTAAGTCTGAATGACTAAGACCTCTTATCTGAATTGGTCAGACTTTTTTTCATTTATTTTTTTACCAACCACATATTGACATGTGGTACGCTTGTAACCTTTTCTCTCTTTTTTTGTTTGTTTGTTTGTTTATAACTTTTAAAATATAATGTTATAAAATTCTGAATATATTGTTGTGACATGTTTATTTTTATCTACGTTTCAATACAAGTTTCGTTCAAAACTGAATTTTACTTTTTATGGTTGTGTTTTTTCTTCTTATTTGTCCGTATTAGACCGAATTTTATGACTGGGTTACTATAAGTAAAGCGTGAGTTTACGTATATAATACACCGTAAGTGATTGACCTGAAAAGCTTTGCGTTCTAACCACATGTTTAGATGACTTAATGGGCCAACATCTTTGACTAGCCTTTTGGCATTTGAAAACTTTGGGCTTATTTTATTCCAAAGTTGGGTCAAGCCGGGCCGTTCCGGTGGTCCATGTTCATCTATCATTTAAGATGTTGAATTTGATTTTTGTCGTTTGGACTTTGGAGCTTTGGGACACTCATTCAAAACGTGTGAATAAATCCCAATAATTTTTAATGATCTAAAATGAATTAAAAAAAGTTGTCCTACTAAATTGTATTCATTATCTATACATGTAATAAATAAATAAAGAAAATCGATTATGGGACACTTGTAGGGTAATTTATATTGGTTTTTCTTTTTAGTCAACCGAATCCCGTGATGCCAGATAACCCGAACTAAATATTTCAAGCGGGTCTTATTATTTGGCTTACTCATTCATACTATGCCTGCATGTGACGATGAGGGAGACGTCGATGGAATTAGGGTTTTTGTGACGAAGTTTAGGATTGTCATATATTTTGTATGAGAGAATTGAATGTGATCTTGATCTATATGTCAAATATTACGTTGAAAAATTGTAATGATTTTGAATATTATATTGTTTTTCTATGCTGGATGATAATTGGTATTCCTAATTTGGTGAAGGATGTTCTGTAACAACTAACAAATGAAAGATAATTATGTTTACTCCCGTGCCTTTCAAGTGTTTATATAGCAGTGAATCCATCTTAATTTCTGCATCATGTTTGGATGTATATTCCGAAGATGCCTATTGCATATTATAGATCTAGAAACTAGAGATAAGAAGAGGTGAAGATACTAATCTGATTACATGATATTTTATGGACGATCATTCGACTATTTAGTTGAAAGGTTGTTCTTTGTTAAATTTCTAGAACAGTTACAGACTTGAGTTGTTCTTACTCTCATGATTGGCAGGTTGTGGTTCCGGATTTAGTGGTGAATCAATATTTGAGAACGAACATCAATGGATCGGTCTAGATATACAAATAAGACGGCCAATGTGGTGTACGAGGAAACTTTTAATGAAATTTGAATTATTTGTTGTAATTTTTACCTGCCATATGTATTTTTAAGTTATTTTATTTATTAAATTCACAAATTCAAAATATTTTCATTTGTTAAACCGCGTGTACAAGCGGGCTCTAACTTAGTTAGACTAATAAATGATAGGCTATCATAATAATTCGATAGATATTTTAGATTGAACTATATGGTAACCAAATTAATATTTGGATGTAGGATTGGTTTCATTAACATTGTAAGAACCAAGTAACAAAAAAACCGAATAAAATTTTATTTTATTTTTATTATATATACACTTACTCTCTTATGATTTTACTAACATGTAATTTACTCGTAGGAAATAGTATTAGTCTAATAGAAATATTCTTAATTAAGTCTACTAATTCTTTTGTCCGATACATTAACTCATAAGTAATATATATTTAAGTAACATGAAAACCTATCCAACCAAATTAAGTTTTGATTAATTGTAAAATAGTTTAATTTTAATTTGGACACAAATAAAGACTTTAACGGACACAAATAGGTGGATTTTTCATCGATAAAATATGTTTTCTAATGGTGTAAACTCTTTATATTAGGAACTAAAATACATCGAAAATATTTAACTAAATTGAATTAAACTGACCCATTTCACTGTGGAATAAACAAGTATTGTATTTGTTTTCAAAACATCTGTATTTATGTATTAAATAGGTATTAACCACGTAGATAAGTATCTCTTAATTATAATTGAAATCTTTGACAAAGATTATTAAAATATACAATTATCATTAGTTTACATTTGTTTGTTTTTAGTGGCATGTCAACTATAAGACCTAATTCGTATTAATATTAGATATGTTGCATGATCTTCATAGAAAGAGGAAAAAAAACATAACTATTCATATTTCGGTCTTACATGAATACCTTAGTTTCCACTCAATCAATTATAATGGCAGTTTGTTGACTTATTTTTTGCTTAAAGAAAGGAGCCATTATATGCTTTAAAAATGATATATGTTTTAGTTTTATATGCTCTATTTTTGTAAATATAGCTGTAACTGGTGTTTTCATAATCGAATCAGTCATTCTCTCATTCATCTGACTACTTTTTTACACTAGTCAGATATATTTCATAACTAGATAACGTCAATGTATATGTGTGTGACAGTGGACTAATCGATAATAATTAACGAGTCGAGAAATGAGCAGTTCGTATGGGATCAAGACTAGCTGTATTAAGTATTAAGAAGAGTAATGATCACACGATAAAATAAACACGAAGATGTTAAAAATCTCTTTAAAGTCCAACATGTTATTTTCTCTATTTTTTATTATTCTGGTCTAGCCTAGCCTAGACTCTTCTCATATTATTTTATGCAATATATTTTTATTCTTAATTAAAGATATGGACATAAAATGATTCGTGGGTCTCATTTGCTTTAAATCCTTGTAAACAACAAGTTGCTAAAGGTGTTCTTTATATATTTTAATATTAAGGAATCCTCTATTGTGCTATATGTTTATATTATATTATATGAGATGTTTCACCCACTAAATTAAGTGCCAACCAACCCCGTTGGTATATGCCATCATTATCCTTATCATCGTTCTCATCATTTCAATTATTATAAACCTTTACTTATATCATAATTAATAATTATCATATTTTTAATTATTTACTTGTATGATTCCAAAAAAAATCAAAAAGTGAACGAATATACAGTATTATTACTTTAATAAAAGACTATCTAACTGTCTAATATACAACATCTACATGACAATAAATATCCTGAATGTTTGAAAATACGATTTCTAAACAAATGTTATAAATCTTCGATCCCCTAAGTGTCTAATATACAATACCTACACGGACAATAGATGTCCTGAATGTTTGGAAATGCGATTTTTAAACAAGTGTTATAGATCTTCGAGCCCCCTAATGAACATGTTTAGTTTTAAGTACAGATACATGATAGTGTTAATATATTATTAAGATTAGTTAGGACAAATCTTATGATTTAATTAGTAATATCCTGCATCTTAATCCCCTCGAACTTGGTGATGTTTTGCAATTATTAATAAAAAAAATTCATAGTATTTTAAATTATATATGTGTGTATAGTGATATGTTAAGGTGTGCAAATGATAAACAAATTGATCCTATTTAATTGTTTTTTTTTCACAATTTGTGAATTATTTGTACCATGATCTAACAAGGGTACTTTCTTTTATGGGCAAGTGGATTCCTTGTTTTTTTCCCACTCGAAATAATTGTTATGTTTTTCTGTTGTATGTTGCATATTTTAGGCTTGTACCTAATTATCTATAGATGCTATAAAAACCCATATATTATTTTAACTTGTATTTTTATTACGAATTTCAAGTTTCTAGTGACACTACAATTTAAGTCATATCTATTTGCTCACCAGCAACCCACGTACAAAAGATTGCTGACACTGATTTTGAGTAACTAATATACATTTCTTGTTAAAATACACTTTGAATATTTAATTTAATACTAAAGAGTTAAATTAAATGTAGAATTTAAAAATATGTTGTACGCTGCCACTAGCCGTCCCCACTAACAAGTCTTACAGATGACATGAGGGGTGTAAATCATGTGTTCCAAATTAATTCATGAAGGAGCTTGACACAAGCTTACCCCTCTCCATTTTAGCTATTAAAGTTTGTAATTGTAGCTTTGAGTGTTTATAACAGAATATTCAAGGCCACACATTAAGTTTTTGGAGCAATATATGTTTAGAAGGTGAGTTGGGAGCTTAAACATGTTTTGTTTTTCGTAAAAGGGTTAACTTATTATTACACCTACAATCAATTTGTGTGAGATAGCACTAGACTTGTGTTGCCATGAAGATTTATTTAATTAGTCTTTCTTACATACAGGGGTGGACCTACCCTTATAGCGGGGTAGCCTCCGCTACTCCTTGGCGTTCCGTCGGCAGTGTAAATTTTGAAAAAATTTGACCTTTTTTTGATTTTGTTACCCCTTTTTTATAAAACTCTACGAAAATTTTCTAGATCCGTCACTGCTTACATATGGGCCTTTTTCTTCACTCTCAAATGCCTCACTTGGTTTGTTTTAAGGGGTTGAGTTATCCAATAAATCTCTTAAATCTAAGAATATAAAGACAAAATGGATCACAAAATATAACACAATGTCAAGCAATATAACATAATGCCAAAGAAAAAGACATAATGACGAAAATAAAAATAATAAACACAATCTCGAATAAAAAGACACAATAATCTGAAACAAAAATTATAAAATCTAAAAGCTAAAAATCCAAAAGCGAAAAGCCTAAAATCTAAGATCGCAGAGTTCTATGAGACAGTTCCAATGTCGCTGAATTGAGTTCAATTTAAGTTCGTTTGATACCCTTCCTATAACTTCTTAATTTTAGGAGACTGTGTATTTAAACCTAACTCTATGTTTAAGATAGTCTTAAATTGTAAAGCCTAAAGGATATTGATATGAGTTATATGTGTATTAATCGAACCCAAAAAGAAAAGAAAAAACATAGTATATTAAATAAAATGGCTACATATGAGTTGTCCGTTGGGGCAAGACTTAATTGTTGCTTGATGTAAACTTGTTTGGTGTGATTTAGGACTTTGTATGTTTGAGAAGGTCGTGCCAAAGTACATCACTATCAAAATAAGGTTTCCAATACCAACCATACACACTCCCTTTATGATTGGACTATATAATATTTAATCTTTATATTATTATCGTTTTATAAATTTACATCTAGATAGATGGTAAATGGGTAACAAGATGTACTGCTATCCCTATTTGAATAGCAAAACTAAGTCTTTTAAAAACTACGTCCATAGATCTCGGGGTCATAACATTACTATACATGACCCTTTGAACTCGACTAAGAAGGTCTACAAGCTCAGGCGCCAGGAAACCAAAAGTAACAAAAGTAATAAAAGCAAATGGGATAAACAGATACTGGTTGTCAAGGCACACTTTCTCGTGTTTGGTCACTTTACCCGAAGTAGCGTTTAAAGCAGCCTGACCCACTGTGAAAGCACTACCCCTAAGCCCACAAGCGGGGAAACCCCTGTTAGATCCACACATGCATGTTTCTTCCTACCCATCCAAAGACCAGAATGTCGACTGGTCAAATGGTAGATCTCCCTTCCATCAAGTCAGTTAAGAAATTAACGGGTGTCTCTTTCTTAGCAAAAATACTAGCACGCCTGAATATGCCGAAAAGGACACCCCTAACCAAATCATGCGGATATTTGAACCTCTGGAGCTCTCTACCATGAACTGCATGCTCCCCAAAAGAATCCAAGCACGCCTTATGACAAATAGGGCATACCTCACCAACAGGAAATAAAGGAATCATGAGGCGATACTTAATGATAGTACGGTACTCCACCGGCGACATATGCTGGCCTAACCCATCTATAGGTATAGCAAGAAGAAAATCTTATGCATGTGGTACTCATAGACACTCAAAAACGGCTTTTTGTCTAACAGTCAAGTAAAAAACAACGACATATGCATTATTTGTTTAAGTACAAACATATAATTCGTCTTACAAGATCCACATTTCGCATAAAGAAATTTAGTTTTATATGTAGACACTTCTCATAACTCTTAAAGAACCGCATTTTACATGAAATTTAGTATAAACATAATATATGTGTAAGACTCTGTCTTAGTATATTGAAATTTCTATAAAAAAATTTCGCATTTAAACATGTAATTACGAATATGCGTCACTTATAATTTTAAATTTATTAAAACTTTTTCAACATACTTAAACAATTTAACATCTTATCAATGATAAGTTTTGATATAATCAAAACTTAGTGCAGAAGCTTCGTTCTTGATCGTGTTCGGTTCTTCATATGGCTTGATCCTCCCCCAGTGCTCCAAACATCACTTATATTTCATATTTTATGAAATACGTTAGTTATAAAAAATTACATAACCGAATAAACCCGAAGGCTTAAAACAATAAAAACAAAACTTTAGTTTTAGACTCCACCGTAAGCTACAGTGACCGCCGTAGCTTACGGTCAAGCCTTACGGTCCTAGCTCACTGTCTTACGGTTAAGACTTCTATTTTCATCACAGCAGCTGCCTACCGTAAGCTACGGTAGGTCACCGTAGCCTACGGTGGCTTGCTGCAAATTTCTCTTGTTTGCAGTTTTAGTTACGTCATTCTCCGTAACTCCTTCAATTCTTCTCCGTTTTACCCGAAACTTGTTTCTAAATATCCATAAAATGTTTTCTCACATATTTAACCCGAAATTCTTGACCCGGATTCTTATTTCATATAAATTATGCATTTATCCCGGTTTAAGCTTTTATCTTTCGATTTTGCCCTTTTTACCCCATTCAAAGAAACTATACATTTATGCATCCTTATCGGTATGCATTAACACTCCATTATTACCCGTATAGTTGTCTTATTTAACTAAACCTATATTTATTTATTATTTGATCCGTTTGGTTATTTTAGCGTAATCCAACGCTTATTTCAATCAAACCTTATCTATCTTACTATTCCCATAATAAGATACCTATCTACTTCCAATTGTCCGAAATTTGTTTATCTATGTATTTAGTCTGAAATCCTTATCTCGGATTCTTAATTCTTATGAATTAAGCATTCATTCATAGTTTATGCATATATTCATTTTTGACCCGCTATGAGATTTAAGCGTATAAACTTAAATCTCGCTTCCTCTTACTTTGCTTCTTGTTTTCATACAAAAATATCTATTTACATCCCACCACATTGTGGTGATTAGTTATAGAATGCTATATTTTCAATTTTACACTTCGGTTGACATTTTACGAAAAAGACCAATATGAGGCATTAAGCCAAAACGGCTTATGCCATTTTCTATTACACTACCGCAAGGGTAAACCTTCTTATAAAACTCATTTTTAAACTACCCTCAAGGTCGTTTACTTGTTTTATTACTTGAGGGCATTTTGGTCAACTTAGACCCGGTCTTACAATATCATGTTTTAACCAAAATGTACATTTAACCATAGTCTATATAGAATCATTATGTTCTTGAGAACATAATGTCTACGAACTAGAATACTAGATTTACCTTACCTTAGGTAATCTATTGTTCATTCATAAATCATTTATCTCTCAACGAACCGTAAGTCCTTTTGAGAGTTTGACCATTACACGTACCTGGCCCGGCTCATAGCATTGATCCGTTGTAATATCATGCTCTATTCTTTCTATGAAACAACATTTCAACAAGCGATATTAGTTATCGTTGTCAAATGGTGATAATATCACCATTTGACCCGTTCGGTTTAAATGACCATTTTTCATTATGAGATGGCACTTATTTGTCATCTCATATATTTAACCCTTTTTGTGTTACACTGAATGATTATCTTACTTTAAACATCGTTTCTTAATTCGCCTTACCCATTATAACTTAGGTCATATGGTATCTTTTTCCAAAACTCCTTGTTTATCCGTCATCGCATAACTAATTTATTGTTTTACCCTTTTCGCCGTTCACGGTTTAATACCATATTTACTTGTTCCAACCCGTATCTATTTGTGTTGGAACTGTATATTTCGAATTCTCTTCCCGAATATCCAAAATACTTGTTCAACTATGTAAGAAAATCTACTATTTTAAGGATGTAAGCTTTACTTACCTTGAATTCCAATTATGCCTTCTTCCGCGTACTTGTTCCGTTTGACGCGCTTCTTCCCAAGCCTCCACCTAGCTTGTCAAGCTTCAAACTATCATTTAACATTTGCAAGATGGTTAGTTTAGTCATCATCTAACATGACTATTCCACCTTATGGATTTTATATTAAATTTATCATTCGATCTTAGTATAGGTCAGTTTGACTCGTAAAAGTCAACTGCCTATTGTCACGGAGTAAACTTTTAACTCTCGTGTAGCGACTTAGACTTGATCTAAGTTAAGCTATGTGCCCCAATGATGTAGTGTTTTGAGTTATTTGAGTGATGGTTGCAAGTTGTGTATACAAAGAAACTACTTTGTATTGGTTACAAGAGGGTTTACAAGAGTATGGTTACAAGTACAAGTGAGATTACTTGTGATATTGTTGGGTGGTCTCCAAATGAGATACTTCCATACATAATATCTTTGATATTTTACAAAGCTGATTTCTAGAGAATTCTTGTAAAATATCCAGCATTTCCAAGAGTCTTCAAGCTTGTTCTAGATGCTTCTTGGCTGCAATTCTTGGGCAGAAATATCAGCCCTTTCTAGGCCTTTGAAGGCTAATCTAGATCCTTCTGATTGTGCCAAGATGTTCCAGCAACTTGTAGGTTGTTCCGGAAACTTCCGGGCAGCCTTAGACGCTTCTTTATTGTTCCGGAATCTTCCGGAACTTGCGAAAAAATCTTTATTTAGGCGGATCGTGACTTTCTCCCCCACCTAAATTCATGACGCCCTCGTCGTGGCTCTTTCGTGGTTGCTTTGTTCTCACGATTTGTATGGCGGATAGGGCCTTGGTGCCTGGTATCCGTGGGTGCCGTGTGAACTTCCTTGTCCTTGATGAGGTACAAGGTGTTGAGGAATGCGTCGGGAATGGCGTTGGACCTATCGAAGAATGCCATTCCGAGCACAATTTTGTAGTCGTCCATGGAACGACTGAGAAAGTAATTTTTCCCTTCCATGTCCCGATCTTGGCTTTGGTGTCATAGGTTACGCTTTCGATTGGCTTGGGTTCTCCGCCAACAGCCTTCATCATTAGTCCTTCTTTGGTAGTGATCCGCAACCCAAGTTTTTTAGCCTCGTCCCAGGTTATGAAATTGTGACTGGCTCCTGTATCGATTAAGGCTTTTGCATGTTCCCCGTTAATCTCAAGAGTTACAAACCGAAGACCTTTTGGCTCTCCATTTGAATGACTACCCTGGGCTTTTCTTGAGGGGTCATGCACCATTTTTACCGGCTTCCTTTGGGTTAGATTTAAAGCATTGAGGACTTGAAGTTGCATTGCTCCTAGACGAGCCTCCTCGATACCTTCGGCTTCATTATCTTCAGTCCTGATAAGGGCTGTTAACTTAGACTTCTTTGGGCAATCGCGTGCGTCGTGCGGCCCTTCGTAAATAAAGCATCCTCATCTTGAGGGCTGGTTATTGTTATATCTTGGGGGTTTTGGACCTTCTATCCTTCAAGTGTAACTTGGTTTTGCTCCCCCACCTATATCATCGTCAGGTTCTTCGACAACGGGTTTACTTTGGCGTTTTTCCTTAAGATCGATCAAGCTGTCAGTTACGGCAATTGCTGTAGCTAAATCTTGAACATTGCGTCGGTCCAATTCTGTTTTTGCCCAATATTGTAACTCATCGAGGAAGTAGAAAAAGGAATCCTTTTCTGATAGATCAAGAATTTCAAGGACTAGTGTTGTGAAATCTTTGACATAGTCCTTGAGGGTTCCAGTATGCTTGAGCTTTCTCAATTTGCTCCTAGCTTCATGCTCAGCATTGATTGGGTAAAATTGTTTCTTAAGCTCTTGGACAAATTCAGCCCAAGTGCTAATAGTGCACGTACCTCGAGTGATGTCCGTGTAACGACATCTCCACCATAAAGCTGATGTGTCCTTTAAGTACATTGATGCGGTCTTGATTTTGGTGACGTCATCCTTGATTTGCACTCCACCCAAGTATTGTTCCATCTCCCATACGAAATCATCAACCGCTCGTGCTTCCCTTTTGCTAAGGAATGGGGATGGTTTTGGGATCTCGACTCTAGGAGTGAAGAGATCGGTGCTGGCTGAATGCACAACTACTTGCTTATTTTCCTTCACTATAGCTTCCAGGTCCAAGAAGCTTTGGTGACAATCACGAATGCTATTCTCTACCTCGTTCCGTAGCTTCGACATTTCCTCCTTGAACAATGTCGTAAGCTCGTGGCGCCAGACGCTCATGAGAGACTTAACGTCGTCCTTAAAAGCTTTGAAATCAGTTTCCAACGTTTATATGTTGGAATGCATGGTCAAGTTACACACCCAATCCGGTGACTGCTGCCTCGGTGTCGCCAAGGCGCTTGTCGAATGTTGCCTCTCGTTCTTTCTTAGTTGTGCGTTTTCATCACCTTTTGTTTCGGTTGCCATACCGAATGAATCGTCCCGCTCTGATACCACTTGTGACGGAGTAAACTTTTAACTCTCGTGTAGCGACTTAGACTTGATCTAAGTTAAGCTATGTGCCCCAACGATGTAGTGTTTTGAGTGATTTGAGTGATGGTTGCAAGTTGTGTATACAAAGAAACTACTTTGTATTGATTACAAGAGGGTTTACAAGAGTATGGTTACAAGTACAAGTGAGATTACTTGTGATATTGTTGGGTGGTCTCCAAATGAGACCCTATCACCTATTTATACTAGTCCTTAGCTAGATCTAGATACTTCCATACATAATATCTTTGATATTTTACAAAGCTGATTTCTAGAGAGTTCTTGTAAAATATCCAGCATTTCCAAGAGTCTTCAAGCTTGTTCTAGATGCTTCTTGGCTGCAATTCTTGGGCAGAAATATCAGCCCTTTCTAGGCCTTTGAAGGCTAATCTAGATCCTTCCGATGGTGCCAAGATGTTCCAGCAACTTGTAGGTTGTCCTTGAAACTTCCGGGCAGCCTTAGACGCTTCTTTAGTGTTCCGGAATCTTCCGGAACTTGCGAAAAAAAATTTGTATTTAGGCGGATCGTGACACTATTTACTCAAACTAACCAACAAACAAGTTTAACAACTCATTTACGCATTTCGTTAATTACCCATTATGCACTATTCTTAGGCCACCAATTGAGTTATGTTTTCCAAACCAAGTTCACATGGTTGCTAATATCAATTAACATAGTTTCCACAATCATATGCTAATCTATCTGTCTTATGCAAGAACTTGGGATTGTTTCATCACTATGAAACAACCCATGGCAACATATATATGAAATTTACCCAACATTAAACTTAGCCAAATACTTTAAATATTCACATTCACATGATGATTTTAAGCATCTAGTAACATGTGTTTAACATCAATCTCATCTTATCATCAAAACCCATTTCAAGTCATGTATTAACATTTATTCGAACCTCTAATTTGTTCAAATATCTTACACATACATACAAGTATGATGATCATGAACACTTATACTTCATCAATTTCATCATATAATCAAAACCTACTTCATAATCTACTTGTTAATCACTAACAAGTAATCTTACACCAAATTGTGCATAATTTCTTTAAATTTAACGAAATCAAGCATACACATACACTTAATATCATCTTTGGATCATAATCCATCTATCTAATGACAAGTATTCAACTTGTCTCAAGTTATGATTTTCACCAATCTAAGTTTTGAGACATACCTTATGATCCCCTAATCAAGGTGATCAATAATTCATGTTCATGCACCGATTTGGGTCTCGAATTGATCTTCAATTTTGGCGGATTAGGCTTGAACAAGGGTTTCCCTTGTTCTTTCTCCTTATGGTCGACCAACACACACACACACTAAGTGTGTGTTGTGTGTAAACCTTTTGTTTTTAAAACACAAGTATCCTTTTTACACAGCTTTGGTCCCTCAAGTTTAGTTTCGATTAAATATCAAGTTACAACTCATTGTGTTGTCACTTATATACATGTTACTAACTAGGCTAATTTGTTCCTAGTTATGTTGTTTACGGGTTCACTTTTACCACTACTGGTCTTTTACCCGCTCTTTAATATTAACGTGTTTTTGATTACCAAACCCGTTTTTAGGGTGTTACAGGTTCTTACATCATCAATGGTTAAAAGCTAAAATTAAAATTATTCAACTGTTAACTGATTTTTTATTTGATTGATAAGGTATACCTTCTATAATTTGAAACATCTATTGTGTCTATGTTGTAAGAACTGATAAATATGTTGATTAGCTTATAGCTAATGGTACCAAGATATTAAGAAAAGTGTTTTCTCATGTGATTAAGAGTTCAGGTTATATGATAGTCACAAAGGTGTAGAGTGAAGACTATTATTAAAGAGTGTATGAGTATTAAGTAAAAAAAATCTAACTTAAAAAAATAACATCATTTTTTTATTGTGAGAATTCAATAATAGCAGACTACCAATTTTCATTATAGTTATTTGTGTTTTCTTTTACCAAAAAAAAGTAACATAATTTTGTTTTTAATAAATTTGTGTTCACCTGTTTTGCTAAAGCGTATCAGTTGCAATCAGTTTACCTATCAAATCATGATACATATTAAAACCACTTAAAATGCAAAAAAAAAAGAAACATTGTAATATACAATTCAATAATCATCTATCATACAATAAATTTCATGAATAGTAAAGTTAATTAAGGGTATGAGAAGAGTAAAATATATACAATTTTACTTTTACTTCATAGGAATAGAGGGTATGCTTTTCTATAATCATCATCATACAACAAATTTCATGAATAGTAAAGTTAATTAAGGGTCTGAGAAGAGTAAAATATATATAGTTTTACTTTTACTCCGTAGGAATAGAGGGTATGCTTCTAGTGAGACCTTCCGACTCGATAGTAGTTTTGTATCAAGCTCTAGACATGAGGTACATAACACTCAACAATCGGGACAAAGGCGATTTGTGGATATACCCCTTGTCTTTCGACTATCAACGCCACTACATGATGCATGATTGGTCATCTGCCGCTTTTAACGCTATTTTCATGAAATTAGTAAAATAACGTTAAAATTAATACAATTTCACTTTTACTCCTGAGAGCCAACACATGTAAACTTCAAACGCACATACCGCAAGCAGGGATATGATGGCATTTTTCATATAAGCAAATTATATGTGTAAAGTGATAACAGAACTTAAAACTTATATTTTTTTAAATTGCGTTTAAAACTCCCCCCAATACTCGAGTGTCTCTTCTTGAGATAGGATATCAACCGTCCATATTGATTTTAATGTTTCAGACATGGCTCACCCAAAAAGACTATCAAGAAGTAAACTCACCACCATAAAAAATCCTTTAGTTAAAAATTTGAACTTGAGACAATAAAGATTCTAATCTCTTACCATCATCACCTTACCCCATTGGACTAGAAGGCCATTGCACTTAAAACTTATATTGTTATCGAAAATATTTACAATTTAATGAACACGATATTAATATATTATATGATAAAATTGGTTATCACTTTGAATGCATTCATTAAAGAGACTTTTAAATGCTCTAAATGCAACTCATGAGAGAGTCGAGTTTAATTTCATGATTGAATTGTTCAACAATATCTTTTATTTTGAAAGGTAATTGCTCAACAATGTCTATCACAAATATCTTCAAACATAGCCCGTATTTCACGTATACACAATTTTTTCTTGAATATTTATTATTTAGTAGGTACAAACAAATACGTAATGTTTTACAGGTTTAGTTATAAATGGAGTAAGAATTTTATAAACTCAAACTAAACTCAACTCTATTGTAATTTTACGATGCTTAAACCCAAATTCCATATATTTTAAATTGGTAAGGGCCTCATTAATAAATGATAAAACTTGGGGAAAATTCTTTCACATGTTGTTGTACATTTAACAAAAAGAACGGTCTAGTACTGATTAACAATTTTAGTACCAAAACTGATAGTCGTTTTTATTGTATCTATCGATATAAACATATCTCAGTATTTTTTTGATCTATAACCTAAAAAAATTAACTCATGATGTGTCAAAAAAATAAAATAAGTCGTGATATACCCAAAAAAATATCGACACATGTTTTACATTAACCGAAATCAATATAAATACCGATACTGGTACCGATGTTGTTCAATTAAGGTATCAGTTTGATTGTTTACGATATCGGTATATAGTTTACGATATCAAAAAGTTACTTTATTATTGAAACAATTTCATTTTAATAAAACTTATATCGAATGTTAAAAAAAACAACAAAACATAACGGCGTATTATTTTTTTTATGTTATATAACTCAAGTTCTTAAAAATATCAAATGAAAATACTTTGGTTTATATGGTGGCATCATCAACTTATTTTACTAGATATTTCCCAAGTCAGGCATCAGTACGCCCCGTCTCATTGAGGGGGTAAGGGTTGCTACATCGTTAAAATAAATATATTAGACTATTTCACCATCATTAAAATAGACAATATCAAAACAAATATAAAGTTGTTTATAAGTTCCATATATCCCTTTTAAATGTCGATATTTTGCTTCTCAAATATTTGATCTGCCAAGTGCATAAGCTCAGACAGTCAGACTAAACATGGGTTACGAACAAACGCCTTTGAATCAATTAAACATGCAAGTAAATAGGTAAATTAATCAAGCATGCAAATAAACGGGTGAATTAGTTAAGCACACAAACAAGTTCATCATGAATTCAAAAATCATGCAATTAATTAATCAAGCATGTGAATTGTTGCTTAAGCAAAGTGTAAGCAAGCAGGTGAATGATTAAGCTGATCTGCAGGGCCGTTCCTATAGGTTCTGTAGGTTAGGAAAAGGCCTAGCGCCTCCAAAAAACAAAGGCCTTTAATTTTTAGTTTTGTTTGTTTATATTATATGCGTATTAGGTCTAAATGAACTAACAAACAAGTAAAGATATAATGAGCCAAACATATAAAACATTTAGGTGTTGTTGTTTTTTCAGAGGTAAAACGTCTTTAGTCTACGGACCACATCTGCAGACATCTGTAACAGAAGAGGTGGATCAAACCTTTGCAGTCTGTAAGAAAAAGACTGTTTGTTTTTTAGCTTCTCCAAGCTGCTGAAATATAGGTAAACTGATTTATTAAACTTAAAAAAGTTTTCCAACATTCATAAAAACACAATAATACTTATACAAGTGCTAAATCATCAGAAAAATTAATATCAAACAATCACAACAATTAACGTTAAACAATAAAAAAATTAGCAACACAAAATTAAAATCATAACATAAAAAAACCAACAAAAATAAACATCATGTAAATAAAAAAACAAGAACACTAAAATAATAAAAGGGAAAGTGCAAAAAAACCTGAAAAGAGAGGACAGAGCGCACGGTGAGAGGAGGAAGAGTGGCGGCGGCGGTAGGAGGAAGGGGAGGTAGTGTGGGGTGGGCAAAGGTGAGGATTGTGTGTTACATTGGGTTCGTGAAATGAAACGAAAAGATGACGCATAGACCTTTAAGAAAGGTACTTCGAGAAACAAGAAGAAATTGCAGAAAAGGTCTGTGTGGTCTGCGTCAGAGGAAAAAGAGGCCAGGAACCTCTAGTCTGAAAAGAAACAAAGAAGCACCTTAGGCCGTGCATGTTCGTAAAGAATAATGGCCCCGAATCGCCATTCTTTTCTTGAAACACCGCATCTACCTTCAAACGCATCTTTTGCTTCTATCCGCATTCCTCACAACCTCTCATTAACCAATCTGCATCAAAAATTTATCTAAACAATTATAATAACTTATATACACAAACGATATAACTATAAGAAAAGATTAACATTGCCAACTATAAGTTTTTTAGTTTATAATTGTCGGTTCCAAATATGGGTAAGAGAAGGGTTTATATTGAATTTTTTTAAAGAACCTAGACTTTTGTGTAACTTTAAAAAGATGCTAACTATAAGTGTTTTAGTTTATAATCGTAGGTCCCAGACCTGAGTAAAAGAGAAGAGTTTATACTCGAAAGTATTTTAAAAAGGCCCCAAGTTTGTAGTTATGTCCCAACAATTGTTTTCTATTATAATTGAAATTCAAAAGATAAATACATAAGTAGGAAGATATTATCAACAACTGTTTTCTATTAGAATCAAATGATTACAAGTTACAATTGAATGAGTTTATTCTTATGTCCCAACAATTGTTTTCTATTATAATTGTCACTCACAAATCTATTGTATTTTTAAACGAAATGGATCAACAACAAAGAGTTGTTCATGTAATATTTTTCGTAAAGGAATCCCTGAAACCCGATTTATAACGTAAACTAGACCCAAACTATTCGAGAAAACAAAAAAATTGCAGAACCCAACGTCTGTGCATGGTCTGCGTCACGCAGGAAAAAGAGGCCAGGAACCTCTAGTCTGAAAAAAACAAAGAACACCTTAGGTCCAAAAGTTGAAGAACTAATGGCCCGAATCCCTTTTTTCTTGAACACCGTCATCTACCTTCAACGCATCTTTTGCTTCTATCCGCATTCCTCACAACCTCATTAAACAATCTGCATCAATAAATTTAATCTAAACATATATTATACTTATATACACACACCATATAACTTAGAAAAGATTAACATTGCCAACTATAAGTTTTTTAGTTTATAATTGTCGGTTCCAAATATGGTAAGAGAAGGTTTATATTGAATTTTTTTAAAGAACCTAGACTTTTGTGTAACTTTAAAAAGATGCTAACTATAAGTGTTTTAGTTTATAATCGTAGGTCCCAAACCTAAGGAAGGTTTATCAAAAAAAGCCAGGAGATGTTTTATTAATGAAAAGATAAATACTAAGTGTATTCAACAATGTTCTATTAATAATATTGTAAATATCCACAATTGTTTATAAAGTCATCACAACATGTATTTTAACGAATGGTATCACAAAAAGATTAAGTTCATGAATATTTATTCTAAAGGAATCCCGAACAACGTTTATTATTATAATCTGTACAACATGCCAATATTTTAATAAAACAATTTTTTCATTTTGTGTACACCAAAATATAATTATTTAAAAATCAAGGATTTAACCTAGTAAAGGTTCATTAAATAATTTATTATAAGGAATCCTGAAAGCTGCCATTTTTAATAACGATACAACTATGACCAAATATTTAAATAAAATGCGAGATATTTAAATATCATTCTAATAGGTAGCCCGAAAAGAAATAATTAAATATTTAAATAAATCAAGGGCAATTGTAAAGCATGAACTTAAATAGAATCTTATTGAATATAAGGAAAATTGATATATATAAAAACTAATAGTAAAAAAATTTGTTATGCATTGTTTAAAACTAAGCTATGATTGTATAATAACAAATGTAGAGGATGAATTGAATATGTAATGTAGGAATAGAAACAAACACATGCTGGAGTTAAATAATAATGTTCAAGAAATTATAATTTTGATACATAATGATACTTGAAAATCATAGATTAATTTGATGATTAAGTTGGAAAAGTTTGTAAGGGTTGAATTGATAGCTAATGTGATAGTGGAATTGAATTGCTATTGAGATGATTAATTTCGATTTTAAACATAGAAACTTGAAAAGATGTTGTTACATGGTTGATGACAAAGTTATAGTCTTGATAAGGGTAGTGTAACATCTAGATATAAGGTGCTTGATGTTATGCCTAGATCATTGTAAATTGTTCAAGAACATGAAAGAATTAAATAAATAAAATTTTGATAAACATATGCACTTGTATATAGTATGATGGAGTCTAAATGGTTAATCGGATTGAACTATATAGGCAAATTGGGCGAAACCACAAGTGACCAAGCCGGGGTGGATATACGATTGAAGGGAAAGCTCTAAGGTACGTAGGTTAATACTTCTGAAGATTTTAAATTTTAATTTGGTAGAACAAGAAGTTAATAGAAGGTTTGGTTAATGAAAGCGATGGATTTCGCTAAAGTAACCAAACGAGTCAAAATGTTAAATATAGGAAGGTTTGGTTAATCAAAGCGATGAATTTCGCTAAAGTAACCAAACATGTCGAAATGTTAAATAAAGGAAGGTTTGGTTAATTAAAGCGATGGATTTCGCTAAAGTAACCAAACGGATCGAAATGTTAAATATAGAAGGTTTGGTTAGTTAAAGCGATGGATTTCGCTAAAGTAACCAAACGGGTCAAAATGTTAAATATAGGAAGGTTTGGTTAATCAAAGCGATTGATTTCGCTAAAGTAACCAAATAGGTCGAAATGTTAAATAAAGGAAGGTTTGGTTAGCGATGGATTTCGCTAAAGTAACCAAACGGATCGAAATGTTAAATAAAGAAGGTTTGGTTAATCAAAGCGATGAATTTCGCTAGGTAACTAAACGGATCAAATGTTAAATAGAGGAAGGTCTGGTTGATCAAAGTGAGTGTTATCTCGCTAAACTAACCAAATGGTTCAAACATTAAAAGAAGGAAAGTTTGATACATATTGATTCAAATACGAAAATAACCTTTTTGGTTTAAAGGTGGAAAAAGGGTAATTCTAGAAATTTTAGCGTAATTGATTGAATAACATATAAATTATGATGTAATCATCTTGAGAATGTGTTATATATATTTACATAATTAATAGATCTGCAAAACGATGATGTTTAACAAGTTTGTTTAGTTATTGTACAAACGGGTCAAAAGTTCTACTTTTACGGATCGAGAATAAGAGAGTTTAAAACCTATGTATCGAATGTATTATAGAATTAAAAACAAGAAATAATATTGTACGAATACTTTTTTATCAGTTCCGAAGCATATCTTGTTGTACGGAACCTGAAATGGTCGAACGGAAGAATAAAATAACTCTGCAGCAAAAGCGCTGCAAAGGAGGCGTTGCGATGACCAGTTGGGCCGTCGCCGACACAAGGCTCATGTCCGATGCTCTAACCTACTGTCTACTGTAGGCAAGCTTCGATGCTACTTTAGAGAAAGCATCACCGACGCGGTCTTTTGCCGTCGCCGACGCCACTTAAATTATTACTGAACTAGATTTTGAATTCTTGTTAAATTAGTTATGTGTTATTTGTGAATTCAGTAGGAAATCGAAGATGTCAGCCTTGTACACGAAGATCAAGTGAACAAGAAGAACCGAACTGTAACATCCGTGTAAATCGGGTTTCGAAAACCCGCCCCATTTTATCAATCAAAGAACATTCATTTACGTCGTTTAGTTTATTATTTACAATATTGGTTATATATAATGATGAAATAAATTTATGATGAAAGTATAAGAAATAATATAATATAATCCTTTAATTTATAAAATAAATCAACTAATTAATAATTATTTATAATAAATTCAAAAAGATAATAGAAATAGTAAAGGAAAAACGGTTTCAAAATAAAAGGAATGAACCGGGATCGAACCCGGGTTCCCCGATTTCACACAAACCACAAACACCACTGAACTGCACACACGAGTTGTGTAAATGTTAGAATCTTAAAACTCTTATGTCGAATCTAAGTTGGAACCTGCAACAAATGGCAGCAATCGAAGACGCGCCTTTTCCTTCCTTTTTGAATTTCTCCGACAACTGGCTCGGGATTATCTTTGGCAACACCCAAATTAGCTGGCTGTCACCTTCAATTACCTTAACTGATTCAAAAAATGAAATCGAGATCCGCTCTGTTTTTCATCTATAAATACCGACCATTATCGCACTAATCAACTCGCTCATACCCTCAATTCACTCTCTAAACCATTGTCGTCGGAAAATCTTGGCCACCGGAGAAACCCACCAGAATAATCGAAACCCACTCGCCGGAGAAAAATAACCGTGATTCTCCACTTCTGTTATTCGGTAGATTTCTGCTCTTTTCAATTAAATATTTGTAGTCAACTTAGTATATTGAATGATTTAAACAGAACTGGAATAGTATAAAATCGGCGGGTACGATTCTGGGTTGTTATGGGAAGAAGATGAGGGTTTTCGGAGTATTTTTATGTAATTAAAATACCAGTAGTGTCGGGTTGGACACCCAACCAGTTGGTTGGACTGGGTGTAAACCGAACCCACGGTCACCGGTTCGAACCCCGTCTCACACACCGGCCGGATCAGATAATTTTCCTTTTTAAAATTAATCAAAATTGAATGTACTTAATTTGTGTATAAGATTAATTAAAATCCGGATTCTTAAGGGTTAGACACGTAGCTCAGTTGGAAGAGTGCGTGCACGCAACCGAGGGGTCACGGGTTCGAGCCTCACACACGCATGCTTACAACACCAAATGAACCGGTCTGACACGTGTCAGACTGTCATTTTTTTATTTTTCTTTTTATTTTTATTTTACTTCTATTTTATTCTTACTTTTCTTTTATCATTTCATAGTTTTATTAAAAGAGAATATATTTAAAAGAAAACACTTAAAAACACATAATTTCAAGGGCTTAATTATATCAATACAAATCATAAAATTAACTTAAAATCTCAAATATTAGTTTATTTATTTATCGCATTATTATTTTTAGGTTAGTACTTCTTCTTCGGTTAAATCCGCAACCCGTGCGCTCTCTTTTCCACTCAAGAATACGCAACCAATGTGAGTGAATCTCTACAAATTCCCCGTTTTAATCATGTTTTGGGGTGTATCATGTGTCGTACCATTTCTTTTATTTTATTTAACACGTGTGCTCATATCATTTCGTGATCAAATGTGTATTATTGTTATGTGGTTTATATGTGGATACATTTTATCGTTTCAGTGCAATCATTTCATTAGGCCCATCAGTTCCTCGTGGGATACGGGTTGAGCATCAGGTGCCTCATTAGATCGGCTCCGTTTGATTGAGCCTTGATCTCAAATACATCATTCATTATGTCATATGATCATACAATGTGGTTTGTGATTGGTTACATATATACATCTGCTCACATGTGATTCATGCACAATTTTATTTAAACAAACATAAAATTTAATTATTTAAATGTTTTATCAAGGTTCACTTGCCAACTTTTGTTGACCCAAATTTCCTGTTTTACGCATGATACAGGTGAACAAGCTGAGGAACGAAACACATAGGATGGCCTTAGAAGAATAAGCAATTTATTTCGTTTGGAACAATCGTTTTGTTTATTGTTTGTGTTTGTATGAATTTTATGTTAGACATTTGAAGTTAATTTAAATTTAATAAATATGAAACTTATTAGTAAATATCATGAGCTTTGGTGATAACCCAATCATGCCCCGACTTTTATTCTGCTGCGGGTCGGGGTGTGACAGATTGGTATTATAGCTTGTGACTATAGGGATATAGGATAGGTTATTAGACCCTTTGAGCCTATACTATAGTTGATTAGCTTTTAATTGTTTATGTGTTACATGCAAAATTCATGAAGTTTATATGTTTCATGTTTATTTTCACACACAATATTATGCAAGGACACTCACAAGTACATGTTAATATGTAATGCTCATCATAGTTCATATCTCCATAACATATCATATCTATGAAAGCACACACCTCACGATTTCACAACTTCCATGATTTCTTTTCAAAGATTTTTGCAATGTTTTCATATTTTTCAAATCACATCAAAGTGAGTTTTCACGACGAGTATGTAGTAACTGGAAGGGTACGAGTACCGGTAGTCGGAACGTCCTGTCTAGGCTTGGCATTCGTATAAATCCAAAACAAAGGACCAGTTTGCCTACCTGGGCACTAACGATGAGAGTACGAAGGACCTATTAGGCCAAAGCATGCTATACCAAATGTCGTGTGAACTAACCCCACTTTGAGTTGTCATTGTGTCTACACGTGGACACCCTCCGACCTTACATCTCGCAATCATGTTTTACGATTTTCATTCGGGTGATGTGAGTGTTAACCAGCCGACACCAATATGAACCCTACCAAGCCCAATAGTCATGGGGGCACACATGACTATACAGGCTATGGTATGGGAGACATTTGGAGGCCCAAACATGAGCAAGCCAAGACATCCAATGGATGTAGTTAAGTTATTTTCAATTATTATAAATGTTGTTTTCATTCTTTCTACGACGCATGACACCTAGAAAATTTCAAACTCAAAATCTCCCTACATATATTCATGTAGATGTCTGCTAGACACTTACGAGGAGGTAGAAGGTCAGGAAAGTCGAGCGAACGCTTGGCCATGAAAATTGCTCAACAAATGGCCGCAGTACTTCATGACATCGTACTACAAGTTCAACAAGCTCTCACCGCAAATCCCATCAACCCTCCGAACCAAGAAGACCAAAACGTTGCCAACCCTTCTCCCTAAACCACTAAATGCCCCTACAAACACTTCAAGTCCTGCGATCCCCCAAAATATGAAGGGACTGAAGGTGTCACCGCTCTCCTCCATTGGTTTGAGGAAATGGAAAACACCTTTCTCAATTGCGACTGTCCTGAGGATCGCAAGGTACGTTACGCTACTGGACGTTTGTTTGGGGTTACCCTTACCTGGTGGAACACGGAAAAAGGTAAGCGGTGTGTGGAAGATGCCATGGCCTTATCATGGGAGGAATTAAGAGAAATCATGACAAGACGCTTCTGCCCTAGAAGCGAGATCAAAAAGCTTGAAGACGAATTCTATTCCTTAAAACAAAAGGAAGGGGATCATACCTCCTACAACAAGAGGTTTCTTGAATTGAACCAGATGATTCCAACCTGTTCACCCCATTATACCGCTTAATCGAGCACTATATTCGAGGCCTCCCCTCGAAAATCCAAGATTCGGTTCTAAGCACTTCTTCCGCAACGCTCGAAACCGCAATGGAATTAGCTACGGAGCCTACTGAAAATCGCATACCAAATGACGATTTTAAAGATGAGAAGAAGAAAACAATTGTTGAAGCCCCCACTCCCACCCCATCGGGCTCCTCCTCAAAGTTTGCTGGTAAGAGGAAGCGAAATGGCAAGAACTTCGCCGTCACCCAAACCAACCCTCCCATCACTGCTGCTCCAATCACCCAAGTCGCCCCTCCAGTCGCACCATTCAAAAGGCCATACACTGGCCCACACCTAAAGTGTAACCGTTGCCAATACCATCACCCTCCTGAGAACCCTTGCCAACATTGCACAAGTTGTGGCCGTGCAGGTCACACTATCCAAACTTGCCGTACACTCCAACGATCAAACCGCAGTCAGCCTCCAACCCAAACCCAAAACCAAATGGTGGGCCAAGCCCAACAACCCTTACTTCTACCAGCTGCCCAACCCATAGCCCAACCTTACTACCAACCCAACTACCCCATGATGCAACCCATAAGAGCCTGTTTTAACTGTGGGGACTCAAACCACTTCAGAAATACTTGCCCACGCCTGGTAAATTCAAAAATATAATAAAAATAGTAAAGGAAAAATGGTTTCAAAATAAAAGGAAGGAACCGGGATCGAACCCGGGTTCCCCCGATTTCACACACACCAGAAACACCACTGGACTGCACACACGAGTTGTGTAAATGTTAGAATCTTAAAACTCTTATGTCGAATCTAAGTTGGAACCTGCAACAAATGGCAACAATCGAAAACGCGCCTTTTCCTTCCTTTTTGAATTTCTCCGACATCTGGCTCGGGATTATCTTTGGCAACACCCAAATTAGCTGGCTGTCACCTTCAATTACCTTAACTGATTCCAAAAACAAAATCGAGATCCCCTCTGTTTTTCATCTATAAATACCGACCATTATCGCACTAACCAACTTGCTCATACCCTCAATTCACTCTCTAAACCAGTGTCGTCGGAAAACCTTGGCCACCGGAGAAACCCACCGGAATAATCGAAACCCACTCGCCGGAGAAAAATAACCGTGATTCTCCACTTCTGTTATTCGGTAGATTTCTGCTCTTTTCAATTAAATATTATGTAGTCAACTTAGTATATTGATGATTTAAACAGAACTGGAATAGTATAAAATCGGCGGGTACGATTCTGGGTTGTTATGGAAAGAAGATGAGGTTTACGGAGTATTTTTATGTAATTAAAATACCAGTAGTGTCGGTTGGACACCCAGCCCAGTTGGTTGGACTGGGTGTAAACCGAACCCACGGTCACCGGTTCGAACCCCGTCTCACACACCGGCCGGATGAGATAATTTTCCTTTTTAAAATTTAATCAGAATTGAATGAACTTAATTTGTGTATAAGATTAATTAAAATCCGGATTCTTACGGGTTAGACACGTAGCTCAGTTGGAAGAGCTGCGTGCACGCAACCGAGAGGTCACGGGTTCGAGCCTCACACACGCATGCTTACAACACCAAATGAACCGGTCTGACACGTGTCAGACTGTCATTTTTTTATTTTTCTTTTTATTTTACTTCTATTTTATTCTATTTTATTCTTACTTTTCTTTTATCATTTCATAGTTTTATTAAAAGAGAATATATTTAAAAGAAAACACTTAAAAACACATAATTTCAAGGGCTTAATTATATCAATACAAATCATAAAATTAACTTAAAATCTTAAATATTAGTTTATTTATTTATCGCATTATTATTTTTAGGTTAGTACTTCTTTTTCGGTTAAATCCGCAACCCGTGCGCTCTCTTTTCCACTCAAGAATACGCAACCAATGTGAGTGAATCTCTACAAATTCCCCGTTTTAATCATGTTTTGGGGTGTATCATGTGTCGTACCATTTCTTTTATTTTATTTAACACGTGTGCTAATATCATTTCGTGATCAAATGTGTATTGTTGTTATGTGGTTTATATGTGGATACATTTTATCGTTTCAGTGCAATCATTTCATTAGGCCCATCAGTTCCTCGTGGGATACGGGTTGAGCATCAGGTGCCTCATTAGATCGGCTCCGTTTGATTGAGCCTTGATCTCAAATACATCATTCATTATGTCATATGATCATACAATGTGGTTTGTGATTGGTTACATATATACATCTGCTCACATGTGATTCATGCACAATTTTATTTAAACAAACATAAAATTTAATTATTTAAATATTTTATCAAGGTTCACTCGCCAACTTTTGTTGACCCAAATTTCCTGTTTTACGCATGATACAGGTGAACAAGCTGAGGAACGAAACACATAGGATGGCCTTAGAAGAATAAGCAATTTATTTCGTTTGGAACAATCGTTTTGTTTATTGTTTGTGTTTGTATGAATTTTATGTTAGACATTTGAAGTTAATTTAAATTTAATAAATATGAAACTTATTAGTAAATATCATGAGCTTTGGTGATAACCCAATCATGCCCCGACTTTTATTCTGCTGCGGGTCGGGGTGTGACAGATTGGTATTAGAGCTTGTGACTATAGGGATATAGGATAGGTTATTAGACCCTTTGAGCCTATACTATAGTTGATTAGCTTTTAATTGTTTATGTGTTACATGCAAAATTCATGAAGTTTATATGTTTCATGTTTATTTTCACACACAATATTATGCAAGGACACTCACAAGTACATGTTAATATGTAATGCTCATCATAGTTCATATCTCCATAACATATCATATCTATGAAAGCACACACCTCACGATTTCACAACTTCCATGATTTCTTTTCAAAGATTTTTGCAATGTTTTCATATTTTTCAAATCACATCAAAGTGAGTTTTCACGACGAGTATGTAGTAACTGGAAGGGTACGAGTACCGGTAGTCGGAACGTCCTGTCTAGGCTTGGCATTCGTATAAATCCAAAACAAAGGACCAGTTTGCCTACCTGGGCACTAACGATGAGAGTACGAAGGACCTATTAGGCCAAAGCATGCTATACCAAATGTCGTGTGAACTAACCCCACTTTGAGTTGTCATTGTGTCTACACGTGGACACCCTCCGACCTTACATCTCGCAATCATGTTTTACGATTTTCATTCGGGTGATGTGAGTGTTAACCAGCCGACACCAATATGAACCCTACCAAGCCCAATAGTCATGGGGGCACACATGACTATACAGGCTATGGTATGGGAGACATTTGGAGGCCCAAACATGAGCAAGCCAAGACATCCAATGGATGTAGTTAAGTTATTTTCAATTATTATAAATGTTGTTTTCATTCTTTCTACGACGCATGACACCTAGAAAATTTCAAACTCAAAATCTCCCTACATATATTCATGTAGATGTCTGCTAGACACTTACGAGGAGGTAGAAGGTCAGGAAAGTCGAGCGAACGCTTGGCCATGAAAATTGCTCAACAAATGGCCGCAGTACTTCATGACATCGTACTACAAGTTCAACAAGCTCTCACCGCAAATCCCATCAACCCTCCGAACCAAGAAGACCAAAACGTTGCCAACCCTTCTCCCTAAACCACTAAATGCCCCTACAAACACTTCAAGTCCTGCGATCCCCCAAAATATGAAGGGACTGAAGGTGTCACCGCTCTCCTCCATTGGTTTGAGGAAATGGAAAACACCTTTCTCAATTGCGACTGTCCTGAGGATCGCAAGGTACGTTACGCTACTGGACGTTTGTTTGGGGTTACCCTTACCTGGTGGAACACGGAAAAAGGTAAGCGGTGTGTGGAAGATGCCATGGCCTTATCATGGGAGGAATTAAGAGAAATCATGACAAGACGCTTCTGCCCTAGAAGCGAGATCAAAAAGCTTGAAGACGAATTCTATTCCTTAAAACAAAAGGAAGGGGATCATACCTCCTACAACAAGAGGTTTCTTGAATTGAACCAGATGATTCCAACCTGTTCACCCCATTATACCGCTTAATCGAGCACTATATTCGAAGCCTCCCCTCGAAAATCCAAGATTCGGTTCTAAGCACTTCTTCCGCAACGCTCGAAACCGCAATGGAATTAGCTACGGAGCCTACTGAAAATCGCATACGAAATGACGATTTTAAAGATGAGAAGAAGAAAACAATTGTTGAAGCCCCCACTCCCACCCCATCGGGCTCCTCCTCAAAGTTTGCTGGTAAGAGGAAGCGAAATGGCAAGAACTTCGCCGTCACCCAAACCAACCCTCCCATCACTGCTGCTCCAATCACCCAAGTCGCCCCTCCAGTCGCACCATTCAAAAGGCCATACACTGGCCCACACCTAAAGTGTAACCGTTGCCAATACCATCACCCTCCTGAGAACCCTTGCCAACATTGCACAAGTTGTGGCCGTGCAGGTCACACTATCCAAACTTGCCGTACACTCCAACGATCAAACCGCAGTCAGCCTCCAACCCAAACCCAAAACCAAATGGTGGGCCAAGCCCAACAACCCTTACTTCTACCAGCTGCCCAACCCATAGCCCAACCTTACTACCAACCCAACTACCCCATGATGCAACCCATAAGAGCCTGTTTTAACTGTGGGGACTCAAACCACTTCAGAAATACTTGCCCACGCCTGGTAAATTCAAAAATATAATAAAAATAGTAAAGGAAAAATGGTTTCAAAATAAAAGGAAGGAACCGGGATCGAACCCGGGTTCCCCCGATTTCACACACACCAGAAACACCACTGGACTGCACACACGAGTTGTGTAAATGTTAGAATCTTAAAACTCTTATGTCGAATCTAAGTTGGAACCTGCAACAAATGGCAACAATCGAAAACGCGCCTTTTCCTTCCTTTTTGAATTTCTCCGACATCTGGCTCGGGATTATCTTTGGCAACACCCAAATTAGCTGGCTGTCACCTTCAATTACCTTAACTGATTCCAAAAACGAAATCGAGATCCCCTCTGTTTTTCATCTATAAATACCGACCATTATCGCACTAACCAACTTGCTCATACCCTCAATTCACTCTCTAAACCAGTGTCGTCGGAAAACCTTGGCCACCGGAGAAACCCACCGGAATAATCGAAACCCACTCGCCGGAGAAAAATAACCGTGATTCTCCACTTCTGTTATTCGGTAGATTTCTGCTCTTTTCAATTAAATATTATGTAGTCAACTTAGTATATTGATGATTTAAACAGAACTGGAATAGTATAAAATCGGCGGGTACGATTCTGGGTTGTTATGGAAAGAAGATGAGGTTTACGGAGTATTTTTATGTGATTAAAATACCAGTAGTGTCGGTTGGACACCCAGCCCAGTTGGTTGGACTGGGTGTAAACCGAACCCACGGTCACCGGTTCGAATCCCGTCTCACACAACCCCGTCTCACACAATTGTGAATGAAACTTTAATATATATATATATATATATATATATATTGTAAAATACTTATTTTATAACATGGGTATTACATCTTGTTTGCCTTAATACTTGGTCGTTAATTAAATTGAAATAATTACAAGGTAAATATAAATACATATATATATATATACCCATTTATTAAAAATACTAATTTTAGTACCACGAAAGATAACATAATGAGTATATATAAGATAACATAATGGGTATATATATATATATATATATATATATATATATATATATATATATATATATATATATATATATATATATAATGAGAACCTTCTTGAGTTGTGAGAACCATGAGAATTAGGTCTTCCAAAAAGTTTTTCCAAAAAAAAAAAGTTTTCTCAAAAATCTTAAAAAAAATCATTTGTTCGGCAAAAAAATGCCGCATGCACAAATTTACATGAGGTGTAAAAAATATTATCATCGTAATAAAATTTACATTAGCGTGTAAATAAAACTTACATTTGGCATAATTACAGACATGGTGAGACTAAAGTCGAAACATATTGAGCGTTATATATAGGTGGTTAGACCCAAAGGTGCGAAGTATAGTGAATTCAGTGTATAGCATCTGACGATGCATAGTGTTGTGTCTTGAGCCGGCACAATTACATTTGACATGGTTAGGAAGGGCATTCTGAAGATGCCTGGAGAGTCGTCCAGTGCTAAGAGAAGATTATGATTCCAAGGTCGCAGGGAAACCAACAGAATAAACGTACCCGATCCACGAACCAAAGCTATGCTGTGACTACCTCAGACATGAGACAAGATAATTACAAAGGACTATGACCGAAATGTAGTAAGTGTAGTTACCATCATCTGGTAGAATGTTGAACCATAATGTGCAATAAATGTCGAAAGATTATTCACCCTTCAAACTGTTCATACCAACCCAATCATTCCCAACTCCCACGACCCTAACCGATTCAACAACAACAACCTTACCAACATAACCAACCACCGACGTACTGACGTGCTTACTTCGGCTGTGGCAGTACAGAACACTTCAAGAGAAATATCCCAAACTTAACCAAGGACCGATAATAGTTTACTTACACATATGTAATATATATGTATATTTAGGGTATGGTTCATGTGAGAACCACCTTTATTACGAGAACCGCGAGAACTAATGTGAAAACAATAAAATACCTTAAAAAATCTAAAAAACACATAAAAATTGTTTTTTAATATTTTTTAAATCGCTATATTTCGTTACAAAAAAATAAAATTTGAGTAACAATTATCAATGCACATGTGCATATATATCATTTCTTGGACAAATTACGTAATACATTAACAGTAGTAGACAAATGCACTTTCATTATACTACCATCCGTAATATACTACTTTTTACATTACCAATATTAAAAATGCACATGTGCATCACTATGTATAACCATAATATAACGTGTTTTGTTACAAAAAGTTTGTGATTTTAAATGATGAAATAGGCCCATATACATATTTTTTTGGTTAGTTATATCTAGTGGTTGATGGTTTGGTTATATATGTCACTTTATGATGTAATATGTTGTTTGGATAGTATAGAGGGAGTTGATATACATGTAATAAAATGAAATATTGGTAATGGTATTGTAATATGGATGGTGGTACATAATGGTATTGTATTATGGATGGTAGGAGGTAATGGTATTGTATTATGGATGATAGGAGGTAATGGTAGTGTATTTTGGATGGTATGATAGATGAAAGGAAAAATGTATTCAAAGTAGTGTAACAAAATACGTTGTATCATGTTCATACATATAGATGCACATCTGCATTTCTAATATTGTTAATGTAAAAAGTAGTGTATTATGGATGGTAGTGTAAATAAAAATGCAACTGTCTAATATTGGTAATATATTACAGAATTTGTCAAAGAAATGGTACATATGCGCATGTGCATGGATAATTGTTACTCGAAATTATTTTTTTTGGTTTTTTTAGTGACGAAAAATAGTGATTTTTACAAAAAAAATATTGTGTGTTTTTTTATTTCTTTATGTATTTTTCGTTGTATTCACATTCTTTCTAACGGTTCTTGCAATAAAAGAGGGATCCTTTTCCTATATATATATATATATATATATATATATATAATTAGTTTGAGAAACTTATATGTAAATTGACGGTTAATATAATTGATAATGGATTATGAGTATTAAAATTTACATATATGAAAACAAACAATCGTTTGGAAAATTGGCGATTAATGCGAAAATTTACATATATCTAAATAGACAATTAGTTTGAAAATGCATAACCAATATGAAGATTTACGTATACGTATACAGACGTTGAATTTAATGAAATTGATGACCGGTCCAATCTCCTTTCTAGTCTATATAATTATAACTACATAATTTATCAGATGATGACCCACAGACCAATTGGTTTGTGGAGAGGTGGGAATGTTTTCCTTCGAGGTTTCTGTCTGGGTAACGCCGGTTCGAATCACGGGGATGCAAATTTATGCAAAGCCTCCGGGCGAAGGGTCGAAACGGCCCGCATGCGCGTGGATTCGAACTCGGGGGGGGCTAGGTCGCTGGCCGCGGTCCTAGTCCAGGTGAGTTGTTTGCCGTCCAAAAAAAAAACTACATTATTTATCGTGATAAGGGAAGGTTAATTTGAAAGAAATTTAATTTGAGAAGAAAAAGAAGAAAGAGAATAATGGTAAAACACTAAATAGTTTATAACTTCTCTTATTAATTATATTATCTCTCATTAATAAAACAAAAACATTTTATCCTATACATTTCAAAATTTAGCCTACATATCTTACATTTACCGGAATTTACCCTACACACATGTAAATTTACCCTACACATTTCAAAATTTATCCTAACATACTAAATTTCATACACATGTCGAAAATTGTCCTACACCATAAATTATTTTATCTTGAAAGAGTATATGAAAAAAATGTGTTACAAGTTTAATTAAATAGCTAATTAATGATAATTATAGATTTAACTATATGCCATTTTTTCATAACAATAAATACACACATTAAATGAAGTAAATGAAGAATTTCTATTAGTTTAAAAGTTATTCTTTTTATTCTTACAAAATTTTTCTTCTTATTTGAACTATCCACTATTCTCATATATAACTACCACATACATACACTGTCACACCCCTACCTGCAGCGGAATAAAAGTCGGGGCATGATTGGGTTATCATCAAAGCTCATGATATTTACTAAAAAGTTTCATATTTATTAAATTCAAAATTTAAAATTTAAATCTCCAACAAAATTTCATACAAACACAGATAAAATCCAAATGCTTGTTCCAACGAAATAACTTTATTCTTCTAGGCCATCCTAAGTGTTTCTTTCCTCAACTTGATCACCTGTATCATGCGTAAAATAGAGAAAATTTTGGGTCAACAAAAGTTGGCGAGTGAACCTTGATAAAACATTTAAATAATTGATTTTTATGTTTATTTAAATAAAATTATGCATAAATCACATGTGAGCAAATGTATATATGTAACCAATCACAAACCACATTGAATGAATATATGACATGAATGATAATGTATCTGAGATCAAGGCTCAATTGAACGGAGCCGATCTAATGAGGCACCTGATGCTCAACCCGTATCCCACGAGTAACTGATAGGCCTAATGAAATGAGTGCACTAAAATGATAAAATGTATCCACATATAAACCACGCTACAAGCAATACACATTTAATCACGAACTGATATAAGCACAAGTATTAAATAAAATAAAAAATAACACGACACATGATACACCCCAAAACGTGATTAAAACGAGGAATTTGTAGAGATTCACTCACCGTGGGTGCGTATTCTTGATCGGGATGAGAGCGCACGAGTTGGGAGTTTAACCGATGAAAAAGGTACTAACCTAAAATAACAACGCGATAACTCGATAAATAAATAAACTTACTTTTTGATTAAAAACCTTTGTTTAGATTTTTAAGTTATTTTTGTGATTTTTTATTAATATTTTAAACCCTTGCAATTTATGTATTTTTAGGTATTTTTAATAAATTTTTCTTTTAATATAACTATAGAATAAATAAATAAAAAAATAAATAAATAAAATAATAATAAAAAAAAAATTGTCAGTCTGACAGGCTGACTGTCAGACTGGTTCGCGGGGATAATTGGCATGCGTGTATTGAGGCTCGAACCCGTGACCTCTCGGTTGCGTGCACGCAGCTCTTCCAACTGAGCTACGTGTCTAACCCGAAAGAAACATGATTTTAATTATTCTTATACACATTTTAGGTTCATTCAATTTTAATTAAATTTAAAAAGAGAATTAAATGGTCCGACATGTGTGAGTCGGGGGATTCGAACCGGCGACCTTGGTGATGTTACGCACCCAGCCCACCCAACTGGGCTGGGTGTCTAACCCGTCCATGAGGTTGGTGCGAGGTTGGATCGAGGGTATTTATAGGAAAGAGGTACACGGTTCAGGGAATGGTTTCGGCCGAAAATTTGGGGAGGTTTGATTTAAAATCGACCGTAACTGATTCCAAAAATAGGTAGTCCGCGTTGAGCTGGCGACAGAAGAGCTTGACAAGTTTTAAATCAGGAAACCCGCGTCGAAGATTGGGCGGGGTTCTTTGGTCGGAGTTGCAGGTTTTCCTCACATTGTGGGTATATACGCAATTTGTTTCCAGTTTCAAATCAATTGGTGTGTGTAGCTTGGTGGTGTTTGTGGTGGGTGTGTTGGTCAGGGAACTCGGGTTCGACCCCCGGCTTACCCATTTTTTTAAACGCTTTTATTTATGGGTTATTTTAAGCTAAAACAGTTTTAAATTTTATAGATTTAATATCTAATTGATTTCCTTATATTTTATTAAGATAATTTTTTTAACTTTATTTATTATCCTTTATTTAGTCAATTATTTAACAATAAATAAACGAATAAAAATAATCAAACGACGTAATCAAATATACTTCGATTGGTGAAATGGGGCGGGTTTTCGAAACCCAAAATGTTACAGTATCCCCTACTTTTAGAAATTTCGTCCCGAAATTTAAGTAGTAGTTGTAACCAGAAAGAGATGCGGGTACTTTTCTCGCATTGAGTTTTCACGTTCCCAGGTAAACTCGGGTCCCCGTTTTGACTCCCAACGCACCCTGAAAATTGGAATACGACTTCGCCTTAAACGCTTCTCACCGAAATCCATGATTTCCACTGTTCTTTCAATGAAGTGCATTGATTCGTCGACTTGAATGTCTTCTAGAGGGATATGGAGATTTTCGTCGGCGAGGCACTTTTTCAAGTTTGATACGTGGAACGTAGGATGTATTCTGTTGAGTTCTTCTGGTAGGTCAAGCTTGTAGGCTACAGGTCCTACTCTTTCGAGTATCTTAAAAGGTCATACGTAGCGCGGTGCTAGCTTTCCCTTTGGCCAAAACGAACCACTCCCTTCCACGGTTATACTTTCAAAAGTACTTGATCACCAACACAAAACTCCAAGGGCTTTCGTCGTTTGTCAGCATAACTCTTTTGACGACTTTGAGCCGCTAGAAGATTGTTTCAAAAAGGATTTTGTCGGTTGTTTCTTGAATCAATTCAGGTCCGGTGATTTGCGCTTCGCCAATTTCGTGCCAACATACTGGAGATCGGCATTTACGACCATATAAAGCTTCGAAAGGAGCCATGCCGATACGTGAATGATAGCTATTGTTGTACGAGAACTCGACTAACGGTAGATGAGCGTCCTAATTTCCTTTGAAGTCTATGACACACGCCCGAAGCATGTCTTCAAGGGTTTGGATGGTGCGTTCAGATTGACCATCAGTTTGAGGGTGAAAGGCGGTGCTAAGGTCTAACCGTGTACCCAAAGCGGTTTGTACGGCTTGCCATGTGCGTGAAGTGAAACGGCCATCACGGTCTGAAATGATGCTTAATGGTACACCATGACGGCTTACAATTTTGCTGATGTAGATACGAGCTAACTTTTCGTTCTTGAAGTCCTCGCGAATCGGAATGAAATGAGCTGATTTCATGAGACGATCAATGATTACCCATATGGTGTCATACCCACTGGAGGTGCGAGGTAACCCGGTAATGAAGTCCATGGTTATGTTTTCCCACTTCCAAACAAGTATTTCGGGTTGGACTAGAAGTCCTGAAGGTCTTTGATGTTCAGCTTTCACTTTGGAACATGTAAGGCACTTGGAAACAAAAACAGCGATATCCTTTTTCATGCCAGGCCACCAGTAGGTGTATCGTAGGTCTTGATACATCTTATCAGCTCCTGGGTGTACAGAGTATCGTGTTTTGTATGCCTCATTCATGAGGAAATCACGAAGGTTGTCGCGATCGGGAATCCATATGCGGTTTAAATAGTATAGAATACCATCGGATTTTGTTTCAGTTTTGAGTTCAGCTCCACATGACAGCTCATCGTGTACGTCATTTTCCGTTACAGAGATATGTTGAGCTGCCCGGATTCGATCCTTGATATCGGTTATGATTTGAGAACATAGAAGACGAATAGTGTTCGCATATCCCTTTCGACTAAGCGCATCAGCCACCACGTTTGCCTTGCCAGGATGATACCGAATCTCGCAGTCGTAATCGTTGAGCAGTTCGACCCATCTTCGTTGCCTCATATTCAACTCTTTTTGATTGAAGATATGTCGGAGACTCTTGTGGTCAGTGTATATTTCACACTTGGTACCGTAAAGATAATGTCTCCATATCTTGAGAGCGAACACAATGGCTCCAAGTTCCAGGTCGTGGGTGGTGTAATTTTTCTCATGAACTTTGAGTTGCCTGGAGGCATAGGCTATCACCTTTCCTCTTTGCATCAATACACAGCCTAGACCTTGCCCTGATGCGTCGCAATAAACCACAAAGTCATCGCAACCCTCAGGGAGTGTAAGGACAGGTGCGTCACAAAGTCTTTGCTTTAAAGTTTGGAAGGCCTCCTCTTGCTTAGGTCCCCAAATGAAGGGTTTTCCCTTGTGAGTCAAGGCCGTGAGCGGAACGGCGATACGGGAAAAATTGGCAATGAAGCGTCGGTAGTAACCAGCCAAGCCAAGAAATGACCTAACTTCGGTAGGGGTACGTGGTACTTGCCATTCTTGTAGTGCCTTGATTTTCGAAGGATCGACATGAATCCCTTTGTCATTGACGACATGACCGAGGAATTGTACCTCACTTAACCAGAATTCACATTTTGAGAACTTAGCGTAATGCTTTTCAGTCCTTAAGAGTGTAAGAATGAGTCGAAGGTGTCGCTCATGATCGGATTTTGACTTGGAGTAGATAAGAATGTCGTCGATGAAGACTATGACGAAACGGTCGAGATAGAGTTTGCATACTGTATTCATCAAATCCATGAAGACAGCGGGGGCGTTGGTTAAACCGAAGGGAATAACCATGAACTCATAATGACCATAACGAGTTCGGAAGGCAGTTTTTGGAATATCTTCTTCACGCACTCTAAGCTGATGATAACCAGAACGAAGGTCGATTTTGGAAAAACAGGTGGCGCCTTGAAGTTGATCTAGAAGGTCATCAATACGAGGCAGTGGATAGCGATTCTTAACCGTCAACTTGTTGAGTTCTCTATAATCAATGCACATGCGAAACGTTCCATCTTTCTTCCTCACAAAAAGAACGGGCGCACCCCAAGGCGATGAGCTAGGACATATGAATCTTTGTCAGTCAGCTCTTGCAGTTGACTGGCCAACTCTTGCATCTCGGATGGGGCTAACCTATAGGGAGATTTTACGACCGGTGTAGCGCCAGGCACAAGATCGATTCGAAATTAGACTTCTCGCATAGGAGGAAGTCCTGCAACGTCGTCGGGGAAAATTTGCGAGAATTCTTTCACAATTGGAATATCTTCGAGCTTCCTCTCCTTGCCTTCCTTCTTGACGACGTGAGCTAGAAATGCGACATAATTTTTGCAAAGATAACTTCGGGTTTGAAGGCAGGACATCAATTTGAGCCCTTTCGAAGAGTTTTCCCAATGATACGTAGTGTCTGACCTTCGGCCAGAGGAATACGAATGAACTTTTCATGGCACACCACTTCAGCGTGATGCTGGCTGAGCCAGTCCATGTCGATGATAACATCAAAACTTCCCAATTTCATAGGAATGAGATCAATTGAAAAATCGTGATCATTTAGGGTGAGAGTACAATCGCGTATAATAGAATTTAATGAAGTGGGTTTTCCGTCAGCAACTTCCACCGTCAGAGATTCAACGAGATTATCACGAGGTTGGTCGAGAATAGATTCGAATTTTAAAGACACAAAGCTCTTATCCGCACCAGTATCGAATAATATGGATGCATAACTACCATTTATGAGAAACGTACCGTTGACCACATTGTTGTCAGCCTTGGCTTGGTTGGCGTTGATATTGAAAGCTCTTCCTCTAGCAGGTGGAGGAGCTTGGTTAGCTTGGTTTACCGGGTTTGCTTGAGCTTGGGCATGGATGATGTTCACCAGGCGTGGGCAAGTATTCCTGAAGTGGTTTGGGTCCCCACAATTGAAACAAGCTCGCATGGATTGCATCATGGGGTAGTTGGGTTGGTAGTAAGGTTGGGCTGCGAGTTGTGCAGGTGGTAGAAGTAAGGGTTGTTGGGCTTGGCCCACCATTTGATTTTGGGTTTGGGTTGGAGGTTGACTGCGGTTCGATCGCTGAAGGGTACGGCAGGTTTGGATAGTGTGACCCGCACGGCCACAACTTGTGCAATGTTGGCAAGGGTTTTCAGGAGGGTGATGGTATTGGCAACGGTTACACTTTGGGTGTGGGCCAGTGTATGGCCTTTTGAATGGTGCGGCTGGAGGGGCGACTTGCGTGATTGGAGCAGCAGTGATGGGAGGGTTGGTTTGGGTGACAGCAAAGTTCTTGCCATTTCGCTTCCTCTTACCAGCAAACTTCGAGGATGAACCTGAGTGGTTTGGAATTGGGGTCTCAATGAGTGTTTTCTTCTTCTCATATTTAAATTTGCCATTTCAAATGCAATTTTCAGTGAGTTCCGTAGCTAACTCCATTGCGGCTTCGAGTGTTGCAGGCGAAGTGCTTAAAACCGAATCTTGGATTTTCGAGGGGAGGCCTCGAATGTGTGTTCAATTAGGCGGTATAATGGGGTGAACATATTGGGAACCATTTGGGATTCAACTCAAGAAACCTCTTGTTGTAGGAGGTGTGATCTCCTTCCTTTTACTTTAGAGAATGGAATTCATCTTCAAGTTCTTGATCTCGCTTCTAGGGCAGAAGCGTCTTGTCATGATCTCTCTTAATTCCTCCAATGATAAGGCATGGCATCGTCTACACCTTGCTTTCCTTTTTCCGTGTTCCACCAGGTAAGGGCTACCCCAAACAATCTTCCAGTCGCGTGACGTACCTTACGGTCCTCGGGACAGTCGCAATTGAGAAAGGTGTTTTCCATCTCCTCAAACCAGTGGAGGAGAGCGATGACACCCTCAGTCCCTTCATATTTTGGGGGATCGCAAGACTTGAAGTGTTTGTAGGTGCATTTAGTGGTTTTTGGAGGAGGGTTGGCGCGTTTTGGCCTTCTTGGTTTGGAGGGTTAATAGGGTTTGGCGAGAGCTTGTTGCACTTGTAGTACGATGTCAGGGAGTAATGCGGCCATTTGCGTGGCCAAACGGTCGCTCGACTTTCCTGACCTTCTACCTCCTCGTAATTGGCTAACAGACATCTACAGGAATATATGTAGGGAGATTGTGAGTTCAAGAATTTCCTTGGTGTCATGTGTCGTAAAAAGAATGAAAACAACATAACTGAAAGTAATTTAACTACATCCATAGGATGTCTTGGGTTTGCTCATGTTTGGGCCTCCAAATGTCCCTCATACCATTGCCTGTGTAGTCATGTGGGCCCCCATGACTATTGGGCTTGGTAGGATTCACATTGGTGTCGGCGGGTTAACACTCGCCACCACCCGAATGAAAATCGTAAAACATGATTGCGAGATTATGGTCGGAGAGTGTCCAGGTGTGGACACAATGACAACTCAAAGTGGGGTTAGTTCACAAGACGTTTGGTATAGCATGCTTTGGCCTAATAGGTCCTTCGTACTCTCATGTTAGGCCCAGGTAGGCAAATTAGTCCTTTTTTTGGATTTATACGAATGCCAAGCCTAGACAGGACGTTCCGACTACTGGTACTCGTACCCTTCCAGTTACTACATGCCCGTCGTGAAAACTCACTTTGATGTGATTTGAAAAATATGAAAACATTGCAAAAAAAAATCTTTGAGAAGAAATCATGGAAATTGTGAAATCGTGAGGTGTGTGCTTTCATAAATATGATATGTTATGAGGATATGAACTATGATTAGCATTGCATATTAACATGTACTTGTGAGAGTGCTTGTATCATATTGTGTGTGAAAATAAACATGAAACATATAAACATCATGAATTTTGCATGTAACACATGAACAATTAAAATCTAGTCAACTATAGTATAGGCTCTAAGGGTCTAATAACCTATCCTATATCCCTATAGTCACAAGCTCTGATACCAATCTGTCACACCCGACCCGCAGCGGAATAAAAGTCGGGGCATGATTGGGTTATCACCAAAGCTCATGATATTTACTAAGAAGTTTCATATTATTAAATTAAAAATTTAAATATCCAACAAAATTTCATACAAACACAGATAAAAATCCAAATGCTTGTTCCAACGAAATAACTTGTTTATTTTTCTAGGCCATCCAAGTGTTTCTTTCCTCAACTTAATCACCTGTATCATGCGTAAACAGCGGAAATTTTGGGTCAACAAAAGTTGGCGAGTGAACCTTGATAAAACATTTTAATAATTGATTTTTATGTTTATTTAAATAAAATTGTGCATAAATCACATGTGAGCAAATGTATATATGTAACCAATCACAAACCACATTGAATGAATATATGACATAATGATGATGTATCTGAGATCAAGGCTCAATCGAACGGAGCCGATCTAATGAGGCACCTGATGCTCAACCCGTATCCCACGAGGAACTGATGGGCCTAATGAAATGAGTGCATTGAAATGATAAAATGTATCCACATATAAACCACACTAAAGAATACACATTTGATCACTAACTGATATAAGCACAAGTGTTAAATAAAATAAAAAAATGACACGACACATGAACACCCCAAAACGTGATTAAAACGAGGAATTTGTAGAGATTCACTCACCGTGGGTGCGTATTCTTGATCGGGATGAGAGCGCACGAGTTGGGAGTTTAACCGATGAAAAAGGTACTAACCTAAAATAACAACGCGATAACTCGATAAATAAATAAACTTACTTTTTGATTAAAAACCTTTGTTTAGATTTTTAAGTTATTTTTGTGATTTTTTATTAATATTTTAAACCCTTGCAATTTATGTATTTTTAGGTATTTTTAATAAATTTTTCTTTTAATATAACTATAGAATAAATAAATAAAAAAATAAATAAATAAAATAATAATAAAAAAAAAATTGTCAGTCTGACAGGCTGACTGTCAGACGGTTCGCGGGGATAATTGGCATGCGTGTATTGAGGCTCGAACCCGTGACCTCTCGGTTGCGTGCACGCAGCTCTTCCAACTGAGCTACGTGTCTAACCCGAAAGAAACATGATTTTAATTATTCTTATACACATTTAGGTTCATTCAATTTTAATTAAATTTAAAAAGAGAATTAAATGGTCCGACATGTGTGAGTCGGGGGATTCGAACCGGCGACCTTGGTGATGTTACGCACCCAGCCCACAACTGGGCTGGGTGTCTAACCCGTCCATACTTGCATTTTTATTATATTTATATACTGAAATATATCGATACAGAAAAGATAGATTTAAAAAGGGTTTAAAGCGATCAGGTCGGTGGATGCTGGGTTTCGAACGGCACCTGTAGTTTGGTTTGCACCCGGCCCAACCAGTTGGGCGGGTGCTTACCCGGTTGTAAACTGGATTATAGAATATTTGGCGACACACTGCTCATCGTCTTCGTCGTTCAAAATCCTTTCATCCAGAGACATTTACCCGCCCATTAAACACGAGTATGCTTAAACACTTCAATTAATCTAAATAAAGAACAAAATCAAATAGGAAAAAGGGTCAATATCTATGGTGGTTGTTCTTTTGATTTTTCCGGCGAAATGTGGCGTTTTCCGGTGAACCAACAGAAAAGATACCGAGCAGAGTATTCACAACAAAAAGAAAGGGTTGGTGCGAGGTTGTAAACCGTGGGATCAGAGGGTATTTATAGGAAAGAGGTACACGGTTCAGGGAATGGTTTCGGCCGAAAATTTGGGGAGGTTTGATTTGAAATCGACCGTAACTGATTCCAAAAATAGGTAGTCCGCGTTGAGCTGGCGACAGAAGAGCTTGACAAGTTTTAAATCAGGAAACCCGCGTCGAAGATTGGGCGGGGTTCTTTGGTCGGAGTTGCAGGTTTTCCTCACATTTGGGTATATACGCAATTTGTTTCCAGTTTCAAATCAATTGTTGTGTAGCTTGGTGGTGTTTGTGGTGGGTGTGTTGATCAGGGAACCCGGGTTCGACCCCCGGCTTACCCATTTTTTTAAACGCTTTTATTTATGGGTTATTTTAAGCTAAAACAGTTTTAAATTTTATAGATTTAATATCTAATTGATTTCCTTATATTTTATTAAGATAATTTTTTAACTTTATTTATTATCCTTTATTTAGTCAATTATTTAACAATAAATAAACGAATAAAAATAATCGAACGATGTAATCAAATATACTTCGATTGGTGAAATGGGGCGGGTTTTCGAAACCCAAATGTTACATACACATACATACATATATATATATTATATATGGTAGTTATATATGATATATATATATTTATAATAATCTCACTCTATACATGCACACGCATGTATACATAATTGACATCCCAAATGAACCTAAATAATGCTAGTAGGTGAAAAAATAATTATCCAAAATTTAAACAGGTCCTGCATATTTTTTAAGTTCATATTAAGTGTTTAAGAAAAACCTATCAGTTATAAACCATTTAGGTTAAGATATTATCTTGATAAATTTAGATGTCCATGCTAACTTAGGGTGAAAGGGGTACATCCCTCATGAGATGAGGAGAAATTTTCCACTCACTCAATCATATGTTGCCATGTCATTTCACCTCTCTAACTCCCCTTTTGCCCAAAAACATAAGGGGTGCACCCATCTTCAAACACGGGTTATTCGCTTTCACGTCGCTAACAACTTTTAGAAACAATCGTTTTGACATACGAAACCTATGACGAAAAATATGTCCCGTTGTATTTCGGGTCCTCGACAAAATAATCCGCCATAAGGGTTTCGTAGCCGCTCTCACGATCACGACGAACAAGACGTTTTCTTACTAGATGTGCCCGTGTCTTGTGGTTCGGCTTCATCGATCAGACTTGGGAAAAAAAACTATGTTAATATCGGATGAATCACTGCTATCGGGTTGGAAAAACAATGGTATTTTTTCTACCATTTTTTAATCAAAATAGGGGTAGAGATTTTTAGTTTTAGGAGAAATGAAGGAACGAGTTTATGTGAATTTGTTTAAAAGGGGTTGGATTTATATAGTTTTGTGACTTGGTAGAATGGTAAGCGCGCACTTGGTGTAAGATTTCTTAAATCTCCGCTATATCAGTTAATCTTTTGTAGTTGCACCACAATATTCCAAAAAAGCAAATCTCCAAAGAAAATGGTTCAATGGATTATTATTACAACTTGTTTGTGTATTTGGGGTGTTAGGAATGATGTGGTCTTCTTTAACAAGCTAGTGAGAGTGGAGAACATCATGAAAGATATCACATTGCTCGGGTGATTATATATGAAGAATATATTGAATTTAGCTTAATTGTCTTCGAAAGAAAAGAAACTAAAATTTAAAACCCAATATCACATCAAAATTTATCTATAAACTAAAATATCTTTCAAAATAATTTAACAATCTGCTTAAGTTCATGAATTATTATATTTATTATTTTTGTTATGACAATTTTATAACGGTGTTTGAATGTGTCTTTTGATGTAGTTATTGCAAAGTCAACAATAAATAAATAAAACAATAATGTTATATATTAAAAACTAATGTAAGTATGAACGATAATTTTTAGCTTTTAATTTCAAATACTTTTAACTCACTTAATTCTTATTTAATTTAGTTTTCTTTAACAACTTCCGTTTGTTAAGATATTTAAAAATAGTTGAATACAAACTATATAAGTGTTGGTATCATAAAGAACTGAGCCGATTTCGATCGAATAACACTTGTAACAATATTGTTATTCGATTTTCGTCTGAAAATTTTAAAATTATATAGGATCATCCCCAATAATTTTGACTAAATATTTGTACAATATATAAATTTGGTCCCATAAATTTTCGCCCCTCGAAATTTTTGATCAATACAACACTGAATCTTATCTTTTGATTTCATAATCATAAAGATAAAAAATATTAAAAATTATTATAAATCTCTTACGTAGACATCCAACAAAAGGAAAAATTATAAAAAAAAATAATAAGGTAAGAGAAATATTAATATTAATAAAACCGGAAAGTTGTGAGACAGACCGGACTTTCCTTGAATGGATATGAATACTCCACGTCGGCTGTTTAATATTATATTTAGGAAAAAAACCTCGTACATTTTCCTTGCCGACACTCAACAACTAACCAACAAATGAAAACCTAGGCCCACCTAATTTTGGCATTTTCATTTTGAAATTTTTAATTGCCTTATAATTAACACTTTTCAACCACAAAATTAAAGTTCCACAATTCGACATGGCTTGGAAGATTTGCAATATGGAGTTTCGTGGATTCGCGGACGCTCAGGTGGTCCGTCATAACGCGAAGACAAGGACCGCTCATTGTGACGTTGGGTTTTGGCTTCATGTCAATGTATACAAACTATGGATAAGAATAGTAGCGGAGCTTGAATGAAAAATCAGAGGGGGCGGACTGTTAAAGATCCATTATTTTATTTTAAAAAGATTTGAAAGTTTTCTGTAAAATTAACACTACGAAGAAAAATCAATGAGTCGGTGCACCCCGGGCTATCAAGAACCTGTTCACTGGATAACAATGAAGCATGTATTGGTAATTTTAGTTTCATACCCTGCCTAATATATGTCGGCTATATATTAAGTACTAAGTATATGTTAAGTCAAAGTATTATATTTATTAAAAAAATACGATTTCAAGACATTCCATTCTTACCATTATAACTTTTATATATTTACTATGTTTTCAACAAACCACCATATATTCAAATATGAAAAAATTACATACACATTATCATCAAACGTTTTCAACAACCACCATATATATTCAAATATGAAAAAAATTACATATATATTATCATCACTCTATCAGGTTTAAAATATCTAAAGTATGGGAAATATATGATGATATGAATCCAATAAAAAAGTAAGTTAATACTTCTTATTATAAAAATATAAATAATAATGTCGTATACATATTTCAATAATAAAGCTCAATTATCACATAATACTAAACTAAGATTAATAATGGAAAATAAAAATTAAAAAATTATGGATATTGTTCTGGGTAAACGAGTATATGAATTTGGGTAAGCACATGACCTAGTGATATGATGTTTGCTCTTTACAAAAGTAGCGTGGATATCTTGCAAGCATAGGATTAGATGGTATTTTAGGGGTAAAAACATTTTGTTAACAAAAATATGTTTTCAGGTAATTGGTCAGGTAACACCTAATCTCACACCAGTAAACTTTTAAAGTTATTTCAATATCCGAATATTGGTCCCAAATATCTCAGGTCTCAAGTTTGCCCATGATAATCAGATTCGATTTTCATCCCGATATAAATGGTACATAGAGGAGGTTGGTTTAAGTATTTTTAATTATTATTACTACTTTTAGTGCTATTATTATTTCGTTTTTTTCGAACAATAACTATGAGGCAATGGAATGAAAGATTGAACATTGGTTTTCGTATCAATGTAAAGCAAATGCAAATATTTTTTAGCATATCTCAACTTTATCATCACCTTTTATGTAATTAAATATAACATAAGTACATACTCTATGGATCGCCTTTGCCTCCTGTTGTATCATTCACAAAAAGTTTATATTTACAAGATCTAAAACAATTTTTTTTATATTTGGATGACCCAGATAATTAAAAAGATTAAGAAAGTTAGTTTTAGCTTTTGTATCATGTATTATTTTGTTTGTTCGATAACCAAATGTTAAGAATTTAGAAGATCTAAACCAAATTCTTATATTTAGAAGATCCAAATAATTTAAAAATTAAGAAAGTTCTAGCTTTTGTATCATATATTATTTTGTTTGTTCGATAATCAAATGTTAAAAGATTGCCTTTTTTCAAATTATTTATTGGCCTATTAGTAATCATCTAAGGAGAGAAGAAGATTCAAATGACAAAAAGATTAGAAACAATATAACTAAGTTGGTGGGTCTTTGTTTTTCTAAAAAAAATCTCCATAAGCTCTTCTGTTTGCGTCGCGCAAATATTTCCATTTGCAGACTGTTTGTTTTTTTCCCAGACGTTTTATTAAAAACGTCTTTACAAGCTCTTCTTGGTGCAGACTTGGCCCCTCCACTTTTAGATTGTCTAAGGTTTGAAGAGGGTTAAACACCACCACCCACCACCACCACCGTCCACCAACATAGTATGTGTGTAGGTCGATCATCAGGAGAACAAAACAAGGCAAAGCCTTGTTCTTCAAAGATCAACAAAATTGAAGTAGCAATTGGACACTAAATTCATGCATGAATATGAATTATCGATCACCTAGACGAGGGGATCATAAGATATGTTTAAAAATCTAGATTTGTAAAGGTCATGATTTGAGACAAGTAGAATACTGCAATTAGGTTGTTGGATTATGATACAAAGATGAAATTAAGTGTATGTGTATGATTGATTTCGTTAGACATAAAGAAATTATGCAATATTTGATGTAATAATACTTGTAAGTGACTAACAAGTAGATTATAAGTGAGTTTTGATAATATGATGAAGTTGATGATATACATATGTTTAGAATCATCATACAGGATAGTAATAGAAAAATACTTGAACAATTTATGAGTTTGAGTACATGTTCATACTTACCATGAAATGGGTTTTTGTATGATATAATGAAATTGATGTTATATTTATGTTATAGATGCCTGAAATCATCATGTGTATATAAATACTTTAAGCCTTTGCTAAGTTTGATAATTGGTAAATTCCATAATTATGATGCAATGGGTTGTTTTATAGTGATGAAATAATCCAAGTTCTTATATGAAATTGATAAATTAGTATACAATGATTGAAATTTATGTTAAATTGATGTTAACAATTGTATGAACTTAGTTAAGAAATTTAGTTAAAACGATGGCCTAGAAATAACGCCTACCGGATAATTGATGGAATGCACAAATGAGTTGTTGAACTTATTTGTGCATTTGCATATGTTAATAGGCAGTTGACTTTTTAAAAGTCAAACTGACCTATAATAAGATCAAATGGTAATTTTGATATAAAATGCGTAAGATGGGATAATCATGTTAAACAATGACTAATCTAACCATTTTACGAATGATAAAAGGTAGTTTGACACTTGACAAGCTAGATGGAAGCCTGGGAAAAAGCGGGTCAACCGGATCAAGTATGCAGGAAAAGCATAATCGGATGCAAGGTGAGTAAAGCTCACACCCTTCCGGTAGAACAACTACTTATGCATTGGTTAAGTATACGGTGAACTAGTATTTGAAAGTGTTTTAGAAATATGACGTTCCGACACGGATCAAAATGGGTCGGAACAAGAAACCATATTTGATGATAAAAACGGGTAAAAAACGGCAATTCATTCATGTGATGACGAATAAACAAGGAGTTTTGAAAAGTTACCTTATGGTTGGGTAAAAAGGGTAAGATGTAATTTTGGTCAAGTTGACAGATAAATAATAGTTTTGAAAAAAAAACGCTCTATGGCATAAGCCATAATGGGTTAAACGAATTAAGAGATGATTTATAAGTAATGCAATCATATGGTGTGATCCAAAAGGGCTAAATGGGTGATTTGGTAAATAAATACCATCTCATAATAATAAATGGTCATGTAGGCCAAACGAGTCAAATGAAAATAATGATTAATGATCTCTTTTCGAGTTTTGTGCCCACATGAAGAATAGTGTATGACTGGCATTCCTATTAATTAACAATTAATAGTGCACGGTATCAAAAACGGGTCAATACTATGATCCGAGCCAGGTATGTAAAATGGATCAAACTCTCAATGAGGACTTAGGGTCCGATGATAGTTAAACGAGTTCATGGGTGAACATTGAATTACCCAAAGTAAGGTACATCTGATAATTTGAATTGTAGCCATTATGTTCTTAGGAACATAATGATTTTAGATAGAACATGGATTAAAGGTGCTTACTTGGTCAAAATACGCTTTTAAAGGTCATTTGTCGTAAAAAGGACTAAAGTTGACCAAAACGCCCTCGAATCTTCAAACCGGGAAAACGACCCTTAAGGGTAGTTTGAAAATGAGTTTTATAATTAAGTAAATCCTTTCGGTAGTGTAAAAGTGAAAGGAATAAGCCTTTTTGTTTAATGACTCGTAATGGGTCTTTTCATAAATTGTCAAACTGAATAGTAGAATTCGAAATATATGATTTTATCATAACAAACCCACCACAAATATAGTTGTGGTGGAAAGTAAAAAGAAGACTTAGTGTGAAATTAGAAGTTAAGGAAAGAAGGAGCGAGATTTAAGCTTAAGTGCTTAAATCCCTTAACGGGTCAAAATGAACATGCGCATAAACCGGATAATGGTTGTGTGATTCATTAAAGTTATGAATCCGGGTTAGGGATTTCTAGTTAAATATGTAGGTAAACATTTTACAGACATTTAGAAATAGGTTTCAAGTGAAACGGATGAGAATTGATTAAGTTACGGAAGTTTTCGTAACAAATACGAAAACTTGGAAGTGCAAGCAGCAGTCCACCGTAAGCTACGGTGGCCAGCCGTAGCTTACGGCTGGCAACTGTTGGCTGCAACAGAACTGGTGTATCGTAAGCTACGGCACAGAGCCATAGCTTACGGCAGAGTATTTCTGAATTGTTGTTTTTCGTGGTTTTTGAGTTTTCGGGTTTAACTAGATTAGTTATAAACTTAACATAACTAACGTATTTCATATTTTATGAAATATAGGTAAAGATTTGAAGCACCGGATGACGATGAAGGTCAATGAAGAACCGAACACGATCAAATTCAAGCTTCCGCATCGTGATTAGTTGTTTACGAATCGAATTATCGTTAATATGACAAATGTTGAAAATTTTAAGAAGTTTTGTGAAACTCGAAATTTGGTACGGATTGATATTTGCATTTATACATTTAAATGCTAAAATTTTATAGAATTTCAATTAATTAAGCTAGGATCTTACACTTAGTTTTAAAAAAATGGATATTGTAATCTAGTGATTGGTTAAAGGTAACTTTGAAGACTATGATCCTCACAAGGATTTGACCGATAACTTTGATTTTCACAAGGATGTAATTAGTAACTTTGGTTATCACAATAGGCGTTAGGAACTATGATTCTCACACCTTGTTATAGTGGATTATAATTTGTATTTAGAAACCATTATTTTTTTAAATATGCATTAACAACTATTATTCTCAATAAATTGTCGTTAAGAACTATGATTCTCACTATATTGTCATGGAAAATCTTTCATCGGCGATCAACGGAAAACTACGAGAGAGAGAGAGAGAGAGAGTCAAGTGATAGAGAGAAAGAGAGGGATAGAGAAAGCACTATGGTATGTGCTTGTGCGAGCAAGGAAGGAACCGAAGTTGTTGTGGAGCTTTGTTGATTGGTCAAGAAAGGTACCAAGAGCAGAGGGTGTACTTAGTGGTGGCAAGGAGTTGTGGTGCAATTGAAAGGTGGCAGATGTTGCATTGGTGGTTGTTCATGACTGAACAACCGAGACAAGAGTTGACAACAACGATCAGGTGGTCGATGGCAAGTAGAGGTTTAGCGATTTGGACCTGAATGAGCGTAGCAGAAGTAAATTAAAGATGCGTACGATCAAGATGAATTCGATGACATCTTTCTAATGTTTTTAAATGTTTTCAAGGTTGATTCAGTATAAGGCTGAAGAGATTTTTATGAAGATTCAACCTTTTTAACGTGTGTTGAATATAATGAAACCTAAAGTCTAGTTTTGGTGACTTCGGGGATGTTTTCGTTTGTAAGACCCTATCTTTATTTACTGAATTTCTATTAAAGGTTTCGTATTTAAACACGTAAATACAAATCCTCGTCACTCAAATATTGTAGTTTATTAAAACTTTTCAACTTATTTACACAATTTATCATGTTATCATTGTCTAGTTTTGATATAATCAAAACCAAGTGCGGAAGCTTCTCTTTGATCGTGTTCGGTTCTTCATAATGCTTGGTCTTCCTCCGATGCACAATCTTCTTCACCTATATTTCATAATTTATGAAATATGTTAGTTATAGATAAATTATAACACAGTCGATTAAACCCAAGTGTTTAAAACAATAAAAACAAGTATCTTGATTTCTGACCCCACCGTAAGCTACGGCTGGTCACCGTAGCTTACGGTCTAGCCTTACGGCCCAGACCTTCTGTCTTATGGTCCCAACCTTTTTTACCATTACCGCAGCTTCCTACCGTAAGCTACGGTAGGCCATCGTAGCTTACGGTGGCTTGCTGCAGATTTTCTCTTATTTGCTGTTTTAGTTACGACGGTTTACGTAACTCACTCGATTTTCATCCGTTTTACTCGAAACTTGTTTCTAAATATCCGTAAAGCGTTTATCTACATATTTAGCTTGAAATCCTTATTCCGGATTCTTAATTCTTATGAATTACGCATTCACTCTTGGTTTATGCGCATATTCATTTTGACCCATTAAGAGATTTAAGCGCATAAGCATAAATCTCACTCCCTCTTACCTTATTTCTCTTTTTAATACTTAAATATCTATTTATCTTCTACCACAACTATACTTGAGGTGGATTGGTTATAGAAAATGTTATATTTTCAAATTTTACCCTTCGGTTGACATTTTAGAAAAAGACCAATATGAGACATTAAGCCAAAACAGCTTATGCCATTTGCTATTACATACCGCAAGGGTAAACCTTCTTATAAAACTCATTTTTTAATCACCCTCAAGGTCGTTTACTTGTTTTATTACTTGAGGGCATTTTGGTCAACTTAGACTCTCTTTTACGACGAAGGACATTCGATCGCATAATTTGACCAAAAGAGCAGCATTTGAATTGTAATCTTATTTAAACGAATAGGTTCCTATAAACCCGATATCTACCATTTATATTATGCGGTTTACCTTGCTTTGGGTAATCTGATATTCATTAATGACTCGTTTAACTCTCATCGGACCTTGAATTCCTAAATGAGAGTTTGACCCATAGCACATACCTGACTCGGGTCATACATTGACCCGTTTAATTACTTTGCACTACTAGTTACTAATTAATAACGATGCGAACCAAACGCCATTTCCCTGTGATTAAAAAACTCGACAAGCGGTCATTATATATTGTTGTCAAATCCATGATCCATTTGGTCTAAATGACCATTTTATCATTACGAGATGGTATTTATTTACCATTAATCATGTATCCGTTTCAGTTTACACCACATGATCATATTACTTAAATTTTATCTCTTAATTCATTTGACCCATTATGGCTTACGCCATATGGTATCCTTTTCAAAACTTCTTATTTAGTCGTCATCACAAGACTAATTTATCGTTTTACCCTTTTTACCATAAATCATGGTTTAATACCATTTTCACTTATTCCAACCATATCTGTCCGTATTGGAACTTTATATTTTGGAATCTTTTTCGAATACCCAAAACGCTTATTCCAACTACATAAGTAATTCTACTATTTTCAAGTTGTAAGCTTTACTTACCTGGAATTCCAATTATGCCTTCTTCCGCATACTTGTTCCATTTGACCCGCTTCTTCCCAAGCCTCCACCTAGCTTGTCAAGCGTCAAACTATCATTTATCATTTGCAAGATGGTTAGGTTAGTCATCATCTAACACGACTATTCCATTTTACGGATTTTATATCAAATTTATCAATCTTATACAAGAACTTGGGATTGTTTCATCACTATGAAACAACCCATTGCATCATATATATATGGGATTTACCCAAACATTAAACTTAACCAAATACTTAAAACATTCACATTCACATGATGATTTTGAAGCATCTATTTACATGTGTTTAACATAAATCTCATCTTATCATCAAAACGCATTTCAAGTCATGTATGAACATCTATTCGAATCTCTAATTTGTTCGAATATCTTATACATACATACAAGTATGATGATCATAAACACTTATATATCATCAATTTCATCATGTTATCAATACCCATTTAACTAGGAGTGGTAAATTATCCAAACACCCAATTCATAGCAATCTATTCAAAATCTTCAATAAGGTTTGTTCCTAAGCAAGTATTCATCTCTTATCTTACTTTCAATTATTGAAATTCATACATGGATTGAAATCCATGAAATCACTTAAATTCATAATGTCACCAAATTGGGATTTTTGACATACCTCATGCCCCCTAGTTCGGGTGATCATTATAATGCGTTCATGCATCGATTCTGGATTCAATTCGTCCTCCAATTTGATGATATAAGATGAACAAGGGGTTGCTCCTTGTTCTCCAGCCGTAGTCGAACACACACACACACACACACTTAGTGTGTGTGTTTTGTGTTTTAATCTTTATTAAACCTAAACTTTAGGTTTCTCCCCTTTTTAGCCCCTCAAGTTTAGTTTTGTTTAAGTGAAGCTACTACTACTCATTGTTTTATAATCTATATACTTGTTACTAACTATGTTAATTTGTTCCTAGTTATTTTGTTTACGGGTTCACTCTTACTGCTAACAGTCTTTTACCCGCTCTTTAATATTAACGTGGTTTGATTACCAAACCCGTTTTTGGGGTGTTACAAGTCTACCCCCTTAGAGAGGTTTTGTCCCCGTAACCTTTCTTACGTAATTCCTTGGGTTCAACCCAGTGGATTTGATTTCATTTTCGACTAAGCGTTGCTCATATTTTAATTATTCAGAAATCTTACCGGAAGAATATACAATGTCCTTCGGACTCCCAAATGATGCCCGACTCCTTTCTAGTTCTTTTTCTTGATTGATGTTTTGTATTCAAGGCATTTACTCTTTCGACCAAAGGTTGGTATATACCTTGCCGCGTGCGCCTTTCTCATGTAGGGCCTTCTTGGCCATCAAATCCGATTAGCATTCCTCTTCCTCATAATTCACTAGAGTGAGTCACCATTTGGCTACTTGGTCGTATGAGTCTGTCATCATATTTATTCATGCTAATCATATAATGATAAGCATATTAAAGAAGTTTTAAAATTTAATTTGATCTTGACCGGTTAGACTTATTAGTCACGGTTATCTTATACCTCATAATTTAGGTACACTCATATTGCTTTCGCAAGCCCCCCTTTTTTTACTAACTTTCGAGACCCTAGCCTCATAGCTCGTATTACAAGGTAATTATATACCATTATTGATACACTTTTGTGCTTGTCGCTTGTTCTTAATTACAATTGTAATTATACGGTCTTTGCTCAAGTGTCTGTATAGGTTTGGTGGTGTCGAATAGATCGAGATATAATTCTATCTTGATCTAGTACGACATCTTAGATTTTCTTTGTTAAATGGTTGCATGTGTGCATACTTTTGAGTCTTGTAAACGTCATGTCTGATCACGTTCTCCAAGAAGAAGAATTCTGTGCGAATCAGAGATTTCGTACGAATCATGTGATTCATACGAATCAATGAGTGTTTTCGTACGAAACAAGTGTTTTCGTACGAAACAAGTGATTCATACGAAACAGCTCCGCACCAATTTCCTGGAGATATGTCTCGTGTGAAATAGTGTGTTCCGTATGTCTAGTATCGTGATGTGAGTCCCAAAACAGATTCGGATCACAGTGGTGATTGTTTTCACCCAAACAACTATGGAGTAGTTGTTTGAATGTGCAAATACTAAGAAAAAACCAAGCAAAGAAGATGAAGAATCTTGTTTGGATCAAACAACTAGTGTTGTATATGAAATAGCAATAACATATAATCAATAACAGCACCTGGATATTCGTAAGAAAGCACAACAGCAAAAATCACAACACAAGAAGATCACCAAAATCTGTCCAAGAAACTTGGACATACATGCATTGATCAAGATATTTATACAAAAGGACCACCCAGCGTATTTATTAACTACGCTGGGTTGCTAAATACGCCGCGTTCGTACTGGTTTCACCATATTACACTTTTGACCCTTTAATTATGTCTAACTATTATAAACTAGCTAAACTTTAGATAATCAAGCACCACGGTCTCAAAAGATCTTACAATATCCCCCCTAGACCGTTGTGTGCTTGTGGTTCTTCAATCTTGCTTCCGAGCTTCTGGGTTTGCGGCTAGATCTTGATCTTTGTCTTGTGTAGCTTGAACGGTAGGTTGATCTGTGGTTGCTTTGATTGTTTCTTCGGAACTGAGATTAACAATAACTTCACTGGAGGGTTGTTGTAACTCCGTAGTGGCTTCATATGTGGATGAAACCGGAGTTTGAAGGTGAGATGCAGCTTGAGATGGTGTGGAGGCTTTCTGTTGTGATGACGACTTATGCTTTCTCTTTCTTTTCCTTGCCTTCTCCTTTTCTTTCTGCTTCTGAATTTTAAGAACTATTTCCATCATCTCTATCACGAGCTTGTTCCACAGCTCGTTGGAATAGCATTCCTTCTTCTCTATATTCATTTCCGGTTCCGACGTGGATCTTGTGACCAAAGAGAATGTTGAGATCAGAAAGGCAGAACATGAAAACATCCATCAGGTCTAGAATTCGTATATCTTCGTTAGACGATAATCTGATCACTACTTCTCCTGTCTTCCCATCGTAAAACAATTTCTTGAAGTGAGTAAGCATGACAGGCTGTTCTGGTGGGATTTTGATCTTTGTTTCGGCCTTAGCAGGATCTATTACCCATGTAACTATCCCCTTTCCTGTGATGGGATCCTTTTCGTCTTTGATACTCTTCTTCGGGGTCGTTGCGGCTTGAACACTGTGAAACCCCGATTGCTTCTCTTAAGATCAGTCTTTCGAAGTCAGCTCCGATGCTGCTGTTGGTCGGGTTTATCAGATCTAGCCTCCCCAATTCTCGAATATCCCATCGCGGAAGGCTTTTCATGTCAGCTCCGGTCTTAAAATGCTGAATAACACCACCTCGTCTCTTTACAATAAACATCCCTTTAAGATTGCAGTACTTCCAGCTGGTTATTCTATCAGTGACTTCAGATTTGTCAATGGTGACCACCTGATAGAAATCTGGAAGCTTTTCCCTTTCTTTTCTGAACCATTCCGGATGCATTGGAGTCACTACGTCACCATCCTCAAATTCATAAATAGTATCTTCTTCCAGACCCCACTCAACAAATCTTGCTGGCATTTCATCTCTGTCTACCTTTTCCTCTTCATTTCGTCATCCTCAGTGAAGTTTACCGCCGATTCTAGACGCCTCTTCTTCTTTTCTACCGCCTCAGCCTTTTGTCTTTCTTCTTCAATCTTGAACTTTTCATAATCGAAAATATCAGTAGATGAGAACATCGTGGAATGTCTACTTTGGTGCAGAGATCTCTGATCATACAATACATCTTCTCCATCCCGTCTTGCTGAAATCTCACAAATCTTGTATGTTCTTTGACTATGCATGGAGCTCTTTATTTTTCTTTCTTTGTTCCTTCAGCTTCTCACGGATAACGTTAGGTTGCTTACTTGATGTTTTAACAGACAAATTTCCTGAGCTGGTCCTTTCCCGATATCTTTCGCCACTTGTCGTATAGTTCCTGAAATGGACGAGGTCTTCGACGAACCTGTTGCGGCATTTGACTTGGTTGTTCCTCTGTCGATGGACCTTCCCCAGATTTCTTACGCTTTTGCGGGGGAGATAGACTTGGAGCTTCCGGATCGACAATCAACCGATCTACAAACTCATCCAACTGCTCTTGCTCCGTGGTGACCGTCACAGGTGTTTCCGATTCTGTCATGTGACGTCTGCCTCTTCTTTCTTAGCTTCTCGTTTTTCTCTTTCTTCCATCTCATGAATCGCACGCAATTCTCAATATGCTCACAATGTTCTCTGGTGCCTCCAGCCCTGAAGCTGCTTTCCATTAGTCGTTCTTGAGGGGCAGTATCCTTTTGTTTCTTCGAGGAGTCCCCTTCCTTCATGATTTTCTTTCCTTTATTCTTTCTAACAGCAGCTCGGTTTCCTCTTCTTCCTCCTCCACTTCCTCATCACCATCTCCTTGTCTCTTTTTCTTAACACGTTCTCTGTATTTCTCATAAGCTGCTTTCACGACAGGATATCTTTCATCCCTATACATCCACTGATGCAACAGTACCCGCTGCTCAGTTTTTAGCTCGGTGATCTGACGCCCTGTTGGCAGCTGGAACTTGTACAGGTCACCGTCATTAGGAAGGTTTGGATGTTGGTCATTAATGAGGAGCTGAACAAACCGAGGATACATAGCCCATGTGGAAGAGATAGCATTATCAACCATGCGTAAAAAATGAAACCAGAGATGTTGAATGACTGCTTTGTGCAGAGGCTAAGCAAGAAGCCGACCATTCTAAGTTCAACCCGTCATATCATCCTTTCCTATGTGCCAAGCTCATAGCGAATATATGAAGAATGAATCTCCAGTCCTTGGTAAGCCCCTTCCTTTTTATCTCATTTTTCTCTCTGAAGTCTCCAATATACGTCATTCCTTTGAACCCATCTAGAATGTCGTCCTTCTTCATTCTGAGCAAATCACTGTTCTTGTCTCCAAGACTGAGGACTCTGCGTATGTTTTCCTTGTAACTACTATCTTCTTATTTCTGACTGTAGCTGTAATTCTTTTAATCTCGTTTATGGTCGACACTTTGGCTGTCTTCCAAAACTCTTCGATGTGGATGTTGTAGATGATCGGATCGGCTTAAACAGCATAGCTAATCCTACTTGAGTTTATCCACTCCGCTACATCTTTGAAATCACTAGGAGGTGGGACCAACTTACACGGCTGGTTGTGCTTTCGCGTCTTATCCCAGATGATATCCTTCACCATTTCTGAAAGTGAAAACGAGTCAAGTTAGATTCGTTACATATAAATACATAAATCATATATATATATATATATTATACATAAATATATATACAATAACATATACATAAGAAAAAAATACAAATCCGCTAGTATTTACGCCAGACTAAACACGCCGGACATGAAACTCGAGCCACAAAGACAACTACGCCGAATAAACGTTATTTACGCTGAACACGATTAGCGGATTTAAGGTTTGACACGAGAACGAGTCCAGCGTAGATGATTATCTACGCTAGGTTACCGGTGTATTTGTCAATTACGCCGGTTGCTTGAACTCGCGTTCAAGACTTAAATCCGCTGACTCAAAGGTTGAGATAAATACGCCACATTCAAAGTTATCTACGCTGCATTCAAATTAAAATGGCTTCAAATTTTTTTTGAGAAACCATTAAAACCAGAAGACCAGATTCGAATGAAAGCATAAACACTTATCGGAGATCGAAAACAACGATTTAAGCATAAGTAAGCATAGAACAAAACACATTTGAGTATCAAAATCATACCGATACGGCTTCTTTCAGATTCACTTAGGAGAAAAACTAATAAATGAAGTAGATTTTGGTTTGAGATAAAAGAAGAAGATGAAGATTAGTTTGAAAAGAAGCGGTTGCACACAAAAACGAAACTGATTTATATATATACATGTTTTCATTCCAAACGTATTTATTAAATACGCTGGAAAACAATTACGCCGCGTTGAGAGGTTTTAAGGATATCTTCATCTTTAATAAACTTTAGAAACAAATACGCTCAAAAATTTTAACATTTCTCGAAAAACGTGCCTCTTTTTGGTTAAAAGATTGCAAGAAATTAAAAATAAGCTTAATGAAAATAGAAAGTTGCAATTTTGGATCCTGAAAGTTGTTTTTGGGTCCGGAAGCCTCCTTTTTCACACAAAATTTATGCTCACTGACTTGAATCCTGTGACTTTCACACAAAATTTATGCTCACTGACTTGAATCCTGTGACTTTCCTGCAAAAGATCATACTGGTAACACTTCGTTCGTTTAAGCAAAGATGTTAAAAAAATATAAAGGCACAAGAACCACTGTTAGTATGTTTGTCCTTTTAAATCCATGCACCTATCTTTCAACATGCGATCGGAGAGCCTTTATATCATGTTATGGTAATATTGACAAGAAATTCAGTGTACCCCCACTCATGCTGAGACAATCAGAATGTTGTGCCTGTGAGTCCCACGTCAGGACATACCCCGCGATCAAGGTATGCTCAAAGATTCCTCATAGCAGGTGAATATACTGACTTAATTCGTTTTTGAGATTTCAACGTTAGACAGTTGGTGTTCAGGTCAGTACTTCCATACAGCAGAGAGACCAAGGTCTAACGAGGGCTACGACAGATACCAGATGCAGTACGATTTAAGCATTTGAATGATTCTCAATGAGAGATTCATTTATGTAGGGTTTTGGCCGCATACGCTCTTTTTAGAAAAAGATATCATAGTTGTGTCTAGGTCAGCATATATCTGGATGCAGCAGAAGAGCAACTACGATATCCCCGATGATTAGCCAATATAAAGACCCGAAATCTCAAACTTTGGCAATCTATCAACGCAATATTTAAGACCATTAAGCCATACGCCGCAACGTGTTATCCGCAAGTTGCAACATTGTGGGTATTCAGAATTCTTGTGTGATCATTAGAGTTTATCTCCGTTTCGCAGTTTACTTCAAGGTATTGCTGAATCTACCGACACGTCATTGCTTGAGGCCTTAATCTTTTCTGTTTTAAGATCAAAATAAAGGTGTTAGCAGTTTTTCTATCATTTCTCGTGCAGGTGCCAAAGAAAGGATTCAGTCTCAATAGTATTTTCTGGAAAGCTTCCCCCCTTAAAATTTTATTTTCAAGAATCCATTGCTTAAAAATTTTTTTAACTTTGTAGAAAATCTTTTTGCTGGGCACATTTTATGAGATTGTTATTTATTATGAAAGCCTTTTTTTTTACCAAAAGTCAGTTCCACTCAAGGAAATTCACCATTTCCAACCAGGTTACCAACTGGTTGAATCGAGCTTTATCGAAGGCTTTCGTAAATATATCAGCTTTTGTTGCACTGAATCCACTAGCACCACTTGGATGTATCCTTTTCATACGCATCTCTAATCGAATGAATGCGAATTTCGATGTGTTTTCGTTCTGGAGTGATGGATAGGATTCTTCACAATCCCCAGACACGATTCACTGTCGATGAATATTGGAGTCTTCATGATGTTGATTCCATAATCCAACAACTGATTCTGATCCAAAGGACTTGTGAGCAGCAACTGTAAGCTGCCGTGTATTCAACCTGAGCGGTAGATGTGGAGACTGTTTTCTGCTTTTTGCTCTGCCACGAAATAAGACGATTTCCCAAGAATTGGAGCCCTCCGGAGACAGATTTTCTGTTTACTTTGCAACCTGCATGATCACTGTCAGAGTAATCAATTAGATCAAAATTACTTTCTTTAGGATACCACAAACCAAGCTTTGGAGTTCCTTTGAGATAGCGAAAGATTCTCTTGACGGCGGCATCATGCGATTCTTTGGGATTTGTTTGAAAGCGGGCATATAGACAGACAGCCCACATTATGTCAGGCCTACTTGCGGTCAGGTACATTAACGAGCTAATCATCGAGCGATAGAGAGATTTGTTCACTAGCTTTCCTTGAATATCTGAAGTGAGTTCCGTCTGAGCAGCAAAAGGAGTGCTGGTGGATTTGCAGTCATTAATGCTATATTTCAAAAGAATATCTCTGATATACTTAGCTTGATGAATGAGGATACCATCTTTTCTTTGCTTCACTTCTAATCCTAAGAAAAAACGTGAGTTCTCCCATCATACTCATCTCGAACTTCGCTTTCATCACCTTCTCGAATTCTCTGCAAAGGGCTTCATCTGTCGACCCAAAAATGATATCGTCTACGTAAATTTGAACCAACATCACATAATCTCCAATCTTTTTAGTGAAGTGAGTCATGTCTATTTTGCCTCTTGAGTATCCACACTCCAGAAGATATGTTGACAAAGTCTCATACCACGCTCTAGGAGCTTGGTGAAGGCCATAGAGAGCTTTGTCAAGCTTGTAGTATTTCGTGGGAGAATGAGGATCTTCGAAACCTGGAGGTTGACAGACGTAAACTTCTTCTTTCACCTTCCCATACAGAAAAGCACTCTTTACATCCATTTGAAACACCTTAAAGTTTTTGAATGAAGCATAGGCCAAGAAGATTCTGATGGCTTCTAGCCGTGCAACAGGTGCAAAAACTTCCTCGTAGTCAATCCCTTCTTCCTGTCGAAACCCTTGAACCACTAATCTAGCCTTATTCTTGATAACTACACCACGATCATCCAACTTATTACGAAACACCCACTTGGTACCAATTGGATACTTTCCGTCTAGTAGGTCAACGAGTTTCCAGACTTTAAGTTTCCGAAATTGGACCAATTCTTCCTGCATAGCTTGTACCCAACTTGAATCTTGAATAGCTTTTCGATATCCCTTGGGACGGACTGCGAAAGAAAGGTTTCATACAGTCCTGTGTTGATGGTATGTGTTTGACCACGTGTTCGAATTCCATCTTCTACAGAACCGATGACATTTTTAATTGGATGGTTTCGATTGGTCTTGTACGCTGCATTGGTGTGAGTTTCAATATGTTGAGGCAGATTAGAGAAGTGTTCATCGACGTAGATTATAGGCGTTTCGTCTTCTTTGGGTGGTTCATCCACAGGCTGCTGTGAAGAAGAATCATCATGTGCGGATGCATTCTCAGCAGATGTGTCACCAATTTCTTCGAACACTGGAAGAGTAGGAGAGGCAGAGGCAGGGGTGAAACGGGTAGTAAAAGGAGTAAAACCAATGTCTGAGGCATCAAACAAAGATTCCAACGGAGTGGATTCTGTAGGTTCGGATTCGGAGATGGGTTCATCGATGCTGAAGGTGTTGAATATAATATTCACGTCATAAAACCAGTTCGGAGCACTTCCAGTGTTGGTGGAGTTTCCTTCTTGAAAGTCAACGTAGTACGATTCAATCGCCATCTTGGTCCGTTTGTTGTAGACTCGATGTGCTTTTTGAGAGGATGAATAGCCCACAAGTAGCACACGTCAACGACTGCTTCAAACTTGATGAGATTGTCTTCAGTGTTGAGGAGTGTGCATGAACACCCGAACGGTTTGAAGAAATCTATCAGAGGCTTTCTTTTGAAAAGTAGTTCATAGGCTGTCTTTCCATGAGGTTTGACGATAAGAACACGATTCAAAACATAGCATGCTGTGTTGACCGCTTCAGCCTAGAAGATTATGGGAAGCTTAGAGTCGACAAGCATAGTTCTTGCAACTTCGATGAGAGTTCTGTTTTTGCGTTCTGCTACCCCGTTTTACTGAGGAGTCCTGGAAGCGCTGTATTGAAGGCGAATTCCTTTATCTTCACAGAAGGAGACAACCGTATGATTTTTAAATTCAGTTCGTTGTCGCTTCTGATGGAGATGACTTTCAGCTTGATCACGTTTTCAATCATGGGAATGAAGCTTTTCAGAATGGATGCCGTTTCGCTTTTGGCTTCAAGAAAGAATACCCATGAAAATCATGAAAATCATCTGTAATCACCAAACAATAAGATCTTTCAGCTAAACTTTTAACGCTAATTGGGCCGAAAAGATCCATGTGAAGTAATTGCAGAGGGGCAGAAATTGTATTCACTGCTTTGGACTTATGAGGCTTTTTATGTTGCTTTCCTTGGGCGCATGCGATACACTTTTCAGAAAAAGGAAAATCTTTCATAGGTAATCCTCTTACAAGGTTTAATTTTGAAAGTTTATTTATGTTCTTAAAATCACATGCCCCAAACGCCTGTGCCACAGCAGTGATTCCGATTCAGATGCTTTTGACATAAGACATGTCATTGGCTAATTTGATTTGGCATTCTTCATGTTTAGCACGTAGGTGTTATTTTGACGGGGAGCTCTAAGCATGATCATTTCTTTAGGGACGGAGTAACCAGGTTTGAGTAATAAGCACTCCGCATCATTTAACAGCACCGCGATTCCTTTGTCACAGACTTGTGAAACACTCATAAGATTGTAACACAGTTCTGGAACATAGTTCACATTCTCCAAAGTGAGTGCTTCTGACACGACGCACCCATTCTGACGATTTTTCCTCCCTTTTCGTCTCCGGCAAAGTCACCAAAGTTGGTAAGCAGATCCTTTAGCCCGGTCATGTGCCTGGAGCAACCGCTGTCAACATGCCAGATATATTCCATGAGCATCCGAAGCCATTTCTTAATTTTATTCTGTTATACAACAACAACAACAACAAGAAGTATGTACAAGATTAGCTAGCTTTTGGAACCCAGACTTGCTTTATATTGGTTCTATCATGATTTTGAGCAAGAGATTTTTCTTTTCTTTTCCAAAAACAAGTTGAATCAACTATGCATTTTACTGATTTCTTTAAATTGTCAAATTGATCAGTAAAACTTTTAACGAAATCTTGACTAGGTGTAGAAAATTTCTTGCTTTTGCAATGTTTCACCATATGTCCTAAATGACCACAACGAAAACATTGTTTTGGACTCGATCTTTTCTTCCTGGGTGCTGAGTGTGAAGATGATGTATGTGATGAGAGTCTTGAGCATCTTGAGGAGCTTGATGATGTGACTCGGCCTGAGTTTTTAGCTTTCTTCAGTTTCTCTTCAGGATGATGTTTATCTTCAATGTCGACTTCATTGTGCTCACTGTCTGATGAGGAAATTGATTCTTAACTTTCATCTGGCCTTTCTTCATCACTTTCTGAAGTTGTTGTGCTTGAATCTTCGATGAAATCTTTATCAGTCTCTGATGTACCTGCAACTGATGGAACAATTTTTGGAATTTCTCTTTGTAAGGAATTTTCCAAAACTGTTTTTCTTTAACTCTGGCACAAATACAGGAGACTTAAGCATAATATTTTCATCATTAAGAACAAAGTTTAGGTCATGACCCTCAACCTTAGCAATCCATTGGTTGTGAGCCTTAAGAGTAGGCACATTGCCTTTACAGTCATCCCGAATTGTCAATTTAGGCATACAACCATTACAATCATCCATCCTAGATAAACTATTACAGTTATCTCGAATAGAAATATTGTTTGTCTTATCACAATTCCAGGCGAACCAGTTAACAGCTGAATAACTGTCGCCTGAATAGCCTATTCCTATTTTTGTCCATCCACAATCATCATCTCCTTTGCACACATCTTCCTTACTCTCGCACAGATCTGCATTACTTTCAGAAAAGTTAGTTTTGTTTTTGGATTTATAAAAGGTACCTTGATCCAAAAGAACATTTTTGATGATTAAGCGTTCTTAGGATGAGGAGATGGCATAGGAACATAATTTTTGCTGTGCGAGGAGGAAATAATTTTCTTTCGTTTCCGAATTTATCTTTATATCCAATTCCATCCTTTATGAATGTCGATACGTTGGCAGTTTACAATGTCAACCAATGCTTTTTGATTAATTTTCCATTTATCAAAATTGATTTGTAACTTATTGTTTTCATTTTGAGATTTTTCTAGCTTTTTGGTCAATTCATTTATGATAAAATCTTTTCCGAAAACAAATTCTTTTAGAGTCTGCATTTCAGCTATGGTTGAGTTCAACTTTCGCTGATATGCAGCCTCATTTTCTTTTAGTTCTTGATTTATTTTCAAAATTTTTCTTTTTCTTTAATTATTTCACGGTTGAGTGATTTCTAGTGTGCCACGACGTTTAAACATGGTTTTGAGCACAACTTTGCTTTAAATTCATATGGAATGCTGTTTACCAAATCCTTATCCTCGGTTTCTGATTTCATGGAGGTAGAGGATGTTTCAACTGCTTATTCTTGCTGGTACTGATGACTTCTTGAACAGTAGGCTTCGTCTCAATCATTTCATCTTTTGTTGTTTCTCCTTTTGAAATAGGAGAGATGATGCTTTTCAAACCAGTGTCATCTTTTGGAATCTTGGAGATTTGTTTTTCAACCCCATTTGAAGCAGACGTGGTAGAGACAGTGGTAATGTTTGCCATGAGGGCCTTGTTTACTTCTCCTTTTGCCTCAGCTATCTCTTCCGACCAGTCATAGTCTACCACAACTAAAGCCTTATGATTTTTATCAGCAGCATTATCATTTCCTTCAGTAGCAATCGGCCTCCTTGTCATGTTGACTTCAGTATTCTCGTTCTTCAGCAACGGACACTCTCTTTTAAAGTGGCCCGGTCTTTGCATTTATAACATCTAAGCTTGGATTTGTCAAATCCAGCTTTTCCAAGAGCCAACCTCTTTCCTGTTTTATCTTGGAATTTCTTCAACCGTAGAGTGATCATTTCCATCTGCCACTTCAGATCCATCTCCTCCATGTCGTCTGGATCTACTTGGTACATGTCCTCTGCTGTTAGGAATTCTCTCTTCAACTCTCCTGACATAAGCGCCCCATAGATACTTAAGAAAGTGTTAAAAAGAGCTACATGTTCTGTGGAAATTTTAAGTGCTTGAGTGTCGCTGGCCCCGGTGGTCTTCTCAGAGGATGGCGAGGCCTTCACGGAGTTTGCGGAAGCATTTGAATAGGATTTGACAGGACTTTCGGAATTTAATCCACATGAGGTGACAGGAGCAAGAAATGCCATATTCTTGGGGACAGAGGTTGCACCAGCTTGCTGAGATGTCTTCTGAGAGTATCCAGTTTGATTCTCTCTCATTTCACGATGTCCATTCCAAAGGCCTTTAAAGTGTTAATCAATTCTGAAAGAGTAACTGGAGTTGTGCTGGTGAGTAAAGTTCTCTTAATCATCATGCATTGAAGACTCCATTCTTTTGGTAGAGAATCTAGCAGCTTCTTGATCGATGCATAATTAGCAACTGGGTTTCCCACCTTCTTCATCTTGGTCAATACCTCCAGAAATCTGCTTATGTGGTCGGACAAGCTTTCGCCACGAATACTTCCAAACATATCGTATTCTTTCTGCACCATGTCTCGTTTGTTCTCCCTGAGTTCCTCATTGCCTTCATAATGATCGATTAGATCCAACCACAGTTCATGTGCCGAGGTGTATTCTTCAAACGATTGTTATCATCCTTTGACAGAGCCATAGTAAGAGCAGCGTGAGCCCTCCTGTCACGTTGAATGAGTGTCATGTCTTCATCTGAGAATGCTTAAGGATCTTCATTGATGGTACGAATGTTTTCACGTATTATCATGGGAACATGCGGGCCCACAGTGACTGACATCCATTGAGTATAATCGGTATACTCAAAAAAGGACTTGATCCTGTTTTTCCAGCTGCTGAAATCTTCCGACCCTTTCAACTTTGGTGGCCTTTTAACTGTTCCAGTTTCTAGTTCGGATTGAGCAATCGGATTGAGTTGATTGAGAGACATGATGAATGAAAGATGATCAATTTCGCTGAGATTTCCTGAATCAGAGAACAATTACGCTCGCAAAGAAGGTAAATACGCTGGACCAGAAATTAATTACGCTGCACTTGAAACAAATACGCTGATGGGATCTGGCGATTTTGTCTGCAAAAAGCTAAATCCGTTGGATATACGAAAACAAGCAAAGGTTTAGTTAATTTCGCTGAACACCATGATAAAATCGTTGAGGATTAGTATCACTGATTTCGAAGTCGCCTTCGAGTAAATTCGCTGGACAATTACGCTGCTAATGTTATAATTACGCTGATTTGAAAAACCAGCGTAGTTGTTATCTACGCTAAATTCAAGTTAAATTCGCTAGATTCAACAATAAATACGCCAGCTTCAAAAATATCTACGCTAGCTTCAATAATAAATACGCCCAGAAGGGTTTTAGTATGAACAAAAACCCTCTAATCACCCAAAAACGACCCAAAAATTATGTTTCTTGGCAGCTAAATGACCAAAATGTTCACCAAACTACTGATTAACAATAACCCAAAGATTAAACGCACCAGATCAAGCCATTTTAATCCCAAAAATTTGAAAACACCATGAACTTTGAAAACTTTTGTAAAACCTTCAAAACTTGACAAATCTTAACAAAAACTCAAACAATCAAGAGCAAAAGGCTCTGATACCAATTGTGAGTCCAAAGCAGATTCGGATCACAGTGGTTGATTGTTTTCACCCAAATAACTATGGATTAGTTGTTTGAATGTGCAAATACTAAGAAAAACCAAGCAAAGAAGATGAAGAATCTTGTTTGGATCAAACAACTAGTGTTGTATATGAAATCCCAATAACATAAAATCAATAACAGCACCTGGATATTCGTATGAAAGCACAACAGCAAAAATCATAACACAAGAAGATCAAGTTTATAATTTATACAAAAGGACCACCCAGCGTATTTATTAACTACGCTGGGTTGCTAAATACGCCGCGTTCGTACTGGTTTCACCGTGTTACACTTTTGACCCTTTAATTATGTCTAACTATTACAAACTAGCTCAAACTTTAGATAATCAAGCACCAACGGTTCTCAAAAGATCTAACATGTGATTCGTACGAAAACCTAGACGGACACTATATAAGTAGACATGTACCTCTAGTCAGAGGTTGTGAGTTGATGGTGGTTGGATGGTCCAGTAAGCCTCTCAGCATTTCTGGTGAAGACTAAGACACAAGAACACAGCAAGTTTGTTTCAGTCATAGAGCATTGCGTGTATATGTTTGTACTTGTTCACAATCATTAATCAAGATAGTGAATCTTTGGTTACCCCGTGTTCTTTACTTTGCTTTGGTTGCATGCACACTTGGATTCCGCACTTGTGTGTGTGTTATATGAACAAGGAATAGGTTTGACATCCGTAGGTGGACCTACAAGTGGTATCAGAGCTTTGGCTCTTTCCTTGTTCAAAACCGGGTTTAGTTGTGTCTGAGCTAGTTTGAAGATTTCTGAAGTGTTCTTGAAAAGCAGAAAATTAAGTTTTGGATAGTTAACTAACTTAAAACTTGGTTAAAATCTGTTGCATGCAGAAAAATTTTATGGTAAAATTTTTCTGAAGAACACGCTTGAAGAAGAAATCTGCAAAAATTTGAATCTGATTAGTTTGGTAGGGTTGACATTTTTGACTTGGATCTGGACTTGGACTGTTAACTGTTAAAAATCTATGTTTTAACTAAAAGTGGGTAAGAAAACAGGTATTTTCGAAAAAGCAGGTCTACACAAGAAAGGAAATTTCTCACCAAACCATTTCTGAAAAGATTCCTCTGAAAAACGCTGAACAAAACAGTTTGTGCCACTGAAAAGATTCGTGCAATTCATATGATCCGCACGAAACACCTGACTCGCACGAAACAACTGTCTCGCACGAAACATCCTTGTTTCCGCGCGACGAAACATATTGTTTGTTTTTCGTGTTTGTCAAAGCTTTGTGATTTTAAGAATTTGTCATATTTTCAGATCTGTGAACTTTTTAAATGGGAATTATAATTTTGAAACTTTAAACCTTTAAATTTTCAGTAAACAAGAAAATATAATGAGTTCTAACCCGTGGGATTGAGTTGTTCAAGCTCAAATTAGGAGTCTTCGCAAAGCTCCGCAACATCATGGGTAAAATCTTTGATGCCTCAACATACAACATAGATCTCTGCAAATCAATGGGCGTGTGTTGCGAATCAGAATCAAAGCATTTTAAATTCTGTTAATGAGCGAAAGTGAAACAGGGAGTAATAACCGACTGCCGAAGTTAAATCACATGAACGATTATCCTTCATGGAAAAGTCGTTTTCATACGTATGTTCTCGGTCAAAACACGGAATTGTGGACGTGTTTCACTACACCCTACAATGAAGCACTTGAAGAAGCTGGATCAAATCCAACCACATTGGCCAATCTAGTCGAAAGTGACAAGAAAGCTTACGATCTTGAGAAAAAGGCATTTGCTATCCTCACACAAGCTTGCATAAAGACATTTATCATCAGTTTGTGTATTGTACCACAACAAAAATTTGTGGGACACTTTGGAAGCAAGAGACGAAGGTAACGCTGCTACCAGGAAGATTCGGCATGATCTGCTCAAGAAAGAGTTTGAAGGTTTCATGTTCATGGAGAACGAAACCTTGAATGATATGACCACTTGGTTTTATCATCTTCTCAGCGAAATGTACTCGTATAAAGTGTTAGCAGCACCACAAGAAATTGTGATGCGATTTGCTGATGCTTTACCACAAAAATGGGGTCAATTTATTGATCTATTAAAACATACAGGTGTTTTGGACTCAATAAGTATCTATGAATTTGTGCAGAAACTGGAGAACAAGAATGAAGAAGAACTCCGAAAGGCACAACGAGTCTCTGCTCCACAGAACCCTGAAATGTATTTTGGAGGTATTAATGCAGGTACAAGCTCAAGTTCAGCAACCGAAGCTGCAAACGCGTTTGTGTCAAACGTGAACCCTTTCCTACCCCAACCAGTTCAATCAAGTCAATCTACAGGTTCGAGTAATCAAGCCTATGGACAAGCTTTTGATCCGAAAGCCTTCCTTTCACAGCCAAGGGACTTAGCACATAAAGCTCCACAGCAAACTCCTCAACAAGCTTTCTATGGAAGCAATAGTCAATCTGCAAATCCAACACTGTCAAACTTGACACGTCAAATCTCTCCAAAATCAAAGTGGAAGTTGCACAGGAACATGCAGAACTTGTAAATACCATGGTCAGTGTGTATTGTGGTTTAGTTGCAAGTCAAATAGGGACATCAATTTGACAAACGAAGACTATGAACAAATTGACCGAGATGACATGGAGCTGATGGACATCAAGTGGGCATTTGCAAGCGCTATGAGAAGAGCGAAGGATTATATGAGAAGAACGGGTAGAACCAGTTTGGAAAGCAAGAAGGATACAAAATACGGCTTTGACAAAACCGCCGTTATTTGCTTTAACTACGGAGAAAGAGGTCACTTCAAGCGGGAATGCACAAGACCCGGCAAGGAAGGAAATCACAACCCCTTTTGTAATCAGTCTCAACCATCCAACACAGCACGGTACAACAATGAAAGAAGAATAGTAGCTGTTGGCAACTCTAACAACACCAATCAATCAGGACCTTCAAATACACACAGAGCTTTAGTAGTTCAATCTGATGAAGGATGCGATTGGTCAGTACAGTTGGAAACTGAGAACAACGGAAGAACTGCATGCTATGCGAAGATCATAGATCAAATCAAGCATGATCACAGCATCAACACTCCAAATAATGATGATACATCTGGGGATGCTGGTAGTTCTGATGAAGAATGTTCAAGTTCATATGGTTATGAATCTGATTCTAGTGAGAAGAAAGGAAGTGATGCTGAGGTAGAAGAGTTGCTGAGTAAAGCTGAGATGTTGAAATCTGAAAGGTAGGTATGACAAGGAATGTAGAAGCTGCGGTGAAAGAGACAGAGACACTCTCTACAGATGGTGCAGCCTTTCCTCATCACACTGCCTTATGGCAAATGTTGAAGGTTCTTCAAAACAGGTAAATTCTGGTCCTCCTACTGTTTGCAATGACTGTGTTGAATTAAAAATAAAATATGAAACTGTGAACAGTCATAATCAGAATTTAGTTGTTGAATTATCAAAATGCAAAGAGGCGAATTTGGCGCTAACTAGAAATGAAAAAGAATTCAAATCTGTAATAGAAACCCTTAAGAAAAGTGTTTCTGAATTGACAAAAACAGTTTTGAATAAACAGACAGGAATTAATAACTACATTAATCTCCTAGAAGAAACAAAGAAAGAGTTAGCCATCGCCAAATGCGAATATGATTCGATCAAACGTAAATTGGAAAGTTATTCTAATTCCCAATATGTGCTTGATCATATCATTGAAGTTCAAAAACTAATGGGAGATGTTCAATGGATAGGGTATAATTCGTGTCCACCCCAATGAAACACAACTATACCAAAATGCCTGATGAAGAGGAGATGCCTCGTTTTGAACCCTCTGTACCTTTGAATCCTGAGGAATTCGCAGCAGGGTTAGGGTTCAAATTAGACAAATCCGCTCAAGAACCATGCAAGCCAGAAAATTCAACGTCTGATGTTGTTCAAACTCCATCTGTTGAAGAGGAGGATGATACATTAGATGATGAATCAAGAAATGATGATCAGGATCAGCCTCTTGATGAAAGGAAAATAGTAGAATCTTCTGCTACTCCTAGTACACAATCTGTTGAGAATCAAGAGGCCGTTCCTAAGAAATCTGTGAAGACAAGTGTGTCTACACAAGAAGTAGATAATGTGTTGTATACCTTGGTTGGAGATAAGAAAATCTATTCAAACAAAGATTTTCCAATTAAAAACGTAAATCCAATATCTATAGATCAGGTGTTTGAAAAGTCAAAAACCAAACCTTTAGATAAAAAAAGCCCACCAAAACACAACCATTATCCGCTTCAAAAGAAAAACGATGGAAGCAAGTTGAAAAGCCTACAGTTTCTCAACCAAAGGTTGAAGCAAAAGGCTCTCGTTACCAGAAAAAGGCCAAACCGTTAAATTTGTGAGTTCTAAAGGTACCGATAAAGTCGAAACTTTTCTAGGAAAATCTAATGATGATTCTGTAAAGAAAGTTAAGATTTTGAAAAGAAATAGTCAAAACAATTACACCCAACACACTGATGGATGTAATGAAAATGAACCCAGTACCTCAGGATCCACAAGTTCAACATCAAGCCGAGAAACACGATCTCCTAGTTTTGTTGAAAGGAGAACATGTTTCAAATGTGGAGAATTATAAAGGATTGTCAAAATCCAGCCAAATCAAGATGTATAGAGAAAACCCCTCATGAACCAACTTGCAAACATAAATATGTTTCTCCGACACAAGATAAACGAATTGTTAAAGATCAAAAAGAGAAACAAAAACGTAAACAAGTAAAAGCAATTGAGAAAGCTTTAAAATCGGATTCTTCGAAAAAGGATCAAAGATCTTCAAAGTCAACAAAACCAGACACTGTTACAACTGTAAATAATAGTAAATCTGGTAATAAACAAGGATATTGGAAACAGAAGACCGGTAATGGTTCAAAAGAAGGTTCTTAGTTTGTTAATCATCAAGAAATTGAGATTACATTTCTCGATGATAAGGGACGACCCAAGACCACTAAGGCTTGGGTCCCCATCTCAAACTAATCTTATTTGTGCAATGTGCAGGGTGTTCCAGGAGGAACTGTAAACAGTTATTGGATTGTTGACAGTGGAGCATCAAGGCACATGACGGACGACTTGCGGCTCCTATATGATGTGAAAAGCATAAGGGGTGGTTATGTTGCTTTTGCTGGCGACAAAGGTGGATACATAACTGGAGAAGGAATGGTCTCCAATGGTGTTGTGAGCTTCGACAAGATCAATTTTGTGCGGAAAATTGATCACAATCTTCTTAGTGTTTCTCAAATCTGCGACAAGAAGTTCACGGTACATTTTGATGATGCCGGATGTTATGTGCTGAAGCCTGGATGCAAGATCCCCAAGGAATGGATTCTCCTGTTGGCTCCAAGAATTAATGATTTGTATATTCTTGATATGAGCCAAGCTATTACAACATCTGCACAGGTCACATGTTTTGTCTCCAAAGCCACCGAGAAGGAATCAATCTCTTGGCACAGATGTATGGGACACATTCACCTGAGAAAAATGAACTATTTGGTGAAGAACAATCTAGTGAATGGTGTACTAGTGAAGAATTTCCATCTTCAACACGTGTGTGTATCATGCCAGAAAGGGAAGCAAGTTAGAAAGTCCCATCCCGTGAAGAAGATCAACATTGTGAATATGCCACTGGAACGTCTTCATATGGACCTCTTTGGACCTATGAAACACAAGACAACCTTTGGTGATTCTTATTGTCTGGTAGTTATGATGACATTCCAGATTTTCATGGGTCAACATGTTGGCACACAAAAGTGAAGTTCCTACTATCCTCAATAATCTCCTGACTCTGTTAGAAAATCTGTATAATCTGAAGGTAAGAAGAATCAGAAGCGACAATGGCACGGAATTCAAGAATCAAGTTATGGATGAGTACTGTTCCTCAAAGGGTATTCTGCATGAGTACAGTTCTCGCTACACTCCACAACAGAATGGTGTCGCTGAGAGGAAGAATAGAACTCTTATTGAAACTGCAAGAACCATGTTAGTAGAATTAGAACTTCCCGTTCAATTTTGGGGAGAAGTTGTTGCTACTGCGTGCTACACGATGAATAGAGTTCTAACGGTGAAGAGACATGGGAAGACATGCTTTGAGTTGTTACATAAAAGGAAACCGGATATTTCTTTCTTAGAACCTTTTGGAACTCCATGCACTATGATCGACCCACATGGAAAGTTTGGTCCCAAAGCTATCGAAGGTTTCAGTCTTGGATACGCTACTCCTAATTTTCGGGTGTGGAATTTATCTTCGAAGAAGATTGAAGAATGGGGTGAAGTCAAGGTTCAGAGATATACAAAAGCGGTTAGAGCTCCAGGTGCTCCTTGGATGTTTGACTATGATGGGCTGTTTGACTCTTTTAATCTGCCAACTTTTGATGATGCAACAGTTGCTGCTCAGATGCTTTTGGAAAGTGATACAGCAGTGGATTCATCACTAACTCGACCATTATTGTTAACCCTCAAGTGTCGACTTCGATTAACAATCTTGCTCAAAAGAGGAATTCGAAGACACTACGGATTATAATGTTTCATCAGAAGATGATGAGTTTCATGATGCAAATGAAGCTGCCTCTGGTGCGGTTCCTAGAATTTCGGATGGTACGTCAAACATTCAACCCGAAGGGACGACTGAAGGTCAGGCATCTACAACGTCATCAAATCCAGCTCTCTATTTAACTATTGATCTGAATATCAACAATTTGGGTATAACTTCTCGAGTTCCTGATGTGCCAGAAACTCGAATCCATAATATCCATCTTCAGCAGAATATTATTGGGGATATCCAGAGTGGTGTGCAGACTCGTAATCAGCTACGAAACAACCAGAATGCTGGATTGTATTCGGAAATCATGGAATCTGGTGGTCTGAATGATTGGTCTTTTGCCTGCTATGTGTGCCAAGTAGAACAGAAATCTTGGAAGGAGGCAATGAAAGAAGACTCTTGGGTTGAAGCCATGCAGGAAGAACTTCAGCAGTTTCAGAAGTTAGGTGTCTGGAAATTGGTTGACAGGCCTGACAACTACAAGAAGATTGGTACACGATGGGTCTACAAGTGCAAGAAGGATGACCGAGGTGTTGTTGTGAGAAACAAACCGTGATTGGTTGTTAAAGGTTTTAATCAGGTCGAAGGGATCGATTACAATGAAGTTTATGCACCGGTTGCATGACTTGAGGCCATAAGAATCTTTCTGGCTTATGCGTCCTTCAAGAAGTTCACTATTTATCAGATGGATGTGAAGAGTGCATTTCTTAATGGTGTGGTAGAAGAGGAAGTATATGTTGAGCAACCGCTAGGTTTTGAGGATCCTCTCCATCCTTACACGGTTTGGCTTCTCAACAAGGCGTTATATGGTCTTCATCAAGCTCCAAGGGCTTGGTATGAAACGTTGTCTACCTATCTGTTGAAGAATGGTTTTCGACGAGGCCTAATCGACTGTACTCTCTTCATCAAGGAACGGGACGAGGACTTGCTGCTAGTACAGGTTTATGTTGATGATATTATATTTGGGTTACTAACACTCGAATGTGCAAAGAATTCGAACAGGTTATACAGGAGAAGTTCGAGATAAGCTCAATGGGAGAAATGACTTTCTTTTTAGGTTTGCAGGTTCAGCAATAAAAGGAAGGGATTTTTATCCATCAAACCAAGTACGTTGGAGATATTCTCAAACGATTTCAGATGGACGTCTCAAAGCCCTTGGGAACTCCATTAGCTCAAAATCATGGGATTACTCCAGACGGAATGGGTGAACATGTAGAACCATCTCTCTATCGTGCTATGATTGGATCTCTCATGTATCTTACTGCTTCAAGACCCAACATAATGTACCAACATGTCTTCTGGCGCGCTATCAGTCTAGTCCGAAGGTTTCTCACTTGATGGCTGTGAAAAGGATCTTTCGTTATTGGAAGAAACTGGTCTATGGTACCCTAAGGATGATAACTTTGATCTGACAGGTGATTCTGATCATGGCGGCTGCAAAATCGATGCAAAGTCAACAACAGCAGGATGTCAATTCTTGAGAAATCGCCTAGTCATGTGGCAATGCAAAAAGCAGACTTGTGTAGCTACATCAACATGTGAGGCTGAGTATATATCAGCTTCTAGTTACTGCTCTCAAGTTCTATGGATTCAACAGCAAATGCACGACTACGGTTTTGAATTTCTTACTACTCCTATTTTTGTTGATAATGAAGCTGCTTTACAGATCACTCGGAATCCTATACAGCATTCCAAAACAAAACACATTGAGATTAAGTATCATTTCATACGAGATTGTTATGAAAAGAGACTTATCGATGTTGTTAAAATCCACACTGATCACCAACGTGCCGACATTTTTACTAAAGCCTTTGATAAATCACGTTTTGATTATCTACTTTTGGTCAATGGCATCAAGGTGAAGCCCGAGTAACTCAACCATGGCTAACTATTTTTGTAAATACTTTTATAAAAATATAAAACTAAAAAAATATTTTCAGTTTTATATTTTAGGGGGAGTAAGTTTAAGAAAATACAAAAATATTTCTTTTATTTACCTTCTTTGTTTAAGGGGAAGAAAATTCAGAAAAATAAAAAAACATTAGAAAAATAAAAAATGAGTTTCTTGGATAAGTTGAAGATGATGAAATTCACCGGTAAATCTGTCAGAAATGGTTAAAGAACATAGAAAAAAGATTGATAAGTAGCTTTACTAATAATGTATTGGTAGGCTCACAATCAGACTAAATGTGCAGTTTGATATAAACTTAACAAACAGAACACCAGCTGGGAACCATTCACTGACATATGGTCTTGGTACCGAAATTTCGTTTGATAGAGTGCTGAGGTTATGAGATATACGGTCTTTATGCTCGCTTATCATCTGGGTATCATGGTTGAATCTTTTGCCGAAAATAACGGTGGCGCAAGTCTAGAACTTCCATGATAACATACATACGTGTACATACTGCATTCGACCATTAAATAAGTGATAAAATATCACATCCCCAAAATAAGTGATAAATTATCACAGCTTTATGCGGGAGCTAAGTTCGTCTCTTTGTCAGTACGATGGTACTAACCTGTTCACGGACTTACTCCTGTGCCCAAATGCATATGAAAATCAAGTTCCTCATCAATAAGTGATTTAATCACATAGGGCTTGTTTTCAATAAAAAATAAGTGAGTATCTCACATCATTCATATACGTCAAAACAGATGATAAAGCAGTATACTCACCGGTAAGATTTTCTCTCGTGCATATCTTGATACGGGAATGTGTCGTGATGTGGTTGAACACCGGCTATTAAGTATAATTCATACCTTAATCATATCTCCTAATCATGATTACATCTGATAAGTCTGAGCTTACGTGGACAACAATACCGATAATCATAGTTGAATACTTATCTGTTTAATTTTGAAAGTTTAAACCAAATATCGTTTTTGATAAAGATTAAATGCTGGTATGATTCCTTTACCTTGAAACTCGAAAAGATTGTTCAATAGATATATAGTTTATCGGTATATTTTGTTTTTTTAGTTTAGTTTACTTAGTTGCTTATGTAATTACTTTTTTGAAAGTTAGCCAAAGTTGATACTCGAAAGTTTTCTACCAAGATACGCCAAAGTACCTTTTGTTTGATATCGCAACTTCATAAAGTAATATCTTGCAACAAGTAACTCATCAAAGAAAACCAAAATCTGAAATTCGTTTGAGTGTGTGTATCTCATACGAATGAACCTAGTCATTTGATTTGACTTGGTCACTTGTTTTTCTCAAATGAGCTGCTGGAATTCATTCGAGTGTGTGTATCTTGTTCAGGGAATACAATCATACGAAGAAATAAGTCCTTCGTGTGTATTCCCTGAGAAAGTTGTGTTCTAATTATATTTATCTATTGAGTACAAATTAAAACAAAAGAACACGAACAAAGATCAGCAACGAAGAAATCTGACAAGTCAGAAGAGGAAACAAGAAAGATTTGAAGTTTCTTAGAAGTTCGAAGACCTGATGCTCTAATCATTGGATAGTAGATCTATCAATGGATAGCAAATCTGCAGGGGGAGTTTGTTGATACTCCAATCCATTCAATGTGAAGACCAACATATGAAGACCAAAGACCGAAGACCAAGCAACGTCCAAGGGGGAGTTTGTTGATACACTTTTGTGTCTGTCGCTTGTTCTTAATTACAGTTGTAATTGTACGGTCTTTGGTCAAGTGTCTATATAGGTTTGGTCGTGTCGAATAGATCGAGATATCCTTCTATCTTGATCTAGTACGACATCTTAGCTTGTCTGTGTTAAATGGTTGCATGTGTGCATACCGTTGAGTCTTGTAAACGTCATGTCTGATCACGTTCTCCAAGAAGAAGAATTCTGTGCGAGTCAGAGATTTCGTACGAATGATGTGATTCGTACAAATCAATGAGTGTTTTCGTACGAAACAAGTGTTTCGTACGAAACAGCTGTTCCGCACCAATTTCCTGGAGATGTGTCTCGTGTGAAATAGTATGTTCTGTATGTCTAGTATCGTGATACGTATGAAAATCTAGACGGACACTATATAAGCAGACATGTACCTCTCAGTCAGGGGTTGTGAGTTGAGTTGGTTGGTCCAGTAAGCCTCTCAGCATTTCTGGTGAAGACTAAGATGCAAGAGCATAGCAAGTTTGTTTGAGTCATACAAGCATTGTGTATATGTTTGTACTTGTTCTCAATCATTAATCAAGATAGTGAATCTTTGGTTACCCTGTGTTCTTTACTTTGCTTTGGTTGCATGCACACTTAGATTCCGCACTTGTGTGTGTTATATGAACAAGGAATAGGTTTGACATCCGCAGGTGGACCTACAACCATGTTATTTTTCTTATTGACCGTGATTGCATCACGTCATGTTTAAGTTTATACCTATCTTTTCGTTCTCTAAAATTTTCTTTTCGAATTTATCGTCTCGCACCTATTGGTGTCAAGACCTGTTTCCTTTAACATTAATCGTTTTCTAATTCCTCTCATTCTATTTATATTTGTCTAAACATTGTTTCTAACTGAAACTAAATTTTAGTTTAACGTTTTCTCTCTAACTCCTGTCAATTACTCGTATCAAGCAATTGGTAGCCAAGTATTTCTTCCTTATTGTTCTTATTTTATGCGGGGAATTGTAACCAGTTCCCTTGCTTGGTTTAAATAACCCTTAAGCCCTTTTTGCTTAGCCTTGTAAGCTATTTCCTTAGGCTTTCTCCCTCTTCTTTTCTTTTATTTAGCCTCCTAAGGTGAGGTCTTTTAATGCATCATTCCTCTTGATTCGTGATCCCAAGGTCGTTTTGACCCTATAGACCATTACACTATTTATAACCCGAAGGTCGTGGTGATCCTTTAGATCATCCTTTTACCCTTGTCGTTCTTTAAGTATATTTGGTGTCAATACACCTCTTTTGTACTTGAAAAGAAAATTATTCACGTTATCCTTTCTTTATCCGCCAAATCATGGCTCCCTTCTGCCATGAAGGCTAATTTATTTTACATCAATTATGGCCCTCAGACCATGTTTGATCTGGTTTATTAACATTTTCATTTTCTATGACTCCGCGAGTCATTTATGAATCACTTTCACTTGTCGGATCTATTAGTCGTTTCATCTCTATTGGGTGATAATCATTTGCGTCTAAACCTGGCGCAATGTTTACTGGCGTTGACACACTTGTCACCACCGAGTCACAACAACCATCTTTAGTGGCAACCATAACATTTTATGTATGTTGTCCCAAACATTTATTTAGATCAGACACTTTCTGTTGATAGCCGTGCGTGTCTGCGCGATCGTAGTCCATGACTAGATCATCTTCGTTCGGACAATTCTTCCGACTCTATGACTTCATATGTCATTTATGTGTCGGTTTGTCTCACCTTTACCGTTATCCGGTTTAAGTCTATATCACTTTACAACCCGTTACTCGAGTTCTTTTATCTTAATGTTTTTAACCTTCCCGTTATCCTTTTTGCGTCTTCATTTATATTCATTCACGACCCATTTTATGGGTTCATTTCTATTTCACGCTCTCATTATTCAGGTTGCGTCTACAGTACATTTAATCACGTCCCATTACCCGGGTTCATTGTTCTTTTACTTTAATGCTCCCGTTACCCGGTTTGAGTTTATTTTTAAATTCAATCACTATACTTCTTTTTGACTCGTTTGGCTTGCTTGTATGAAATCCATCTATGAGCGATCGAATCTAATTCTTTATTTAACCTGTTTGATTCGCTCTTGTGAGATTCATCACATATGAATTGTCAGACTTTATTCATTATCTGACCCGTTTGACTTGTTCGTGTGAAATACATCACTTTTGAACAATCACCTTTATCCTTCCGTTTGACTTGTTCATGTGAAATCCATCACTTTTGAACAATCAACTTTATCTTTCCGTTTAACTTGTTCATGTGAAATCCATCACTTTTGAACAATCAACTTTATCCTTACGTTTGACTTGTTCATGTGAAATCCATCACTTATGAGCAATCAACTTTATCCTTTATCTAATCCGTTTAACCTGTTCGTGTGAAATCCATCACTTCTGAACAGTCAAACTTTATTCTTTATCCGATCATCCTTTATAGCCTCACAGACCATGAATGATGATTATCATCATCATTTCTTTCTTTTCTCTTTTTATCTTTTCTACGATCATAGTTATCGACTTGATCATTTCTCGTGTGGGCACTACCTCCGTTTCTATGACCTCACAGGTTATTTATACTTGGTTTTACGTGCCCTTTTATCAACCATGGTTCTTTTGTCCATAATGACTCATTCCCATTCACATTGTCTTTACCGCATCGAATGTATATGTGTTTATTATAACAAGTTCATGATATCATATGTTTATCATTTACTTGGCCAGAGTAAGCGATCAACACATGGTACACATGACCTTATTATAACTAACACATTACTTCCCATGTAAGTAAATCCTCGGTTCATGTCCATATTTCTGATTTATTTGGTAAAACTTTGTTTAATTGTTATTTAAAAATTATTAGTTTTTACCCTTCTCCTCTCAAAACATATAAATGTTTTTCCTTTTTATAAGACTTTTATGTAACCACATTTATCTATGTGATCTTTACTTTTCCCCAATAAAATCTTATTGAAAATTTCTACTTGGATGGTCACCCCATCCAAGATTTTAGATCTGATCTCTTTTATATTTTTATTATTCACGATTGTGAATAATGCGTATTACCCGCCTAATTTATCTTGGGAACCTTATCATAGATGGGTATCCCGTCCGGTTTTCCCATGTTTTAATCTCGTATACAACCGTCGTTCATTACATATCTGTTGCATACTACTAGTTATACAATAACTTAAAGTGTGCACCTGGGTGATATTTCCCTCATGGGTTTTCATTGCCGTTCCACCTTTATTTAATATCATCATTTAGTTTAGGTCCTTAACGAGTATGCTCTGCTTGTCGTACTTCAGGCCATTATGTCATCGCGTCGGCATATCATTAGATTCCCGCCATCTTCAGATGCGAGCATCCCTTAACCCAAAATGTTTACATGGATTAGTAATATTGAAAATTAATAAGCGCCCTTACCATAGTATAAGGCTATCTACAATACTTGTTAACACAAGTAATTCACTAGCTATATCGGTCTTTTATCATTTTATTTGGGGTAACGTGCATACACACGGTAACCCTATGTGTTATTTACAATACTTCTACTATGTTAGACCGCTAAATTTATAATAACTTACCGGATCATGTGACCAAGCCTCGAACCGAACACATTTGATCATTAACCTTGAGCTCTGATTACCAACTTGTAAGACGCTATCTTTATTTACTGAATTTCTATTAAAGGTTTTGTATTTAAACATGTAAATACGAATACTCGTCACTCAAATATTGTAGTTTATTAAAACTTTTTCAACTTATTTAAACAATTTATCATGTTATCATTGTCTAGTTTTGATATAATCAAAACCAAGTGCGGAAGCTTCGTCTTTGATCGTGTTCGGTTCTTCGTAATGCTTGGTCCTCCTTCGATGCACAATCTTCTTCACCTATATTTCATAATTTATGAAATATGTTAGTTATAGATAAATTATAACACAATCGATTAAACCCAAGTGCTTAAAACAATAAAAACAAGATCTTGATTTCTGACCCCACCGTAAGCTACGGCTGGTCACCGTAGCTTACGGTCTAGCCTTACGGCCCAGACCTTCTGCCTTAAGGTCCCAACCTTTTGTACCATTACAGCAGCTGCCTACCGTAAGCTACGGTAGACCATCGTAGCTTACGGTGGCTTGCTGCAGTTTTTCTCTTATTTGTTGTTTTAGTTACGACAGTTTACGTAACTCACTCGATTTTCATCCGTCTTACTCGAAACTTGTTTCTAAATATCCATAAAGCGTTTATCTACATATTTAGCTTGAAATCCTTAACCCGGATTCTTAATTCTTATGAATTACGCATTCACTCTTGGTTTATGCACATATTCATTTTGACCCATTAAGAGATTTAAGCGCATAAGCATAAATCTCACTCCCTCTTACCTTATTTCTCTTTTTAATACTTAAATATCTATTTATCTTCTACCACAACTATACTTGAGGTGGATTGGTTTATAGAAAATGTTATATTTTCAAATTTTACCCTTCGGTTGACATTTTACGAAAAAGACCAATATGAGGCATTAAGCCAAAACGGTTTATGTCATTTGCTATTACACTACCGCAAGGGTAAACCTTCTTATAAAACTCATTTTTAACTACCCTCAAGGTCATTTTTTTACCATTTTTACCATAAATCATGGTTTAATACCATTTTCACTTATTCCAACCATATCTGTCCGTACTGGAACTTTCATATTTCGGAATCTTGTTCCGAATACCCAAAACGCTTATTCCAACTACATAAGTAATTCTATTATTTTAAAGTCGTAAGCTTTACTTACCTTGAATTCCAATTATGCCTTCTTCCGCGTACTTGTTCCGTTTGACCGCTTCTTCCCAAGCCTCCACCTAGCTTGTCAAGCGTCAAACTATCATTTATTATTTGCAAGATAGTTAGGTTAGTCATCATCTAACACGACTATTCCACCTTACGGATTTTATATCAAATTTATCAATCTTATACAAGAACTTGGGATTGTTTCATCACTATGAAACAACCCATTGTATCATATATATGGGATTTACCCAAACATTAAACTTAACCAAATACTTTAAACATTCACATTCACATGATGATTTTAAGCATCTATTAACATGTGTTTAACATAAATCTCATCTTATCATCAAAACCCATTTCAAGTCATGTATGAACATCTATTCGAACCTCTAATTTGTTCGAATATCTTATACATACATACAAGTATGATGATCATAAACACTTATATATCATCAATTTCATCATGTTATCAATACCCATTTAACTAGGAGTGGTAAATTATCCAAACACTCAATTCATAGCAATCTATTCAAAATCTTCAATGAGGGTTTGTTCCTAAGCAAGTATTCATCTCTTATCTTACTTCAATTACTGAAATTCATACATGGATTGAAATCCATGAAATCAACTTAAATTCATAATGTCACCAAATTGGGATTTTTGACATACCTCATGACCCCCTAGTTCGGGTGATCATTATAATGCGTTCATGCATCGATTCTGGATTCAATTCGTCCTCCAATTTGATGATATAAGATGAACAAGGGTTTGCTCCTTGTTCTCCAGCTGTAGTCGACACACACACACACACACACTTAGTGTGTGTGTTTTTGTGTTTTAATCTTTATTAAACCTAAACTTTAGGTTTCTCCCCTTTTTAGCCCCTCAAGTTTAGTTTTGTTTAAGTGAAGCTACTACTACTCATTGTTTTATAATCTATATACTTGTTACTAACTAGGTTAATTTGTTCCTAGTTATTTTGTTTACGGGTTCACTCTTACTGCTAACAGTGTTTTACCTGCTCTTTAATATTAACGTGGTTTGATTACCAAACCCGTTTTTGGGGTGTTACACTGTTTCTGGTTAAAGAAGAGGAGTTATAACACAATGATTAACATGATTCTTGGGTTATAGGGTATCGATTAGGTGTATTAAATGGCTAGATTGTATTATGCATGCGATATTAATCATATTTTGATGTTTGTGTTACCCTGAGATGTTTTGTTAATATTAAGATGTCATGATGCATGAGATGTAAAATAACTTGCATTAGTGATGGTTTTATGTGTAACTTGTAGGTATGAAATAAGTGGCATGTATATGAGTTGTAGTATGTGAAATGTACACATTATATAACAAGTTTGTGTGAAAGTGGAACTACGTAAATATGTACGTATGGATAAGTTTATGTGACTTGACTTTATAAACGAAAGTATATAAAACTTTTTTATGAGTGAGTTATCAAATGAATTTATGTAAGCAGGTGTATATGAATTTTCTTCTATTAAAGAGTTTATGTAAAGGAGCTTACATGATGAAATTTATATGAATAAGTTTATATCAAAAAGTTTACATACTTAAGTTCATGTAAATAAATTTACAAGGGAAGGGGAATAATTAAGTTTAGGAATGATCATAAGTTCACGAGATGTTTTTTTAGGTTATGTTTGCCAAGGAGTTGGGTAGTTAATTAAATTTATTAATATCACAAAATTCTTTATAACATGTAGTTCACAAACATGTCTTAGTTTTTTTTTTAAATGGTCTGTGAATAGAATTTTAATGGAAAGATGGACTGTGTGGTAACAATTGATGGTTAGTACTCTTGGATGTTGTGAGTTGAATTGCGTTATCACAAGGAGATCACATGATGTATAAGGTAACGCGGTGGTAAAGTGACACATATTAACCAATGTTGATAGTTCCATAGAAGTCAAAACGACTAAGTGAAATGCATGCAATGGGACAGTAGTCATGTGTGGTTTAGCCATGAGACATGCCAAACGACAATGTTTATAAGTAATTTCTTTATAAACATTAATGATTCGTAACTTATCCTTCTAAGGAAAGTCTTGGAAGTTAACATGCAATAAGTAAGGTTAAGGTGGTGAACTTTGACTTGATTGTGTGGTTTGCTTATGATTAATATCATGTGTAGAAAACTAGAGGGGGATTTTTCTTTTATTAGTCACTACTTTTTGAATGGTTTAAGCTTGTTTGAAACCCAATAAATAATAATAGAAAATGAATAAAAACAGTTGGTAAGAAAGACAAAACCGATTTATAGAGATTCAAGTAGATGTTAACTAATTCACTCTACGTTCTCTTCTCGGTTCCCCAGTCAAAAGTTTTTCCACTATAAACCTTCTTTTAGACATAAAAGATAGTAGTTACCTTCTTCAACCCATTATCACTATAGTATGTCTTTACAATCATTTACTAGTCCAAGTTCATGATCACATTCTTCACTGACCACTCCATGTGACTAACTTTATGTTTCTGACACGCTACTATATAACAATGGTGAACACCCTCACAATACTATCTTCCAAATATTGTTTTACAATAATCACCAACCAATAGTGAGACAACTTACAAATGTATTACTCAACACACTAGTGATAACCTCACGAATATAAGAATTGATTTTTTAAGGTGAAACACAACTTCTTCTTTTTGCTCTTGGTCTTTGAACTTCAGTCTCTCCTTGATTAGATGTGTAAATATTAAGGCTAGAAAGATATTAAGTAGACGTATATTTGAATGTGTTATCGGGCAAAGCGTGTGAGTGAAAACTGTTGGATGAGACTTTTATTTATAGGTAAGGCACATCCAATAAGAAAACATAATTTGACTAAACCATGGTCGATCCCACAGTCGATGTGTTAACCGTCGAATGGCCAAGTTTTGTCATTTTGTTGGTTTTGATCTTGAATGTTGTGTAACGACTATAACATGCCCCAACACCTTTTCAACACCCATACCTTTGATTGTTAATCTTTCAAAGCACCCTTTTAACATCTATAAAGATAGATGTTTGGTTTTCAAAGCATATTGGTGGTTTGGTAAATCATGGTTGCTTGCTTTTCATTTATGGTAAATTTTTGTCTCATGCCATGATTACTATCACAAATGGAAAGAAACCAACTAGACTCTTCCATTTTCAAAATTCAAGTCTCTCCAGTTGATTATTAACTTGTTTATTCAATTGGGACTTTACTAGTAAAGATTCGAAAGAAACATTAATTTGTTATCTTGTAATAAAGTTTTAATTAATTATCTCTCTAATCCCCAAGTAATTCTCTTGGTGTATCATGCTTTGACCTCTGTAGATTGTAGATGATATTTCATTCTTGAACTTGTAGACTTTTAATCTTCATCACATGTTGCTCTGATCGTTCACCATTGCAATGGCAATCTTTAAGAATATGTTCCACTTGGTGATTCATCGTCCTTAATGATTTATTGCACTTGATGATTTGTTACACTTAATAAATTGTTTCAATGCATTTCCCAATCTTGATCATTCAAGTCTTGATTCATCATGAGTCTTTTATATGGTGATCTTGGTGCATTGTGAATTATTTGGTGTTAAGTAACATACATATAGCATGTGCATATCCTTAACTTACAACCATTAACACAAGTGATAAATTAAAAACATTATCAAAACAAGGCGTTATTTGGGATTTTAATCAACTCATTATCTTTTCTTAAACCTTGTTTTCTTAAATTTTTTCTTATATCATCAAATCTCAAACCCATCCCAAACCTGCGAAAAAAAAATAAAAACTAGTCCCAAACCTGTCCCAAACCTGTCCCAAACCAGATTATCCGACCCCAACATCATCCCATATATCTCGAGTTTCAGATTTATCTATCAGATTCGGATTCAATTGTCATCCCTACCACCATCATATGTCTACAATAGTGACTTAACTTGTTTTTGAGCTTTGTTTAACATTTCGTTTTGTGTATAAAATACTCTTATATACTTTCATGTTAATCATACAACAGAAATATGAGATGTCTTATTCAATTATAATGAAAAAAATGAAATATTGGTGGAGGGTGTGTGGTAAATGGACAAAGAAAGTCACATGTGGCGAGAGATAAATGGGAAGGAGGAAAGCGTTAGGGATACGGTGTGGTAACCGGGTATAGCGGTAAACGAAAAGGTGACAGGCGTGATACTTGTGAATTTGCCAAATTTGGAATATAAGCCATATGAAAAGGGATTTTAAGGTTGTATGTATTACCTTTAAGTGGAAATGTGTTTATGTTATGCCCACCACTGTAATCAATCTCTCTTTCCTTTTATTTATTTTTTTTAGAATTTTTAGTATTACTTAAAATATTAATAACACTTCAAGTGAGCTATTATATAAGATTTTCACTTTTTTTTTCAATCTTACAGACGTTTATACATATCACATTATCATGACTTTTTGCATTTATTAAATGACAAATAAACATTAGTAAAATAATAATATATAATTTATTTATACATATAATTAATTCAAAGCATTTATATGGATTTAGTTAACTTTTTATGATAAATAAATGTTAGTAAAAAATTACATAATTAACAGTATTGTACAAGAGAAATAAAAGTGGGTAAAAAATAATAGATATTAATGGTTTTTTTAATGACAACACTTATTGTTACTCTATTACACAAATAATTATATATTAGTACATTGAATTCTTATTTTCTATCCATATAAATTCTTTAAAAAACACTAATTTTTCCTTTTCCCTTTTAATTAAATAATATTTTTATACCTTTATCATTACATTTTTCCTCCTTCACTCACAACCACTTTTAAAAATATTTAAAAAATCATAAGAGGTAAACAGAGTCCCGTATATTTACCGATGAACAATAACATTTTCTCTCTTCTTTACTCAGATCACTCAAAACCACTCACAACAATTTATTATAATATAACTAACCCACTCACATAAATATAGAAATCCATTGTGAATATTTAATGACATAAATCTACCAACTAGTCCCAAATTGACATATTTGTATTTTTCTATATGATTACCATATTTAAAGTAAAATTATACATTATACATATTAACTTTTAAAATATTTCATGAACAGTAAATCTAAATTTTGATATTATATTTAGTTAACTAAATTTAATTTAGTTTATTCTAACTAATATAATTATATTATATTATATTATATTTTATTTGATTTATATTAAAAATAAATAGTATTTTTTATATTATAGTAAACTAATATATATATACACATTAATATAAACTGTTGATGAACAGTAAATCTAAATTTTGATATTATATTATATTTAATTTAATTTAAATCTAAATCTAAATAATGTGTTTTTTTCAATGACAACGCTTATTGTTACTCTATTACACAAATAATTCTATATTATTACATTGAATTCTTTTTTTCTATCCATATAAATACTCTAAAAATCACTATTTTTCCTCTTTATTTTTAATTAAATAATATTTTTATACCTTTATCATTACATTTTTTCTCTCCTTCACTCACAACCACTTTAAAAATATTTAAAAAATCATAAGACGTAAACAGAGTCACCGTATTTTACCGATTAACAATAACATTTTCTCTCTTCTTTACTCAAATCACTCAAAACCACTCACAACAATTTCTTATAATATAACTAATCCACTCACATAAATATAGGAAATCCATTGTGAATATTTAGTGACATAAATCTACCAACTAGTCCCACATTGACAATTTGTATTTTTCTATATGATTACCATATTTAAAGTAAAATTATACATTATACATATTAATATAAATTATTGATGAACAGTAAATCTAAATTTTGATATTATATTATTAACTAAATTTAATTTAATTATTAGTTATTATATTATATTATATTATATTATATTATATTATATTATATTATATTATTTATATTAATTATATTAAATTAATATTATATATAATTAATATAATTAAAAATATAATTAAATTTATATATATATATATAATTAATTTAATTAATATAATATATATATTAATATTTATTATATATATATATTATATATAATAATAAATAAATTTTAAATTAAATTTAGATAACAAATATATAAATATATTTATATTTATAATTTGATTATATATAACTTTTTTCTATTATATAAAACTAATATAACATATATACACACATTAATATAAACTGTTGACGAACAGTAAATCTAATTTTGATATTATATTATATTTAATTTAATTTTAATTTATTCTAGCTGATTATATATTATATTTTGATTTTGATTTGATTTATATTGAAAATAAATAGTAATTTTTAATATTATAGTAAACTATACGTGTGTCAATAAAAATATAACAAAACATTTTTTTTTGTAATTGGGTATTGATACGTGACTAACGAATCAGTTTCAATCAAACAACCTTGGTACCAACATTGGTACTGTTGGAATTGGTATTCTTTTTTATGGTTTTTGATTGATATTAAATACATATCTTTTTGGGCATATCACAATTGTATGTTTTAGTTTTCTCTTTTAGCTACTATAGTGATTGTCGGTACCGAAACGAGTCCGAACCCCTACCAACTGATTATATATATATATATATATATATATAATAGAAAGTTATCATGAACGATGATATAGAGTTTTTAAGTATTTATTTATTTTTATTCTAAATTTTGAGCATATATTTATTTTATTTTGTGAGCATTTATATTTTTAGTAATCCCTTTTATAAAAGCTTTGTTCAAAATTGACCGATCAATTATAATTGATTCTTTTGTTTATCATCGTGACAAACCGAATCAAAACTATCTCAACACCTTTGGTGGTGTATAGAGTACCTTTTATATCATAAGCTAGAGTGTCAGTGACGAATAAAACTCAGACCGTTCGAACAACATTGGTACCACGCCAATTTTAAATGAACATAAGTACCAATAATTTTACTTTTGAAACCTTTATCAAGATTTATTTTTATATTTTTTGATCACTGTAAAACAGTTGTCGATATGTTTTTATCTTGACTTTATTGTTTTGGGATTTATCTTTCGGTCACTAAACAAAGTGTCGATTATGGTCCCAGTACTTATTGAATAGAATCGCTACCAACTAACTTCCAACCGCAACGCATTTACCCGAAATCATTATTCCTCATAAATTCTCCATCATCGGAATCAGGAAGTAGCAGCCAAATTCCATAGCTAAATGGAGCACCCAAGTGAATGTCGTCGAGCTAAACTGCCCGGTAGAAACCAAATGGTGTACCAAAGAGTGTCCCGAGTACCCTGACACACATGATGGTAATTAATAGCTCCGTGTAAGTAGGAGACATTTTTTAAAAAGACCAACTTGACCCCACCCCTCTTGTCCTTTGCAAAGCATGAAAGCCAAGGGCATCCCATGCCCTTCTAGTGGATCACGCCATCTTAGCCAACTGTGCTAGGTTCTGGATGATTTAAGTGAATCAATATATAACTATGAAACTACTCAAGTTTCGATATTTATTTTTATATTATTATTATATTATTATATATATAAAAAATTATGCAACTATTTAACTAGAATGACTTAAATGAAATGATTATAAAGTTTGGTAATCATAAAACTATAAAATAAACAATATTTTTGTGCTTATGGTTGTTATATCATTGGCTTTGGAAGTTTTTTTTTAAATAAAATTAAATTGGAATTTTCTTTTCTAACTTTAAAGTTTCAATCTTTGTTATTCAACCCCTATGATTAATATGATTTTTCAATTCTAATTTAAAAGTTTTCATCTTTTGCAATTTAACCCCGTTGATTTTTTTTTACTTTTAACCTAAAGTTTTTCATTTTTTCAAATTTAACCCCAACCTTATTTACATTAAACTTTGGTCTCTTATACGTTTCATCTTTCTCAAGTTTTTCGTTTAACATTTCGTTCTAAATTTTCCGAGCTAACACGCCGCAACATGCGTGTGGGGTTCACCGATTTTTCATCTATTTTTTCCGTTCGATAGGGCCTATCATAGCGCATATATTTTTCACGGTTTGATAGGTCTTTCGCAACACGCAAGTCAATGATCGACTTAGTTATTTTTTTCTATATTTTACACACAGACATGTAAGAAATATTTATCTTTCATCTAATATGATATATATCTAGTGAACCCTCCGCCACATTACAGCGAGTGATAATTCTAGTTGTAGAGAAAATATCATCAATTTTATTTATTTACAATGGAAAGCTTCATCTACTATACGGTGTCATGTTAGTTGTTTTCTTCCTTTTTTTAATAGTGTTTTTGGTTTTTTTTTATCCTTCAACTTTCAAGTATTAATACTTATAACTCATCAACTTTTTAAAATCTTTGTAATGAACTTTTACGTGCTTTTTGTATATTTATGGGTATAATTGAAGTAGATTTATGTTTCGGCGCAATTTTTTTTTATAAATGAGTCAGGTCAAAATATAATATGTTTTCGTGTTTTTTTATGTATGTTTTCATTAGTTTACGTTTTGAGATATATTTTATTCGAAAACGAGTTGAGTGAGGTCAAGTATAATACGTTTTCATTAGAAGATATAAATTCAAGTTGGCTTACGTCTTGACACCGTCGCAACACGTCATATCATTCTCTAACTTTAAAAAAAACATCATTTTCTTACATTTTTTTATTTACGTGTCGGTATAAATTCAAGTTGGTTTACTTTTTGACGTAAAATTTTTCGCAAATAAATCGGGTAAAATATAATGCATTTCCGTGCTTATTTTATGTACGTTTTCAGTTAATCTATGTTTTGATGATAAATTTTATTTGGAAATGAGCGGGTCAAATATGTTAAATTTTCATTAGACAACAAAAATTAAAGTTATTTTACGTTTCAACGCTGGCGCAACGCGCGAAAAAATTTAGTGAGTATAGAACATATTATATGTGTTTTTTAATTAATTGTGTTTCCCTTTTTGTCGCTATATTAAATGATTTAATACAGTAATAAAAGTTGATTTTAAAGAGGCCTTAGAAGTTAGAATGCTAAGACTTTATAAGACAGAACATTTATGAGTAATTATAATCTTTGACATTTTTTGCCTTTTACATTTTTCCTTCTTGATTTATCTAAAGATTATTTGGAAATATGATAAATTTGTAAGTGTTATTGTGATTTTTGAATAGTTTTTTTTAAAGGTAAAGAATCTCACGTATAAACTCACCCAACTCGTGCTATGTTCAAGGTCGACTCCTCGACCGTCATGAGACCGTACCCTTTGATGCGAGGGAACCAGATAGAATCTGTAAACTCCCCCCCCCCCCCCCCCCCACCACGGGTTAGGTTCGGACCAGAGATTAAAGCCATTCGTCCTTTACCCATACGTCCCTCAAAATAAATAAAGAGAAATCAAACCTACGTCTCCACTAAAAAAACAGGTTTTTAAACCCTTAGACCAAACTATTCAAAACTAGTAACTCTATTTATGGTTTATGAGCATTTTTATATACTTTTTTTGTCCTTTAGAGTACTTGTAAATATCCAAAACCGACCAAACAATCCACCATTCAAAAATCAAAATCAACACATATTCATTATGATCATTCAAAACTCATGTTGATTCAAAAAGTCCATGTTAACCATGTTCTCAGTCAACCATACCGTGTTGCAATGTCTTTCTTCCAATTATATATTTTTAACATCAATTTAATCTACTCATACTACCACAGTACTCGAAGCATCGACTAATAAGAGATAGATACCATTTTACACACCTGGATAACACTAGACCAAAGACCTTTTAATCTTTCTTCAAAATATATGTTTTTGCTAGAGTATTCGTTTTTTCTTCTAAATTTGCAATGCGTATGTTTATGTACTTCACTATGTCTCACATTTGTGTTCATTGTATATCTTATAGATTTGTTTTTGTGTTCTTTATTACCATTTCTAACAATTAATTGTGTTTTCATTTTGAATGGATTTAATCACGGTGAAAAGAGTGACAAAAAGGAGGCATGAGAGGTGGAGATTGTGAATATGGACATGATGTTAATTTGGGGCATCGTAACACGTGAGTTTACTCGACAATGGACAAGTCGGCAATGATTTAGATTACGACTAGTGGTGACTTTGGACTGTAATGGTTATTTTATATAGCAACACTAAAAACGAAAACAACAAGAAGAATGTATTATAAGTATTATGTATTATTGATCAGATATTAATGAGGGTAATTAAAAAAAATCTAATGAAATTATAACGTAGGCTCATCAAACAACGCTTTTTAGCTTTCTTCAGGATTTGGCCCGAACTGTTCGGTTATTATAGTAAAGATAATTACAATAATTTCTAACTAATATATGCAATACAATAATCATATAACCATTATTTTATTTTATTCTTTTCGAACGGCAACCATTATTTTTATCTGTTTTTGTTTCTTATACACCCATTTTTTCGAGTATCGTATAACACGTACTTTAATAATATCTAAAAAATTGAATAAGAAAGTTCAAGAGAACAACGATGGGTTTTAGTCAAAAGTTGTTGGCAATATAATTTCAGTTTTTCCAATTTCGTATGCGACATAGATTGCCATCAATATTAGCCCCGTGTGTTGTTTTGTTTAAAAGCTTAAGATTGTTTTATGTTTGAATTTTACAAAATCTATAAAGTTAAGCTTAAGATTGTTTAAATGTTTGAATTTTACAAAATCTATAAAACTAGTGGAATGTCCTGTCTGCGTTGCAAGGCGTTTTTCTGTTTGATAGCACTTACACTTTTGTTTGGATTACTTGTACATACTATTCATAATATGGTCTCAATAAAATAACATGGAGACGTAGATAAAAATACCATCGTCAAAGGAAAATACATTTATAAACTTTATGAACTATAGAGTAACTTTATTAAAATCGAGTAGTAGTAGCTTCAATAGTGAAGAAAAAAAACTCGATAAAACTGAGGGATATTAAGTTTAAAATTTTCAGAAAAGGCAAAACTTTGCCCTTCCCGAGTTTCAGGACCTGATCCCTTCATTAGCTTTAGCATAAATCAACCACCACCCACACACCATTTTAATACTAAGGTTTGCTTTCAAATAAATATATATATAGACACTAAAAACAAAACAACTAAAAAATAATAAAGAATCTAGTGAATGAAACATGGCATCCACTGGTTCGTGGTCATCTTTATTCACCAATAACAATAGTTTTGTCGGCTTTTTTAATCAATAACAATCATTTACCATTCACTGTCATAAGAAATGTAATGTAATATAGGAGACGAGAGTTTTAATTTTTTATCTTTCTTATTAATATCCCCGTGTGTTGTTTTGTTTAAAAGCTTAAAAAGCAAGTGTTTTTTAACGATAAATTGGATTACTGATAGATTACTAGATTATAATCTTGACACGAGTAGAATCATCCGATCATATCCATTTTTACTAGGCAATAATGTTTATACATCAATTCAGTAGGAAACTCAATAAATCTAGGAAAAACCACGTCGTGAGAAGCGAACCCGGAATCTAATAATCTTTGAGTTTTATTCCACCCCAAGATTGCCACATATGTTTGAATTTTACAAAATCTATAAAATGAGAGTTTTAGTTTTTAATCTTTCTTATTAAAATTGTAAATAAGACTAAACTTCAAACTTATAAAACTAATATTTTTAAAGTACTTATGCATCTTCATTGTCTTTCTTTCTTTTCACGCTTTATATTCATTTCAAATCTTATTTACAATCATGCATGATATCTCTTTCTAAGTATAAATTCAAAGTATAAAATCAAGTTAAGAAAGTTATGGGTCTAAATGACTAAAGCTGAGTTAAGTGTGAATTTTTTCTAAGCTTGCATTTAGCTCAGTTAAATTTTATTGGACTCGAACACAAGCTCAGCTCACTAAAGCTCTATGTCTAAAGCTCAAGCTCGGCTTGTTTCAACCGTTATATTTAAAGCTCGAGTTTGGTTCGTTAGAAAGATCATAGCTCGAGCTTGGTTCATTTATTATTTGTTAGTTATTTTTTTAAATATATTGTTATTTGTGTATATATTTATAGTTATAACTTTATATAGAACATGTCATATATTATGTAATTATTATCACAACCACGGGGTGTCAGCCCAGTGGCCAGCCTCACCCATTCCAAACGGGAGGACGCGGGTTCGAGTCCAGCTCGGCCCGAATAATCCTGCTGGGTAGTAACCGCCAGGCAGCTATGGGGCTAAGCTAGCTTGGGGAGGGAGAACCCTCCCACGGTCAGGGGTACCGTGCATTTACCCTTTTTTTATTAACTATTATAACACACACATATATATATATAATATTTATTATGTAATTTATATTCTTAATTAAAATAGTATAACTCTTTAGCTGTTAACGCTCACAAGCCTAGTTAAACTTGGTAGATGAAGTTTGGATCGTGTTGGGGCTTATTTATTAAACGAGTTTCATTTTAGGTTTGAGCTCGATCCTTGTCCCTCGTGACTCTTCAGTTGCCAACTCCTCCCATATATAGATTACATTCGATGCAATTTTTTTTTTTAAATTTAGGTTAAACAATTAAAATAAACTAATTGGATATGGGCCTATAATGGTTATAGGGTTAAAAAAGGGAGTTAATATCTATCTCTCTATATATACATAGATATATCGATATATCTAGTGAGAGATAGAATGAAAATGGATATGAGAATAATATATATGGATGTGGGAATAGTGAAAGTTTTAAAAAAAAACTAAAATTAAATATGAGCTTATAATGATTTAAAGTGCACTATTAAAAAAGAAGTATATATGTGCTTAAATCTTTCATATTTGTTTGTTATGTAAAACGTTAAGAAAAAATAGTGTTGCTCGTAGAAAAAAAACAATGCTGTCACTCGAAATTTTCCTATTACCTGTTACATATGATACGCAAAATTCATGTTGTCGGGTGAACGCATTCAGTACCATGTGGCTCCGCCACTACGTAAAACTTTACTATATTAAACTAAGCTAGATGCCTTTTTGCCAACCTAACAATGAACAAAACTGTTTAACTCGAATCATAAGTTGGTTTGGTTTGGTTCATTTTAACATAGTTTTGATTATTCGGGGCCTTTATCTTTGGGACCTAAAACCAATTAAGTTCGATAGGTCAAACAAACACTACTTTAGCCCGATTAAAGATGAAGACATGTCATTTGTTGGGACCATTATGGACTTTGCCAACTTGTTCTTGGCTTCACTCATCACGCATAAAAAGTTGAAATGTGTTGCATTCATAACTTTATGAGGTTAACAAATATATATATATATATATATATATATATATATATATAATTTATTGTTTGTTGAATTTATATATCAAACATTCTTGAGCGACTACAGTCATATTCACGAATTTTATGTTAATTGTCAATATATGAACCTAAATTGTATGACAAAATGTCAAAACCCCCATGCAATATATTCAACATTGTTGTTCGATAAAAAGCCCGAAAACATTAGCTTTCATGGTAGGACAAACGAAGCAAAAAACGTCGCCATGTTCATTGAGGCGACATATTTAACTTGTAAAATGTGTAAATCACATCCAATATGTTAGTAATGATGCAAGAAGTGTTAAGAATCATTACACGAGCTTAAAATTACAATGAGTTGAATGATGAAAATGTCGACACACCTTATAATTAATTCGATTTGAATGTTAGAAACTATAATATATAATAGAATTAATTCATTTTGCAAATAAATTAGTAATTTCACTGTTAATTCGAGTTGAAAGTTAGAAACTATAATATATAATAGAATTAATTCATTTTGCAAATAAATTAGTAATTTCACTATTCGGTAATGGAAGTTATAGTGCAGATTTGAAAGTAGTAGTTGTAACATCCCGTATAAATGTATCAAATTATAATGTGATACATCTCCAAACTTTCCGTTTAATTCTAACTTGTGAAAGGAGAGAGATCAAATATGTTAAAATAGGGAACTAATCAAAGCCCGGGACTGAAAATGCAACAAAATATCACCTTCTAAGGTACCTTATGGACCGCAAGGGGTTTGAAATTCCGGCACGCCCAAGGTCCTTACAAACCGCAAGGCAAACGCCTTACGGTCCGTAAGGTCTTCGCTGACAACAAACAACTAGCTGTCAGCTTGCTTGTTTGCTACATATCTCTGGTTTTTGCCACCATAACTCTCCTTCTTCCACCTAATGGGATATTTGTAACATCCGTCAAAAATGGATTTACCAAACCCGCTCCGTTTATCAACCGAACAGTCAGTCAAAATTTTCGTTGCGAATTAAATGCCCGAAATGATTTTAAACGATACGTAATCAATTATTATACAAGAATATATAATTAGTTTTTGAAAAACTGTCAAAAATCGCAAAATAAAAATATAATACTTCTGCCGGGTTTCGAACCCGGGTCAATGAGCGGTCCGAATACATGTCTTAACACACACACACAAACCACTGCGCCACTTGTTCTGTTTGGTAAATAATAGAATCTTTTAATTGATATAATGACATTACGAATTCAAAATCGGCGCCCCTTTAGTTCAGTCGTCGGAATCCCGGAAATCTCGCGAGTTTTTATCACCATTTTCAGTTATAACGTAAGTATTATTAGGACATCGGTTATAACCGATGTTTGAAGTCCGCGACCAAAATTATAACCGCCGGAAAATTTAAATCAATGAACCCAGTCGGGAATCAGACCAAGTGCTTCGACGTTTTCCCCTATAAATTCACCCTCAACCCATTGCAAACCTTTTCGCTCAAAACCACACTTTTCCTCGGCGTAATTCCACTCGCCGGAACTTTTCTGTTCGTCGCCGGAAAACCGATTTCCCCATTGCCGAGCCTTGCTGAGCCTCTGAAGCTTATACCGGAGATACCCATACTCTTTCCAAGCTTTCCGGAGACTTGCTGCTGCAAGACACCTGACGCCGGAGTTGAATTCTGTCGCCGGAGTTTCTGCCGGAAAACAGAGAGTCCAGTCGGTATACTTCTCCGCCCAATTTCTTTTCCTTTTCACATTTATCTCACCGTAACGAACTGAAAAACACTAATAAACCGATAAAAACTTTGAACCAGTCGATTTCCGATCTCTGGTTATATTTCAGTGAAGAAGACGATGTATTTCCGTAACATATAAGTATAAAATAAATCAAGAAATTAATCGGGTTAGACACACAGTCCAGCGGTGGACTGTGTGCACGTTAATCATTCAAAGGTCTCGAGTTCGAATCCCGTTTCACACGCTGCCTTAATAAAAATCATTTTTTTTTGTTAAACCGAACCGGGTCGCCACAGTTATATGTTAAGTATATTAATAATCGGAATAATAACCAAGTTAGACACACAGTCCAGCGGTGGACTGTGTGTTTGTTTATATCACTGGTCACGAGTTCGAGTCCGGTCTTCTGCACCGACTCGGACAATTATCTCTTCTTTTTAAATAAGGCAGAAAAGGAAATAACTAATTAGTATTTAAGTATAATAAAAATCGAATTATATAACATGTTGAACACACAGTCCAGCGGTGGACTGTGTGTTAGACTAAACCACAGGTCCCGGGTTCGAGACCTGTGGAGTGCACGTCCGGTTCGCTTAAAACTATTTTTGAAATAAAATGATTTTTGGTTTAAACTAATTAATGTATATATATAATTAAAATCAGATTTATAACGGGTTAGACACGTAGCTCAGTTGGTAGAGCTGCGTGCACGCGTACGGGAGGTCTCGGGTTCGAGCCTCACTCAGCGCACTTGTATTCCGAATTGAACCGGTCAACGGTCAGTCAACGGTCAGAAAAAATCAATTTTTTTATTATTTTTTATTTAATTATTTTAATTAAAAATACTTAAAAATAACATTTTTAAGGTTAGAAAATAGCCTCAAACTCACAAAAATACACCCAACAATCCTACTAAAATAGATTAATAAAATCCGTTTACTTACCAAACCATAATGCGATTTATCTAGGTTAATCTCACTCGTGGTTAAAACCACTTCGCGTACATTCAACATCAACAACCGAACGCACTTCGAACTAACCTACTTTGAGGTGTTACCGTGTCTACACCTGGACACATTCCGAATATCACACGTTGTATACATATTTCTTGATTTTCTCCGGGTTTTTGTGTACGCAACTTGGCAGAAACCGTGCGAACCATATGAAAAACCGGTATTCATGGGGCCCACATGATTACACAGGTAAAGTATGGCGGCATGAAGGGCCTAACAGCGAGCAAAACCCAAGACATCCAATGGATGTAGTAATTTATTTATCTATAATTATTTTATGAATGTTCATTCCTAATACGACCCATGAACCCAAAAGCATCCAACTCATACTCTTGTCATGTATTCCTTGTAGATGTCTTCTAACCTCGCCCGTAGGAAGACGAGAGCAAGAAAAGCCCGCGAACGCATGGCTACCTTAATCGCTCAACAAATGGCAGCCGTAATACCCAATATTGTAATCCAAGTTCAGCAAGCACTCACCGCAAATCCTGTCCATCAAGCAAACCAAAACATTATCAACTCTCCCCCAAATATCACTAAATGCACCTACAAGCACTTCAAATCATGCGACCCTCCGAAATACAAAGGGACTGAAGGCGTCACTGCTCTTCACCATTGGTTTGAAGAAATGGAGAACACTTTTCTAAATTGCGATTGCCCTGATGATCGCAAAGTGCGTTATGCTACCGGTCGATTATATGGGATAGCACTTACTTGGTGGAACACAGAGAAGGCCAAACGAGGTATTGAAGATGCTATGTCCTTAACTTGGAATGAATTGAAGGAAATCATGACCAGACGATTTTGCCCAAGGAGCGAAATCAAGAAGTTAGAAGATGAATTCTACTCATTGAAGCAAGTGGAAGGAGACCACATCACCTACAACAAAAGATTCCTCGAGTTACATCAAATGGTTCCCAACATGTTCACTCCCCTCTACCGTTTGATCGAGCACTACATTCGTGGTCTTCCGTCAAAGATTCAAGACCCTGTAATAAGTGCCAAGCCTGCAACTTTGGAAGCAGCAATGGAGCTAGCAACAGAGCTCACCGAGAACCGAATCCGAAACAAAGACTTCAAGGAGGAGAAGAAGAAGGATAAAGAATCGACTGAAACCTCCGACTCCACTCAAACCGAATCCCCTTCTCAACCCAATCCTAAGAGAAGAAGAGTCGGGCGACTTTTCGCTGCTACCCAACGGAATCAACCAGTTTTACACGCTATACCCATCCGAGCTATTCCAATCACCCAAGTGGCACCCAACTCAGCTTACCCAGATAAGAAACCATATCTTGGACCTCACCCTCGATGCAACAACTGTTTTTATCACCATCCCCATACCCTACCTTGTCGTCTATGTGCAACTTGTGGACGCTATGGTCATTTGAGCAATGTTTGTCGCACCTTTCAAAACCAAACCTTTTCCCATACTCAAAACATGACCCAAACTTATTATCAACCCCAATACCCCGTGTTCCCATATACTCGAGCTTGTTTCAATTGTGGCGACCCTACCCACTTTAGAAACACATGCCCTCAATTGGTTAACGTTATCAACACTCAAGCCCAATCAAACCCAGTTAACCAAGTAAACCAAGAAAACCCAAACACTATGCCATCAGCAAGAGGAAGAGTCTTCAATATCAACGCCAATCCTGTCGAAGATAATGACGGCCCAAACGAAGATACTCAGCTAGTCCTCTTCACCGAAGATCCAGGTTCAACCCCTATCGTTTAGTTTGATGTTTTTCCATGTGTAGACTGTTAGAGAAATTATTGGATATTATATATTATATATTGTTTTCAGTATATGCTTTTGCCGAGGCCGTGGCTCCCCATCCATCGAGGTTGAGTTGGATCCCCATTTTATTATGTGGTTGATCTTGGCGTGCCCGCACGATCGGCTCCGTTTGTTTGAGCCTTGATCGGTTATTTCATTTTACATTTCAATACATGCAATACGTTCGGCTCCGTTTGATTGAGCCTTGAGCGCACAGACAATTTCATTATCAATATCTTGTGGTTGTGGTGTTTGTAGTAGAGTCGCATCGAACTAACCATAACTTGCGGATAAAGTCAATGAAAATTTGACAAGGATATGGTGGATACGCCGATGGTACTTCCTATATATAAGTATTCTTGTCAAATGATCGGAGGCATTATCAGGCGGTTATGAGAGGTTCCATGCATAGGCTGTTTGTGTGGTTAAGTTATTCATTTTCAGTACATGCAATACGCTCGGCTCCGTTTGATTGAGCCTTGAGCACACAATTTCAATTTCAGTACATTCAATACGTTCGGCTCCGTTTGATTGAGCCTTGAGCGCACATCCATTTCATTTTCAGTACATGCAATACGATCGGCTCCGTTCGATTGAGCCTTGATCGCACAGATATATTTCATTTCAGTATTTTATGTTTGTTGTATTGGTTGTAGAATTATAGGACTAATCATAATTCAATGATAAAACCAATGAAAATTTGACAAGAATATGGTGGATACGCCGCTGGTACTTCCTATGTATAAGTATTCTTGTCAAAGGATCAGAGGCATTATCGGACGGTTATGAGAAGTTCTATGTAGGATTTATTAGTTTCTTGGTAACCAATCATAACTTGTGGATAAAACTAATGAAAATTTGGCAAGAATATGGTGGATACGCCGCTGGTACTTCCTATATATAAGTATTCTTGCCAAAGGATCAGAGGCATTATCAGGCGGTTATGAGAAGTTCCATGTAGGATTTAGTATTTGCCTTGGTTGGAATTTGTGTTACATTTATATCATCAAGTTATTTAAAGAGATTGGATTGTGATCCATTTCTACATAAACTAACCTCTCCATCATAACAATCGAGAGAGGAACTTCCATCATTCAAACATATATGCTATCAGAATGTGGATTCAAATATTTGCTGTTGTGTTTATTCATGTTCAAATATTTGCTGATGTGTTTATTCATGTTCAAATATTTGCTGATGTGTTTATTCATGTTCGAATATCAGTTGTTGTGTTTTATTTATGTTCCATATAGGTTATAGTGTTAGAAGTTTTGCCTTAGGATATAACCATATTTTCCCAAACGTATCTAAATTCTTACGCATGATATCATTTTTAGCAAATCATTTCTGCTTATCAATACTTATACAGTAGGCAACAAAAAGCGATTCCTGAATAGGGTACTTAACCCTTACAAGGAACGTTACCGCCTCGAACAAAAAAACTTAAACCCTCATTTTTCTGAGCATACAACTGTCAAACAAAACATCACCATCCTTTTTAGTCAAAATATATCATTATTTAAATTTCGGGACGAAATTTCTAAAAAGCAGGGGATACTGTAACATCCGTCAAAAACGGATTTACCAAACCCGCTCCGTTTATCAACCGAACAGTCAGTCAAAATTTTTGTTGCGAATTAAATGCCCGAAATGATTTTAAACGATACGTAATCAATTATTATACAAGAATATATAATTAGTTTTTGAAAAACTGTCAAAAATCGCAAAATAAAAATATAATACTTCTGCCGGGTTTCGAACCCGGGTCAATGAGCGGTCCGAATACATGTCTTAACACACACACACAAACCACTGCGCCACTTGTTCTGTTTGGTAAATAATAGAATCTTTTAATTGATATAATGACATTACGAATTCAAAATCGGCGCCCCTTTAGTTCAGTCGTCGGAATCCCGGAAATCTCGCGAGTTTTTATCACCATTTTCAGTTATAACGTAAGTATTATTAGGACATCGGTTATAACCGATGTTTGAAGTCCGCGACCAAAATTATAACCGCCGGAAAATTTAAATCAATGAACCCAGTCGGGAATCAGACCAAGTGCTTCGACGTTTTCCCCTATAAATTCACCCTCAACCCATTGCAAACCTTTTCGCTCAAAACCACACTTTTCCTCGGCGTAATTCCACTCGCCGGAACTTTTCTGTTCGTCGCCGGAAAACCGATTTCCCCATTGCCGAGCCTTGCTGAGCCTCTGAAGCTTATACCGGAGATACCCATACTCTTTCCAAGCTTTCCGGAGACTTGCTGCTGCAAGACACCTGACGCCGGAGTTGAATTCTGTCGCCGGAGTTTCTGCCGGAAAACAGAGAGTCCAGTCGGTATACTTCTCCGCCCAATTTCTTTTCCTTTTCACATTTATCTCACCGTAACGAACTGAAAAACACTAATAAACCGATAAAAACTTTGAACCAGTCGATTTCCGATCTCTGGTTATATTTCAGTGAAGAAGACGATGTATTTCCGTAACATATAAGTATAAAATAAATCAAGAAATTAATCGGGTTAGACACACAGTCCAGCGGTGGACTGTGTGCACGTTAATCATTCAAAGGTCTCGAGTTCGAATCCCGTTTCACACGCTGCCTTAATAAAAATCATTTTTTTTTGTTAAACCGAACCGGGTCGCCACAGTTATATGTTAAGTATATTAATAATCGGAATAATAACCAAGTTAGACACACAGTCCAGCGGTGGACTGTGTGTTTGTTTATATCACTGGTCACGAGTTCGAGTCCGGTCTTCTGCACCGACTCGGACAATTATCTCTTCTTTTTAAATAAGGCAGAAAAGGAAATAACTAATTAGTATTTAAGTATAATAAAAATCGAATTATATAACATGTTGAACACACAGTCCAGCGGTGGACTGTGTGTTAGACTAAACCACAGGTCCCGGGTTCGAGACCTGTGGAGTGCACGTCCGGTTCGCTTAAAACTATTTTTGAAATAAAATGATTTTTGGTTTAAACTAATTAATATATATATATATAATTAAAATCAGATTTATAACGGGTTAGACACGTAGCTCAGTTGGTAGAGCTGCGTGCACGCGTACGGGAGGTCTCGGGTTCGAGCCTCACTCAGCGCACTTGTATTCCGAATTGAACCGGTCAACGGTCAGTCAACGGTCAGAAAAAATCAATTTTTTTATTATTTTTTATTTAATTATTTTAATTAAAAATACTTAAAAATAACATTTTTAAGGTTAGAAAATAGCCTCAAACTCACAAAAATACACCCAACAATCCTACTAAAATAGATTAATAAAATCCGTTTACTTACCAAACCATAATGCGATTTATCTAGGTTAATCTCACTCGTGGTTAAAACCACTTCGCGTACATTCAACATCAACAACCGAACGCACCCACTGTGAGTGAATCTTACAACTCCCCCTTTTAAATTACACGTTTTGGGGTGTGTCATGTGTTATGAAAATAATCAATTTATTTATTTAAACTCGTGCCATACCACATCATGACTTAAACTTAGATTGTTTTTATTGTTGTGATTTACTTATTTCCTTTTTGTCATATTATATGAAACTCATACATTAAGCCCATCAGTTCCTCGTGGAAGACGAGTTGAACAACGCGTGCTACAAATCAAATTCATTATTGTTTATGTGTATATCATTGAGTTTGTATTGTTTGTAGTTGTGTCATTCATATTATCATGGTTATGCAATTCATTCATTAGGCCCCTCAGTTCCTCGTGAGAGACGAGTTGAGCATCGCGTGCCTCTAAATGTTCCATTATTGTTCATGTGTGTTTCACTTAATATCTTATGATTGTTGATCAAGTTTACATCTATCTTTACTCATGTTTGGTTGTGCACATATTTCATAATCCATTTAAATATATTCGTTCAAATGTTTTCCATAGGATTCACTCGCCAACATTATGTTGATCCAAAAACCCTTTTACACATGATACAGGTGAACAGGTTGAAGCAAGGAAAACATAGGATATGCCTTAGAAGAGAACAAAGAAGTTTAGATTGTTAGTTAGAACAGTTGTAACCTTTGTTGTAAATTTCAATTTAATTTGTATTAAAGAATATGAAACGCATAATAAATGTCATGAGCTTTGATGATAACCCAATCATGCCCCGATCACCTTATCCGCTGCAGGTCGGGGTGTGACAGATTGAAATCAACATGCTAGAGCTTCAGGGGCACTTGGCAACATCTCATGATTGTTGTTCAATTATAAATAGGCCTTGAAGTTGAACACTTTATGCACACACTTTCAATTTCACTCTAAATCTCTCACTTGGAGTAATCTCTGGAGCTTAGGAGCAACTCTCAAGTATCATCAGTAGTTCTTCTATTCTAGTAAACCTTTTCCCTTGGTTAATTTCATTTAATTAGCTAGTATTCAACTGAAAGTCAAACAGTTTGACTTTCATTTATGACCATTATGGTCAAGTCAAAGTTCAAATCGAACTTTCCTACGTGATCGTAATAACGAAGGCATGAATCCCTTGTTATCACACCTTCCGACAATCACGTTTAATAGGCGAAATGATGAATCAGACATGTTATATCTAAAAGTCAAAAGTAGTAAATATGCATTTTACGCTAATTGGACTTTTAACAATCTAAACCAATTGTTTTGACATCATATCTGTTTGTATACACTAATACAACATATTTTGACATGCTCAACTCATCATACTCAGTTTAGACTTCAATTCTATATCGAAAGTCAAGCAGTTTGACTTTTGATTTGACTTTTGATTCTGACCCATTTGATCTACTTTGAAACCTAATCAAGGCATGTTTTGTGACTATATAGTGTAGGAAATAACCCTATGAGGTTATACCTTGTGGTCATACCATTTGAATGGTAAATTAACAAGTCCACCATATATACTATTAAAAATGTCAAAAACGCCATTTCGGCGTAGAAATGGTTTTAAAACCAATAGGCATATAATTGACCTCGAAACTGATTATATAACATTTGAAAATATATTTTGACATAACGGCCTTGTCATAGACCCTTTCGACCATCCGATGCAACATTTACGCAATTGACTAGTTTAATATATATAAAATATATTAACTAGTCGAACTGGGTTTAAACCTTTCAAAATCATTCCAAACCAGAATACGTAGTTAAATAACCCATATCCAATGAGGCTTCACACTCGAAAGGATATAAACTACATTATACCCGGTCGACGCTTAATCTAGCGAAACCGAACAATATTCTAAGTAGCGAGTCAAGTAATATAACTTACAAAATGACTCGTGAATGTTTTATTTGAAAACTTATTTAAACAGAATATTTGTTAAGCAAAGGTAAATACTCTTACCCTAGTTTTATTTGAAAACTTGGGATACGACAATAGCCACTTGGAGCGGGTATTATATAAATGGGCAAATGCTTTCATAAACATAAGAATCCGGTTTAATCCGTATTGCTTGAATAACATTAAACATTGGGAGTAATCGTATCGTGTCCAGCCATCCCGACTCATCAACTAGGAGTGACCATATAAATACGCACAGGGTAGTAGGCATACTCCCAGAAGACAATGTATTAAAGGTGGTGTGTACCATCATCATATACCGACATAGATTTCTGGTACCCAGCTGTATTGACACGTATGTAAAACTGGTGACAAGAAATCTATCCCAAAATAATACTAAAGGATTAACCTACGGGTTATCATAATATGTATCAAATGATTTATAAAATGATTTTTAAAACGAGTTAGTTAATTATATTTACTGGCGAAAGCTGACGTATTTTTAAAAGATTAAACTGCAGGTAACGAGCCCTGAATATAGACTGGAATGGCTTGGTTAAAGGAAAAGCTTAGGAATTTGCGACTCCTCTGCTTAAAGGCCTATGATGTACTTAAGCTCGCTTTTATTTCGAATCCTACTTGTGTGACATTATATCAAAAGCTTATAAAGTTTATTAAATAAATTTGAACATTTATATTATTACTTTATCATTCTATTTTCCGCTACACAATTGTGAAACTATTATCGATCGTCACGTATAAACTCACCAACCGGACCCACCGAAAATCTCGGTGTGACACTAGTGCATGTATATTATGATGTTGACTATTTTGAGTAAAGTCCAAATTGGATGATAATGCATGATTGTATAGAAATTGAAAGCATGATCTAAAATTTGAGATTTAAGTTGTGTAATTGATATCACTAAGTGAGTATATAAAATTTCTCAAAAAGTATCAACATCAAGATCAATTCTTGTTAAGTCTTGAAAATCACATTTTATTAATTCACCTTTATAATTGAGTTGGTGAGAAACATTGAATACTTGAGGTGAAAACTTCACTAGTGGTGGATTTCTTATCTCACCCACAACCAAGACATTCAAAACATATTGATAGTATATAACTAGATACTTCTTATGAAACATAAATAATATAAGACTAATCTAAGGTCACATATAGAATTGATACTTTATGAGATTTGGTATCAATAACATAAGTTACAAATTAATTTGCTAACAACTCTACATTTTCGGATCGAGGTTGATACCTTAAATAATTTACACATAACGATTGATGTTAAGGGTGTCATGTTGAAATTTTTAGACCTTAAAATAATTTAGCCATAATGATAGATGTCATCATTTAAGAGTGTCATCTATACAATTTTAGACCTTAATGACGGACAATCAACATAATACCAAGCTTATCTAAGTTATTGCTTTGAAACATAAAAATATAAGACTTTTCTTAGGTGCCACATATAGAATAGTACCATATTATGAGATTGGATACCAATAACATAAGTTGTATATTAGTATGGTAAGGCTGTGGGGTGTGGTTCTGGGCTCCCCGACCACCCCTTCGCCATATCACCTCCATCTCTCACTATCTTCCCTTCCCCTCCAATCAAGAGATTCCAAACCATCATCTCAAAACACACAACAATCATCAGGGAATTCAGAGAATTTTTCCCATTTGCATCAAAGAGAGGGGGGAGGGGGGGGAGGGAGGGAATGCCTGCCACATCACTTTCCAAAACAGCTTCCTTAACCCAGGCCCCATTGCCTAACAACTCAACATTTGAGGTTTGAGGTTGATAGCTTAAATGATTCACCATAGTGATAGATGACATAAGTTCAAGGGTGTCCTGACATTTTTAGAACCTAATGATAGACAATCATTATATGGTTGATTCATAGTTTGACCTTAAATCAACCAAGCTTTTCTAAGGTTATATCTTTCATTTTGTTGTTTTACAAAGGTGATGGTGTTAATCGTGCTACTTGATGACCTTTTTTAATCATTTGAAATCGTAGTCCAAACTTTTCATCACATGTCTTTTTATTAAAATTTTCAAACAGGATTTTACTGTTTTTTCCTTAAACTCGTGATTAAAAATTTCCCTTAAACTTGTGATTAAAAATTTCAAACAGGATTTAATTGCTCTTTTCTTAAACTTTTCATACTTCTAATAATAAGAGAGATTAAAAGTTTATATAAAAATGTGTTTTCAAGTTTTTATCAAAGTCTTGATATTTTCCTTAAGCATTTATTAAACCAATGCTTTGATTTTTTTAATTATATAGTTATTTAGTTACTTGTTTCGGTTCAAGATTTTCATTTCTAACGTTTCTTAATGTATAATTCTGGATCATCATCAGTAACATTTACCTTTGTGGTAGGAATAAACCAGTTTTCAAATTGATGGTTTTTATGATAATCATAAATGTTTTTTTAATACAAGAGGATCCAAAGTTTGCATTATGTTTATTAAAAAACATAAGACATATTCTCACTTTATCATTTGCATCGCCCATCATGGCTCTGGTCTCCTTAATAATACTTATCTTGTAAACGAGTCAAGCTGCTCATGAGCTATTTAAGATGGGTTCGTTAAAAGCTTTAGAATCGCATCAAGCTTAAACCTAAAAAGAAGTTTGGTTAACAATGGGCACAAGCTCGATTTTAATACACTAAACTCGGTTAGGCTCACGAATCTAAACGAGCCTAGTACACATACCCACACACTAGATGGGTGCCTATGTGGTGCGACAGAGAGCATAGACACTACTAATCACGTAACATATTAATTATGGTCATTTAAAAATCGTTGGGGGTAGTTGGTTTATAAGCAAACAATATGTTTAAAGGATTGTACCATATGTTTTAAAAGTTGTATTACTTAAAGACTTAAAAATTATGTAAAACTACATTTTTGTTCTTCTTTATATGTATTATAATTATAACTATAATAGTATAGTTATAATAGTTTTATATTTATATTATATATCTATGTATTACATAATAAAAAACTACATATATATATATATATATATATATATATATATATATATCAATATATAGTAATAAATAGATATGAAACAATACACCGACCAGTTTTGAGGTAAAAGAGATAATAATACTAACTACACATATAACAGGCAAGCGTACCATTTGTAGTATAATATAGTCCATGTAAGTTACCGAGGATCAATTCTAGGACACAATAGCTTTTAATGTTTAGTTTATCACTTAATATGCAATCTACGAATAATCAAACTTAATAAGAACTTAGAAAACTTATACTTCATTAACTATGGAAGATAATCAAGGGTTAAGGATATATAACCATCCAGAATCGAATCAACGAAGAATTACTAGAGTGATGAAAGATATTACTTTTTAACTACTTCAAGACTTAGCATCAATAGTAGCGTACGAAGTGCTAAATTAATTAATACTGACTAAGATTAATCCTATCAAACCAGGGTTAAGGCTATAGACACACCTTTGAACCTAATTAAGTAAAGCTAGTATTGATAAGGATTCTAATGACTTAGGATTTCTAGATTAGTGCTAAGATTGAACTACGAACATAGCGACTTACGAACTCAAGGTTAATCATATAGAAACGCTAACAAGCTGTAACATCCGTCGAAAAACGGGTTTTCAAAACCCGCTTCGTTTATTAATCGAATAGTCAGTTACATTTTTCATTGCTTATTTAATGCTCTTTTTAATTTTAAACAATACATAATTAATAAATATATTAGAATTTATAAACTATAATTCATAAACAATAAAAACGGTCGAAGAAAAAAATAAATGTCGCTGCCGGGTTTCGAACCCGGGTCAGCCGGCTCATTTAACACAAGCAATTCACCACTCCGCCACTTGATTCTTTTGTGTAATCAAGGAATCAAATAAACCTTAAGTTTCACCCGTGAATCTATCTGTTTGCGCCAAGAACTGAAACCGATCATCGGCTTTCAACTATCCAGAGACTTTTGAGTGATCGTGAGTTACTGAAAATAACCGATAAATCCATTACAACCCACGTTCTTAATCAATTCCGCCTTCAATGAACTCGATTCATATGATTTTCGAGATTGAAAACCGAAATCATTTACTTCCAATTTACACTGATAATATCATCGCCTAATAACTCAGAAACACTCGCAGAACCCTCAATTTCATTTTCACTCTAACTTCTGTTCGTCGGAATCGTTATCTGCTATCGCCGGACTTTCGCCGGAAAACCGTGACATACATCGAATCGGTAAATTTCTCGATTCTTTCATCTTCTATCTATTGTTAGACTTATACTAACTTAAATCCTTCAACCAGAATCGGTCCCAGACGACGTTACCAGATATTCTGCACTCGCCGGAAAATCTCTGAAAATTTCCGAAATCACGCTGTGAATCGGTACAAATATCTAAACCCTCTGATAATCTTTGTTTAGTAACTCAATTTCACAATTAGTTGATAAAAACTGTTAATTGATCCGCTCAGACGGAATTCATAAATCAGAGCCGACGACCCTTGCCGGAGTTCGGAGAAAATCATCCTGTTTGGTACAATTCTGTTCTTTAATCTCATTATCTAATACTTTCCAACCAATTATAAGTTTCGTTAATCGAATTAACCAGAACAGTCGGATATTGTTGTCTGTGTCTTTGAACGAAGAAGATGAAGTCGAACATTATGTATAAGTTTAATTAAAACAAGATATTAAACCGGGTTAGACACACAGTCCAGCGGTGGACTGTGTGCAAACACACAGCGCACGTCACGAGTTCGAATCTTACAAACGCACCGGCTTTCCGAATTAAAACCAAATTTTTTTAAACTGAATCAGAGTAGGTTCCAGGATGTTTTTAAGATTAATATAAACTGTAAGTTTAACAGATAAGACACACAGCCCAACTGGTTGGGCTGTGCGCTTACAAACCAAAGGACCCGAGTTCGATCCGGTTTCCCTGCAACCAGTTCAACCATTTAAATTCTATTAATATAAAACCAAATAAATTAAACATTTAATTAGTATATATATATATAATTAAAACATAGAATATTTCGGGGTAGACACGTAGCTCAGTTGATAGAGCTGCGTGCACGCGTACGAGAGGTCTCGGGTTCGAGCCTCACCCAGCGCACACATAAGTCACTGTCCGATCGGTCAACGGACCGGTCAACGGTCAACAAAAAGTCAACATTTTTTTATATTTTTTATTATTTTATTTAATTTAAAAATCAATTAAAAATACTTAAAATAATATTTTTAAAGTTAGAAAATGACCTTAAACTCACAAAAATAAATCTAAAAATCCTATTAAAATTGATAATAAAAATCCACTTATTTGCCGTACCATTTCGTTATTATTTTATGATAGTCTTTCCTCGTCGATCAAATCCCAAACTCGTGCGCATTCAACATCATCAAACGAACGCACCCAATGTGAGTGAATCTCTACAAATTCCCCGTTTTAATCACATTTTGAAGTGTATCATGTGTTGCTTATTATTTATTACATTTAAACACTTGTGCATCCATCATATCCATGATCAAATGTGTATCCAATATGTATCAATTATTTGTGTGGTTAATGTTTAGATTAAATTTATTATTTTCAGTACATACATTATCACAGGCTCGTCTGTTCCCCATTACCTATGAGCGGAACTGTTCCCCATTACCTATGAGCGGAACGTGGCGTTGCCAACATATGATCGGCTCCGTTTGATTAAGCCTTGATCTCACATACATCATCATAGGCTCGTCCGTTCCCCATTACCTATGAGCGGAACGTGACGTTGCCAACATATACATTATCATTCATGTCATATACTCATGCAAGGTGGTTTGTTATTGTTTGATTATATACGTTTGCTCACATATGATTATTGCACAATTTTTCCATAATAAATACAATAAGAAATCAATATCAAATGTTTTTAACAAGGTTCACTCGCCAACTTTTGTTGACCCAAAATCCCCCATTTTTTACACATGATACAGGTGACCCAGTTGCAGCAAGAAACATATAGGACGGCCTAGAAGAATAAATCAGTTTAGGCTTTGGATTGTTTACTTAGTTACTTTTTCCTTGTAATTGTATGAACTTGTTTAAAATATTGAAGTTGTAATTTGAATTTAATAAATATGAAACATTTTAGTAAACATCATGAGCTTTGGTGATAACCCAATTATGCCCCGACTCTTATTCCGCTGCGGGTCGGGGTGTGACACAAGCTTCCAAATCCTTTTATTTATATCCTTCCTATAGGCAGCCATATGTTTTATCAATTATGGTGACTGATTATCTATTACCAATTAAAGTTTCAAGCTCTTAGTTTATAATCTAGAGATAGAAGATATCGAATCTAACATGCATAACTTCATAGAAAGTCTGATACAACCACATAATCAACATCATAATCAATACTCAACATGTGCTCATATACATCATAAGATTAAGCATAACAAACACCTATAATCATACTAATAAGCAAATCAATCATCAAAGCACAGATCATTCAACTAATCATCTCATCTGGATAGTTATAAAGATGTTTAGCCGAATATGATGAAGAAAATCAACACATAAACTGAAATCATTATCAAATAAAAGTTCAAATACCGGAAACAATAAAGATGTAACTCGGAAAGTCAGATCTTGCTTCCCACAATGTTAGATCTTCAATTCTCTCACCTTTTCGCTTTCAAACCTTCCAAACACCAGTCCTTCAGCCTTTTTTGTCGTTCCAGTCATCAAAAGTTATACTTTAGGGTTTCCCATCACAATTTATATAGGCGGCGATTTTAAGGATTTCGACATCGGTACGTGTCATACCCTTATTAAAACGGCACGAGTTGTACTTAACTTGGCCTGGCCCACTAAGAGTCCAACACCCAATACTGATCTGCTCTTTTACTGCCGGTAGGTACGAGTTGTACTTCTTTGGGTTGAGTATGAGTCATACCCTACAACTTTCACCTACATTTCTCGTCTTCTGTTTTGAAAGTATCTTTTACGTCCAATTCATCTCCTTTTCACCCATTACCTGCAAATGATCAACAATGCATTAATTACTATATACTCTTATCAGATTTGAGACAATTTGTAACATTCGTGTAAAACGGGTTTCAAGAACCCGCTCCGTTTGAGATTCAAGTAAATTATTTAATGTTCATTATGCTTTTATTAGTATTAATTGATTTATTTTATAACCTATATTTATAAATAAAATACATACTTAAATTAATAATCAGTAAAGGAAAAATAATTAAAATTTTAAATAACAAAATAATAAAAATAAAAGAGGGGTAACCGGAATCGAACCCGGGTTCCCCCACATGGTCACACACTCACAACACCACTAGACCACACACACTGTTTGTGAAGTTTTTGGAATCTAATAACATATATAAGGTATGGTGTGAGTCACTTGCGAGATTCAAAACATCAAAACGGTAACCGCCCTATGATTCAGCGATTAAACATTTCTTCTTCCTTACAATTCTCCAATTAATCGTATATAACCGTTAGTCAAGTCCAAACCTCAATCAAATTTAATTATGATCCAACTGTTATGCTCATCATCATCCCAAATTACCATTTCAAAATTTGAAACAAATCTCAACCCATGAAGCCTATAAATACCTGATGTTAGATGAATCCAAACTCGTCCATTCACTCAAAAATTTCACTCGAAACCTCCCCTGCTCAAGCATTCTGTTTCTCGCCGGAATTCTCTGCAAGTTGCCGGAAAAATTATTTGAGCTGCCGGAAAACACCACCGGAAAACTAGGGATTCACTCCTCATCGGTTAGTATTCTTCTGTCGGTCAAATCCTCAACTCGTGCGCATCCATTATCAAGCAAGAGATGCACCCACTGTGAGTGAATTCTTACAAATTCCCTTTTTATTCATGTTTTGGGGTGTATCATGTGTCATTTATACATTTTGTTTATTCAAACCCTTGTGCTATTACCATTATATGAACTATCGTGTGATGTAAATGTTGTTTGTTGTATTGCGAGTTTACATTTTTGTCAAGTTGCATGCAAATCATTCATTAGGCCCATCAGTTCCTCGTTGGAGACGAGTTGAGCATCAGGTGCCTCATTAGATCAGCTCCGTTTGATTGAGCCTTGATCTCATTGTTCATCATTTGGTATGCGTGTGTGTGCATTAATTGATGTTATGTGTTTTGTGGTTTAATTTACATATATGTATACTCATATTTGGTTATGCACATTTTTATTTAAATAACCAATATAACTAATTCTTTCAAATATTTAAATAAGATTCACTCGCCAACTTTTGTTGACCCAAAACCCTATTTTTACACATGATACAGGTGGACAGGTTGAAGCAAGGAACACATAGAAAATTGCCTTAGAAGAAAAATAAAGAAGTCATGAAAAATGTATTTGAACATGTTGTGCTTGTATGTTTATTGTAATTTCTTCTTTAAATAGAAATAATAAATATGAAACTTTATAGTAAATGTCATGAGCTTTGATAAAAACCCAATCATGCTCCGACTACCATTTCCGTTGCGGGTGACAGATTGGTATCAGAGCTTTTGACTATAGGGATATAGGATAGGTTATTAGACCCTTAGAGCCTATACTATAGTTGATTAGATTTTAATTGTTTATGTGGTTACATGCAAACTCATGATGCTTATTTGTTTCGTATTTATTACACACACAAATGCATGCAAACACTTCCACTATCATTTTGTGTGATACTTAGAGTTATACTTATTGTCAAACATAACATGCTTACATATATATATTCATCACGCATATTTCAATGTTCACATATTCAAATCATCCTCATATTTTCTTTATTCAAGATTTTGTGGTATTTTCGTTTTTCAATCTCCTCAAAGTAAGTTCTACAGCGGGCATGTAGTAACTGGAAGGGTATGAGTACCGGTAGTCGAAACGTCCTGTCTAGGTTGGCAATCGTATAAATCCAATATAACGGACTAGTTTGCCTACCTGGGGACCAACGATGAGAGTACGAAGGACCTATTAGGCCAAAGCATGCCACACCAAACGTCGCATGAACTAACCCCACTTTGAGTTGTCACTGTGTCTATACCAGGACACCCTCCGACCCTATACTTTGCAGTCATGTTTTACGATTTTCATTCGGGTGGCACAATTGTTAACAGACCAACACCAATGTGAACCCTACCAGACCCCAGTAGTCATGGGGGCCCACATGACCACCAAGGCCAAGTATGGGGACATATGGAGGCCCAAACATGAGCAAAGCCCAAGACATCAATTTCTAAATACGACACATGATACCTAAAACTTCAAACTCATACTCTCGATACGTATTCCCTGTAGATGTCTTCTAGTCACTCTTGTAGAGGTATGAGATCAGGAAAATCCGCGAGCGCATGGCTGCCCAAATAGCTCAAAAAATGGCCGCCGTAATACCCAACATCGTAGTTCAAGTCCAACAAGCCCTCGTCGCCAATCCTATCACCCCAACCAATCTAGAAGGACAAAATGTCGCCAACCCTCCTCTCAACACCACTAAATGCACCTTCAAGCATTTTAAATCCTGCGATCCTCCAAAATACGAAGGGACTGAAGGTGTCACCGCTCTCCTCCATTAATTTGAGGAGATGGAAAACACTTTTCTCAATTGCGACTGCCCCGATGATCGCAAGGTGCGATATGCTACCGGTCGTTTGTTCGGAGTAGCACTTACATGGTGGAATACATAGAAGGGCAAGCAAGGTGCTGAGGATGCTATGACTTTAACTTGGGAAGAGTTGAGGGAGATCATGACAAGATGCTTCTGTCCAAGAAGCGAAATCAAGAAATTAGAAGATGAGTTCTACTCTTTGAAACAAAAGGAGGGCGATCACACCACATACAACAAGAGATTCCTTGAGTTGAATCAGATGGTCCCCAACTTGTTCACTCCCCTCTACCGTTTGATCGAGCACTACATTCGAGGTATTCCTTCAAAAATTCAAGACCCTATAATAAGTACCACACCTGCAACTTTGGAAGCAGCAATGGAGTTAGCTACAGAGCTCACCGAAAACCACATACAGAATGAAGACATCAAGAAGGAGAAGAAGAAGGATAAAGCATCAACCGAAACCTCAAACTCAACCCAGACCGAATCCTCTTCTCAACCCACTTCTAAGAGAAAAAGAGATGGGCAAAATTTCGCTGTCACCCAAGGCAATCAACCAGCTCCACAAGCCGTACCCCTCCAAGCTATCCCAATCACTCAAGTAGCACCCAACTCTACTTACCCAAATAAGAAACCTTACATTGGACCTCACCCTCAATGCAACACCTGTTTTTATCACCATCCATCTACCATACCTTGTCGACTGTGTGCTAATTGCTAATTGTGGGCGTTATGGTCATTTGAGCAAAACTTGTCGTACCCCTCAAAACCAAGCTTCACCCCCTACCCAAAACATGATCCAATCATATCAGCAACCCCAATACCCCATGGTTCCACATGTTCGAGCTTGCTTTAATTGTGGGGACCCTACCCATTTTAGAAACATGTGCCCTCGATTGGTTAACATCATAAACGCCCAAGCTCAAGCAAACCCAGTTAACCAAGCAAATCAAGAAAACCCAGCACTACCACCAGCAAGAGGAAGAGCTTACAAAATCAATGTTAATCCTGTTGAAGATAATAACGGCCCAAACGAACAACCCAACTAGCCTTCCATCACCAAGAATCAAGACTCAACTCCAACCGTCTAGTTCTTCATGTTTTCTCGATCTTTATGTATCCCTGTTATAATTTGGGAATTTATGTATCCAAGAATTTTAATGCAAATTGATATTACTATTTTATTTCATATCTTTACTCATTGATTTAATTTTCATATCATCATACATCACGACGTATCTCGAAGTTGGGTCGTGTCTCACTTTTTCATAGACTGACCCCTTCATCATAGCAAACGAGAGAGGTATTGTCGTCATTCAGTCATGTATCCTTTCAGATTTGAGACTAAAGCTTTGATTGTTGTGTTTGTTTATGTTTTAGAGTCACATAGAACTAATCATAACTTACTGACAAAGCCAATGAAAATTTGACAAGAATATGGTGGATACGCTGCCGGTACTTCCTATATATAAGTATTCTTGTCAAAGGATCAAAAGCATTATCAGGCGGTTATGAGAAGTTCCGTGTAGGTTTTAATATTGACATAGTTGAAGTTTTTGTTTTGATATAACATTATCTTTTCAACGCATCAATTCTCTCAAAAAATCTTATGCATGAACGACTTTCATCTTAGGCCTAAAAAAGCGATTCCTGTAGCAGGGTATTCAACCCTTACTAGGAACGTTACCGCCTCAATCAAAAATCCAAAACATCACACCTCTCTTTTCTGCTAAGAGATATTCAGATTCTAGTCAGAGTACGTTGGGAGTCAAAACGAAAACCTAAGTTTACATGGGATCGCGAAGACTCAATGCGGGAAAAGTACCCGCATCTTTTCACTATTACAACTTCTACTTAAATTTCGGGACGAAATTTCTAAAAGTAGGGGATACTGTAACATTCGTGTAAAACGGGTTTCAAGAACCCGCTCCGTTTGAGATTCAAGTAAATTATTTAATGTTCATTATGCTTTTATTAGTATTAATTGATTTATTTTATAACCTATATTTATGAATAAAATACATACTTAAATTAATAATCAGTAAAGGAAAAATAATTAAAATTTTAAATAACAAAATAATAAAAATAAAAGAGGGTAACCAGAATCGAACCTGGGTTCCCCCACATGGTCACACACTCACAACACCACTAGACCACACACACTGTTTGTGAAGTTTTTGGAATCTAATAACATATATAGGGTATGGTGTGAGTCACTTGCGAGATTCAAAACATCAAAACGGTAACCGCCCTATGATTCAGCGATTAAACATTTCTTCTTCCTTACAATTCTCCAATTAATCGTATATAACCGTTAGTCAAGTCCAAACCTCAATCAAATTTAATTATGATCCAACTGTTATGCTCATCATCAACCCAAATTATCATATCAAAATTTGAAACAAATCTCAACCCATGAAGCCTATAAATACCTGATGTTAGATGAATCCAAACTCGTCCATTCACTCAAAAATTTCACTCGAAACCCCCCCCCCCCTGCTCAAGCATTCTGTTTGTCACACCCCGACCCGCAGCGGAAAAGGTGATCGGGGCATGATTGGGTTATCATCAAAGCTCATGACATTTATTATAACGTTTCATATTTATTATTACAATTTGAAGGGAAACATACAATCATTATTACATCATGTTCTACACATCTTCCTAGACTTCATTATTTTCTTCTAAGGCATTTCCTATGTTTTCCTTGCTTCATCCTGTTCACCTGTATCATGTGTAAAAATGGTTTTTGGATCAACAAAAGTTGGCGAGTGAATCCTATGAAAAACATTTGAACAAGTTTATTGAATTGATTATAAAATAAAGTGCACAACCACATATGAGTAAATATAGATGTAAACTTATTCACAAAACACTTAATTATTAAATAATGCACACACATACAATAATAGATTGTTTTGAGGCACGCGTTGCTCAACTCGTCTCCCACGAGGAACTGATGGGCCTAATGAATGAGTTTTGAGGCACGCGTTGTTCTACGAACTGATGGGCCTAATGAATGATTTGCATACAACTTGACAATATGAAATACATAACTACAAACAATATTTACATTCTAAGTTTAGATCACAATATGGTATGGCACGAGTTTAAATAACCGAGTTAATTTTAGTGACACATGACACACCCCAAAACGTGTAATTAAAAAGGGGAGTTGTAAGATTCACTCACCTTGGGTGCGTTCGGTTGATGATGTTGAATGCGCACGAAGTTGGATTTAACCACGAGTGAAACTAACCTAGATAATAACATAATGGTTCGGTAAATAAGCGGATTTTATTAATTAATTTTAGTATGATTATTGGATATATTTTTGTGAGTTTAAGGCTATTTTCTAACTTTAAAAATGTTATTTTAATGTATTTTTAATTTAAATAAATAAATAAAAGTAATAAAAAAATGTTGATTTTTTACTGTTGACCATTGACTTGTTTGACCGTTAACCGTTGACTTGTTGACCGGTTCGGTCGTGTATATTGTTTGCACTGAGTGAGGTTCGAACTCGTGACCTCCCGTACGCGTGCACGCAGCTCTACCAACTGAGCTACGTGTCTAACCCGAAATATTTCTGTTTTTAATTCTATTTATATACTAATTAGATTAATCCGAAAATCATTTATTTAAAAACGATTTAATTGCATGACTCGGTGCTCGCCACAGGTCTCGACCCAGGACCTGTGGTTTAGTTTGACACACAGTCCACCGCTGGAATGTGTGTCTAACTTGGTAAATAATCTGGTTTTTATTATACTTATATACAAACTAGATAAATTCATTTCTGTCCTTATATAAAAAGTTTGATAATTGCCAGAACCGGTGCGGTAGCCTGGACTCGAACCCGCGACGTATGATTTAAACGCGCAGACTGTGTTTCTATCTTGGTTATTATTCCGGTTTTCATTAAACTTAAAATCTGTTTGCGAGTTAATCCGGTTCAGTTTAAAAAAGGAACATTTTTATTAAGGCGAGTGTGCGTGTGACAAGAATCGAACTCGGGACGTATGCGTGTTTATTTGCACACAGTCCACCGCTGGACTGTGTCTCTAACCCGAGATATAACTTGATTTAAATTATATATATATATAACTGAAAACTTCATCTTCTTCGTTAAGCTTAACCCAGAATCAATGTCCGACTGGTTCGACAATTTAATCAAGTTCTTTAGTGTGTTGTGATTAATTACATATGAGATTAATAAAAACGAGAGAGATTAGGTGTAAGATATACCGAACAGAGATCCTCTGTTTCGCCGGCGAAATTCCGATGACAGCAGGTTATTCCAGCGACGTTTATCTTGCGGCAGAAGGTCTTCATGAAGCTTGAGGTGAGTGTGGGTGACTTCTGTATGAGCTCTAGGTGTTCTGTTTTTAGAATAAGGCACAGAGGTGAAAGGGTTCGGTTTTCCGGCGAGTTGCAGAAAGTTTCCGGCGAGTGAAATTTCGTCGAGAATGGGTGTGATTGTGAGCGAAAAGGCTATCAGAGGTTAGAGGGTGAATTTATAGGGAAAAATCGAGATGCATGGGGTCTGATTTCAGTCTCGATTCATGGTCAATAAATTTTCCGGTCGGTTATGACTGATGTCGCGGACTGGACATCGGTTATAACCGATGTTGAGGTAAATGCTTCGGTTAAATCAGAAGAAACCGTCCAATCTCGGCGAAATCGTTGGGATTTCCGACGACTGCGTTTTGGGCGCGTCAGTTTGAATTCGGGATTTATGTTATGTATTAATTGTTTCAATATGTACACAACAACACAAGTGGCGGAGTGGTTGAGCGTGTGGGAGTTAAGACTTGGTTGACTCGGCTGACCCGGCTGACCCGGGTTCGAATCCCGGCAGCCTTATTTTATTTTTATTTCATTATTTTTAATAAATTTTCAAATATAAATTTTATATTCCAATATACTTATTAATTATGTATCGCTTAAAATTAATTTGAGCATTAAATACACAACGAAATATTTAACTGATTGTTCGGTTAATAAACGAAGCGGGTTTGGTAAATCCGGTTTTTTTTACGGATGTTACAGTATCCCCTACTTTTTAGAAATTTCGTCCCGAAATTTAAGTAGTGACATATTTGTCTAAAAAGGATGGTGTTTAGTTTGACAGTTACATACTTAGAAAAAGAGTAAGAGTTTAAATTTTTGTTCGAGGCGGTAACGTTCCTTGTAAGGGTTGAGTACCCTGCTACAGGAATCGCTTTTTGATGCCTAAGATAATGAATATTGATAAACAGAGTTGATTGACTAAATATGATTTCATGCGTAAGAGTTTTGATATGTTTGGAAAGATAAGGTTATATCCTAAAACAAAAACTTCTAATACTACAACCTACATGGAACTTCTCATAACCGCCTGGCAATGCCTCTGATCCTTTGACAAGAATACTTATATATAGGAAGTTCCAGCGGCGTATCCACCATATTCTTGTTCAAATTTTCATTGGTTTTATCAGTAAGTTATGATGGGTTCTATGATGTGACTCTAGAACATAAATAAACACAACAACCAATGTCTGAGTCCTAATTCTGATAGTATACATGTTTGATTGGTGACATAATCCAATGATGAGATGATATGAATGCTAAATCAGTGAGTATAACACATATTTCAATCAAGACAATACTAAATCCTACATGGAACTTCTCATAACCGCCCGATAATGCCTCTGATCCTTTGACAAGAATACTTATATATAGGAAGTACCAGCGGCGTATCCACCATATTCTCGTCAAATTTTCATTGGTTTTATCAGTAAGTGATGATTGGTTCTATGATATGACTCTAGAACATAATTAAACACAACAACCAATATCTGAGTCCTAATTCTGATAGTATACCTGTTTGAATGGTGACACAATCAAATTTCTTTAGATGATGAGATGACGTGAATGCTAAATCAGTGAGTATAACGCAAACTTCAACCAAAACAATACTAAATCCTACATGGAACTTCTCATAACCGCCCGATAATGCCTCTGATCCTTTGACAAGAATACTTATATATTAGGAAGTACCAGTGGCGTATCCACCATATTCTCGTCAAATTTTCATTGGTTTTATCAGTAAGTTATGATTAGTCCTATGTGACTCTAAAACATAAACAAACACAACAACCAAAGCTTGAGTCTTAATTCTGATAGTATACATGTTGGAATGATGACAGTACCTCTCTCGTTTGTTATGATGGAGAGGTTAGTCCTTGTGGAAGTGAGACATAGCTCAACTTCTTTAAATGATGAAATTGAAATACGTTGAGATGTATGATGATGTAAATACTAAATCAGTGAGTATGAAACAAACTTCAATCAAGACAATACTAAACTCTACATGGAACTTCTCATAACCGCCTGATAATGCCTCTGATCCTTTGGCAAGAATACTTATATATAGGAAGTACCAGCGGCGTACCACCATATTCTTGTCAAATTTTCATTGGCTTTATCCGTAAGTTATGATTGGTTCTATGTGACTTTAAAACATAAACAAACTAAAATAGTAATTTGCATTAAGATCCTTGGATAAATTCCAATTCATAACTGGGATATGGAAAAATTGAGATAACATAAAGAAAACGTAAAAACTAAGCGGTTGGAGTTGAATCTTGATTTTCGGTGAAGGGGACTAGTTGGGTGATTTCGTTTGGGCCGTCATTATCTTCAATAGGATTGGCGTTGATGTTGAAAACTCTTCCTCTTGTTGGTGGCCTAGTGATTAGGTTTCCTTGATTTGCTTGGTTAACTGGGTTTGCTTGAGCTTGGGCGTTTATGATGTTAACCAATCGAGGGCACGTGTTTCTAAAGTGGGTAGGGTCGCCACAATTGAAACAAGCTCGAACATATGGGAACATGGGGTATTGGGGTTGTTGATATGTTTGGATCAAGTTTTGAGTAAGGGGTGAGGTTTGGTTTTGTGGGGTGCGGCAAACCTTGCTCAAATGACCATAGCGTCCACAATTCGCACATAGTCGACAAGGTAAGGTAGATGGATGGTGATAAAAACAGGTGTTACATTGAGGGTGAGGTCCAAGGTAAGGTTTCTTATTTGGGTAAGTTAAGCTGGGTGCTACTTGAGTGATTGGGATAGCTTGGAGGGGTACGGCTTGTGAGGCTAGTTGGTTGCGTTGGGTGGCAGCGAAAAGTTACCCGTCTCGTTTTCTCTTGAAAATGGGTTGAGAAGGGGATTCGGTTTTGGGTGGAGTTTGAAGTTTCAGTTGATGCTTTATCCTTCTTCTTCTCCTCCTTGAAGTCTTTATTCCGGATGCGGTTCTCGGTGAGCTCTGTAGCTAACTCCATTGTTGCTTCCAAAGTTGCAGGCGTGGTACTTATTACAGAGTCTTGGATTTTTTAGGGAAGACCTCGAATGTAGTGCTCGATCAAACGGTAGAGGGGAGTGAATAAGTTGGGAACCATTTGATTTAACTCAAGGAATCTTTTGTTGTATGTGGTGTGGTCGCCTTCCTTTTGCTTCAACGAATAGAACTCATCTTCTAATTTCTTGATTTCGCTCCTTGGGCAAAACCGTCTGGTCATGATTTCCTTCAATTCATCCCAAGTTAAAGTCATAGCATCTTCAACACCTCGTTTGGCCTTCTCTGTATTCCACCAAGTAAGTGCTATTCCAAATAAACGACCAGTAGCATATCGCACTTTGCGATCATCGGGGCAATCGCAATTTAGAAAAGTGTTCTCCATTTCTTCGAACCAATGGAGGAGAGCGGTGACACCTTCAGTCCCTTCGTATTTTGGAGGGTCGCAGGATTTGAAATGCTTGTAGGTGCATTTAGTGGAATTTGGGGAAGGGTTGATAACATTTTGATCTTCTTGGTTGACAGGATTAGCGGTAAGGGCTTGTTGGACTTGAATTATAATGTTGGGTATTACGGCAGCCATTTGTTGAGCGATTTGGGCAGCCATGCGCTCGCGGGCTTTTCCTGCTCTCACCTTCCTACGAGCGAGGCTAGAAGACATCTACAAGGAATACATATCAAGAGTATGAGTTGGATGCTTTAGGGATCAGGTGTCGTATTTAGGAATGAACATTCATAAAATAAATATAACATAATAAATCTACTACATCCATAGGATGTCTTGGGCTTTGCTCGTAATTGGGCCTTGCATGTCGCCATACTTCACCTTCGTAATCATGTGGGCCCCCATGACTACCGGGTATTTCATATGGTTCGCATGTGTTAGCCTGGTTACGTACACTAAAACCCGGAGAAAATCGAGAAATATGTATGTAACGTATGATATTCGGAATGTATCCAGGTATGGACACGGTGACACCTCAAAGTGGGGTTAGTTCGAACGACGTTTGGTGTGGCATGCTTTGGCCTAATAGGTCCTTTGTACTCTCATCGTTAGTCCCCAGGTAGGCAAACTGGTCCGTTATATTGGATTTATACGAATGCCAACCTAGACAGGACGTTCCGACCACCGGTACTTGTACCCTTACAGTTACTACATGCCCGTCGCAGAACTCACTTTGATGAGATTTGAAAAATGAAAAATGCGACAAAATCTTTGAATAACGAAAGTATGAAGATGGTTTGAATATGTGAACATTGAAATATGTATGATGAATGTGTATGTAAGTATGTATGTTTGACTGTAAGTATAATTCACTATATATCACAAAATGAAATATTGGAAATGTTTGCATGCATTTGTGTATGTAATAAATATGAAACAAATAAATATCATAAGTTTGCATGTAACCACATAAACAATTAAAGTCTAGTCAACTATAGTATAGGCTCTAAAGGTCTAATAACCTATCCTATATCCCTATAGTCATGGCTCTTATACCAATCTGTCACATCCCGACCCGCAGCGGAAAAGGTGATCGGGGCATGATTGGGTTATCATCAAAGCTCATGACATTTATTATAACGTTTCATATTTATTATTACAATTTGAAGGGAAACATACAATCATTATTACATCATGTTCTACACATCTTCCTAGACTTCATTATTTTCTTCTAAGGCATTTCCTATGTTTTCCTTGCTTCATCCTGTTCACCTGTATCATGTGTAAAAATGGTTTTTGGATCAACAAAAGTTGGCGAGTGAATCCTATGAAAAACATTTGAACAAGTTTATTGAATTGATTATAAAATAAAGTGCACAACCACATATGAGTAAATATAGATGTAAACTTATTCACAAAACACTTAATTATTAAATAATGCACACACATACAATAATAGATTGTTTTGAGGCACGCGTTGCTCAACTCGTCTCCCACGAGGAACTGATGGGCCTAATGAATGAGTTTTGAGGCACGCGTTGTTCTACGAACTGATGGGCCTAATGAATGATTTGCATACAACTTGACAATATGAAATACATAACTACAAACAATATTTACATTCTAAGTTTAGATCACAATATGGTATGGCACGAGTTTAAATAACCGAGTTAATTTTAGTGACACATGACAAACCCCAAGACGTGTAATTAAAAAGGGGAGTTGTAAGATTCACTCACCTTGGGTGCGTTCGGTTGATGATGTTGAATGCGCACGAAGTTGGATTTAACCACGAGTGAAACTAACCTAGATAATAACATAATGGTTCGGTAAATAAGCGGATTTTATTAATTAATTTTAGTAGGATTATTGGATATATTTTGGTGAGTTTAAGGCTATTTTCTAACTTTAAAAATGTTATTTTTAAGTATTTTTAATTTAAATAAATAAATAAAAGTAATAAAAAAATGTTGATTTTTGACTGTTGACCATTGACTTGTTTGACCGTTGACCGTTGACTTGTTGACCGGTTTGCACTGAGTGAGGTTCGAACTCGTGACCTCCCGTACGCGTGCACGCAGCTCTACCAACTGAGCTACGTGTCTAACCCGAAATATTTCTGTTTTTAATTCTATTTATATACTAATTAGATTAATCCGAAAATCATTTATTTAAAAACGATTTAATTGCATGACTCGATGCTCGCCACAGGTCTCGAACCCGGGACCTGTGGTTTAGTTTGACACACAGTCCACCGCTGGACTGTGTGTCTAACTTGGTAAATAATCTGGTTTTTATTATACTTATATACAAACTAGATAAATTCATTTCTGTCCTTATATAAAAAGTTTGATAATTGTCAGAACCGGTGCGGTAGCCTGGACTCGAACCCGCGACGTATGATTTAAACGACCACGACTTTTCAGTTGACCTTATTCCTTTGAAGATAGGAAGTTTTGATATCATAATTGGTATGGACTGGCTCAGTGAACATCAGGCAGAAGTTGTATGTCGCGAAAAGTTTATACGTATTCCTCTTTCAAACGGTCAGACTCTTCGAATCTTTGGAGAAACCTCGTCGAAAGGGCTCAGCTTAATGTCTTGTCTTCAAGCTCAAAAATATCTTCGCAAGAATTATGTCGCGTTTTTAGCTCATATCATCAAAAAGGGAACCATGGAGAAGAAACTTGAAGACATTCCAGTAGTAAAAGATTTCCCGCAAGTTTTTCCTGACGACATTTCAGGACTTCCTCCAGTTAGAGAAGTCGAATTCCGTATTGATCTTATACCTGGTGCTACACCAGTTGCAAAGTCTCCTTATAGGTTAGCCCCCTCTGAAATGCAAGAGCTAGCCAGTCAATTACAAGAGTTGACTGAGAAGGGATTCATACGTCCTAGCTCCTCGCCTTGGGGTGCACCTGTCCTTTTTGTAAAGAAGAAAGATGGATCGTTTCGCATGTGCATCGACTACAGAGAACTCAACAAATTAACAATCAAGAATCGCTATCCATTACCTCGCATTGATGATCTTCTTGACCAACTTCAAGGTGCCAGCTGCTTTTCAAAAATCGACCTTCGATCTGGCTATCATCAACTTAGAGTACATGAAGAAGACGTCCCAAAGACCGCTTTCCGAACTCGTTATGGTCATTATGAATTTAGGGTCATGCCATTTGGTTTAACCAACGCTCCAGCAGTCTTCATGGACCTAATGAACAGAGTCTGCAGACCTTATCTTGATCGATTTGTTATAGTCTTCATCGACGACATTCTTATTTATTCAAAGTCTAAGTCTGATCATGAGCGTCATCTTCGACTCATCCTTACACTTCTAGAGAATGAAAAGCTTTACGCCAAATTCTCCAAATGCGAATTCTGGTTAAAAGAGGTGCAATTCCTCGGACATGTAGTCAATGACAAGGGAATACATGTCGACCCCTCAAAGATCAAAGCGGTACAAGAATGGCAAGCGCCACGTACACCAACTGAAGTAAGATCTTTTCTTGGTTTGGCTGGTTATTATCGTCGTTTCATTTCAAACTTCTCTCGCATTGCTGTACCACTCACGGCTTTAACTCATAAGGGAAAACCTTTCATATGGGGACCCAAGCAAGAAGAAGCCTTCCAAACCCTTAAACAAAAACTCTGTGATGCACCAATCCTCACTCTTCCTGAAGGTTGTGATGATTTCGTAGTCTATTGCGACGCGTCAGGGCAAGGATTAGGCTGCGTTTTGATGCAAAGAGGAAAAGTTATAGCTTATGCTTCGAGACAACTCAAGACTCATGAGAAGAACTACACCACCCACGACCTAGAACTTGGAGCCGTTGTGTTCACTCTTAAGATATGGAGACATTATCTCTACGGTACTAAGTGTGAAATATACACGGACCACAAGAGTCTTCAACATATCTTCAATCAAAAGGAGTTAAACATGAGGCAACAAAGATGGGTCGAACTTCTAAATGACTACGACTGTGAAATTCGGTACCACCCTGGCAAGGCAAATGTGGTGGCTGATGCACTCAGTCGAAAGGGTTATGCGAACTCCATTCGTCTTCTATGTTCGCAAATCATAACTGACATTAAAGATCAAATTCGAGAAGCCCAACATGTTTCAGTAACGGAAGATGATGTACGAAAGGAGCTGTCCTGTGGAGCTGAACTTAAAATTGAAACTAAATCTGACGGTATTCTGTACTATCTAGATCGTATATGGATTCCTGACCACAACAATCTTCGTGAAATTCTTATGAATGAAGCTCACAAAACGCGATACTCTATACACCCAGGAGCCGATAAGATGTATCAAGACCTACGATATACCTATTGGTGGCCTGGAATGAAAAAGGATATTGCTGTTTTTGTTTCTAAGTGCCTTACATGTTCCAAGGTGAAAGCTGAACACCAAAGACCCTCAGGACTTCTGGTCCAACCTGAAATACCTGTATGGAAGTGGGAAAATATAACCATGGACTTCATTACCGGGTTACCTCGCACTTCTGGTGGGTATGACACTATATGGGTAATAATTGACCGACTTACAAAATCAGCTCACTTTATTCCTATCCGCGAAGATTTCAAGAACGAAAAGCTAGCTCGAATTTATATCAACGAAATCGTAAGTCGACATGGTGTACCGTTAAGCATTATTTCTGATCGTGATGGTCGTTTCACTTCACGAACATGGCAAGCAGTACAAGACGCTATGGGTACGCGATTAGATCTCAGTACCGCCTATCATCCTCAAACTGATGGACAATCTGAACGCACCATTCAAACTCTTGAAGATATGCTTCGAGCATGTGTCATAGACTTCAAGGGAAATTGGGACGCTCATCTACCATTAGTTGAATTTTCGTACAACAACAGCTATCATTCAAGCATCGGCATGGCACCTTTTGAAGCCTTATATGGTCGTAAGTGCCGATCTCCAGTATGTTGGCACGAAATTGGGGAAGCTCAAATCACTGGTCCGGAATTGATTCAAGAAACCACAGACAAGATCCATCAAATTCGAAACAATCTTCTAGCGGCTCAAAGTCGTCAAAAGAGTTATGCAGATAAACGACGGAAGCCTTTAGAGTTTAACATTGGTGATCATGTACTTTTAAAAGTATCACCGTGGAAGGGAGTAGTTCTTTTTGGTCAAAAAGGCAAGCTAGCACCACGCTACGTAGGACCTTTCAAGATACTCGAAAGAGTAGGACCTGTAGCATACAAGCTTGATCTACCAGAAGAACTCAACAGGATTCATCCCACATTCCACGTATCAAACTTGAAGAAGTGCCTCGCTGATGAAAACCTCCACATTCCTCTAGAAGATATCCAGATTGATGAATCTATGCATTTTATTGAAAGACCAGTAGAGATCATGGATTTCGGAGAAAAACGTCTACGACGAAGTCGCATTCCAATTGTTAGGGTACGCTGGGAGTCGAAACGGGGACCTGAGTTTACTTGGGAACGTGAAGACTCAATGCGTGAAAAATACCCGCATCTTTTTCCTACTACTTCTACTACTTAAATTTCGGGACGAAATTCCTAAAAGTAGGGGATACTGTAACATTTGTCGAAAACGGGTTTTACCAAACCCGCTCCGTTCGTAATCGAATATTAAGTTATAAATGTGTCGTTGCCTATTTATGTTTATTTTAATTTTTAATGATACATAATTAATAAACAAACTAAACCATAAAAGTTATAATTGATAAAAGTATAAATAAAGTAATTAAAAATAAAATGGGGCTGCCGGGACTCGAACCCGGGTCAGCAAGGTTGTGAACTCCAAAGACTTAACACTCACACGCATAACCACTCCGCCACTTGTTTGTTTTCTGTCAACTCTAGGAAACAAATAAATCTTATAAACAAACATAGATTAACCGGTTACGCCAACTGAAAACCGTAATCGGCTATTCAACCGTCTAAAACGTTTGAATAATCGTGAATTCTGGTTTATAACCGATGCACCGACGATTCTAATCAATTCAGACTTGAATTGACTTAAATTCTGATGATGATCGGTTTTATAACCGAAGATATTCCATAATCTGAATTACTTCAATCAAAGACCTCTCTTGCGACTCAAAATACTCTGCAAGACCTCCAATTACATTTCCGCACACTTTTCAGTCCACCGGAGAAGCTTTTTGAGCTCGCCGGAAAGTTTCTGCAGTTCGCCGGAAAACCGTATTCTTCATCAAAACGGTAAGTCTTTCAATACCGTCGTGGTCTAACAATTGTTAAGCTATTTCTAACTCAAACCTTTCAATTGAAATCAAATTCAGACGCTGTTTATCAGATAATTCCAGTTCACCGGAAAATTTCTGGAAATCTTTATTTTCATCTGTGAAACGGTAAGGACATTCAAACACTCTGTTAACGTTTGTTTAGCACTTCAATTCCACGATTAGCTAATCAAAACGGTTAATTGGCTTGCTCAGTTGAAGTTTATAAAAACAGAGACCGACGCCTTGCCGGAATTCTAAAATAAATCGTTCACCAGTATGTTTACTTCTAATTATCGTCTCTGCCATTTCATATTAGTCTGTACAATGTTTATCAATCGAATTAAACAAGATATAATGGTGTAATCTGCTGTCTGTAAAAACTAACGAAGAAGATGAACTGCGATAACATTATAAGGATAATTAAAATTTGTATTTTAAACGGGTTAGACACACAGTCCAGCGGTGGACTGTGTGCAAATAATACGCACACGCCGCGAGTTCGATCCCTGATACACGCACCCTCTATGTAATAAAAACGTTTTATTTTTCTAACTGAACCGGGTTAATTTACGTTAGTTGTTAAGTATAATAAAAATTTATATATTAACCAAGTTAGACACACAGTCCAGCGGTGGACTGTGTGTAACGTTAAAGCTCAGGTCCCGGGTTCGAGACCTGTTAGTAACACCGGTTCGATGATTTAAAATGTTTTTGAAAATAAAAGAATTTTGGATAAGCTGAGTTAATACATAAGTATAATTAAAAACAGAATTATTTCGGGTTAGACACGTAGCTCAGTTGGTAGAGCTGCGTGCACACGTACGGGAGGTCTCGGGTTCGAGCCTCACCCAGCGCATTTCAATCACACAATAAACCGGTCAAACAGTCAAAGTCAAAAAGTCAACGGTCAACCCAAAAAGTCAACATATTTTTATATTTTTAATTATTTAATTTAATTTAAAAATCAATTAAAAATACTTAAAAATAATGTTTTTAAAGATAGGAAATAGCCTTAAACTCGCAAAAATATATCTAAAAATTCTATTAAAATCCTTAATCAAATCCACTCATTTACTATATTTTCCGTTATTATTTAGGTTAGTTAGTTCTCGTTGTTCCGCTCTTACAACTCGTGCGCATCTCACCATCTCCAATCAAACGCACCCAATGTGAGTGAATCCTTACAAATTCCCCGTTTTAATCACGTTTTTGGGGTGTATCATGTGTCTTGCCACTTATTATACTTAAATCTTGTGCATACATCATATCATGAACAAATGTGTATACAGTTTGATTAAATTATTTGTGTGGTTATTGTTAGATTCAATTTACTATTTTCAGTACATGCAATTTCATAGGCCGCCGCTCCCCATAACATTATGAGCGTTGAGCATGTTCCCCATTACATTATGAGCGTGAACCTGGCGTGCCAACATACGATCGGCTCCGTTTGATTGAGCCTTGATCGCACAGACATTTATCATTTTCAGTACATGCAATACGATCGGCTCCGTTTGATTGAGCCTTGATCGCACAGTTTCATTCATGTTATTTATTGTATGATGTTGGTATGTTATTATATGTTATTGTATGTTATAGTTGTGATTGCTATTGCTACTGTTTGATTTATTTACATTTGCTCACTTATGATTATGCACAATTTTTCATTGATAAACTAACAAGAAAATCAATAATAAATGTTTATCAAACAAGGTTCACTCGCCAACTTATGTTGACCCAAAAACCCCCATTTTTACATATGATACAGGTGAACCAGCTGCAGCAAGAAACACATAGGACTGGCCAGAAGAATAAAATGATTTAGAGCTTGGAATTGTTTAGTCGTTTATTTTCTTTGTGTTTGTATGGACATGTTTGGATTATTTGGAATGTAATTTTGACTTTAATAAATATGAAACATATTAGTAAATATCATGAGCTTTGGTGATAACCCAATTATGCCCCGACTCTTATTCCGCTGCGGGTCGGGGTGTGACAGTCAGTATGAGTTCTATGATCTTATTTTTTGGTAAAAAGAAAGGATGGATTGAATTCGGTTTTCCGGCGAAAATTTCCGGTAATTTTTCAGAGAATTCCGGCGACTTCCGGCGAAGTTTTCTGAGCGAAATGATGAGTGTAAATTGAATAGATTCGCGAGCTTAACTGATGAACATGGTATAATCCCGGATTTGAATTGTATTTTCAGTTTCAATAGAAATTTAAGGCAATGAATGAAATCGGCGAGAGCGGATTTAGGCGCGCTGAGTAACTGGGTTTTGATTTCCAGATTGATTTATGTATTAATTGTTTCAATATGATAACAAACAACACAAGTGGCGGAGCGGTTGTAGGGATGTGTGTTAAGGCTTTGCTGGCTCTCGGCTGACCCGGGTTCGAGTCCCGGCTTCAGCATATTATTTTTAATTCACTATTTTTAGTACATTTTCAAAAATAAATTTTATATTCTAATATACTTATTAATTATGTATCGTTTAAAACTAATTTGGGCATTAAATACGCAACGAAATTTTTAACTGGTTGTTCGGTTAATAAACGAAGCGGGTTTGGTAAATCCGGTTTTTGACGGATGTTACACAAGGTGTGACACAATTTATCTGAAATGCGGGTCTTTTATACTAGAATACTATGTATCCTTCGGTTTCATCATTATATTACATACTTTAACACCTCAAAATCTCAACGTGATTAATATAAATGTTGAAATTATAATTATATCATGAGCTTAAATAAAATATTTGGAATTATAACCTAAAAATTCTATGTTGAAAGGGAACCACGGAAAAAGCTCATGAATCGTAATATGGTAAATTTTGTCATGCATTTACAAAGGAGATTTGCATCAATCCTCCTAATGAATAGACTTAAATAAAGACCTATTTTTTAATCAAATATAACCTCCAGACTTAACTTCAACTAACACTTTCATTAGACTATATTCTTTTTTTTTTTTGAAAAAAAAGCCTCATTTATCGCTTTCCAAATACACCACAACATAATTATAATTATACCGTGTATAATCTTCTTTGCTTCCTTTTCCACATGCAAAATAACCATGGATTTCCATTATATCTTTAAGCACGAACACGAACATAGAAGGAATTTGACACCACGTGCTAAAACTCATTTCCTTTTTAAGTATATGATTTTTTAAAACTCAATTTTTTAACAAATCTCTCAAAATCATAGTCATTCGTACAACTCATGTTACAATCTATTGCCTTCAATAAATGTTCTTTTAAATGAACCAATGTGAAAAGTAAATCCACGAACATGGGTAGTGTATTCATGTAATCTTTCCATTAAAAAAGGCATGAAAGATGAGTTGAACATTCTCAAAGTGTGTTCATTTGCCCAAATATTGGTTTCACTTCCAAAATATCTTCATTGGGAAAATTCTTTTAAGATATAGAACTACTTACTTTTACAAAATTTAACTTGTTTTAATTTCATTTTTTTAGTATCATTGGTTTTTTAAATAACTCATTTACTCTATACTCAAATAATCTATTTCCCTTTTTTAATCGTTTCAACATCCGTACTAATAATCAAACAAATAATATCTTATTCAACATTAATGATGGTACACGTCCAAAACTTTACGATATCTGTTTTATATACAATATAGCAAGCAAACATTACAAAACTATTTATATATTTTAGAGTATTAAAGAAGAAGCAAGGGGCTCTTTAGTATATCTAAATCAGTCAGCATTAATATTTAAGAGTTTATAAAGATATACGTTACATCTGAATCAGTCAGTATTAACTATGTTTGGTTCACTGATACCTTTAAATCAGTTAGTAACCTCTTATTATTAAGGTTTTAAAATAATGTTGAATGAAAATTTTACCCTTTTATCCATTCACCTGTGTTCATAACCCTCAGCCGACCACTCACGCATCACCTCCTCTTACCCAATTAAATCTCTTACTGACTCAATATTTATTAGCGCAAAGTTACCACACAGCCCTATGGATACATGTATTTTTTTTTGCTAATGAGCTGTTGGTGTAGCAATAAGGAGAGACCTGGTGTTCAAAGAGGCCCAGGTCTGATTACTACCCCCACCATTAAGTTTCGGCGACACGGTGGGAGATTAGGCGACGACCGCTAGTTCGATCCTTGAACTAAGCGGGTTTTACTTCACTGCATTGTCGTACCTTTGGGCGAGTGTTTACAGGCTTCAGCCTTAGATGAGGGTTTTCCCTGGTTCCGAAGTGAGTGTATCCAAATGTGATGAAATTTGACAGTCGTCAATTTGTAGGATTCGTCGGCCGTTAAAAGAAAAAATTATATAAATTTTTTAAAAAAAATTAAAGAAGAGGCAACCTCCTTTTCCGGTGACCGTGACCCTCCCCCGCATTAACAAATGTTCATTCTTAAAATGGACCTGACATGTCCCCCCATCTCTCTCACTCCTCCAATCCTCTCTCTCTCTCTTGATATTTTCTCTTCATCTTTCTCCATTTCATCTCCTTCTCTACACCTGAATAAAAAAAGAACTTTCAAATCACCAACACACACACATAATATCTCTAACTTCAGCTACTTCAATGTTTTAATCTCATCGATCCGTTGAAATTGTAGATACACACACACAGATTCGTTTCGTATATCGATTCGTATATAACAGCTCAGAAGATGCTAGATCTTAATCTCAACTTCCTTAACGAAGACGAAACGCCGTCGTTTCGAGACGTAGAAGAATCCGGAACCTCAAACTCCTCCGTCGTGAATGCGGAAGGTTTCAATTCCAGTAATGCCGGCGACGGAGATACGGAGAGCATATCCTGCTTCAATTTTGACATATTGAAGGTCGGAGATACAAGTGCAAACAATGAAATTGAGGAGAATCGGAACCGAGTTGTGACTCAGTCCGAGTTCGTGACTCGGGGTTTGTTTCCGGTGAGTCAAGGTGGCGAGTCAGGGATGGTTAGTCAGGCTAACACGTTGTTGTTGTGTCCTGGAAGTAATGAATTGCAGGAGATGAGATTGGTACAGCTGGATGTACAACCGCAGAAGCCGAACGTACAACCCGCCGGGAAGAAGAGCAGGAGAGGCCCTAGGTCAAGGAGTTCTCAGTACAGAGGTGTTACTTTTTATAGGAGAACTGGTAGATGGGAGTCTCACATATGGTTAGTTAGTTAGTTAGTTAGTTAGTTGTTTTATATATATATATATATATATATATATATATAGGAGAATTATATGATTATTTATGTACTTTTGTTATTTGATGCAGGGATTGTGGGAAACAAGTTTATTTAGGTATGCTATTTTTAGTATGAGATTACTATTTTTGGAAGTTTGTGATTAATTGTAGTGTTGGATTGTGTGTTTATAAATAGGTGGATTTGATACTGCTCATGCTGCAGCTAGGTATGAATTTATGATTAGTAATTTTGCTATTTTTAGTATGTGTTTGTTCTTTGTTGTTTGCTAACATTTGGTTGTTTGATTGTGGTTTTTCAGAGCCTATGATCGCGCTGCGATCAAGTTTCGTGGTGTTGATGCTGATATTAATTTTAGTATAAATGACTATGAGGAGGATATGAAGCAGGTTTGGAGTTTTAACTGATGGTTGGTGATGTATATTTGATTTGATTCTGTGTGTTTGATTTGTTTTTGTCTTGGTTGGAGTAGATGCCTAACTTCTCGAAAGAAGAATTTGTGCACATACTAAGACGACAGAGCACTGGATTCGCAAGGGGGAGCTCGAAATACAGAGGGGTGACGTTGCACAAATGCGGCAGGTGGGAAGCGCGGATGGGGCAGTTTCTTGGCAAAAAGTGAGGATTAGTGATTATGTTTGTTTGAATTGAGTTTGTGATAATGTATTATATGTGTTAAACTGCTAATGACTAAAGAAACTTGTGGTGGATGTCAATTTGAAAAAAAAAAGAATGATTGGAGACCTAATTTTCATCATGGAGATTCCAATGCTTGCATTGCAGGTATATGTATCTTGGGCTATTCGACAGCGAAGCAGATGCTGCAAGGTCTTTAAGATCATAAACTTACATATTAATTCCCAATTTCTCACCTTCATACTGAATTTCATTCTTTTTTAACCTAATATTTGCAACCTGCAATGTCAATTTGGTATCATCTAACAGTCTCCCTTTTGTGATAACTAGGGCTTATGACAAGGCTGCGGTCGAGTGTAACGGAAGAGAAGCTGTGACCAACTTCGACCCTGTTCCTATGAAGGAAACACACTTCCCGCAACTCATCATGGTAACTTTCATCCATCGTGATCGTTGTATGTGTTATCGACTTATGTTATGCTAGTTTATAAAGTTTCCTTTACCATGTTATGCAGAAAATGATCATAACTTGAATTTAAGTTGGGAATTTCGGCCCCTTCACATGGAGCGGGTTCAAGTAGAAATGACAATGTAGAGCAAGTCCATTTGAATTACATGCATGACCCTAGGAGATTACAGGTAAATAATAATCCAAACGTATCATTTTGGGTTCTGTTATATATTAATATTGTAACATTGCTTCCAAATTGAATAAAAAGTTGAATATATATACTCTATTTTATGATATTGTGGCAGTTGGAGAACCCTGGTTCAAGCACAGTAGGTATGACAGCTCTTAATGGGCTACCCATAAGTTCGGGACACTCTTCATCTTGGAGTGGTGTATACCCAACTTTTGTCCCCAACTACGAGGTGAATTCTGTTATAAGTTTATATAAAATATTACTTTTGGCCTCTAGAGACGAAATCTTGTTCGGTTATTTCATTTTGCTACACATAACACGTTGATAGGGCTGACATATCGTGTCAACCCGACCTGTTAAGACACGCACACGATAAGACACGAACCAACGAAACAGGTAAACACGAACACGACACAAATCTTATCGTGTCAGATTTTCCAAACATGAAATTAAACAGGTCTTTTTACGACATTTAAGACATGAAAAAATTACTAGTGTATCATAGGACCTTTTTAAGACACGAACACGACCTTTCATAAAATATTAAACTTTGCTTCCAGGTGTTTTTTATTTAAAAATATAAACGGGTCATTAACGGGTCTTAACAGGTTTTACTGATTTTTAACCTGTTAAGACACGAAATTAAACAGGTTTTAACGTGTCGACCTGCTATAGACACGAAACCCGTTAAGGTTAAACACAAAACCTGTTAACTTCCTGTAGGTTCTTGTCTGTTATCGTGTTTGTGTAGAAATTGTCAGCCTTGCACGTTGATAATCGTAGCATCCGTAAATCGTGTGTTACAAAATTTAACCTCAGTGATTTCTTTTAGGGAAGTGCCACAAGTAGCAAGACCATCGCAATGTCGCCGCAAGGACCACCGTACTGGGAGTATCAAATGCACGGTCTCAACCACTTCCCCGCAGCAGCAGTAGCAGCATCATCAGGATTCGCAGCTCAGCAGCCACTTCTGGCAGCCACCACTCAAGAGATTCCATTTCAATGGCACCTCACAGCATCCATTTTTCTCCGCCTACAGCCGCCACAAGCTCCTCCCAATACTATTATCACATAAGGCCGCCGCCGCCACCGCCTCCACCCTAACTTTGTCACAAAGTAACATTGTTTATATTGACTTATTTGACTTATGCTTCATATAGTAATATTGCTACAGCAGCAGGACTGCCTCATTATTCATTGATTGTAGTTTATAGAATATCATGGTAATAAATAGTATCAACTACGTATATAAATGTTAACACTTTGTTGTTTTTTAGATTCATTAAAATAGCCATTTTCTTAGGTTTGAGATTCTCTAGTCATGTTAGAAAACCATTGTGCTTATGGTCTGTTGGATGTGCGAGTCCATGGTCGTGTATCCACTTTTTCTCGTACGTCAAATTTTAATCTCGCTAAAACGCATGATATATTCGATCGGAAGTTGTGTATCATTAGCAAACTTACTTTCTATGGTTATTAGATGAAAATATTGGAATAGTGTATCATCCATTTTCGTTACATAAAAGATAACTCTATACTTTGGATTGTTATTAAGGTTTGAAATTGGCATTGGAAGTTCATACTTTGTCAATTAGGTTAGCTTGGGTTTATTTTTTTATTTTAAACTTCGTTTATACCCTTTTCTTTTGGTAAAACATGTAGTACGTTCTAGTTTTGTGGTGCCACCACATTATTTTGTTAAACCGTGTCGGCATTCTAAAGTTAACATAATACGAGATTGTTTGACCTTTGACTACGGAAAAGCCGGTCCTTAGAATTCCAGGTGCCCTGTTCAAATCCGGAAAAATGTGCCCTTGGTCTTAATGAAATAGATAATGTGAACTATTTTTTTTGCCCCTCATTGTTTTTATTGTTATTTTTAAAACTAAAATGGGTATTGAGCTAATACCTAATGAACTTTAGTTAAAAATTTTGAGATTGACAGTTTTTAAATGAATATAAATTGTTGTTATATATCTATATAGGGGAAGGATAGAAATAAAACTCACTTAAGTTAAGAAAATCTTATGTAACAAACTTTTTTATCTAAAAAAAGTTAGAGAATGTAAGTTACATGTTATCGAATGTTTTGAGCAAAAAAACCAAAAAGCAGCAAGTGGATATTTTTATAAAAATTTGAAAATTCAGTTTTTAGCATATATATATATATATATATATATATATATATATATAAACACTATAGTTTTCAAAAAATCAAAAAAAAAAAAAAAAAACACTCGGCGCTTTTTGGATTTTTTTTGCTCAAATCGTTCGGTATCATTGACTTACATTCTCTAATTCAAAAAAAAAGTTGTTGCATAAGATTTTCTTGAATTTTCATAACTTAAGTGGGTTCTCTCTCGCGCTTAATATATATATATATATATATATATGATTTTCTAAGTATTCCTTCAGAAAACACATACCGTGATCGCTGGTCCTTCCTGCCCACCCCAGGCCTCCCTTGAACTATGAGTGCAATAAAAAAACTAAAACTTGTATTAATACTATATCGTTGTAATATAAAAATGGCGGATGTATTGGTGTAATAAGTATGTTGGCTTACGACGGGAAGAAGATGCCATGCTATGCTCAATTGTTTTCAACAACTACGAGAACCCAGCATAACTGCCACATCCACACCATCAACAAATACAAAATTAATGTAGTAATTGTTGATCAATATTACATTAATTTAGTTAGTGGTAAAGGAAATCATCTATTTTTATTTCACTTTATATACTAATTGTAAAAAAATGTTACGGGATAGTAACAAAGTTTTAAAAGTGTTCTAATTAGGTTACTCATATTCTTTTTGTCCCAATTAGATAACTTAACATTCCAATTGAGCAATGTCCTTTTTTCCATGTGTTAAGAAAAAAATGGAGCATAAGATGTTGGGGTCGGATTATCTTAATATATGAAATTATATTTATTAAAAATAAAAACACTTTCGTTACATCAAAATTTTAATAACAAGTTACAATTCACGTCATCACTCGACGTTAGCGTCAAATAAAAGGGAAAAAAGAAACAAAAATCCACGTCACCAAGGTTACCTATGAAATGAACGAAAAACCCATAATTATAATAAAAAATGAACGTTGAGTGACTTGATTGAAACACTTTTGAAACTTGAGTGACCTAATTGAAACACTTTTAAAACTTGGTTCATTTCCACATCCCATCAACTTATACAACAAAAATGATCCCCTCCCAAAAAAATCTATAAGGTGAAAACTATCCGTTTAAATGGTCTAAGACTATCTTAATCAAAGTTATTTGATTTACATCAACTTTTTTTTATATAAAATATCATTATATTCAACTGCATTCTTAACACAATAGAATAAAAAAAAAATATTAAATTAAATTCTAACAAACATATACTACATACGCGAATTGTGGTCACGTGTTACAGAGTTTTATCATAAAAAGAAAGTTTGATAAATATACTAGAATGCAAAGTTTAAACATGAATCATTACATCCATTTGATTCAGTATGTATGATAAGAAAGAATGGTGACAAGCATAAGCATATACACGATCAAGATCTTGTGCATGTCATTGCTACAAGTGTGAAGTGTGACATTACTATAAATGTATAAAATGTTGGTAATTTTAATGTTATCAGTATCATTTTAGGATAACCGAATAAAGTTAAAAACAAATGAGAAATCATAATAAAGTTTGATAGGAATAACAAGTTATGGAGTACACATTTATTCTACACTATTATGATTTTAGGGAAAAATACATTTTTATTCTATCAATTAGAAAAACAACAGAAAATAACGGTATTGTAAAAAGTATTCTCATAAGATTGGTGGAGAATATGGTAAAGTGGGTAAGAACAAGTAATATGCTACCTCCTTTTGACCCAATTATTGTTAGGTTATTGGCCAATGCACATTTGAAAAGGTGTTCAATGCCATTATGGTCAATTTGATGGTTTATTGGAGAGGGTTTTGCCACGCCTAAAAGGCTAAGGCTCGTGTCATGGTCCCATTAAATTTAATTTAAATCATAACTTGACTTTTTTTAATCTATTTCCATTATGTTTTAAGACTATTAAAAAACACACCTACCACCCCTACGTTTTTTAAGGAGGAAAAAGAAGTTCATAAACAAACTAGCAAGAGATATAAAGTGTCTAATATGCCCTTTATTTGGATCACTACAAAGGCTACATAGCGAAAAATTCCTACTCAATACTTGGTTACAATTTAGAGTATAGTTAACTTTGTCTTAGTAGTATAGTTAACCTTGACATCCGCGTATATACCATTTACCCCTGCCACTAACAACTATGATCTTTCCATCGGCTGCCACCACATCTACGATCCCTCATTTGCGGCATCCATGACTAGCATTACCTAGCGATCGATCTAATGTGATCGATGTCAGGCAAAACGCGTAAATAATAATGAAAAGAATACATGGAGATAAAGAAGTTAAAGCATTTAATTGGAGGATTTTTTTATTGAGTAGAAAAGAAGGATTTTTGTCTACCTTCTAGGAACTACAAATGGAGATATTATATGGCAGAACAATTAGGCAATATTTAAGTCCCTAAAAGGGCCAGTTATATCATTAATTGAGGGAACACGGAGTCCTCCTTTATTTTGTATACCCTCGGGTGGTTGACTTTAATGTGTTATATCTGACCGTAGCTATAAATATTTATAAATGTAACATTAATTATTTTGTATAAGCATGAGAGAGGAACAAATAATTTAAGAGAAAGAAGGCAAAATAAAGGTTTGGTGAAACTTTAAGATTTTTTATGTGAAAAAAAGAATCATATGAGCAAAAAGTGGAATTTCAAATCTTAAAGAGACGAAAGTACGAAACGATTGTGAACTAACGTCGGAGGCTTAAATTATTAAATATAGACAGTGGGCTAACATGCTATGGATTTTTTAAAAGAGCCAAGCTTTATATATATATATATATATATATATATATATTTTGAAGAGTTCAAATGAGAAGAAAAATTTTGTAAGAATAAAAAGAATAACTTTTAAATTAATAGAAATTCTTCATTTACTTCATTTAATGTGTGTATTTAATATTATGAAAAATGGCATATAGGTAAATCTATAATTGTCATTAATTAGCTAATTAATTAAACTTGTAACTCATTATTTTTGATATATTTTTTAAGATAATATAATTTATGGTGAAGGATAATTTTCGACATGTGTAGAATAAATTTTAGTATGTGTAGGATAAATTTTGAAACGTGTAGGGTATTTTTACATGTGTGTAGGGTAAATTCCGATAAGTATAAGATATATATGTAGGATAAATTTTGAAATGTGTAAGATATAATGTTTTTATTTTATTAATGAGAGATAACATAATTAATGAGAGGAGTTATAAATTATTTAATGTTTTACCATTATGTCATTTCTTCTTTTTCTTCTCACATTAAATTTCTTTTCAAATGAACCTTCCCCTATATATATATATATATATATAGGGTGAGGTTATTGTAAGAAAATATAAAAGTGTGAGAATAATAAGAAACAATCTAAACCATTAGATATTTAATCTAATGGTTGAGATATTGATGGCAATCTTGTAAATAGTGTTAACTATTAAACTAATTAATTTTCTAGATTAAGGGTATAAAGATAAATTTAACATTTTTAAATTAAGAAACTAACATCAATGCACATGAAAGTTCCCCCGTTCTTTTTTAAACGTCAATAACTTTTTATATGTAACTCTTTTTTAAAAAAAATTACACCATAATAACGAGTGTTTTTTATCTTTAATATGAGTACCATATTGATATACTTATGTAGAGAAAAAATTTCGACTAACTTGGATGTTTTAGTCCATGGTGTTTTTTCTATTTTCATACAATGGTGTTTTTATTGTAGGGTGTTATTTATGTTATATTTCTATTCTACGTAAGATGTATGCCTTCAATATACATGTTGTTGTGTTTTTATGAGTTAGGGTGTTATTCCTGTTATATTTAATATGAGGACAAAGGTCCTTGATTTATTAGGGTGTTATTTCTGTTATATTCAATGTTATGGTGTTCTTTATAAGATGTGTGCCTTCAATATACATCTGTAGTGTTTTTATGAGTTAGAGTTAAATGCTTAGTTGGTTCCCGTGGTTTGCAAATCTTGCAGACTTGGTCCCAGTGGTTCACTAATTACACACTTGGTCCCAGTAGTTTCAAATTTTGCACTCGGGTGGTCCTTACCACTAACCTTTGTTAGATTTCTCAGCTAAGTATATGCAAAATTACTATATTACCCTCCTTCACAAACCTGCAACCTCCACATCCACCTTAAACCCACCACCACCTCCACCGTCAACTGACCACCACCACTGCAACAATCACCGGAAATGTTAGAAGAAGGAGGTACACCGAAACCGAAGGGGTGTTGAGGCGGTATTCTCGGCGGCTTCAGTCGTCTTCTCCGGCGCTCCGGCAAGTTGCAGGTTTTTCGGCGGCGTGTTCTCCTTCTTCATCCACCACCTTTTGTTTCAAATCTCTTGCATTCTCTCTAATGTGTTCTCCTTCTTCATCTCCCATTACTTTTGTTATCGCACTCGCTATCTCTCGTCTTTCCCACCCGTTTCCCAAATACACCCCTACCTTGGAAATATCGCTCATGTATCTAGCGTTCAACGCTTGATCGCCCAAAAAAGGCGAGATTATCATAGGAACACCTTCACAAACGCTTTCCAATGTCGAGTTCCATCCACAATGAGTCCAAAACGCACCAATTGCTTCATGAGCCAGCACTTCTTGCTGAGGAGCCCATTTCACAACCCGCCCCCTTTCACCCACGAACCCATCAGCCAATGGTTCGATCCAAGTCGAACCCTTGACATAACCAGGTCGAACCACCCATAAAAACGTCTGCTTACTATCAACCAACCATGAGCTATTTCCATAAAATCTTTCTCATCCACTTCAGTAGTGCTACCAAAACTAACATACAATACGGAATTAGGTGATTGTTGGTCTAACCATGGAAAAACGGTTCGATCTTGGTCTAGCAAGCTGCTTGATGAGGCTGTGAAATGCTTGGGGAATGGTATCAAAAAACTCGGAGCCAGAATATCACGGATAACAGTTTCAGCCTCCGGCTCTTCGAGTTCCTGAAACGAGTTAAAGATAGCGAGTGCGATAACACGCCGCCGAAAAACCTGCAACTTGCCGGAGCGCCGGAGAAGACGACTGAAGCCGCCGAGAATACCGCCTCAACACCCCTTCGGTTTCGGTGTACCTCCTTCTTCTAACCTTTCCGGTGATTGTTGCAGTGGTGGTGGTCAGTTGACGGTGGAGGTGGTGGTAGGTTTAAGGTGGATGTGGAGGTTGCAGGTTTGTGAAGGAGGGTAATATAGTAATTTTGCATATACTTAACTGAGAAATCTAACAAAGGTTAGTGGTAAGGACCACCCGAGTGCAAAATTTGAAACTACTGGGACCAAGTGTGTAATTAGTGAACCACTGGGACCAAGTCTGCAAGATTTGCAAACCACAGGGACCAACCAAGCATTTAACTCTATGAGTTAGGGTGTTGATTCTGTTATATTTCTGTTCTTTATAAGATGTATGTCTTCAATATACATGTTGTGGTGTTTTTATGAGTTAGGGTGTTATTTCTTTATAAGATGTATGCCTTCAAATTTGAAAATCCCTACAATAACTGTCAAAAATCGGTTACATATATTCATTTCATAATTAGATTTTATTAATTAAATTACACTTATACCCTTAAACTACCAAAATAAAAAGGGACACGTATCACCTCCAAAATCTTTATTATCCTTCTCACAGTTTTATATTTTCTTACATGAACCTCTCTCTCTCTCTATATATATATATATTAAATTATAGAGTTACATACTATTTTTGTACTCATGATTTGTTTAAAATATCTATTTCAGTCCAAAAGATATTTTTGAACTTTTTTAATCCAATAGTTTGATTTTCGTATCAATTTAAATCTACTCCACTAACTTTATCGAAATATTCTGTTTATTTATAATAAAATGACCAAAATACCTTTAACCCTCTTTTAAACTAATATATTATATTTTTTATACTAGTAAATGAAAATCTTTTAGAGATGTATTACTTTCTGGTGTATTCAGACTTTTAAATAATAATTTAATAATTTTATTATAAAAATTATATATATATATATATATATATATATATATATATTCTCTTGTTAAATAATAATATTAATAGTTTTGTTTATACACATCGTTGTATATATAAAATATTATTTTGATGTATAAAGAATTTTTTTCTTATATGCTCGTTTCGTATATATATACATGTTATTTAAAAAAAGATAAATAACATGTATATAGAGAATATTATTTTTAATATGCTCGTTTTTATGGTGTATTTTGAAAAAGAATATTAATGTATGAAAATTTTATGGTCGTTTAAAAACGTGGAGATAGTTGATTTAAAAGTAATCAATAATTAAGAAAAAAATATTTTTATCTTTCTATTATACCTTTTTGAATAAAAAGTCGACAAGATAAGTGGTGTGTATATATATTTATATTATTTCATACATTAATATTTTTTAAAGTACACTATAGAAACGGACATATTAAAAATGTATTTTCTTTATACATGTTATTAGCATGCAAAAAAATTTCAGTAATTAGCATAAAAGAAACAAAAAATATAACATTAGTTTAAAAAGAGCTCAGGGTGTTTTGGTTATTTCACAAAAAATTTGGATTGAGTTAGTGGACTAGATGTAAATTGATAAGAAAACCAAACTATTGAATTAAAAAAGTCTAAAAGAATCTGTTGGACTGAAATAGATTTTTTGAGCAAACTACAAGGACTAAAATAGTATTTAGTTCTAAACTATATTTTAATAATCTAAATTGTGATACATCCATAAATAATAATATGCTTAATGACATTTCTAACTATTATTTTTGTTACTAAGGGCAATTTCATTCCAACGGAAAAATAATTCCGTGATCGACATCTAAATGTTAATAAAAAGTAAGTTAAAATTAGTGTTCCTAGCTAGCTTTACTAGTAAAGGTAAGTTGGGTATTGAATTCATAAGGAACTAGTGAAAGTGTCGAAAAATTAACAATTAGAAGTTGATTGATTGATTGTGAAAAACTGAACAAACCTTAGATTGGGTAAAAAAAACAATATGTGAAAAGAAGTAATCCACTTCGGGTTTTCAAATTGGAAAAGTAACAAATAACCTAGTTTAACCTAATGGGAAGTCATTGATGATGACTATGCGTATGATTTAATCAAGTGATTGTTAGGGAACCGAATTTAATGGATTTTATTTACACAGCCACCAATTTAACTGTGTGAAGTACAAATCAACATGAAACTACCACCAATTTAACTGTGTGAAACTACTTTCTGTTTTGATGTAACTTGGCAAGTATTCTGAATTTATAAAGAATAAGTTTAAAAAAAATTACTTAAATGTTTTCAACACAATCAAATCGTTTGAGTGCAAGAAACCACAACTAAATTCAAGCTTAACTTAAGGGTTAACAAATATAATCCCAAAACCTAGGTAAAAACCAGAACTAAAAACTACTTGCATAAACCCTATAGTCAGAGAAGATCACAGTTGATTTAGTTTTGTCTCGTCATGATTGTATCTTCGATTCTTGATTGGGATTGAAAGAGATGTGAATTTGAAGATTCGGGATGCTTAAAATCGCCCTCTGTGTCAAGAACTCGCCCGGTTAGATCTTTAAATAGATCACAAATTTGTGAAATTCCATTTTTGCCCCGTCTAGCTGTAAATTACAACGGTATGGTCGTAATTTACGGTATCCAAGGATCACGCAACTCTCCCCACGGTATGGGGGTCAATTTACGGAACACTTACGGACCCCATCAGTCTGTAAATTACCGTCCCAAACCGTAATTTATGGCGGGTTAGTTTTGCTTTTCTTCTATTTTCATCTTTGTTATTTGTCATCTTTGGCCCTCGTACCTCCTTCCACTACTCCTTTAACACTTCCTTAGTGCGTTTAGACCTGCAAACACCAACGCGTATGTTATGTACCAAAAACCAATATGAACAACTAATTAACCATAATAAATTACCGAATTTGACCCACACATCACTTCCTTTGTCATTAACTTCCATTTATTTCATTTCAAAACAATATACCACATTTTGATGGAATTAAAAAAATCATTCAATTGTTTACTAGGGGTAGCCATAAATTTTATGTAATCAAACTAGCATTCAAAATTCAAGATTTTTAAAGGAATTCGGCTTACATTAGGGTTATCTATAAGTTTTGTATGCTCAATAGACCTAAACAGCTTTCTGAATCATGTATAATAACACAATCAAGTTATAGTATTTTATGAGTACCAAATTTTAATCGAATAGGACAGAAAGTTCTACATGAACGAGAGTGCATTTCGTGTAAAACACGAAGCTCTAAATTGTGTGTTTAAAAGACTACCCTCTAATAAGTTGCAAAGCATTACAACTTTAAGTTGAAACAATGCAATTCCCTTGAAATAGTGTGTCAAACAACCGTTATAATTGTTGACGGTTATTCGTTTACATCAACATAAAACTTCCTAGCCGAAACTCGATTACTCACGATGATTGACCGGTAATAACTTTATATGTTGCCCTCATGTGTAGCGCACATGATATGACTTGATCATAAAATTTGTGGTCGTTTAAGTCCGAGACCATTTGTGTTACCCGGCACATGAAAGTTGGAACCAAAAACAAACCACATGTCCCATTCTTGTAATTAACCTTTGTGGAGCAAACCGTCAACTCTGTCAGCTAAAACTCAATATTTGGCTTTGAATTTTCTACTTTAGGCTTTTGCTTTTCAATGAATAGCTAATAGTGGATACTTACTAAATGTGTTACATGTTTTAAAAACATCTTTTTACCAAATCACTTTATTTTAGAAACCGAAGATAGCCTGTCTCAAGAAAGTGATTTATGTGATAATATTATTTATTTTGTAAACTTTATAGATTCCGTATTCTTTGAATTTATAAAATGTGTATCACCAAGCATATGAATTTGAACAGGGATCTTACAAAAAATTCAACTATACAAATTTTTATAAATTCAAGCATATGTGTTTTATCACTTGGTTTTGGTTAATTTATAACTAGCAAGTTGCACCCGTCACAATACAACTAATTTAAAAAATATATTTACAACAACATTAGATTTAATTATACATATGACCGTCAGGGTAACCAAAAGATAAAACTCAAAAAAAAATAAAGTCGTTATATGTTTAGAAGGATATCAACGTGTGTTTTGCATCAATTGAAAACCATAAAAATAAATACTGAAACCGGTTGCGAGAATACCGATACCAATACCAATGTGGTTCGGTCACTATTGCTTTTTTTAATTTTTTATGGGCACCGTGAACAATGATAAAACACAAAAAATAAAGTTGTGATATAGCCGAAATGATATCGACACGTGTTTACATCGCTCGAAAACCATAAAAACAAATACCAATATTGATTTCGATAATATCAATACTTGTAGCCGATGTTCGGTCAGAGCGGTTCGTTCTTTATGGTACTAGTACTTGGAATAGTTTACGATAACAAAAATTTTAAAATCGAATACAACTCTATTTCCAATAAAAGTTGTATCAAATGTTGATGAAAAAAAGGATACACAATTACATATTTAATTTTTTTAGAGTTAACGAGCGCATGTTCTTATAGAAAAATAAAAATACTAAAAAATTAAATGGATTAAAAATGTATTATTTATAGTAAGAGAGATGAAAATAAAACATTTAAAAAGTTAAAACTGACCACGTGGCAAGTTCTTAGACATGCAGTCACCCGTTAGTATTTATCGAAACTAAATTGTAATGTGTATAACTAGTGTTGAGAAACCCCGCGTTGCGGGTGCTGGGGTGCAAAGTCGTACTTTGTAGTAACTAAATGACGGTCAAAGTCAGGAAAAACGTAAAACGAAAACACAAATTTACATCGGCACGTGACATAATACGTAGACAAAGCCAAATTTAAACTTATACAATGGGTTGGTGTAAATCGTAGACAAACTTTGATATAATACTAACGTAAACTCCAAAATAAAAGACAAAACTTAAAGGGCTAAAAGTAAAATATAGGAGATTGAAAATATAATCCACTTACAATACAAAAATAACTAAACAAAAATAACTAAAGTAAAAAAGAGAATGAATAAACACAAACGATTCTCATGATGATGAAAAGTAAAGAAATTGCATATTTGTATATGAGTTTCAATTGAATAACAAAAGTAAAAAAAATCAATAAAGACAAACCATTCTCATGATGATGAAAAGCAAAGAAATGGCATATTTGTAAATGAGTTTCAATTGAAGGTTTTTCTTATTACTGTAAGCAAAGAAAGAAGCTACATCAATTGTGTGTGTGTTATATATATATATATATATATATATATATATAATAATGTCATATTTTAAGGTATATAACCAAAGGGGACAAGTTTATCAAAACATAATTAACTTTAAGCACAGTTAATCACATAAATGGTCCGCTCTAGTCACACATTTTAAAACTTGCAAATTTTGGGTTGTATTTTCTGTTACATTAGTTAAGATTACCAAAATACCCTTTATAATCCTTGGAACCACTTGGGTAATTAGAGTATACGACATTAGGCGTTTGAAAATGGGACGTTAAGTGCCATGTGACAGCCACCCAAGCGAGAGGGTGTGATAAAAAAAAAAAGCAGGGGGTGGTGTTGGGCGTGGAAAGGGCCCACCTAGTGTTTAAGAAAAACTAATCAATCACAAACTTTCTACCACAAACCACTAATCAACTAGCGCCACATCACCAACCAAATTGCCCCCCACGTAGGTGAAGAATCCCCGCCCCACACACAATGCTTTGGAAAATGCCAAGCATGGGGTGGTTTTGTGGACGTGGACCGGCCTCCATGTTAGATTTCCACGCCCACATCGTGTGGTGTGGAGGTCAGTCTACGACCAGACCGTGTGGGCGATTCAATGTCTCCCCTGTTACGCCTTTTGCCTAAATTTGGGCATGAATTTACTAATTGGCTTGATGTTTTCCCTAGAACGAAAATTTATTTTAGTCAGATGATTCATCATAGAATGAATTATAACCACTTTCGGATTGATTACATACGAGATGCTTCATCTGTTGATTCTAACAAATAGAGTAGGGTAAGCATTGTTAGTCTTAGAACTCTATATTACAAAATAGAAATACCAGACCCCAAACTCCTAATATAAAACTAAAAGAATCAAGTAATACTTTATACATAGTATTTAGTAGATAAAATAAAATCTGTAAACAGAGTAGGGTAAGCAATGCATAAGAGCCTCAGTCATGTATCAAATATATATATAGTTTATAATCAAAACATAATCAACTTTAAATACAAAACCAATAAATAATAACCGCTTATTACACTTATACATGTCACTTGGTAGATAAAATAAAAGTAAAAAAACAAAGTAGAAAATAAAGTAGGGTAAGTGATACAAAACCACATTCCTAATTAAATAGATAAAATAAAAGTAAAAAAAACAAAGTAGGAAATAAGAGTAGGGTAAGTGATACAAACCACATTCCTAATTAAATAGATAAAATAAAAGTAAAAAAAAACAAAGTAGGAAAATAAGAGTAGGGTAAGTGATACAAACACATCCTAATTAAATAGATAAAAAAGTAAAAAAAACAAGTAGAAATAAGGTAGGTAAGTGATACATAACCACATTCCTAATTAAATAGATAAAATAAAGTAAAAAAACAAAGTGGAAAATAAGATAGGTAAGTGATACATAACCACATTATGTATCTAATTAAACAAAATACAAATGTTATACGGTAATTATAATCTACATAATTTAAATAAAACCTAAAGACCCGTTTAATACACTTGTACATAATACCTGATAACATAGAAGTTTATTAGAAAGCGATACATAACCGCATTATGTATCTATGATCAAAACAAAAGATACAAATGTTTATACGGTTCTCAAAGTTCTTCACAGTTGGTGAAATAAAAATTCATGTATGAAAATCACAAGTATATGTATTCTTAGTAGTAGTATAGCAGTTAGTAGTTTAATCACACGACAAAGAATGTTATAACTTGAAACAAGTAAACAAGAAAAACCACTTTACGACCGTTTTCGATGCAGATTAACTTTGCTTATCTTCACACTGATTGAGATCCAACATTATTTTCCAGCACTGAAAGATTCTTATGTACAGCATATCCTCCACCAACACTTCTGGAACAAGCTCACAACTTGCTTTTCCAGCCTAGGAGACCAAAAAATACAATTAACCAAAAACGAAAACTGATGAAACCACCCAAAATAACCGGATTTGTGGTTCTTTCCTTCTAAACCCAAAAGTACAGCTCGGTCTTAACCGAACTATTGACTACATAACTTTTTTCCAACGTTAATTAATATATAACACAAATTGTGAACCCCAAAAACTATATGAAATACCGAAACCAAGCCCTGATTATATGCATCCTCCTCAGTCCTGACAACAAACTTTATTTAACAAAAAACTAAACTTTAATTTTAAATAAAAAAGCAAAATTTCATTATTGTCCCTGTGGTTTAGCCAGTTTTGCGACTTTCATCCAAAAGTTTGTTTTTCCGCATCTGAATCCAAAAGGTTTGAAATCTTGCCATTTTCATCCGGCTCGTTAACTCCATCCATTGTTCTCTGTTAAGTCAGGAGTCTTTCCGTCTTTTTTGTTAACTAAAGGGCAATTCGGTCTTTTTCATTTTATGTAAAAAGACCAAATACCCCTGAAAAAGACCGAATTGCCCTTTAGATTAACAAAAAGGACGGAAATACCCATGCCTTAACAAAGAAAAATGGATAGATACAAGCCGAATGAAAATGACAAAATTTCAAACGTTTTGCATCCATATGCGGAAAAACAAACCTTTGGACGAAAGTCGCAAACCCGAACAAACCGCAAAGGCAAAAATGACATTTAACTCAAAAAAAAATTAAAAAGAATGAAAGGGTCACCTGCTGGTTTCTGGAAGCCCTTGTTTCAGAAGGTTCAATCTATCACCAGTCCAGTGAAGATGAATCAAGAGTCAGCCATACAGTTTCCGGGCCCAATAAATACCAAAACCACCGTTCAAATTCCAAACGTCCGGTTATACAGATCACCTGAACTCGGAACCCGAAACTTCGTATCTTCATATCCGGAATAATACTTGTTGAACCTACCGAGTCTCTCATTTCGTAAAATCTCCGCCATTGCAATATCATTTCCGTTCTGAACTTCATTCCAACCGTCCCCCCAATGTCCGTTACTAGATGTCGTCATCCGTGCCTGTTGGAAATTAGTTAAATTACCCACCTGCTGTTGCTGATAATGGGATCGATGATTATTATTGAGCAGAGCTTGATCTATGAGTCTAGAAGATACTCCGTAAGAATCTGTTCTTTGAGGGTATGATAAGTTATTATTATCTCCGCCCAACTCGTTGAATCTTAGGTTTTGTTGTGTGAAAGATCTTTGCATCAAAAGTCGAAGCCTGTTACTATCGGTTTCGTAAGAGCTGTGCTGTGTAGAGTAGTTTGATCTCATGTCTAAACATGGACTAGTGACCCCACTAGGAACCCTACCACCAACCGCCAATATTGCGGGATCCATGAACTCGAGCTCACTAATACTACCATCGTTATATACTGCACCCGGTGCTTGATTCACTTTTCTCAGTAAAAATGAGCTGTCAAACATATGATTATTCCCTGCAAAACAAGTGGATAAATAAAATAATAATAAAGTCAATAAAAAAACAAATAATAATAATAATAGTAAAATGCATTTTTCGTCCATGAGGTTTGGCCGGTTTTGCGACTTTCAACCAAAAGTTTGTTTTTCCGCGTCTGGATCCAAAAGATTTAAAATCTTGCTATTTTCATCCGTCTCATTAACTGTCTGTTTTTTTCTGTTAAGACGGGTATTTTCGTCTTTTTTATTAACTTAAAAGAGCAATTCGGTCTTTTTTTCACTTTATGCATAAGCATTTAGCATGTACAAGTATTCAATAAAGACGAAAATACCCTTAAATTAACAAAAAGATCGAAATTACCTCTACCTTAACGGAGAAAAATGGATGGAATTAACGAGCCGGATGAAAACAGCAAGATTTCAAACCTTTTGGATCCAGATGCCGAAAAACAAAACCTTTTGACTAATGTGGCAAAATTGGCCAAACCTCAAGGACGAAAATGATATTTTACTCTATAAAAAAAATAATAAATAAATATAACAATAATGATAATAAAAGAGAATTATTGTAAGAAACAAACCAGATATGTTATCATAAGTTTGTTCAATTCTATCACTAGAAGCAAAGCCAGGGGGTGGAGCTCTGCTGGGCCCCATAAATCCAGGAGGAGCAGAAATTTGGGATCTTGAAGCTGTCATAATTAAAAAAATATAATTTAAAAAACAAATGTGGTATATTGGCAAAAAGTAAAAGAAGCTACAGTAGTGAAGGTATATTGGCAGAAAGTAAAAGAAGCTACAGTAGTGAAATTAAAATAACGGATATTACCTGAAAACTTATTGGGAGACATAGATGGATAACCACCAGCAGTACGATCAGATTCCTCATAGTTAAAAGAATAGAAACCGTTGCTATCTGTATGCTGACGTGGATAAGCATCTGTACTGAAGTTCTGAAAATTGAAATTTGACCTTTGATCTTCACATTTATCATCCTCTCTTGCAAAAGAAAACCTTGACTGATTAACGTTTTGCGTTTTTCTCGAACTCGAAACTCTTTGAGACGACGCCTGTTGTTTATCACTGTTACCTAAGAATTTAGCCAGATTCTGAGGCGAAGTCAACGACTTGTCCCACGGGTCAAAATCCATTGACAAAATATTAGATATTATACTGTTCTCTCCTAAATCTAAAGCGGTTCTACGATCACCATTTGATACAGCTGTAACTGTATCTGTAGCATGAAAATAAGAATCACCATTAGCTATAGGAATATTAGAGTTCAGATGAGACGATTGAGGCGTATTCTGTACATAGCCTGTATATGATGTATGGGTATTATGATTATTATGTGTAACAACTTCCGGATCACTAAGCCTTTGATTATTAAAAGATAACAAATCGGCTTCCACTTCATTAATCGGGGCTTCTTGTACTTTATTCAACGACCGTTCTCCAACAACATTATCATTATTATTATTATTGTTATTATCATCCAACGGTTCTTTAAACTTCTCGGCATCGTGTGTATGTGATGACTCATCATTTGTAAAGATGCTGATTGCTGACATGTCAAAAGATAACTGGTGGATTCTTTCTTCATCAGAGACGTCCACGTCATCATCTTCTACGGGTATCTCAGACGGGTTTTCTCGGTGGTCTGTGGCCGTAGCGTGTTGTACGGATTCTGAATGTTCTAGCTTACGTGTTGTCTCGGAAGTTGGATTTTCGTCAATGTGTTTCTTTAGTATCTCGTTATTATGTGATGACGGACTCACCGCTGCTGTTGAAGATGATTGTGTAGTGTAGGTTTCCACCTTTTGCTTAGAAGGTCCGTTGGGACTCGCTATATTTGCAGCAAAAGGCTGGCTATTTGAAGCGCGTGTTCCCCTGCAGAACTCACCGGTTATTATATATCTAAAAGACTAAAACTAGCGGTGGCATTGAAGATGGTCTGGGTCAAAACGAGTATAGTAAAGTTTACGGCTAGTTGAAAAGTTTAGCGTGTGTTCCCCTGCAGAACTCACCGCAACCATTTGATGTTCATTTTATAGACTTCCTAATAAAAAATTAATGTGTAAAACACGATAATCGTATGATTATAGAAATTATCTTACAATTAAGAAGAAAGGCGATCAAGGTGCTGAAAGTACATTTTGAACGACTTCCAACCCTATATGCCACCCGTTCCGAGGCCTGTAAATGAATCGAACGTTCATGAACTGTTCGTGAACTTATTCGGCGGGAAGTTCGTCTATGTTTGTTTATCTAATAAATGAACAAACATGAACAAAATGTCTTGTTTATTTAACTTAACTAACAAACATGAACACGCGTCTTGTTCGTTCATTTATGTTCATGAACGTTTGTTTACATTCGTTCATTTATGTTTGATTATTTACGTTCGTTTAAGTTAAAATAAATACGTAAATAGTTATATTTATCTAATATAAACATAAAAGGGGCTTTCTAACTATTTATATAAAATATAAATATAACTAATTAGTAATTGGACTTTTTAGTTATAATAAATAGCCTTTCTAACAGAATTTATCGTAACTGATCACTAATTTAAACATAATTAAAAAACTACTTACTGTTCACTGTTAGTATGTCCATTTGTGTTCATTTATAGTTTTTTTTCAGTTACGTCCATTTGTGTTCATTTATAGTTGTTTGTTTATGTCCGTTTGTGTCCGTTTATGTTTGTGAACGGTACTTTTAGGTTTTAAACGAACAAACACGAACATGCCCTATTCTTAATGAACGAACGTAAACACCAAAGGTTGTTCGATATATGTTCGTGTCAGTTAATGTTAAATGAAAGAACACAAACATGTCCCCGTTTGTGTTCGTTCGGTTCGTCTACAGGCCTACTCGTTCCCTTCTTTATCCGTCCAATATAAAAACATAACCCAAATCAACTCATTCATATTCGAATGAATTTAACGTTGGAAAGGGAGCGTACCATGAGGCCGCTGCAGGAAGAGCTAATGATCTCCCAGAACTACTATTTGGCGGGGACCCTTTACTGTTTACAGAATCCTGTTGAACAAAAGTGTCATTAACGTCAAGTAACATCGATGTTTATTAATGTAACAACAGACGACACCCTAACAAAAATATAAATCATTGTTATTAAGTTATCTAGAATATGAAGACTAAACTAAGAAGACATTAACTAATAGATTAGAACAAATATCCTTGACTCTTGAGATCAATGAGAAGCCAAAAAGTCAATAGAAGCCCTTAAAGAAAGTCAAGTAACATATAACAAAGTGTGAGAAAAAGTCAACATGGAGTATCTTACATTTGTAGTAGTTTTACTAACGGGTTTTCCCCATGAAGAACTGCTGTTATTAGAGTAATCATCTGCTGCAGGTGGTAAAATATTCCCTGAACGCCGTTGCAATTCATTTGTAGCACCAGTAACTTGCTGTACTCTACCCCTTTAAAACCACTAGTTAAGTTAATTAAGGGCTAATAAATCATCATATGGTTCAACTAAAAAAAAGGCCAAACGTATCTACTATCTAGAGACCAATCTAACCCTTTGTTTGAGGTTAGATAACTTATCCTAATATGGCAATTCCATACTAGACTATCAAGTATCACCAAATGTTTATATAGATTATTATCACGATAATACTTGAAAACATCACATTGTTAATCTTTTTTCATTTCAATATGTAAACATACTATGTGATTTTGGATACGAAATAAATAAACTATTAAGTTCCCTATATCGGTAAGTGATTCGTAGTCACTGGGAAAAGGCTGTGCCAGTTTTTGCTTTTCAATATAGCAATCAAGTGTGTGGCTCCTTTAAACTTACACCGTGTTCCTACTATTATCTAAGTCAAACAGAAACGACTTACCTATAAATAAGAATAATAAACATAACTTACAGAGTTGATTTTTTGGACATCCAACAACCATCTCAAAAAATCAAAACTCGTTTATACCATGTTACGAGATACTGCATGTAAATACATGTTTTCCGAAAGACTAAAAGTGAAACCAGCTATTTTCATCAAAATCCATGCCAATAGCCCAATAATATAACAAATATCAATCACGAAGTAAACATGGAGCTATATCATTGTTCAATACCATAGTAGTCAAAAGTATACGAAGCACACGCCTGAACTCTCAGCCAGGTCAAAATTTAGGTGTGTTGGTTATACATTTCATCTTACATCATGTTTTTATAATTGTTAAAATATATTTCCTTTTAGGTTGACGGTTCTAGATTGTCACTTATCTTCTGTTTTTCTTACAAGTTAAAAGTGACCACTGTACTGAGATCTACTGGACCTCCTTTATCAGTAAAACTCATACAACTTTTCAGTTCTGGATCAAAAGATGCTTCAACCATTAATCAGGTGCCTTGTGAAACTATTATTACTTTGGATCTTTGCTTATATTAAGTATCAATAACGTATCATTTTACGCAGAATGGTCAACTACTATCATACTATGTTCTATAAGCTGAATGGTATACCTTGTATATTCAGATATTATTTCATCTTTGGTGAAGCTATCCTCTTGTGATCCGAACTCATGCAAATATAAGCAGTCAGGATTGGTGCAAGGCTGCATAAAACCAAATTATTAATAAAATATATAGCAAAAAAAATTAAAGTAAACTGGCAAAACCGACTTGTTCATATAACATACCATGCTTCTCAGCCATGCATGACAGTACTTTGTAGTCCCAAAACAGGCTCTGCAATAAAACTCCAATACATTAACTTAAAAAATAAAAAAGAAACTCTTGATTCGTGTTATTAGATACTAACTTCAATGGTCTACCCTCCAAAAAAAACCCATGTACTGACTGTATACTTCGAACCGCTTCATCCTCCTTTGAGTAAGTAATATATCTGTACAGTAAAAATACTATGAAGATAAACATCGCTCATACCAAATAAACTATAAATGCCATATACATGATCACTCAAGAGCATTGAACTTACACGCTACAAGTATTGTTTGCAAAATGTTGTATGGCGCCAGCTGCTGTCCGAGATATAGAAACTTTTAACACTTTCCCATACTGACCAAAATATTCTTTCCGCTGCAGAAGCTGATTCGTAGAATATGGATTAGCTTAAAAAAATTAGAAAAAACACATAAATGTACGTTTGTAAAGATGAAAAAGAGATTACCTCTTCATCTGCTAGATTAAGAGGCAGTCCCACAATGTAAACAAGGTTCCTTTGTATAACCCTCACACTACTAAGATGCTTTCTACCTTCAGAAGCTTTCGTTTTCCCCTTTTGAGACTTTTGTTTCTTCTCCACACTCATTTCAGCTACTAATCTGGCAGCACAATAGAGAAGTCCAACGTAAACCACTGAAACAAATATAATCACAGCTTTCAATGTAACAAATGTCGAAGATCAAACCTTTCGCATTTTGAAGCAGTCCCCACTATCTTTTCCTTGTTATAAGGCGTACGACATGCTGGACACCTCCCTTCTGTATCATCTTTCTCAGCCATGTCCATAATGTGATGCCAGCACCATACACAAATCTGCAAATGATGATTGTTTGCGTTAATAAGTCACATATACCATATATACCCTTAGTTAACCAATCGTTCACATAAAACGTAAAAAAGAACCATACATCATAGCCACATTTGCAAGGCCTCAGCTGCTGATCTGTTAAATCCATCTCTTCAGCACAGAGTGGGCAAGTCTTTTCTCCTTCATCACTCATGGTTGCCTTAACCAAAACACACAAACATATCCGTATAAACAAAACCGCTTTTAATCAGTTGTCAGAACTCCTAACACTAACAGGTAAAAATATGCATGAAAACAATTCCCACATTCAATTATACAAAACAAGGCAAGCTGATCACTAATAACCAATAAAAACTAAAAACACAAACACAAACCGCAGATTAGTTGCATTCCAATTTCCAAATATTAGCACATATTAAACTTTAAAATAATGCAATTAGCTTAAATCACACTTACCTAATTCCAAAAAAGTCAGTCAATAAAGTTTAAGCAAAGGAAAAATAATTTATTCTAATCGCCTGCTAACTTCATATACAGTACACATTAATAACATAACTTTAATAAACCACTAAGACAATCAATAATACAAATTTAAAAGTAACAATAGCAATAACCAAAACACAGCTATAGATAAGAGCTATTTCCCCAAATCAAATCCACAAAACCCTAACTATCATAAATCCACAACTAATTTAATCGAATTTATTCAATTAACAGATAAAATCAGTAACTAACATCTAACAAAACCTAAATCATATCAAATCCAATCCTCTAAACAAATACAAATCAACAACTAACTTTCAATCGATCAAACTCATACAACAACTAATCACAACACATACACAAATAACAATCAATAACACCAACCGATTATATAAAACTATAGGAGGCCATGCAAATAACAGAATAAACAAATTAGGGATCTAGAATCGGAACAACAAAATTAGGTCAAACAACAAGATCTGAAACGAGATGAATCGATTATCGATTGATGAATTGAGATCGAAGACTTACAGTAGGATGATGACGGATCAACGGAAGAAAGAGAGTAGATGGAGAGCGAAGAGGATGAGAGAGAGAGAGAGAGAGAGAGAGAACCACAGAGCCTGATGAGAGAGAGAGAGGCGATCGTCTACGGATGTGTTTTCTAAGCTTTTCGCTGTATCTATTTTTGTGTTATTATATTATTATTTTTTATTTATTATTTAAACCTAAATTTGGATCAGTCATCGTCTCACGAGCATAACTACTCGATCATATTCATCTCCGTTATGCTATAATACTTATACACCAATTTACGAGGAAACGCAATAAATTTAAAAAAAATCTCTTTGTTTGAATTGAAACCAAAACTTAATGATCTTTAAGTCTTGTCTCACTTTTAAAATGACAGTAGACTGTACTGTTATGTTATGAGGTTATTCTATTATTATTATATTGTTATGTATTATATATTGGATATTGGATTTGAATATAGTTTTGGCCTTGGATTATGATGTATTTACTATATGGTGTGTCCCGTATTTTGTCGAGCATGATGGAAGGCTTTGGGTTGAATAGATTAATTAATAACCACTTTATACTTTAGCCCTTGAGAAAAATATTTATGTCAATTAATAGTGGAATTTTTGATGTTTTATGATGTTAATTTGAAATTTGGATTTTCGGTCTAAGTCAGGTAGGTTGGTCGGTCGGTCAAATAGATAATGATATTTTTTTTATTTGTAACAGGTAAAACTAAGAGTAACAATGAGTTAAAGGTAATTAAGACCAAGAAATCGTTACATATTGTTAAATAACTATTTTGAAATAATAAGTTACATATTTAATCGAATTCATACTCATTTATTTTGCTTTTTACTTTTTTTAAATGCAACATGTATAGATTGGTCTTTTTAAAATAGGTTAAAAGATCTTTAGGGCCAGTGTTTAAAAATTTCAGGTCGGTCTAGAAAAACGTAATATATGTTACATATGAAATTTAAGAAGAAGACAGTGTGGTCGTTTGATCTCTTACCCTATATAGTAGGTCCATCCATCGTGGTTTCCGTCTTGTTATTAACTAATTAAAAATTGACGCATCTACCAAGGAGTGAGATACAATAACCGTGCATACAAATTTACTATACACCTTAAGAGTCGAGAATGTTAGGAATGATATATGTTGCTTCTCTAGTACGCATCGCTATTGGTATCTTAGTCGTACCATACACCGATATTTCTTATCCATGTCTCTATTATAATGAATTGATTTATATCTCAACAAAAGAGAAGAAGAAAACCCCTAAAAATATGGTTTGACAAAACGGATGTAAATCTGTTGAGTCGTGCCCCGAGCTCCACTACCTTATAGTTCAACTTGTTTAATTTAAGTGAACTTGAGATTGGGTCTTCTCGTTTAAAACTCTGCATCCTAAGCTCAATTTCAAATCGTAAGTAGTTTCGTAAGCTCGAGCCAATCGCAAGTTTGGCTCGTTTGTTAAATGTGTATTATTTAGTTATTTTGTGTGTATATATAATTTTTTCATGTATTTTGACTTATAAACATAACATATGATATGTTGATATCTATTGTGAAATTTATTGTATGTTATGTTTATGTTATATAATTACCAATATTATTTTATAGGTGTCTCACGTACTCATTTAAACTCGAACCAATTTTTGAATAAGTGTTAAGAAACTCTCAATTTTCAAACTTATATAAAAAATATCAAGGCGACTATTTTTTATGAATAAAAGACAAATTAACCTTGGTTGATTTAGGTTGGTCTAACCGGTGTAGATTCAGTTTTTAATCTATACCTCTTTTATGTACTTTGATTATTCAAATTCTAGCGTATTTCTAACCTTGTCTTGTTTTTATAACACTCCCGAAAAAGGAAAAGAAAAAACTAAATATTTTTAAGGTAGTTTATAGCTTTTAATGAAACGTTATCACACCTCAAGTAATCTACAAATGGGCTCCACTTGTTTATTATATAAGCCTTATCTAATAAACAGCCCTCACCTAAAACAATTAGTGTTTTTATAGCTCATGTCAATGACTAGTTACTGAAAGGCTCGGTGTACTCCACTCTCCAACTTTATTGAGATCGTGTTATGAGTAGTATGTACAAGTAAGCGAAACACAGACCTGCATGTTATTAGACTAAGAAATATCCCGTTTACCGCTCCGCAACACAGGCGGGACATAAACCAGTAACAATTAACAATATATGTGTGTGAGATTAGTTTGGATTACGGGGGATTATAGTATTTTACTTTATGTTATGATTCACAGAATATGGATATTTTTTAGTTGAAATTGGAAATAAAGGTTATTGAACTTGCTAAATATCATTAAATATATTAAATGTTAAAATACATAAATTGTTTGAATTGTTTTTTTCTTACTTGGAAAAGAAACAAATAAATTAATAACCCGTGTTTTGGTTCGTTTATACACACTATTAATTATTTTTTTAAGTCATACACAATATTATTTGATTAATCACTTATTTTTTAATTTGTTTCTTGGTCTTATTTTATCTCTAGTTTTAACATTAAGATAGTTACTTAAGATTGTATTACTATAATTATTTGATTAGTTCTATCATAGTCCTTTTCATCGGGGCGGTTTTGGGAGCCGGAACCATAACCGGTTAGCTAGGGTTTGCGACGAATGGGTTGACCACCCTAGTGGTGGTGGCCGACGATGAAGGAGGTGCTCGGCGACGGCGGTGGAGTTTGGTTTGGGTTTGGCCAACATCGGGTTACATACAAATGGGTGTAAAGTGTAAACCAAACCCACAAGGGGTCTGGTGATGATTTTGATGGGGAGGGGGTCGAACATGGTGTGGCTGGTTACAAATGTGGAGTTGGACTTGTAAAGGGTTAATGGCTAGGTGACTAGGTCACCGTAGGGATGGCTCGGTGGTGTAGCGAACTAGAGAGGGTCCACAGGTGGGATTCGGGACGTGGTTCAGGTATGGGGTCAAGTTAGGTGAGTTTCTTACTCGGAGATGTAGATGGTGTTAACCCATGGAATTAATTTAGGTTAAGAGTTTGATAGCGTGGCGCGGTCGAGTAGACAATAACGAGTTTTAGAGTTCTGTAACGTTTGCTTGAGGTGAGTTCTATAGTTCCCCTTTTTACGTCTAACCATTTTAGGGTTGTTACACATGCTTAACTGTGTTTTTTTGGATGAACCATTTTTTCAATAATGAATGACATAATGATGTTGTTTTTATGTAATTGTTTAATGATTAAATTATATGCCTATGAGTTTGACTGTAAACGTGATTTTTAGAGTCTTTTGTGTTAGTCGTCTCTATTTAATATTTAATGTAATATCTAACAATGTAATATCTAACAATGCTCTTTCCTATGTTGAACTTCGGAAGGTAGGGAAATATCTCACAATACGGCCATTGTTAATATTCAAATTACAACATAAAAATAACAAAATTTGAGAGTGAAAGAGTAAGAGAAGTGAACATACTCTAGTGGTACTATATCGCTAACACTGAAATTTAATTAAAACTTTTAAAATAATAAATTCGAGGGAGAGAGAACGAGAAGTGAATATACCTTAATATTGCCATTTCATATATTAAAAACCAGAACATAGGGAAAATATCTCGCCATATTGTTGTGAGAGAAATATTAATTTACAATTTACAACTTCAAAAATAATAAATAAATTGGAGGGGAGAGGGTAACAGAAGGGAAGATTTTCCTTTATTCAACTTCAAAACAAAGGCAAAACATCCCTTCTTATCATCAACATTAAATTAAAATTAAAATTTAATTTACAACTTAAAAATAACATATTCCAAAGATAGATGAATATGATATATTAGTGTTTTTTCCTTTAATGAATCTTGTAACATAGGGCAAATATCTATCATTACAATTAATGCTCTTTCCTATGCTGAACTTCGGAACATAAGACAAATATCGTGTCATATTTATTGATGCATAAAATCGACACTAATCTAGGGTAAGCGGGACTTAGGTGTAAGCGAAACGCCGAGTGTCGCTTAGTCTTGTGTAGGCGACACTAGAGTAGGTCGCTTAATGGTCCATTTTTTCACAATAAATAGGTTGTAGTGTGTGTCACATTGTAATATTTAAACCTGAAAGTTGTAAGCATACTCTCCATAGTGAAATAAGAGATCGGTCATTTGTATTTACACTTACTGGAAAGTTTCTAGTTTTGATATACATATTGCATGATGTTAAGATCCACGACTTACATTCACACGAATTCCACACGTGTGAGAGTTTGTATCTAATCCATTTCACACATATATAATTGGTATAGTGACTACAACATTATCGTCGTTAATGTCACACCTCGACCCGCAGCGGAAAAAGGTGATCGGGGCATGATTGGGTTTTCATCAAAGCTTGTGACATTTATTATAATGTTTCATATTTATTATTACAATTTTAAAGAAGATCATACAATCAAATCATACAAGTACAACATGTTCTATACATCTTTCTAGACTTCATTATTTTTCTTCTAAGGCACTTTCCTATGTGTTCATTGCTTCATCTTGTCCACCTGTATCATGTGTAAAATGGTTTTTGGGTCAACAAAAAGTTGGCGAGTGAATCCTATGAAAACATTTAAACGTGTTTATTGTATTGATTATAAAATAAAGTGCATAACCACATATGAGTAAATATAGATGTAAATTCATTCACGAAACACATAATATTACATATTACACACACATACAACAAATGATTGTTTTGATGCACACGTTGTTCAACTCATCTCCCACGAGGAACTGATGGGCCTAATGAATGAGTTTTGAGGCACGCGTTGTTCAACGAACCGATGGGCCTAATGAATGAGTTTTGAGGCACGCGTTGTTCAACTCGTCTCCCACGAGAAACTGATAGGCCTAATAAATAATTTGCATACAACTTGACAATATGTAATATATCACAACAAACAATATTTACTTATAAGTTTATATCATATAATGGTATAGCACGAGTTTGAATAAGCGAATTAATTTAAGCGACACATGATACACCCCAAAACATGAATAAAAAGGGGAATTTGTAAGAATTCACTCACCGTGGGTGCGTTTCTTGGATTGATGATGAATGCGCACGAATTCGGATTTAATCGGCAAGGAAACTAACCTAAATAATAACATAATAGTTCGATAAATAAATAAACTTTTATTTGAGATTAATATTTTTAATTAGTGTTCTTAATGGGATTGTTAGGTTTATTTTTGTGAGTTCAAGGAAATTTTCTAACTTCAAAAATATTATTTTTAAATGTTTTTAATTGATTTTTAAATAAAATAAATAAATAAAAAGAAAATAAAAACTTTTGACTTTGGACCAGTTGACCGTTGACCAGTTGACCGTTGACTTTGACTGTTGACCGGTCTGATTGTGTTTATTATGTGCGCTGAGTGAGGTTCGAACTCGTGACCTCCCGTACGCGTGCACGCAGCTCTACCAACTGAGCTACATGTCTAACCCGAAATAAATCTGATTTTAATTATACTTATATACTTACTGATTTGATCCAGAATTTATTTTAATTAAAAAGGTTTGAAATGTCACACCCCGACCCGCAGCGGAAAAGGTGATCGGGGCATGATTGGGTTATCATCAAAGCTCATGACATTTATTATGCGTCTCATATTCATTATTACAAATTAAATGGAAATTTACAATAAATGTTACAACATGTTCTAACTAACAATCTAAACTTCATTGTTCTCTTCTAAGGCATATCCTATGTTTTCCTTGCTTCAACCTGTTCACCTGTATCATGTGTAAAAGGGTTTTTAGATCAACATAATGTTGGCGAGTGAATCCTATGGAAAACATTTGAACAAATTTATTTAAATTGATTATGAAATATGTGCACAACCAAACATGAGTAAAAATAGATGTAAACTTAATCAACAATCATAAGATATTAAATGAAACACACATGAACAATAATGGAACATTTAGAGGCACGTGATGCTCAACTCGTCTCTCACGAGGAACAGAGGGGCCTAATGAATGAATTGCATAAACATGATAATATGAATGACACAACTACAAACATTATAAACTCAATGATACACACATGAACAATAATGAATTTGATTTGAGGCACGCGTTGTTCAACTCGTCTCCCACGAGGAACTGATGGGCTTAATGATTGAGTTTCATATAATTTGACAAAGAGGAAATAAGTAATCACAACAATATAAACAATCTAAGTTTAGGTCATGATGTGGTATGGCACAAGTTTAAATAAATAAGTTAATTATTTACATAACACATGACACACCCCAAAACGTGTAATTTAAAAGGGGGAGTTGTAAGATTCACTCACAGTGGGTGCGTTCGGTTGATGATGTTGAATGCACGCGAAGTGGTTTTAACCACGAGTGAGATTTAACCTAGATAATCGCATTATGGTTTGGTAAGTAAACGGATTTCATTAATCTATTTTAGTAGGATTGTTGGGTGCATTTTTGTGAGTTTAAGGCTATTTTCTAACCTTAAAAATGTTATTTTTAAGTATTTTTAATTGATTTTTAATTAAAATAATTAAATAAAAATAATAAAAAATTTTGATTTTTTTCTCTGACCGTTGACCGTTGACCTGACCGTTGACCGGTTCGATTCGGAATATAGGTGCGCTGAGTGAGGCTCGAACCCGAGACCTCCCGTACGCGTGCACGCAGCTCTACCAACTGAGCTACGTGTCTAACCCGTTATATATCTGATTTTAATTATATATATATATTAATTAGTTTAAACCGAAAATCATTTTATTTTAAAAACAGTTTAATCAACGAAACGGTGCGCTCCACAGGTCTCGAACCCGGGACCTGTGGCTTAAACTAACACACAGTCCACCGCTGGACTGTGTGTTTAACATGTTATATAATCCAATTTTTATTATACTTAAATACAAATTATTTGTTTTCATTTCTGACTTTATTTAAAAAGAATAGATAATTGTCCGAGTCGGTGCAGTAGCCCGGACTCGAACGCGTGACCTGTGATATAAACATACACACAGTCCACCGCTGGACTGTGTGTCTAACTTGGTTATTATTTCGGTTATTAATATACTTAACATATACCAGTATGACTCCGGTTCGGTTAATAAAAAAAAATCATTTTTATTAAGGCGACGTGTGTGAAGCAGGATTCGAACTCGAGACGTTTGTATGTTTAACGTGCACACAGTCCACCGCTGGACTGTGTGTCTAACCCGAGTAATAAGTTGATTTTAATTATACTTATAAACTACCGAAACATCGTCTTCCTCGTTGAGATTTAACCAGAATCGGTAACAGACTGGTTTGAAGTTTTAACCGGTTTCTTAGTGTGTTTCAGTTCATCATGGTGAGATATAAGTGAAAAGAAAAGAATTTAAGCGAAGAGGTATACCGACTGGACTCCTCTGTTTTCCGGCAGAAACTCCGGCGACAGCAATCACCTCTGGCGACGTGTTCCTTGTAGCAGCGAGTCTCCAGGAAGCTTACAAAGGGTGTGGGTATCTCCGGTATAAGCTCAGAGGCTCAGTGAGGCTCAGGGATGGAGAAACTGGTTTTCCGGCGACGAACAGATTAATTCCGGCGAGTGCAATTACGCCAAGAAAAGGTGTGGTTTTGAGCGAAAAGGTTTGCAGTGGGTTGTGGGTGAATTTATAGGGCAAATCGTCGAAGAACCTGGTCTGATTTCCGACTGTATTCGTAAATTATAAAAACTCCGGCGGTTATAACTTTGGTCGCGGACTCAGACGTCGGTTATAACCGATGTCTTAGTAATGGTTTACGTTATAACGTAAGTTGTCGTTAAGACTCGCGAGATTTCCGGGATTCCGACGACTGAACTATTGGGCGCCGGTTTTGAATTCGTAACGTCACTTTATAATTTAAATGATTCCAATATTTATCAAACAATACAAGTGGCGCAGTGGTTTGTGTGTTAAGTGATAAGTCTTTGAACCGATTCGGCGACTGACCCGGGTTCGAAACCCGGCTGGAACATTTTATTTTTATTTTGCGATTTTCAACAGTTTTTCAAAAACTAAATATATATTCCCGTATAATAATTGATTATGTATCGTTTAAAATTATTTTGGGCATTTAATTCGCAACGAAATTTTTGACTGGCTGTTCGGTTGATAAACGGAGCGGGTTTGGTAAATCCGTTTTTAACGGATGTTACATGAAATTTGGTCGAACCGGTGCACATAACAGGTCTCGAACCTGCGACCTTGATTTAAATATGCACACAGTCCACCACTGGACTGTGTGTCTAACCTGGTATAATTTCCGATTTCAATTACATTTAACTACTGATTTTAGTTCATCTTCTTCATTAACCCGAAGCCCAGTACATAATCCGCCTGACATCGATTTTTAGACGATTCTGGGTGATTGTTCAAAGATTCGTAACATACAGAATGATAGATAGAGAAGTTAAAGGAATATACCAACTAGAAGTAAAATCCCGGTTTTCCGGTGGAAATCTCCGGCGGGTGCACCAAATTCCGGCGATGTATTTCTTGCGACAGAGACTCTTCAGGGAGTTTATGGTGAGTGTGGGTGATTTCGGTCCTAGCTCTAGATGTCCTATTTATAAGGTAAGGCAACAGTGGGATAGATTCTTCGGTTTTCCGGCAAGTATCTGAGAATTCCGGCGAACACAGATAAATTCCGGCGACTTGCGGCGACTGCTTCAGAGTGTTTTAGCGAGAGTTTAAGAGAGAGTTTGAGTGTTTGAACGGGTGGGATTAAGGAATTTAGCCCTGTATTTATAGGCTGCTTAAGGTGAGATTTGATTTTGGTAAACTCGGCGGTTATGACTGAAATTGGGGCTAGACATCGGTTATACCTATGTCGTCGACGGTTATAGCGTTATAGTCAAAAGAAATAATGGCTGAACTCGCGGATTGCGGATTTTCCGGTGATTACGAGTTCCGCCGCGCTGATACCTGGTTTTTGAATTTAAGTTTTGCTTTAAGTATTAATTGTTTCAGTATATTAACCAAAGGCTGCGTGTAGCGGAGTGGTGTTGTGGTTGTTTGGTGAACTAGCTGACCAGGGTTCGAAACCCGGCAGCTTGTTATTATTTTTTTTGTGCACTAATTTTTAATCTTTAATAATTATAGTTTTTAATTCTAAAATGTTTATTAATTATGTATTGTTTAAATTTAGTTTGAGCTTTAAACATGCAACGAAAATTTTAACTGGATGTTCGGTTAATAAACGAAGCGGGTTTGAAAAACCCGTTTTTTTTACGGATGTTACAGTATCCCCTACTTTTAGAAATTTCGTCCCGAAATTTAAGTAATGGTATGTTTGACTCAAAAGGAGGGTAGTTTTGGCAATTACATACTTAGAAGAGGGTTAAGAGTTTAAATTTTTATTTGAGGCGGTAACGTTCCTAGTAAGGGTTGAATACCCTGCTACAGGAATCGCTCTTTGATGCCTAATATGAGGAATATTGATAAACAAAGTTGATTGACTAGGTATGATCTCATGCACAAGAGTTTTGATACGTTTGGAAAGATAAGGTTATACCATATAACAAAACTTCTACCACTAAAACCTACATGGAACCTCTCATAACCGCCTGACAATGCCTCTGCTCCTTTGGCAAGAATACTTATATATAGGAAGTACCAGCGGCGTATCCACCATATTCTTGTCAAATTTTCATTGGCTTTATCAGTAAGTTATGATTAGTTCTATGTGACTCTAGAAAATAAACAAACACAACAACCAAAGCTTGAGTCTTAATTCTGAAAGTATACATGTTTGAATGATGACAGCACCTCTCTCGTTTGTTATGACGAAGAGGTTAGTCTATGTAGAAGTGAGACACAACCCAACTTCTTTGAATGATAAGACTGAAATATGTTGAGATGTATGATGATATGAATGCTAAATCAGTGAGTATAAAACAGACTTCAACCATGACATTACTAAATCCTACATGGAACTTCTCATAACCGCCTGATAATGCCTCTGATCCTTTGGCAAGAATACTTATATATAGGAATACCAGTGGCGTATCCACCATATTCTTGTCAAATTTTCATTGGCTTTATCAGTAAATTATGATTAGTTCTATGTGACTCTAAAACATAAACAAGCACAACAACCAAAACTTGAGTCTCAAATCTGAAGGTATACATGATAGTGCCTCTCTCGTTTGTCATGATGAAGGGGTTAGTCTAGGTAAAAGTGAGACACAACCCAACTTCTTTAAATGATGAGACTGAGATACGTTGTGAGGTATGATGATATGAATGTTAAATCAATGAGTATAAAACAAAACTGAAATAGTAATTCGCATTAAGATTATTGGATAAATTTCCAATTTATAATTGAGATACGTGAAGATTGAGATAACATAAAGAAAACATAAAAACTAAGCGGTTGGAGTTGAATCTTGATTTTTGGTGAAGAAAACTAGTTGGGTGGTTCGTTTGGGCCGTTATTATCTTCAACAGGATTGGCGTTGATGTTGTAAACTCTTCCTCTTGCTGGCAGTGGAGCTGGGTTTGCTTGATTTGCTTGGTTAACTGGGTTTGCTTGAGCTTGGGCGTTGATGATGTTAACCAATCGAGGGCACGTGTTTCTAAAATGGGTAGGGTCGCCACAATTGAAACAAGCTCGAACATATGGGAACATGGGGTATTGGGGTTGTTGATATGTTTGGATCATGTTTTGAATAGGGGGTGCGGTTTGGTTTTAAGAGGTGCGGCAAACCTTGCTCAAATGACCATAGCGTCCACAATTCGCACATAGTCGACAAGGGAAGGTAGGTGGATGGTGATAAAAACAGGTGTTGCATTGAGGGTGAGGTCCAAAGTAAGGTTTCTTATTTGGGTAAGTTGAGTGGGGTGCTACTTGAGTGATTGGGATAGCTTGGATGGGTACAACTTGTGAAGCTGGTTGATTGCGTTGGGTGACAGCGAAAATTTGCCCATCTCGTTTTCTCTTAGCAATGGGTTGAGAAGGGGATTCGGTTTGGGTGGAGTTTGAGGTTTTAGTTGATGCTTTATCCTTCTTCTTCTCCTCCTTGAAGTCTTTATTCCGTATGCGGTTCTCGGTGAGCTCTGTAGCTAACTCCATTGCTGTTTCCAAAGTTGCAGGTGTGGTACTTATTATAGGGTCTTGAATTTTTGAAGGAAGACCTCGAATGTAGTGCTCGATCAAACGGTAGAGAGGAGTGAACAAGTTGCGGACCATCTGATTCAACTCGAGAAATCTCTTGTTGTATGTGGCGTGGTCGCCCTCTTTTTGTTTCAAAGAATAGAACTCATCCTCTAATTTCTTGATTTCGCTTCTTGGACAGAAACGTCTTGTCACGATCTCTCTCAGCTCTTCCCAAGTCAAAGTCATAACATTCTCAGCACCTCGTTTGGCCTTCTCTGTATTCCACCATGTAAGTGTTGTTCCAAGCAAACGACCGGTAGCATATCGCACCTTGCGATCATCGGGGCAATCGCAATTTAGAAAAGTGTTTTCCATTTCCTCAAACCAATGGAGGAGAGCGGTGACACCTTCAGTCCCTTCGTATTTTGGAGGGTCGCAGGATTTGAAATGCTTGAAGGTGCATTTAGTGGTATTTGGGGGAGGGTTGATAACATTTTGATCTTCTTGATTGATTGGGTTGACGGGATTAGCGGTAAGGGCTTGTTGAACTTGAACTACAATGTTGGGTATTATGGCAGCCATTTGTTGAGCGATTTGGGCAGCCATGCGCTCGCGGGCTTTTCCTGATCTCATTTTCCTACGAGCGAGACTAGAAGACATCTACAAGGAATACGTATCAAGAGTATGAGTTGGACGTTTTAGGGGTCATGTGTCGTATTTAGGAATGAACATTCATAAAATAAATATGGAATAATAAATCTACTACATCCATAGGATGTCTTGGGCTTTGCTCATAATTGGGCCTTGCATGCCGCCATACTTCACCTTCGTAATCATGTGGGCCCCCATGATTACCGGGTTTTTCATATGGTTCACATGTGTTAGCTTGGTTACGTACACTAAAAACCTGGAGAAAATCGAGAAATATGTATGTAACGTATGATATTTGGAGTGCATCCAGGTGTGGGACACGGTGACAACTCAAAGTGGGGTTAGTTCGAACGACGTTTGGTGTGGCATGCTTTGGACTAATAGGTCCTTCGTACTCTCATCGTTAGTCCCCAGGTAGGCAAACTGGTCCGTTATATTGGATTTAAACGAATGCCAACCTAGACAGGACGTTCCGACTACCGGTACTTGTACCCTTACAGTTACTACATGCCCGTCGCAGAACTCACTTTGATGAGATTGAAAAACGAAAAATGCGACAAAATCTTGAATAACGAAAGTATGAAGATGATTTAAATATGTGAACATTGAAATATGTGTGATGAATGTATATGTAAGCATGTTATGTTTGACTATAAGTATAACTCGTTAAGTATCACACAAAATATAATATTGGAAGTGTTTGCATGCATTTGTGTATGTAATAAATATAAAAGAAATAAACATCATGAGTTTGCATGTAACCACATAAACAATTAAAATCTAATCAACTATAGTATAGGCTCTAAGGGTCTAATAACCTATCCTATATCCTATAGTCAAAAGCTCTGATACCAATCTGTCACACCCCGACCCGCAGCGGAAAAAGGTGATCGGGGCATGATTGGGTTTTCATCAAAGCTCATGACATTTATTATAATGTTTCATATTTATTATTACAATTTTAAAGAAGATCATACAATCAAATCATACAAGTACAACATGTTCTATACATCTTTCTAGACTTCATTATTTTTCTTCTAAGGCACTTTCCTATGTGTTCATTGCTTCATCCTGTCCACCTGTATCATGTGTAAAAATGGTTTTTGGGTCAACAAAAAGTTGGCGAGTGAATCCTATGAAAACATTTAAACGTGTTTATTGTATTGATTATAAAATAAAGTGCATAACCACATATGAGTAAATATAGATGTAAATTCATTCACGAAACACATAATATTAAATATTGCACACACATACAACAAATGATTGTTTTGAGGCACGCGTTGTTCAACTCGTCTCCCACGAGGAACTGATGGGCCTAATGAATGAGTTTTGAGGCACGCGTTGTTCAACGAACTGATGGGCCTAATGAATGAGTTTTGAGGCACGCGTTGTTCAACTCGTCTCCCACGAGGAACTGATGGGCCTAATAAATAATTTGCATACAACTTGACAATATGTAATATATCACAACAAACAATATTTTCATTCTAAGTTTATATCATATAATGGTATAGCACGAGTTTGAATTAGCAAACTAATTTAAGCGACACATGATACACCCCAAAACATGAATAAAAAGGGGAATTTGTAAGAATTCACTCACCGTGTGTGCGTTTCTTGGATTGATGATGAATGCGCACGAATTCGGATTTAATCGGCAAGGAAACTAACCTAAATAATAACATAATAGTTCGATAAATAAATAAACTTTTATTTGAGATTAATATTTTTAATTAGTGTTCTTAATGGGATTGTTAGGTTTATTTTTGTGAGTTCAAGGAAATTTTCTAACTTGAAAAATATTATTTTTAAATGTTTTTAATTGATTTTTAAATAAATTAAATAAATAAAAAGAAAATAAAAACTTTTGACTTTTTGACCAGTTGACCGTTGACCGTTGACTTTGACTGTTGACCGGTCTGATTGTGTTTATTATGTGCGCTGAGTGAGGTTCGAACTCGTGACCTCCCGTACGCGTGCACGCAGCTCTACCAACTGAGCTACGTGTCTAACCCGAAATAAATCTGATTTTAATTATACTTATATACTTACTGATTTGATCCAGAATTTATTTTAATTAAAAAGGTTTGAAATTTGGTCGAACCGGTGCACATAACAGGTCTCGAACCCGCGACCTTGATTTAAATATGCACACAGTCCACCACTGGACTGTGTGTCTAACCTGGTATAATTTCCGATTTCAGTTCATTTAACTACTGATTTTAGTTCATCTTCTTCATTAACCCGAAGCCCAGTACATAATCCGCCTGACATCGATTTTTAGACGATTCTGGGTGATTGTTCAAAGATTCGTAACATACAGAATGATAGATAGAGAAGTTAAAGGAATATACCAACTTGAAGTAAAATCCCGGTTTTCCGGTGGAAATCTCCGGCGGGTGCACCAAATTCCGGCGATGTATTTCTTGCGACAGAGACTCTTCAGGGAGTTTATGGTGAGTGTGGGTGATTTCGGTCCAAGCTCTAGATGTCCTATTTATAAGGTAAGGCAACAGTGGGATAGATTCTTCGGTTTTCCGGCAAGTATCTGAGAATTCCGGCGAACACAGATAAATTTCGGCGACTTGCGGCGACTGCTTCAGAGTGTTTTAGCGAGAGTTTAAGAGAGAGTTTGAGTGTTTGAACGGGTGGGATTAAGGAATTTAGCCCTGTATTTATAGGCTGCTTAAGGTGAGATTTGATTTTGGTAAACTCGGCGGTTATGACTGAAATTGGGGCTAGACATCGGTTATAACCGATGTCGTCGACGGTTATAGCGTTATAGTCAAAAGAAATAATGGCTGAACTCGCGGATTGCCGGATTTTCCGGTGATTGCGAGTTCCGCCGCGCTGATACCTGGTTTTTGAATTTAAGTTTTGCTTTAAGTATTAATTGTTTCAGTATATTAACCAAAGGCAGCGTGTGGCGGAGTGGTGTTGTGGTTGTTTGGTGAACCAGCTGACCCGGGTTCGAAACCCGGCAGCTTGTTATTATTTTTTTTTTGCACTAATTTTTAATCTTTAATAATTATAGTTTTTAAATTCTAAAATGTTTATTAATTATGTATTGTTTAAAATTAGATTGAGCTTTAAACATGCAACGAAAATTTTAACTGGATGTTCGGTTAATAAACGAAGCGGGTTTGAAAAACCCGTTTTTTTGACGGATGTTACAGTTAAGATTTAATTTACGAACGTGATTGAAGGATAAATAACCATGTTCTAATGCGTTTAATTATGTGGTTTTAAGTGTTAGCTATTAATCATGGCTACTTTGAGTTTGATTTGATTTGCAGGTACCCAAAGCTTAACGTATTGCTTTTGGAGCTTACTGAAGGGTTCTCAGGAAGCATTACGAAAGACTGGAAGCGGGTACGCAAGATGGGAGTTGAAAATGTGGGTAACAGTGAAAAACCCAGACAACAAGTAAAGTAGCGCAAGTATAACATATTACATAAAAAATACTAAAGGAATGATATATAATGTTCTGTATTTTCGTACTTCTATTTTTAGAAACTTGTGTTTGTACTCTATTTTAATACTTGTAATCCGAAATAATTGATCATAATGGAAAAATCATATTTTATATCAATCATGTTAAACTCATACTTGTACATTACGCAATCAATCATGAAATACGTGTTTTTAGGCAAAACCGAACCATACTTTAAGTTTATATTAGCTTTGAAGTGTGATCGTATGTGTTTTATACTTACATACACCTTAAATACCAAAAAACACGCTTAATTATGAATTTTTAGCACAAAATGGTTGAATTATCAAACTCTAGGGGTCAAACTAAAATTCCGGAAAGTTTCTTGAAGTTCTGCACATTCGCATGACATGCACTTGACATGCATGACCATGCAAGTTGTGATACGCATGACCATGCAGGTCTGTTACCAAGCTACGGGTTTGAATGTTTTCACCCACTTTTTCAACCTCCAACCACCTTAAACATTTAATTTGGCCTAACCCAGTTTTCCTACTTATAAATACCCCGCCTCCACACCTCTTAAACACTTTACACTCTCTCAAATAACTCTTTAAACTCCCAAATCTCCAAGTGTTGGCAGATTGTATCAAGGTTTTTAAACAGTGAGTTTTGAACACTTTTTCTCATTTTTTCTTCTTGCTTTCTTCTTTCAATCCACTTGGATAACTTCTAGGAGTGTATCCACAAGTTTACCATGGTAACTAAGTCAGAACATCACCATTTTGAAGTCTAAAGTTGGATTCAAATTCTATTTTCATCAAACTTTTTAAAACTTTGTTCATCTTACTTTATTTCTTGAATATCTTCAAGTTGTCACAAATCTCATTGTTGGGATAGGTTGGATTGATGATTATTACATAAATGATAGGTGTTTTAGCTTACTTTTGTCACACCCCGACCCGCAGCGAATAAAAGTCGGGGCATGATTGGGTTATCACCAAAGCTCATGATATTTGCTATCAAGTTTCATATTTATTAAATTCAAATTAAAATTCAAATATCCAACACAAAATTTCATACAAACACAAATAATAAACCAAATGATTGTTCCAACGAAATAACTTGATTATTCTTCTAAGCTCATCCTAGGTGTTTCTTTCCTCAACCTGATCACCTGTATCATGCGTAAAACAGAAGGAATTTTGGGTCAACAAAAGTTGGCGAGTGAACCTTGATAAAACATTTAAGTAAATAAATTTTATCGTTGTTTAAATAAGATCGTGCATAATCACATGTGAACAAATGTATAATGTAACAAATCACAAACCACATTGAATGAATATATGACATGAATGATGATGTATCTGAGATCAAGGCTCAATCGAACGGAGTCGATCTAATGAGGCACCTGATGCTCAACCCGTATCCCACGAGGAACTGTGGGCCTAATGAAATGAGTGCACTGAAATGATAAAATGTATCCACATATAAACCACACTACAAGCAATACACATTTGATCACGAAATGATATAAGCACAAGTGTTTAAATAAAATAAAGAAACGATACGACACATGATACACCCCAAAACGTGATTAAAACGGGGAATTTGTAGAGATTCACTCACCTTAGGTTGCGTATAGGTTTCTTGGAATCGCACGAGTAAAATTGATAGATCAAACGAAAGTGATTAACCTAGATTATAATAAGAGCTCGTTAATTAAATTGCTTCGTTTTGTGGTTGGAATCAATTAAGCTGACGTTCCATTTGTTTGGTAGCAAGTTCGATTAAATTGGAATTTGGTAACGATGGATATGCTTAAGAAATTTGGTAAGTGGTTGAATGTAACAATAACCATGCTTACCAATAATACTAATAAATAGTGTAATAATAGTAATAATATTAACAAGATTAGTAATAAGTTTTGTAATAACAATGATTATTATTTTAATACTAATAATAGTAATAATCAGTTTCATACTACTAGTATAATTCTTTAATAATAAAAGAAAATACTGATTTATGTTAGGTAATAATAACAATAATAATAGCAATAATAATAGTAATAATAACTTTGAGAATAGTTATTTAAAATGTAATAATAATAATAATGTTAATAATAATAGTATACTGTTTAATATAATGTTTTCCATATAACCCGAGCCCATAACAAGACTTGGGCCAAGGAGTGGCCTAATTAAAAGAAAGGACTGCAAAAAGGTAGAATGGCCCATCAGGGTGGCCCTCCCCACCAGGCTCAACAACAACAGAAATAGCGTACAACGAGAAAACTGGCCCGCGACAGAATTGAACTCGGAACCTCCAATCATATCAGACGCGCCAAACACCACTGGGCTAGACCCAGTTTGGTGTTTGATTTATGGGTTCAATTAATGCGTAATACCTAGTTCATCTTCTGCCTTTCAAAAACAATGCAAAATATTTACAGTAATTTTAAAAAAAGATTTTTGATTGCTTAGCCAATAATTTCAGTTGGAAAAGGTTGCAAACTAAAATAAAACTGTAACATTCGTCGAAAAAACGGGTTTTCCAAACCCACTTCGTTTATTAATCAAATATACAGTTATAAGTTCCGTTGCGTATTTATTGTTCATATTAATTTTAACAATACATAACTAATAAACATTTCGAGAATTTTAAACCATAATTAATAAATAATAAAATTAGTGAATAAAAAAAATAAAATGGAGACGCCGGGTTTCGAACCCGGGTCACCCGCAAGCACAAACACGCAACACACCACTCCGCCACACACTGCTTTTGTGATAAACACTAAAACAAATAACATTTATAGTAAAACCGAAAGTCAAATCCGGTAATCAACGCGCCAGAACTCGCAATCACCGGAGAAAAACGGCACTCCGCGATTTTGGCTATATTCCTTTTGACTGAACCGCACAAATTGATTTCGACGTCGGTTATAACCGTTGCCGGCAATCAATTTCAGTCATAACCGACGGAAATCTTTAATCGCGAACCTTGACCTCAATTCAAACCCAATTCAGCTGTTCATCCCTATAAATACTCACTCAAACATCTGGTAACCCTTTCGCTCAGAACCGCACACTCTTTCGAAGCTTTAATCCTTCCAGAGCACGTCGCCGGAGTTCCTCTGCACTCGCCGGAATATCGCCGGAATCGTTGATCAGAAAACTGTATTCGTTCATCAGACGGTATAACTGTCTAAACCTCTCTGCTATTTCTTGATTTATACTTTAATTGTTCAAACCAATAATCGAAACTGTTAAAACAGTTCATACAGCCGGAATCACAAATCAGAGCCGACGACACTTGCCGGAAATCTGAAGCAAACTCGCTGTTCTGGTATACCATATCATTTAATTTTTCTGTCCATTTCAATCAAGTATAAGTCGTGATCGAATAAACAGAACATTCGGATTTCACTGTTCTGTGTTCTTATAAACGAAGAAGATGAAGTCAAATATATGTATTAATATAATTAAAACTGGATATTCAAACGGGTTAGACACATGCAAATACAATATGCACGTCCCGAGTTCAATCGCCACACGTTATTTTCAAAAATAAAACCAACATTTTTAAAACCTAATCAGATTAAGTCACAGTATATACATAAAAGGAATTTAACCCAGTAGTTAAACAGATTAGACACACCGCCCAACTGGTTGGGCTGTGCGCACTCGAACCAAAGGACCCGAGTTCGACTCCGGGTCTCTGCAATCGGTTCGGCCATATAAATCATTTTTAATAAAAACCAAATAAGTTAAAGGTTAATTAGTTTATATATATAATTAAAACAGAGAATATTTCGGGTTAGACACGTAGCTCAGTTGGTAGAGCTGCGTGCACGTATACGAGAGGTCCCGAGTTCGAACCTCACTCAGCGCATAGAAAACGCAGTCTGACCGGTCAAGACCCGGTCAACGGTCAAAAAGTCAACTTTTTTATTTCTTTTTATTTATTTATTTAATTGGAAAATTATTTAAAAATACTTAAAAATAAGATTATTAAAGTTAGAAAATTTCCTTAAACTCACAAAAATAAAATCTAAAAATCTCATTTAAGAGCACAATTAAAAATATTAATCTCAAATAAAATTTAGTTATTTATCGAATCATTTTGTTATTATCTAGGTTAGTTCTTCCCTCGTCAATTGAATCATAAATTCGTGCGCATTCATCGTCATCAAAGAACGCACCCATTGTGAGTGAATCTCTACCAATTCCCCGTTTTAATCATGTTTTGGGGTGTATCATGTGTCGTATAATCCTTTTATTTTATTTAAACACTTGTGCATACATCATATCCGTGATCAAATGTGTATCAAATGTGTATCAATTGTTGTGTGAATTATATGTAGATTGGATTTATCATTTTCAGTGCACGCATTTCATTAGGCCCATCAGTTCCCCGTGGGAGACGGGTTGAGCATCAGGTGCCTCATTAGATCTGCTCCGTTTGATTGAGCCTTGATCTCACATACATCATCATTCATATCATATACTCATCCAAAGTGGTTTGTGTTTGTTTATCTATATATGTTTGCTCACATGTGATTATTGCACAAATTTTCCTTATTAAATAAAACAAGAAATTAGTACAATGTTTTATCAAGGTTCACTCGCCAACTTTTGTTGACCCAAAATATCCCCCGTTTTACACATGATACAGGTGATCCAGCTGAGACAAGAAACACATAGGAAGGCCTAGAAGAATAAACAAGTTTAAGCTTTGGAATAATTATATAGTTTCATTTTCTTGTAATTGTATGAACTTTGTTTTGGATATTTAAGTTGTAATTTGAATTTAATAAATATGAAACATTTTAGTAAACATCATGAGCTTTGGTGATAACCCAATTATGCCCCGACTCTTATTCCGCTGCGGGTCGGGGTGTGACAAAAACGACAAGGGGTCAAAGTTTATACCGAAACGATGTGTCGTGCGCTCCGTCGGATTCCGGCGACGCTTCCTATATCTCCGACTCTGGTTGTCTTCTCCGGTGGGATTCTGGTAGGATCGCAGGTTGTCCGTCGAGGTGTTTTGAAAAGAGAGGATGCAGGTGTCGAGTGAGAGAGGTATGAGCGAGTTTAGACTGAGAGAATTCGGCTAATATTTATAGGGGTGTTTGAGGATTTGATTTCGGTTTCTGATTGTTTGACAGCGGGTCCAATCAAGAAATTTACCAATATAGATTGAACAGCTGTTAGTTGGAAGGCAATACACATGGGTTACCGGTAAATTCCAATTTACCAAACATACTCGATGACGGAGAGAAAAGATGCGCGCTGGTTTCGGATATAGTTGCAGGTTCAACTTAGGTTCACCATAAAAGATTTAGAAGTCTAAACTTTGCACAACAGTGCGTGTAGTCCAGTGGTGTTTGTGGTGTGTGTATTGATCAGGGAACCCGCGGTTCGACCCCGGTTTTACCCATTTGTTTAACTTTTATTTATTTAAATTATTTTAAGCTAACACAGTTTTTAATTCTAAATATTTAATTGATTCCGTATCTTTATTCTATTAAGATAATTTTTAAACTTATTTATTATCCTATATATTATATAACAAATAAATAATAATCGAACGACGTAATTAAATATACTTCGATTGATGAAATTGGGGCGGGTCTTCGGAACCCGGTTTACACGAATGTTACAACTTTCTAAGTCACTAAACAACTTCCAAGTAATAAAGTGAACAAGACTACACCAAGTCTCCAAACACTATCCATGTTTGGAATGCACTCCTCTAGTCAAGTCACTTAGTTGTTTAGGTGAATTAGATGATTTAGTTATCTAAGTGGCATCCAAGAAACCAAATGAACCAACCACACCTCGTCTCCAACATGTGCCATGTTGGGTATGTACACGTCTTGGTAGCTCTCATTTGGGCTACTTAGCAAATTTAGATACATGTAATTTACATTCTTAGATTAATGACCAACCGAAATCATCAATTAAGTTAATGATTTGTGCTTTGGTGAATCCTAATAATGAGGTTAAATGGATGGAATTCATTCTACCTCCATACATGACTAGTTATACTAACATAATATGTAATATACTTATAAAACTGAACCCTAACTTCAACAAATTCATGGTTGAAGGTTATGATTTATGGTGTTCATCATCCTAGTTCTTGATTCCTCACTTCGGATTATAATGAGTAATTTGGTACCCATAAAACACACTAAAACCTAGTGTCCGAATGAGTGTCTAGACAAGATGAGTATTTTATACAATATCATACTTTCTTGTTATAATTCTTAAATTCCGAATCTAACTCATAATCAAACTCCATCGACTCACACACCTTTGTTTTCCATTATAGGGTAATTTTGCTGTTCCAACCATCCCATTCATATCAACTCACATTTGGAAGCTTTAGCAAACTGTGAGTATACTTGACCCTTTTTCTTTAATGCACTTTTGGGTGTAACATGTATAATCTATCAAAATTCACAATGCACACAACCAATCAAATTCAATCACTCAATCCACCAAACATGCTATTTGTTATGCTTAAGCTGTTCATGCTAGAAAACATTCATGCACTCTATTTGTTATTTACTTAGCTAGCCAACCTTAACAATTATAACGCTATAGGAGTAGTACACCGCCCGTTTGTTGGGTATTGTTACATATTCAATCAACTTTTATGGTCTCATTCACTTCGGTGATGAGGGTTCGCACAATATTCAGTGGACATAAGGGTTTGACCTATAGTTATGCATGCTAGCTACAACTTGGTATACATTTTGCCATGTTGGATTCGAAGCTTTTTATGCTATGGTATGTAAACCAAACTTGTATGCTTACCGACCATTATATGTTGACAAATTATTTTAATACATGTTGCAGAAAATTAGCCTTGATGATTCGAATAAATTGGTTAGGGTGAACCAGATACGCACCAAAATTTTCATGTTATGTATTTTCTTTGTTTCATTATGCTCAAGCTGCCAAAGGTGTTGTATTTTTCCCTTCAATACTATGTACTTCTTTTTAGAATGAAATGAAATATTGTTATTTAAACTATTTTTTATTATTAGCAAGTTATGAAGTTTCGAGCAATCTATTTCATCCCACCTTGATGTTTTCGTCATCGGTTGAGGTGTGACAAGATAATTATTAAGTTTAGTATTAACAAATATCCCTAAATGCGCATGCCTATAATTTTTAAAAAGCTATCACTGGCTGAGAAATGCTCATGAATGGTACTTTAGATGTTACCTTTCAATTTAACATGAATGTAGGCGAAAATCTTAAATAATACCATTAAAATGTAGTTTGGACTTAATTTTATTTGAACATTACAAAAATACTGAAGGAATATAATCATTAAGTTTAATCATAACGCGCACACACTCACATCCCACCGGCCCACCACCAGCTCCGTCGCCGCCAGACATCGTTATCTTACTAAAGCTTTCATCAACAAACCGATCATATAGAGATTAGCTTTTCTTTGTAATCATATTACACCTCAATATTGTTGGATGTTAAGAACACTTGGTGAGCCTGCAAAAATAAGATTTCTTCTCTTTACTTATCTATGCTTATTTGTTTTGTAATATAGTTTTGTAATATACATTATTTTAAAAATTTTAACTAAGGGGGAATTGAATATTAAAAGTTTAAAACCATGTGTTATCTAGAACACATCAATCATTTATTTGTAGAGTTGAAATTAGACATTGTATATACATAAATTTTAATCTCTTGAGAGTATTTTATTCACAAATTGCTTCAATTCCTGTTTTCTAGTAATGTTTCAATGTTTGTTATATTGTTTACACTAAAGTAACCTTTAGCTTTAGGAACATTTGGGAATATAATGCCTTTGTATTCTATATACCATATGTTGAGTTCGAATTTTGATCGGAATATGAATGTCCAACAAAAAGACTTTGAAAGGACATAATATGTTGGTGGTAATGAGTCAATGTGAAAACATATTGGGTTGTGAAGGGGTATGGTCCCAAAAACCTTGCGCAAATCAAGGAAACCATACCCATTAATAACTTCTAAAGAAACTGTGCGCAGACTTCTTTGCCAAAATAAGATTTATTAGAACTTTACGCCAAATATCCAAAAGAGGAAAGCTTCATTAAACTACCTTGCGCGGGCTCGCGCAAGGTTCAAAGTTAACCTTGAACACTCTCTTTGGATAAATGCTTCATTTAACTACCTTGTGTAACATCCGTCAAAAACCAGGTTAACCAAACCCGCTTCGTTTATTAACCGAACAACCAGTTAAAAATTTAGTTGCGTATTTAATGCTCAAATTAATTTTAAACGATACATAATTAATAAGTATATTAGAATATAAAATTTATATTTGAAAATGTATTAAAAATAGTGAATTAAAAATAAAATGCTGAAGCCGGGTTTCGAACCCGGGTCAGCCGAATATTCACAAAGTCTTAACTCTCACTCGCCCAACCACTCCGCCACTTGTATTGTTTGTTTACATATTGAAACAATTAATACATAAAATAAATCTGGAAATCAAACCCAGTTACACAGCGCGCCCAAATCCGCTGACGCCGGAAAATCCGACGATTTCGTCAATCATCGTCGGTTACCTTTGACTTAACGTAAGAATTAACAACGCCATCGGTTATAACCGATGTCCAGTCCGCGACATTAGTCATAACCGCCGGAGAATTTTTGACTAACGAATCAAGACGGTAATCAGACCCAATTCATCGATGTTCGTCCCTATAAATACACACTCTAGCCTCTGATAACCTTTTCGCTCACAATCACACCAATTCTCGACGCAATTTCACTCGCCGGAAAATCTCTGCAAGTCACCGGAAAACCGAGACTTTCATCTACACGGTAATTACCTCGACTTTTCTGTTTCATTCCATTATTAGACAAATTCTAACATCACTCCATCACCCAGAATCAACCCCAGACGACATTGCCGGATTTTCTGTTTTCGCCGGAAAACTTCTGGAATTTCCAGAAACTCGCTGTTAACCGGTATGATCATTTAAACCTACTGATAATCGTTACTGTAACATCCGTCAAAAACGGATTTACCAAACCCGCTCCGTTTATCAACCGAACAGTCAGTCAAATTTTCGTTGCGAATTAAATACCCAAATAATTTTAAACGATCCGTAATCAATTATTATGCGGGGATATGTATTTAGTTTTTGAAAATCTGTCAAAAATAACAAAATAAAATGTTTTACTCATGCCGGGTTTCGAACTCGGGTCCCTACTGGTTCAAACCAACACTTATCTCTCAGCCGACAAACCACTCCGCCACTTTGATTTTCTGATAAAGAAAGGAATCAATTAATTCAAATATTAAGTTTCGGAAATCAAATTCAGTTTTTGCGCCCAAAATAACAGTCGTCGGAAATCCCGACGACTTCGCCGATTATTTACGTTTTCGCTCTAAGTAACCGATAACTTAACTATTACGACGGTTATAACCGACGTCTGAACCGCGACATCAGCCATAACCGCCGGAGTACGGTTGACTTCGAATTAAGACCGAATTCAGACCCCATTCATCCCAATACTACCCTATAAATACACCCACAACTCGCCAGAAACCTTACACACTCAAATCGCACCTTTTCTCGGCGAAAACTCACTCGCCGGAACTATCTTATACTTCGCCGGAAAACCGTATCCGTAATCTCTGAGCTTTACTGAACCCCCTAAACCTTTACCGAAGTCACCCACACCCTTTGTAAGCCTTCGGAGGACTCTCTGCTGCAAGATACTGTCGCCGGAAAAAGATTGCTGTCGCCGGAGTTCTGCCGGAAAACAGAGTAAAACCAGTTGGTACTTTTCACGTCTAATTCCTTTCCTTTTTACTTTTATCTCGTCTGTAATTGATCGTTAAACGCTAAAAGAACATGAATCAACCTTTCGAACCAGTCAGCCGTCACTTCCGGTTAAAAACAGCGAAGAAGACGACATTTCGGTAACGGTTAAGTATAATTAAAATCAAGTTATTTACCGGGTTAGACACACAGTCCAGCGGTGGACTGTGTGCACATTTAACGCTAAGGTCACGAGTTCGATTCCGGTTCCACACACGCCGCCTTGAGAAAAATTCTTTTTTCAGCAAACTGAACCGGAGTCGCCTTGAGTATATGTTAAGTATATTGATAACCGAGTTTATAACCAAGTGGGACACACAGTCCAGTGGTGGAGTGTGTGTCCGCTAACCCACAGGTCCCGGGTTCGAGACCTGTGGAGCGCACCGGTTTGTGAATTAATTCGTTTTTAAAAATAAAAGGATTTCTGTTTAACTCTAATTAATATATATAATTAAAATCGGATATATAACGGGTTAGACACGTAGCTCAGTTGGTAGAGCTGTGTGCACGCGTACGGGAGGTCTCGGGTTCGAGCCTCACCCGGCGCACAACAATACGCCTTCCGAACCGGTCAACGATAGTCAAAGTCAACGGTCAAAGTTACTGTAGCAAAAATAAAATATTTTTTTATTTAATTATTTTTATTTAAAAATCAATTAAAAATACTTAAAAATAACATTTTTAAGGTTAGAAAATAGCCTCAAACTCACAAAAATACACCCAACAATCCTACTAAATAGATTAATAAAATCCGTTTACTTACCAAACCATAATGCGATTTATCTAGGTTAATTTCACTCGTGGTTAAAACCATTTCGCGTGCATTCAACCTCATCAACCGAACGCACCCAATGTGAGTGAATTCTTACAAACTCCCCTTTTTATTCATGTTTTGGGGTGTATCATGTGTCGTTTAAACTAATTCTCTTATGCAAATTTGTGTTATACCATTATATGAACTAAACTAGAATGTAACTATTATTGGTTGTGATATATTCATATTGTCAATGTTGTACATTAGGCCCATCAGTTCGTAAGAACAACGCGTGCCTCAAAACTCATTCATTAGGCCCATCAGTTCCTCGTGGGAGACGAGAACAACGCGTGCCTCAAAACTCATACATTAGGCCCATCAGTTCGTAAGAACAACGCGTGCCTCAAAACTCATACATTAGGCCCATCAGTTCGTAAGAACAACGCGTGCCTCAAAACTCATTCATTAGGCCCATCAGTTCCTCGTGAGAGACGAGTCGAACAACGCGTGCCTCAAAACAATTATTTGGTGATGTGTGTTCAATATTCGATATTATGTGTTGTGTGAATAAACTTACATCTACATTTACTCATATATGGTATGCACCTTATTTATAATCAATTGGATAAACTTGTTCAAATGTTTTCCATAGGATTCACTCGCCAACATTATGTTGATCCAAAAACCTTTTTACACATGATACAGGTGAACAGGTTGAAGCAAGGAAAACATAGGATATGCCTTAGAAGAGAACCAAGAAGCTTAGATTGATAGTTAGAACACGTTGTATCATTTATTGTAAATTTCCATTAAATTGTATTAATGAATATGAAACATATAATAAATGTCATGAGCTTTGATGATAACCCAATCATGCCCCGATCACCTTTTCCGCTGCGGGTCGGGGTGTGACAGTTACTCAGTAGTTCAATTTCACATCTAATCCATTCAAACTGTTAATTGATCCTAACAGAAGAAGTTCACAAAACAGAGCCGACGATCTTTTCCGGATTTCTGAAGAAGACGATCAGTTCGATACAATCATTCCCCAAACCCTTTTCTGTTCAATACATTGCAATTGTTTATAAAGTTCGTTAAATTAATTTAACAAATAACAGCATGGTTAATCATTGTCTGTGTTTTGAACGAAGAAGACGAAGTCGCTTAGGTTATAAGATTAATTAAAATCAATATTATGAACGGGTTAGACACACAGTCCAGCGGTGGACTGTGTGCAAATAAACACGCATACGTCCCGAGTTCGATCCTTGACACACACACACTCGCTGTAATAAAAATGTTCTTTTTTTAAACCGAACCGGATCCACACGCAGAATCATGTTAAGTATAATAAAAACCGGAATATTTACCAAGTTAGACACACAGTCCAGCGGTGGACTGTGTGCCAAACTAAACCACAGGTCCCGGGTTCGAGACCAGTGGAGAGCACCGAGTCGATACCATTAAATCCTTTTTAAAATAAATGATTTTCGGATTAACTTAATTAGTGTATAAATATAATTAAAAACAGAAATATTTCGGGTTAGACACGTAGCTCAGTTGGTAGAGCTGGGTGCACGCGTACGGGAGGTCACGGATTCGAGTCTCACTCAGTGCAACTATATAACCGACCGAACCGGTCAACAAGTCAACGGTCAACGGTCAACAAGTCAACGGTCAACGGTCAAAAATCAACATTTTTTATTATTTTTATTTATTTATTTAAATTAAAAATCAACTAAAATACTTAAAAATAACATTTTTAAAGTTACAAAATAGCCTTAAACTCACAAAAATATATCCAAAAATCCTACTAAAATTGATTAATAAAATCCGCTTATTTACCGAACCGTTATGTTATTATCTAGGTTAGTTTCTCTCGTGGTTAAATCCAATTTCGTGCGCATTCATCATCAATCCAAGAAACGCAACCACTGTGAGTGAATCTTACAACTCCCCTTTTTATTACACGTTTTGGGGTGTATCATGTGTCGCTTAGACTAATTCGTTTATTCAAACTCGTGCCATACCATATTATGATTTAAACTTAGAATGTAAATATTGTTTGTAGTTATGTATTACATATTGTCAAGTTGTATGCAAATTATTTGTTAGGCCTATCAGTTCCTCGTGGGAGACGAGTTGAACAACGCGTGCCTTAAAACTCATTCATTAGGCCCATCAGTTCGTAGAACAACGCGTGCCTCAAAACTCATTCATTAGGCCCATCAGTTCCTCGTGGGAGACGAGTTGAACAACGCGTGCCTCAAAACAAGCTATTATTGTATGTGTGTGCATTATTTAATATTAAGTGTTTTGTGAATAAGTTTACATCTATATTTACTCATATGTGGTTATGCACTTTATTTTATAATCAATTCAATAAACTTGTTCAAATGTTTTTCATAGGATTCACTCGCCAACATTTTGTTGATCCAAAAACCATTTTTACACATGATACAGGTGAACAGGATGAAGCAAGAAAAACATAGGAAATGCCTTAGAAGAAAATAATGAAGTCTAGAAAGATGTGTAGAACATGTTGTAATTATGATTGTATGATTCCCTTTAAATTGTAATAATAAATATGAAACGTTATAATAAATGTCATGAGCTTTGATGAAAACCCAATCATGCCCCGATCACCTTTTCCGCTGCGGGTCGGGGTGTGACACCTTGCGCGGGCTCGCGCAAGGTTCAAAGTTAACCTTGAACATTCTTGCTTGATAATGCTCCATGCGCAAACCTTGCACAAATATTTATATCAAAGCAAGCATCCACCAAACGTTGCGCCAAGCAGCAAGGAAAAGAAGGAAGATCGGTTAACTAACTTGTGCTTCTTGCGCAAGGAAACAGTAAATCCTGAAATTTTCCCTTAGCAAAATCCTTAACTTGGTGCAGAAGCAAGGGGAATCTATTATGTTGTAACAGAATGTACACGTGGCGAATGATAGATGGATAACAGCTGTGAAACCTTCTAGAAGCCACTAACACCCAATCGTGAAGCATCTTTTCGGTTATAACCAATTGCCACATGGCAGCATCTGGATGGCTGAGGAAGATCACGGTGATGGCATGCTCACATTTATAAGATGTAGTGATCTCATGTTGACACGTGGTGCCTCCCTAATCGCTGATGAGCTCACGATCCGTGTGCACTAACAGATTGCCAACAAACGCTAACGGAATAACAAAAGATTCCGTTAACGTTAACAATCTCTGTTTTTGGCGCCAAACACCGGCTATAACTAAGTAACTTGGAGTTCAAGGAAATGTATTCACACTCAACTACTCTCTCACTTACAACACTTACTTCCAACTACCTGTACTTATTCTCACGCCGGAGGGTGGTCACGGAGAGAACCCCCCTTCTCCCCGTGGCGAGCTAACGGTGTTCTGTTTTGCAGGATCAGCCGGAGTATTGTTCTATTCAACATCCATCGTGAAACCAAACGGAGGGTTAACCCTTTTATGCAGAGCCCATTCCATAGATCTACTTTGATTCCGGTCTAGTTGATCTAGGGTTTCTTCATTGGCGCCCACCGATTTTGATTCTCTCACCTTTCGTTTCGTTTCACTTAGATCTGCAGCGTCATGACTGACGGATCATCTTTTCAAGGTCCTCGATCAGGGATTCGACGCGTTGTTGTTGGACCTCAGGTCGACGGACAAATAGTTAAGGATTCTTCTGGCGAAGCTAATGCTCAGTATGATCCTAATCATGCGAGTATTCCTGTGACGCCGGCGGCTCCTCAGGTTGATGTTACGTCAATTTTACCACCTGGAGAGTCTCCATTATCGTGGTTAATCAAATCTCAAGCAACTCTAAACCCTATGTATGCTCAGTTATGTGCCCAAACCAGAACTCCAGCTTTTCAAGCTCCGGTTAGCGCTCCTCAGGTCCGTGCTTCGCCGGCACCTCGAGTTTTGAGTTATAATACTCAAGGTCATGCTCGTTCCCCTTCACGCATGCCTGAAGATGGAACAGAAATGCATTCTAAAACCATGAATTATCCTGTTCATTCTGGTAATAGAAGGCAAGAAGACAACGTTCAGCGTCGCGCATCTGTCCACTCTCGTTTGGGCCCGCGATCTTCACAGAAACGGGACACCCAACACGACGAGCTTGATAGAACCTATGAGGAGGGGGTTATGTTCAAAAGTTTTGATTTTTATTAGGATTCGTGCTTTGCGCTGGACCGTTAAATCGAATAAAGAATAAACGTAAAAACGTTAAACCACGCACACGCGTTGCCGAATGTTAACTCTAAAAATTTAAATGTAAGATTAAATATATTATTATTGTAATTTAATCTTGTAGCCATATAATCATTTATATTACATCTAGATCAAAATATATTAAAACCTACTATATAATTAGTTATTAATTGTTGATAGACCATATTACCCTTATTAACTAATTAGGTTTCCCCTTTGGTGTATATATAAGGAGATTGTCACACCCCGACCCGCAGCGGAATAAGAGTCGGGGCATAATTGGGTTATCACCAAAGCTCATGACATTTACTAATATGTTTCATATTTAATAAGGTCAAAGTTACATTTCCAAATATTCAAACATGTTCATACATTACAAGGAAAATAAACCAAACATAACAATCCCAACTGTAAATCATTTTATTCTTCTAGTCCAATCCTATGTGTTCCTAGCTGCTGCTGGTTCACCTGTATCATGTGTAAAAATGGGGGTTTTTTGGTCAACATAAGTTGGCGAGTGAACCTTATTAGATAAACATTTATTAATGAATTACTTGTTAGTTTATCAATGAAAAATTGTGCATAATCATAAATGAGCAAATGTAAATAATCAAGCAGTGGCAATTAGCAAACACAACTATAACATACAACAACATATGATAGCATACATTAACATACCAACAACATACGATAAATAACATAAATGAACTGTGCGATCAAGGCTCAATCAAACGGAGCCGATCGTATTGCATGTACTGAAAATGTAAATTGTCTGTGCGATCAAGGCTCAATCAAACGGAGCCGATCGTATTGCATGTACTGAAAATGTAAATTGTCTGTGCGATCAAGGCTCAATCAAACGGAGTCGATCGTATGTGGGCACGCCAGGTTCAACCTCATAATGAAATGGGGAACATGCTCAACGCTCATAATGTAATGGGGAGCGGCGGCCTATGAAATTGCATGTACTGAAAATAATAAATTGCATCCAACAATAACTACACAACAGTTGAAACAAACTAAATACACATGTTCATGATATGATGTATGCATAATGGTTTAATTATAATATATATATAACAAGACACATGATACACCCCAAAACGTGATTAAAACGGGGAATTTGTAAAGATTCACTCACATTGGGTGCGTTGGATTTGAGATGGTGAGATGCGCACGAATTAGATGACCGGAACAACGAGAAATACTAACCTAAATAATAACGGAAAAATATATTAAATGAGTGGATTTTATTAAGGATTTTAATGAAATTTTTAGATATATTTTTGTGAGTTCAAGGCTATTTTCTATCTTTAAAAATGTTATTTTTAAGTATTTTTAATTGATTTTTAAATTAAATTAAATAAATAAAAACATAAAAAAAAATTTGTTTATTTAGCGTTGACCGTTGACCGGTTCGGTCAGCGAATTAGTTTGGGCCGGGTGAGGCTCGAACCCGAGACCTTCCGTACGCGTGCACGCAGCTCTACCAACTGAGCTACGTGTCTAACCCGAAATAGTCTTGTTTTAATTATATTTATATACTTATTCAGTTTAACCGAATTTCTTTTAGTTGCAAAAACATTTTAATTCAACAAACTGGTGCCAGTGACGGGTTTCGAACGCGCGACGTGTGACTTAATGTTGCACACAGTCCACCGCTGGACTGTGTGTCTAACCTGGTTATTATCTCGGTTTTTATTATACTTAACAACTAACTGAGTTAACCCGGTTTAGTTTTTAAACAAAAAGCCATTTTGTTACATAAGGAGTGCGTGTAGCAGGGATCGAACTCGGGACGTGTATGTTTTTTGTTTGCACACAGTCCACCGCTTGACTATGTGTCTAACCCGTTTATAATTCCGATTTTAATTAATCTTATGTCATCTCTGAACTCGTCTTCTTCATTTCAAACACAGACATCAATCAAAGCAACTGATATGCGATTAATTTAGTTAATGAACAAGATGAACAATTTGAAAGCATTGAACCGAAAAGTTTGGGGAAAGAAAATACCGAACAGATCGTCTGAGAATCCGGCGAAGCTCGTCGGCTCTGTTTTGAAACCTTCGGCTGTGAGAATCAATTAACAGGTTTAAGGGATTAGATGTGAAATTGAACTAATGAGTATTGATTATCAGCACGTTTGAATGAGCATACCGGTAATCAGCGAGTTTCCGACAATTCCAGGAGTTTTCCGGTGAAAACAGAAAGTCCAGCAATGTCGTCTGTGGTTGATTATGAGCGATGGGTTAATGTTAGTAAGGTTCTAACAATTGATTGAAACAGTAAAGTCGAGGTATTTTACCGGTTTGAGTTGAATACGGTTTTCCGGCGACTTTTGCAGAAAATTCCGGCGAGCTGATTTAGGCGTTCTGATGGTCTGAAAATGTGACGAAAATGAAATGGAGTATTGGTATGATATTTCTGAGTCGCGAGAGTGGTCTGAAGTTGAAGTAATCTGGACTTGATGATTTTTCGGTTATAAAAACCGATAATGATGAGACTTTATGTTTAATCAATTCCGACTTGATTAAAAATCGTCGGTGCATCGGTTATAAACTGAATGTGCGAGTAAACAAGCGAATTGACGATTGATTTGCCGATTACCGTTTTTCAGTTGGCGCAACCGGTTTAACCGGGTTTGTGTATAAATCTCATTTGTTTCCTAGAGATAACAGAAAACACAATGTGGCGGAATGGTCTTGTGAGTGTGTGTTAAGTCGCTGAAGTTGATTCTGGCTGACCCGGGTTCGAGTCCCGGCGAGCATATATTTTTATTTATTTATTTTGTTTTAACCTTTTATCAAATATACTTTTTATAGTTTAGTTTATCTATTAATTATGTATCATTTTAAGTCAAAATAATCATAAATATTCAACGTGATTTTTATAACTTGATATTCGATTACAAAACGGAGCGGGTTTTGGAAACCCGTTTTTGACAAATGTTACAGTATCCCCTACTTTTAGAAATTTCGTCCCAAAATTTAAGTAATAGTAGTAGGAAAAAGGTGCGGGTATTGTTCGCGCATTGAGTCTTCACGTCCCCAAGTAAACTCAAGTCCCCGTTTCGACTCCCAGCGTACCCTAACAATTGGAATGCGACTTTATCGCAGACGTTTTTCCCCGAAGTACATGATCCTCTACAGGTCTTTCAATAATATGCATAGATTCATCAATCTGAATATCTTCCAGAGGAATGTGGAGGTTTTCGTGACACTTCTTCAAGTTTGATACGTGGAATGTGGGATGAATCCTGTTGAGTTCTTCTCGTAGATCAAGCTGGTATGCTACAGGTCCTACTCTTTCGAGTATCTTGAAAGGTCCTACGTAGTGTGGTGCTAGCTTGCCCTTTTGACCAAAACGAACTACTTCCTTCCACGGTGATACTTTTAAAAGTACCTGATCACCAATGTTAAACTCTAAGGGCTTCCATCGTTTATCTGCAAAACTCTTTTGACGACTTTGAGCCGCTAGAAGGTTGTTTCGAATTTGATGGATCTTGTCTGTGGTTTCTTGGATCAATTCTGGACCAGTAATTTGAGCTTCCCCAATTTCGTGCCAACATACAGGAGATCGGCACTTACGGCCATATAAGGCTTCAAAAGGTGCCATGCCGATGCTTGAATGATAGCTGTTGGGAGATGAGCGTCCCAATTTCCCTTGAAATCTATGACACACGCTCGAAGCATATCTTCAAGAGTTTGTATGGTGCGTTCAGATTGACCATCAGTTTGAGGATGATAGGCAGTACTGAGATCTAATCGTGTGCCCATGGCGGCTTGTACTGCTTGCCATGTTCGTGAAGTGAAACGACCATCACGATCAGAAATAATGCTTAACGGTACTCCATGTCGGCTTACGATTTCGCGGATATAAATACGAGCTAGCTTTTCGCTTCTTGAAATCTTCGCGATTAGGAATAAAGTGAGCTGATTTTGTAAGTCGATCAGTTACTATCCATATAGTGTCATACCCACAAGAAGTGCGAGGTAACCTGGTAATGAAATCGATGGTTATATTTTTTTTTCCACTTCCATATAGGTATTTCCGGTTGGATCAGAATTCCTGAGGGTCTTTGATGTTCAGCTTTTATTTTGGAACATGAAAAGCACTTGGAAACAAAATCAGCAATATCCTTTTTCATTCCAGGCCACAGTGGTGTATCAAAGGTCCTGATACATCTTGTCGGCTCCTGGGTGTATAGAATATCGTGTTTTGTGCGTCTCATTCATAAGGAAAATATCACGGAGATTTTTGTGGTCAGGAATCTATATGCGATCTAGACAGTATAGCATACCGTCGGATTTAGTTTCAATTTTAAGTTCAGCTCCACAAGACGGCTCCTTGCGTACGTCTCCTTTCTGTTACTGAAACATGCTGGGCTTCTCGGATTTTTGATCTTTGATGTCGCTTACGATTTTATTTATAACAGTTTTGAGGGAATCGATGCATTTGTAATGATAAGGTATGTATCATAAACAAAAACTTCAACCATGACGATATTTAAACCTACACGGAACTTTTCATAACTTCCTGGTAATGCTTTTGATTCTTTGCCAAGAATACTTATATATAGGAAGTACCAGCGGCGTATCCACCATACCCTTGTCAAATTTTCATTGGCTTTATCAGTAAATCATGATCAGTTCTATGTGACTCTAAAACATAAACAACACAACAAACGCAACTTGAGTCTCAATTCTGAAATGATACATGACTAAATGTTGACAGTACCTCTCTCGTTGGTTTTGATGAAGGGGTCAGTCTATGTAAAAGTGTGACACAACCCAACTTCTTTAAATGATGAGATTGAGATACGTCGAGATGTATGATGATATAAATGTTAAATCAATGAGTATAGAACAAAACTGTAATATCAAATCGCATTAAAATTCTTGGATACATAATTTCCAAATTTTACAACTGGAATACGGAAAGATGGAGATAACATAAAGAAAAACATTAAAACTAGACGATTAGAGTTGAGTCTTGATTCTTGGCGAGGAGAAATTAGTTGGGTGATTCGTTTGGGCCGTTATTATTTTCAACAGTATTGGTGTTGATGTTATAAGCTCTTCCTCTTGCAGGTGGTGGAGCTTGGTTAGCTTGATTCACCGGATTTGCTTGAGCTTGGGCATGAATGATGTTCACCAAACGTTGACAAGTGTTTCTAAAATGGCTTGGATCTCCACAATTGTAGCAAGCCCGCATAGGTTGTACCATGGGATAGTTGGGTTGATAGTATGTTTGGGCTAAATGTTGGGTAGGTGGTAGTAGTAGGGGTTGTTCGGCTTGACCCATTATTTGTTGGTGGGTTTGGGTTGAAGGCTGGTGACGGTTCGTTCGCTGAGGTATGCGACAGGTTTGAACAGTATGACCTGCGCGACCACAGCCGGTGCAATATTGGCAAGGATGATCAGGAGAATGGTGGTATTGGCAACGGTTGCATTTTGGTAATGGGCCAGAGTATGGTCTTTTGTATGGTGCAGGTGAAGGGGCGACTTGGGTAATGGGTGCAGCAGGAATAGGGTAATTGGTTTGTGTGACGGCGAAGTTTCTTGTGCTTCGATTCCTTTTACCAGTAAACTTCGAGGAGGAACCAGAATGGTTTGAAGTTTGAGCCTCAATGGGGGCTTTCTTCTTCTCCTCTTTGAATTTACCGTTTCGAATGCGATTTTCGGTTAGTTCAGTGGCTAGTTCCATAGCAGCTTCAAGTGTTGCTGGTGAAGTGCTGAGAACTGAATATTGAATTTTCGAGGGAAGACCTCGAATATAATGCTCGACCAAGCGATAAGTTGGGGTGAACAGGTTAGGGACCATTTGGTTCAACTCTAAGAACCTCTTGTTGTAGGAGGTATGATCTCCCTCCTTCTGCTTCAAAGAATGAAATTCGTCCTCCAACTTTTTAATCTCACTCCTAGGACATAAACGCCTAGTCATGATTTCCCTTAACTCCTCCCACATTAAGGCCATTGCATCATCAATTCCCCTCTTCCCCTTTTCAGTATTCCACCAGGTGAGAGCTACCCCAAATAGTCTCCCGGTGGCGTATCGAACCTTGCGATCCTCAGGACAATCGCAGTTGAGAAAAGTGTTTTCCATCTCCTCAAACCAGTGGAGGAGAGCAGTGACACCTTCGGTCCCTTCAAATTTAGGAGGATCACAAGACTTGAAATGTTTGTATGAACACTTGCTGGTAGGAGGGTTGTCGATGTTCTGGTCATGTTGTTGGGGAAGGTTAGTAGGATTTGTAGCGAGGGCTTGTTGTACTTGGACCACAATGTCAGGCAGTATCGTGGCCATTTGTTTCGCGATTTGTGTGGCCAAGCGTTCCTGAGACCTTCCTGATCTTTTACCCCTTCGTTGTTGTCTAGACGACATCTACAGGAACGTATATAAGAAGATTGTGAGTTTATGGAGTCTTTTTAGGTGTCATGTGTCTTTAAGAAAATGAAAATAACATAAATATCAATAATGCAACTACATCCATAGGATGTCTTGGGTTCGCTCATGTTGGGCCTCAAATGTCCCCCCATACCTTCACCTACATAGTCATGTGGGCCCCCATGGCTATTGGCTTGGTAGGATTCACATTAGTATTGGCAATTTAACACTCGCATCACCCGAATACAAACCACAAAATATGTTCATGAGATGTTTGGTCGGAACGTGTCCAGGTGTAGACACAATGACAACTCAAAGTGGGGTTAGCTCACACGACGTTTGGGTATAGCATGCTTTGGCCTAATAGGTACTTCGTACTCTCATCGTTAGTCCCCAGGTAGGCAAACTGGTCCTTTATTTTGGATTTATACGAATGCCAGCCTAGACAGGACGTTCCGACTACCGGTACTGGCACCCTTCCAGTTACTACATGCCCGTCACGAGAACTCACTTTGATGAGATTTGAAAACACAAAAATCATTGTAAAAGCAATCATGATGTGGTGTGTGCTTTCATGGATGTGATATGTTATGAGTATATGATTCATGATAGGCATTATATGATAATACATACTTATGAACATGCTTTCATAATATTGAATGTAACATTTAACATAAAACATATAAACATCATGAAATTTGGCATGTAACACACAAAAATCTTATAAGTTTCTAATCAACTATAGTATAGGCTCTAAGGGTCTAATATCCTATCCTATATCCCTATAGTCATGGCTCTGATACCAATCTGTCACACCCCGACCCGCAGCTGAATAAGAGTCGGGGCATAATTGGGTTATCACCAAAGCTCATGACATTTACTAATATGTTTCATATTTAATAAGGTCAAAGTTACATTTCCAAATATTCAAACATGTTCATACATTACAAGGAAAATAAACCAAACATAACAATCCCAACTCTAAATCATTTTATTCTTCTAGTCCAATCCTATGTGTTCCTAGCTGCTGCTGGTTCACCTGTATCATGTGTAAAAATGGGGGTTTTTGGGTCAACATAAGTTGGCGAGTGAACCTTATTAGATAAACATTTATTAATGAATTACTTGTTAGTTTATCAATGAAAAATTGTGCATAATCATAAATGAGCAAATGTAAATAATCAAGCAGTGGCAATTAGCAAACACAACTATAACATACAACAACATATGATAGCATACATTAACATACCAACAACATACGATAAATAACATAAATGAACTGTGCGATCAAGGCTCAATCAAACGGAGCCGATCGTATTGCATGTACTGAAAATGTAAATTGTCTGTGCGATCAAGGCTCAATCAAACGGAGCCGATCGTATTGCATGTACTGAAAATGTAAAATGTCTGTGCGATCAAGGCTCAATCAAACGGAGCCGATCGTATGTGGGCACGCCAGGTTCAACCTCATAATGAAATGGGGAACATGCTCAACGCTCATAATGTAATGGGGAGCGGCGGCCTATGAAATTGCATGTACTGAAAATAATAAATTGCATCCAACAATAACTACACAACAGTTGAAACAAACTAAATACACATGTTCATGATATGATGTATGCACAATGGTTTAATTATAATATATATATAACAAGACACATGATACACCCCAAAACGTGATTAAAACGGGGAATTTGTAAAGATTCACTCACATTGGGTGCGTTAGATTTGAGATGGTGAGATGCGCACGAATTAGATGAGCGGAACAACGAGAAATACTAACCTAAATAATAACGGAAAAATATATTAAATGAGTGGATTTTATTAAGGATTTTAATGAAATTTTTAGATATATTTTTGTGAGTTCAAGGCTATTTTCTATCTTTAAAAATGTTATTTTTAAGTATTTTTAATTGATTTTTAAATTAAATTAAATAAATAAAAACATTAAAAAAAAATTGTTTATTTAGCGTTGACCGTTGACCGTTGACCTGTTGACCGGTTCGGTCAGCGAATTACTTTGCGCCGGGTGAGGCTCGAACCCGAGACCTCCCGTACGCGTGCACGCAGCTCTACCAACTGAGCTACGTGTCTAACCCGAAATAATCTTGTTTTAATTATATTTATATACTTATTCAGTTTAAGTGAATTTCTTTTAATTGCAAAAACATTTTAATTTAACAAACCGGTGCCAGTGACGGGTTTTGAATGCGCGACGTGTGACTTAATGTTGCACACAGTCCACCGCTGGACTGTGTGTCTAACCTGGTTATTATCTCGGTTTTTATTATACTTAACAACTAACTGAGTTAACCCGGTTTAGTTTTTAAACAAAAAGGCATTTTGTTACATAAGGAGTGCGTGTAGCAGGGATCGAACTCGGGACGTGTATGTTTTTTGTTTGCACACAGTCCACCGCTTGACTATGTGTCTAACCCGTTTATAATTCCGATTTTAATTAATCTTATGTCATCTCTGAACTCGTCTTCTTCATTTCAAACACAGACATCAATCAAAGCAACTGATACGCGATTAATTTAGTTAATGAACAAGATGAACAATTTGAAAGCATTGAACCGAAAAGTTTGGGGAAAGAAAATACCGAACAGATCGTCTGAGAATCCGGCGAAGCTCGTCGGCTCTGTTTTGAAACCTTCGGCTGTGAGAATCAATTAACAGGTTTAAGGGATTAGATGTGAAATTGAACTAATGAGTATTGATTATCAGCACGTTTGAATGAGCATACCGGTAATCAGCGAGTTTCCGACAATTCCAGGAGTTTTCCGGTGAAAACAGAAAGTCCAGCAATGTCGTCTGTGGTTGATTATGAGCGATGGGTTAATGTTAGTAAGGTTCTAACAATTGATTGAAACAGTAAAGTCGAGGTATTTTACCGGTTTGAGTTGAATACGGTTTTCCGGCGACTTTTGCAGAAAATTCCGGCGAGCTGATTTAGGCGTTCTGATGGTCTGAAAATGTGACGAAAATGAAATGGAGTATTGGTATGATATTTCTGAGTCGCGAGAGTGGTCTGAAGTTGAAGTAATCTGGACTTGATGATTTTTCGGTTATAAAAACCGATAATGATGAGACTTTATGTTTAATCAATTCCGACTTGATTAAAAATCGTCGGTGCATCGGTTATAAACTGAATGTGCGAGTAAACAAGCGAATTGACGATTGATTTGCCGATTACCGTTTTTCAGTTGGCGCAACCGGTTTAACCGGGTTTGTGTATAAATCTCATTTGTTTCCTAGAGATAACAGAAAACACAATGTGGCGGAGTGGTCTTGTGAGTGTGTGTTAAGTCACTGAAGTTGATTCTGGCTGACCCGGGTTCGAGTCCCGGCAGCATATATTTTTATTTATTTATTTTGTTTTAACCTTTTATCAAATATACTTTTTATAGTTTAGTTTATCTATTAATTATGTATCATTTTAAGTCAAAATAATCATAGATATTCAACGTGATTTTTATAACTTGATATTCGATTACAAAACGGAGCGTGTTTTGGAAACCCGTTTTTGACAAATGTTACAGAGATAACTAGAGAGGTTATTGGTTACACAACCTAAATTATCACAACATCATAATTTCGTCCTGCCCTCCATCTGAATTCATACCCTAGAATTCGGTTTTCACCATCATTAACTTACACCCTAAGGAGGAACCAGATCATCCTGACAAGTATGTCGAACTCAATGGCTGCATCTCTGACTGTATTCTCTGCTGGCCTGTCTGCTGTTACATGTATTTTATATGTTTTCCATTATGTTTATATAGAACTGATCAACATGTGGTATCACAACATATGTTGATAAATCAGTTCTGTTTGTTTCCATTATTCTGGAATTAAAAATCTGGAAAACAGTATTTATGAAAACCTAATAAAAATTTGAAACCCTGTTACTAATAAACAATTCATATCTTGTGTTTAATGTGTTAATCACTGTTCCGAATTTCAATGTGTTAATCACTATTCTGAAATCTGCATTAATGTGTTAAAATTTTTCAGTTTTCGGATTCTAGATGTTATTTTAATTTTAGGTTCATCATAATGTTCATAAGAAAATTCGAAAAATTCCCTTATTTTGAAATAAGTTCGGATCAAAGGGTGTTTTTCCCTGTTTTGATCTATTTTATCTTCTAAAAGTTTTCGAAATCTGTTAAAATATAATGGATAATATTTTCGAAATATTTGATGAATTTAGATTAGCATTAAAACAAGAAAATGATTTCATGATCCCTCAAATTCGCTCATATAATTTCCACTCTCAGTGCCCAATTGCGGGATTCCACCAATGACTGGTGATAACTTTGCTGCATGGAAAGATTTTCTCATGCTTACTCTTGCATTGCTGGATTTTGATTACGCGTTAAGAGAGGCTAAGCCTATAGACCTTACTCCTACTAGTACTGCTGCTGAGTAGTTGACTCATGAAAAGTTGACTAGGTGTAACTGCATGTCTCTCGTGTTCATGAAACAATCCATAAGCAATGCAATTCGATGAGCCATTCCTTTCTGATGATGCTAAAACCTACTTGGCTTCTATGGAGGAGCAATTCAAGGGAACATCTAAAGCACACACTAGTACTTTAATCCTCAAGCTGGTGATTGCTAAGTATCATGGGAGGAGCGGCATCCGTGAACACATCATGATGATGAACGACATAGCTCATAAGTTGAAGGGATTAGACATGGAGATTAGTGATGGTTTCTCGTTCACTTCATCATTACTTCGCTTCCTTTGTCCTATGAAGCATTCAAGATCAATTACAACACTCAGAAGGACAAATGGACGATGAGTGAGCTGATTGTCATGTGCGTGCAGGAAGAAGAACATATGAAGATGGATTGTACTATTGATGTTGCAAACTTCACTACCTCAGCTCTAAGAAGAGGAAGAACAATCACTCAAGGAAGGATGCTTCTAAAGTCCAAAAGCCAAATCCTAATACGAGTGCACCTTCCAGCTCTAAGAACTCCTTAGGCAAACCTTACTAAGTTCTGTAAAAGATAAGACATAAGCAGAAGGAATGCCCTGACTTTAAGGAATGGCTGGCTAAGAAAGGTAACGATTTTTTATGATACTTGAGTCCTATAACTTAAATGTTCCTGCTAATTCTTAGTGGTTTGATTCTAGTTTTATGGTTCATTATATCCCACATGATCAAGAGTGGTGGTTTAGTCAATCAAACACAAGGTATAAACCACACTTGAGGATATGGGTAACACGAGTGGTGGTACGACAAACTGGGTTGAAACAAATCACATGGATAGTTGTGTGATCGACTGTGTGAACATGTACTATATATAGGCCTGTGACCAAAAAGGGGGTAGCGGCACAGCTTGTTGGCCGTTTACCATCTATCTCGATGTAAATTCAAGAAAATATCTTGTGATTTAAAAAAATGAAGATATTTCGCAAGTAATCGTGCTATAAAAAATCACAAATAATTCGTAAGTGAATGATCAATGTAACAATGATTGAATTAAATGACCATATTCAAGAACTATGTAATAGATAGCCTAATAATTGTGCTATGATCATTGTTAAACATGTTAGAATGGTTTGAGAATGTTGTCTTCAAGTTTAAAGATGGAGAGCAAGTCAAATTGACATGTAATTGGCATATAATACGCTAACCAACATATTGTACACCAAGGTTTACTACTATACGCTACCTTATACATCAGGGCTAAAAGTGTGGGTGACGTATAATACATCAGGCAATGTACGTACGCTGACCTGGTTTCTGGTGTTTGGTTTATAATGATTCATTCACTTAGCTATTTCTTATGACCACAGAGATTGCCCCATATTAAAGTGGTGTGAGTTCAAATTCTTAAGCGTACAAGCTGATAGGTGGCTTAGTCGTTTCGGTGTAAAAGAAAGTTGTATGATTAAAGCCTGAAAAGAAAGTTGGGACCTAAATTCCGCATTTATTTATTTGAATATCAAGTTTTTTTTATATCCATGAACCCAAATAAGTTTTTGGATATGTGTGACTGTGTGTATAAGTGTTTTAGGGTTGGGCCCCCAAATACCTTTTTTGGGCCGCTTGTACTTTAAATATATCAAACACTCGGCTCATGGGCTGCACACTGGTTCAAGTTAATGACACTATATTGTTCATTTAATTTTAAAAATTAGAGCTTAAAAACAATGAAAATTATGAAAAATCGGTTAGATTTCATCTATGTTCATAGTTTATATATTCGAAATGAGATTTATGAGAAAATGTTTTAAGAATTCACCTGTAACTTGTTTGTGTGTATAGTGAAACAGGTGTTGTATTGCTTGTTATAACAAATAACTACATGTTCGCATGTGTTTGTGTTTGTTTGTGTGTATGTGTTCATGTATTCTTGTAATGCTTAATGAAAATAAACTTTTTTAAAACTTTTATTTAAAAACTTTAACATTATTAAAATTATAAAATTGTTATAAGTATAACCGAGTAATTGGTAAATTCAAGTTGGTCTTTTAGATACGCTTAAGATTTGGTTTCGGCAATAACCCGATCAACATGAGGCATTTTAATAATGAGAATGCATTAGCCAAAACAAAAACCATCTTAAATGAAGTTAAAATAGGGTCTTTAATCTTGATTATTAAATAAATAAATTTAATTGGACACTAATTAAAAAAACTCAAAAAAACTGAAAACTTACAATTGAATAGTACCCACAACCGTAATAAATATGTCAAAACGTTCCATTTTAATTCATTTATTTATACATCCAAACTGTCAACCAGTGGCTCAAGTTAATCTTGTCCGTCAAATAAGTCCAAGTCATACAATTTATTTATCCAACGGCTCACAATAATCAAGTTGAAACCCCAACTTAAACTCCCATGACTATAAAATGGTAGCTTGTGACCATTGTCATCTCACTCCTTTCACTTCTAACTTCAAGATTCATATTCAATTAACAGGTACGTCAATCTTTCTCTAAACAATTGTTTAATGCGCAACAAATTGCGTATAAAACGTTATGTTAGCTTTGGTTGATTCATGAATATAGTATACGGAACCAGAACTTGTTAATGGGGTTCTTTTTAATACCGGTTATAATTAGGGGGTCAAACTGTGTTTTTGTTAAAAAAAATATTTTATTTTTTAAAATGTGACAGATTCTAGGATAGTCAGTAGACCCGACCCCCTCCGGTTCTGCTATGATGAATCATGATTTCCTCACAATATCCGTTTTTACAAATTGCACTTAATTTCAATTTGGACATTGTTGTTTGTTTTTCTGGTAAATTTAGATCGAGGCGATGGCGAAGATCTACCCGAGCTTAAGTGAGGAACACAAGTTGGCTATCGATCAAGCCAAGGGTGAGCTTAGAGCCTTCATCACCGAGAAGCAATGTGCTCCTCTAGTGCTTCGACTTGCGTAAGATGAATTGAAATCTCCTTTTCGGTAAGTTTTTACTCGTGTTTTAATGTTGTTATTGCTCTCCAGATTTCACTCGGCTGTGACTTTCGATGTGAATACGAAGACCGGAGGCCATTTGGTACCATGAAGCTTAAAGTGGAGCAAAACCATGGTCCTAATGTTGGGCTTGACACTGCTGTTGAATTGTTAGAGCCTATTAAACAGAAGTTCCCACTTGTTTCCTATGGTGACTTTTATATGGTAATTACGATCGTGATACAATTTAGGGGCTGTTTATTTACCTTTTAATAAAACTCTTAATGGTTCAGAGCTCTTATTGGTTTAACACTTAATAGTTCATACTGTTTGTTTCGCGAGCGGATGTCTAATGATTTAGACATTTGCCTCTGAATGGTTAAGCATTATACTAGGTCTGAATGGTTAAGACCTCGAATCTGAATTGGTCAGACATTTGCCTCTGAATAGTTAAACAATATACTGGCTCTTAATGGTTCAGACCTCTTACTAGTTTAATACTTAATGGTTCAGACCTATTACAGGTTCAGAACTTAACCATTCAGAAGTTGCCAAACATGCATTATATAATTTTTTTAAGTTATGTTGTGGATCAATATTAATCTACGTTTATCTTGATATAGATGGCTGGTATTGTCGCGGTTGAAAGTACCGGAGGACCACAAATTACTTTCAACCCTGGGAGGACGGTATGTGCTTTTCAATGTTGGTTAAACCAGACGGGTTAGACTGTGAACCGGACCCCTATTTGGTTTAGCTAGCGTAGGTTGAACCGTATTGGTTGGATTGGCTGACCTGGTTTGTGTGGTTGAACCAATGATCCCTTTGTGTTGATTAGATTATTTTTTTTCCGGCAATACTTTTTCTCACTATACAAGTATTTAAAACAATCTAAAAATATTGTTGTTTTTCTGGTTGACAAAATTAAATACTTTCATTTGAAAATTCTCTATTATTAAAATAACATATTTTTATTCTTTTAAATATAACCAACTTAACAATATAGCATTCAAATTTATGTAGTATATAGTTTTTTTTTAAATAAGTTATGACATGATTAGGGTTGTTCATTTTTATCTAAGACCTGAAACCCGATCTGAATTTAAAGCCATCCGAACTTGAATTAGTGTATACCCGAAAAACCCCAACCCGATAAACCTGAACCCGACCAACCCGAACTTTAAATGGTTTGGTTATCGGGTCACTTTTTTCTGGCAAAAAACCCGCACAACCCGACCCGAAAAACCCGAAACATAAAACCCGAAAAAAACCCTGAACATTTATTGTTTTTTCTCTTATAGAAGTGTTTAGATTCGGAGTTTTTAATAGATGGAACACTAAGTTTTGAGACTTTTAAATATTATAATAGCATATTGTTAACTAATCTTTGAACTTTGATGATATTTTTAAAGTTGCAATATGAATTTTGATGATATTTTGTAAAAAAATACATTTATTTTCATTTTATATCTAAACCCGAAAACCGAATAACCCGACCCGAACTAACCCAAACCCGATAACCAGAACTTTAAAATGGGTTGGTTATTCGGTCAATTTTCCATGTAAAACCCGATCCGAAAAACCCGAAACCCGAAGAAAAAACCCGATGAACACCCCTAGACATGATCCTATTTTGGGTCTAGTTTAACTGTTTCAACCGATGAACCAATATTATGGACTTATGGTTGGTTTGATGAGTCGTGCAGTTGGTACAATGACCGGTTTGGTTTACATAATATTATCAGTGCTCTTCATTTCCATTGTTGAGATAAATATAAATGTTTTATTTGTAATTATATAATATATTTTATTGTAAATTATAATTGATTTTTCATCCTCCAAGGACCTGGATGCTCCCCCTCCAGAAGGTCGTCTTCCTCTTCCTAACCAAGGTTGGTGCAGAAATTGACAATTTATGGAAATTACTTATGTTAGATATTTAAAGTGACATCATTAATACTTAATATTTATATTTTAGGTCCAGACCAGTTAAGGAATGTGTTTGTGAACACCATGGGTCTCACTGACCAAGATATTGTTGCTCTCTCTGGTGGTCATACCTTGGTTTGTTTCATTTACTTGTACCACACGCAATTTAAATATATTTTATATATATATATATATAGGGTGGGGTTCCAGAGTGAACACTAGTGTACTTGCATACTGAGTGAACAAATCTTGACCATTGATTTACACACGTGTATATAGGGTAGGTTTCTGTAAAAACATTTTTTTCGTGAGAAGTGTGAGAAGGTATAGGAATTGAATGTAGGCATCTTATTTTGGACTTTGGCATGATGTTTTGGGTTGTTTTGACAACAAAAACACCAAACATAACAATTTAAAACACAATGCAATGTATTATGGGCGTGAAATTTAAAACACAACTAAACACACTGTTTAACACTTAAAACACACTATTTAACGTTCTTGGTATTGTATTTTAAGTTTTAAGCCTATAATTCATTGAATTGTGTCTTAAATAGTTATGTTTGGTGTTTTTCTTGCCAAAACAACCCAAAACATTATGCCTACGTGTCTTTTCATATGACTTCTCACACTTCTCAGGAAAAATTTTCTTTTACATGATCCTAACACTATATATATATATATATATATATATTAAAAAGAATAAAATCCTGGATAAAAAAATATTTTGCATCAAGCCGATCAGCACACTGGTTACATATTTTGATCTGTTACCCAACCTGCTTGTTGTAACACGTTTACTTGTTCTAGGGATCTACCCACAAGGAGCGATCTGGACAAGATGGATCATGGACATCCAACCCGATGGTATTTGACAACAGTTACTTCAAGTAAGACTTGTTACAAATTTTTGGTCCCTTTTTAAAACTTACATTATTCATGATTATTAAGCATCATTTTGTTGAACCCGCAACAGAGAACTCTTAGCTGGTGAGAAGGCCGGGCTGATTCAGTTAACTTCCGATAAAGCACTCGTTGAAGACCCCGCTTTTCGACCTCTTATCGAGAAATTCGCTGCAGTAAGTACATTTTCTTGATTATTAAAAATGTAATTACGTTGCTTTTTATGAAATTAATACCATAATATAAGTGCTAGCAATAATGGGCTTTGTTTTATTTACAATAACAGGATCAAAATGCTTTCTTTCAAGCTTTTGCTGAATCCTACTTGAAGCTTAGCGAGTTGGGGTAAATTATAAAAAAAATATACCATATTGTTATTTTATTACAATCTAATTAATTAAAAATCAAATTTTCTAACTGTTTTGACTTGTATTTTCCAGATTTGCTGATTCTGCTAATTAAGGGGAGCCAGGATATGCTACATATCGTGCACGTGTCAGTGTTCGTGTTTGTGTTTGCCTGTGTGTTTTTTTGTTCTGTTTTTTTTGAGTAAACAATAATGTTGAAGTACAACTTGGTTTGGGGTGGTTAAAAATAATGGTCACTTCCCTTTGTGTTACACAAAGTATGATGAAATCTTTTGGGTTTTTTTTAATGGAATAAAACTGAATTTTATAGAACAAGTATGGTGTTATTGAAACAATTTGAAGTTTTATGACACAACTTAAATTTTGTATCACTATATACTAGAAGTACGCCCGTATGATGTGATGGGAGTGACACGTCGCATTGCATTGCGATACTTGTTTTTGGTAGTTTTCTTATTCATATACGATTTATTATAGAATCATTGTGATAGATATACATCAAAAGTGAGGTAATTAGATAATCCATTTCATTGTGTTGTGCATAGTTTAGTTGGTTCGGTTATTATCCTCGACCGAAGCCGAAACAAAGTTATCAGTTAATATATTTTATTAACCAATCGGCTTTTGGTTAATCACTTCGGTTTATTCGGTTAAATTGACGATTTTTGGTTTTGTTCATTTAATTTCAATTAATAGCAAAAATCAAACTTGGACTAAAACTTTTGCTAAGAAATATATCAAATTGAGGTACAAATACATGAAATGAAAGTATAAATATGTGAAATGAAATATAAAATATAAAATATTATGAACCGGAGGTATAAAAACTAGAAATATATGAGTCAGCTAATATATAAACCGAATGTATAAAAGATAAAAATATATGAAAATATGAATGATTTGGTTTGGTTTAGCTAATTTTGGTTAAACGGGAGTACAAAAAATAGATAACCGGTTTTTGGTTAATTCGGTTTTCAGTTAATTCAGTTTTTAGTTGATTTCAGTTCGGTTTCGTCTATTTTTTGTTTGGTTTAGGTTAACGATTTAGTTATTGCTCACTGAAAAAACGGTTTTGGTTAATAATCAATAATCGCACGCGATGCGGCGAGAAACACAGACATTGCAACAATATGCATTGTTCGGTTGGTCAGATTATTATCTTCAACTGAAATCGAGGTTATCAATTAGTCTATTTTATTAACCAATTCGTTTTAAGTTAATCGATTTGTTTTATTCAGTTAGATTGCCGGTTTTTGGTTTGATTCATTAAACTTCTGTTAATAGCCAAAACCAAACTTGGGCTAAAACTTTTAATTAAAATACATGAATTTTAGGTATAAATACATAAAATTAGGGTATAAATATGAAATACATAAACTGAAGGTATAAAAGTTAGAAATATATGAAAATATGAATGGTTCCGTTAATTTTTAAATGAGGGTACAAAAAAATTGTTAACCATTTTTAGTTAATTCGGGTTTCGGTTAATTAGTTTTTGGTTGACTTCGGTTTCGGTTAACAATTCGGTTATTACTCACCCTTACACACTGTTAATCATGTAACATATCCATTTTTTTTAATTAAAAAAAACTATAGTAATACTATACTCAAGTTACAGAGAATAAAAAAGAGATATTGAATTTAATTAACCCCAACTTTCACCCAGTGGCCAATAACACTCCCAACCTTCAATTTGTACACCAACACTCACAACTTTCAAGTTATTGGCTAATAACACCCCTTAACTAACTGAAGCCTAACACAGTTAGCTGATGTCATCTACCACGTCATAAAAAAATGCCACGTCAGCTGTCATATCATCAAAGAGCCATGTCAGCTGCCACATCATCAAAAATGACACATCAGCTGCCACGTCAACAAAAAGAGCCACATCAGATGCCACATCTGTAAAAACTAACTGGATTAGGGTTCAGTTAGGTAGGAGTGTTATCGGCCAATAAGTTGAAAGTTGGAAGTGCTGGTGTACAAACCGAAAGTTGAGAGTGTTATCGACCAATGGGTGAAAGTTTGGGTTATTTAAATCTAATATCCGAATAAAAAACTCGTTTATATGGTGTAATTTAAAAAAAATATATTAACGTACCAAAAAGTTATGTACGTTTAAAAATTTGGGGGGGGGGTTAGTTTTTTTATAAGAGGCTAAAGTGTAACTACTAACTAATTATCTATAAGTTTGTTAAAGATGAGGGATTACAGTGTAATCTAGATGAGAGGATTAGATTGATGGTATATAATCACTTGACATTCTGTAGCTATTAAACATTCTAGAATAATGACTAAGTACGTTGGGCTTTAATCACTTGTACACTAAGGCATCTTCTACTTGTACATGTTAAGCCACACTTCAATACTAACCAAGACAACTATCGATTCGTCGAAAATGAGTATGTCGTCACGGTACTTATTGGATTTCTTTAAACATTATAGTTTATAAAATACAACAAGAATACGTAAAAGAATTATAAGTTTGTTGTGAAGGGAGAAAAGCGTAACTAACTGCCTATAATGATGTTAAAACTAAGGAATTTAAGTGTAATAAGATGCTGGACTAAAATAAAATTATTGTTTAAAAGAACAATTTACCTCATTTTAGGGGTGTATTTATAAATTAAGAGGAAAAAAGATTTTACTTTTTTTAGGTATCTTAAAATGTCTTTATCTCATGCATTATAATATAGTATAAATTAGTATTGTTCCTATCGAAGCTCCTTATTTTTAATGCATTATAATATAGTATAGATTAGTGTTCTTCTTGTCGAAGCTCCTTATTTTTAATAACCTTATTTTATATGCATTAACTACCCTAAAGTTACAATATCTGTCACACATTAATATACTATTAAGAGTTGCAAACTAAGAAAGTTGTTTATTCACACCTATTCGGTTGGCTCTTTCTAGTTAATAACCAATTAACCACATCATATTTTGTTATCTTTGATAAAGTTAAAAAATGTTGTCTATTCGTTATGTGAAATCATATTGTGTCATCTTTGATGAAGTTAAAATATGTTGTCTATTCGTTATGTGAAATCATATTGTTTTATCTTTGATGAAGTTAAAATATGTTGTTAGTTTGTTATATGAATCTTTATCTCACAAGTCTTAACACCAGCTTTCGTCACCTTTCACCCTTCCTCCTATTGAAAATCGCCATTATCGCCAATTAACAAAATATCGACAACCACATACATGGGAGGATCAACGAATTGTTTTAACATTTTTTATCTGCTTGTTGATTTATCTGTTTATATGTTAGAATGGTTTAGGAATCTATAATAAATTATCTAATGCTAAATCTAATAGGAATATGAAAAGGGTAGTGATACATCACTACATTCTACTCATTTTGAAATATCTCCTTTTGTTGTAAACAAATGTTTCATTGTTTATTAGTTCAAAAATGAAGTTTTAATGCATAGTTTCATGAATCCACCACTACATACTAAGAACCCAAACTCGAAAACATGTAAACTGAACTCCATCGCACACATGCAAATACACAATATACTCAAAACCTTAAAACCCCCCTTCAAAAGTCATTTACGTGTCACGATCGATGTTAGATGATTAGTCCACTAATGAGTGTTGTTACATATTAATAAGTTATTTCATGTAACACATACACGAGTATGTGTTAATGATCGTTATAACAAATCCCTATAGGTGTTATGACCTTGTATAATGATAAGTCCACTAATGAGCCGCGTCATGTGTTAATGATCGTTTTTTGTTACACCTAGTCACATTATGTCATAACAAGTTATTAAGGTGGCAATAACTTGAAAGTCCCTGGTCCCCTAAGGTTGATGACAAACATCAAACGCATCACTCTTGACTGAGACGGAAGCAAACACATGAGAGATAAACAAGAAGTAGGAAAGTTCTTTATTGATATAATCATCACATGTTACAAACCAAAGAGTACACATGCTACCTTTAGACAATCTGGTCACTAAGACCTGGACACGAAGTCCACACACATTCACAATACGTACACATTCACACTCTCATGCTCTCAAGCTACTCATGCTTGGAATGCTTTTATGAAATACTACACAACCATTCATACTTATAGGCAACACACGCTAAACTCTCTAATTTAGCTAAACCCTCCAATTTAGCTACACTTGCTAATGTCTAAACCCACTAAAACTATAGCAAGTGTATGATACTTCGACCCACAAACACCTGTATCTTTTACAAAATCGATAAAGCGACAGCTACTAGGCAGGATATTGATATCAATTCTTTGTAACATTGATAATCATGAGTGGCAAAATACTACATTTACATAACTTGAGTGTTGATGACTTCACCAATGGGCCTCATGAGCCTACATAAAGTCAAATGAATCACATCATGTAAAAACAAAACCATTTTGTAATATATTACATTTTCCGGTCCCACAAATAAATACAAATACTTCTATACTACACCACACTTAAGACGAATGCAACACAAACATTTGTGTATTTCATTACATTTACAGATGTTACAGATAAAGAAAGACAACATTAATACCCTCTTGGAATAAGCCTTCTTAACATTTGAACATGGGAATACATGTAAAAGTTTCCACCAACGCATATGCACTCATGTTTTGGTCACATGGAGAATCGTGCACACATGGAAACCGTATTTCACATATTTACCACATTGTAATTCAAAAGATGTGGAAGTGACTTACCAGGTAACATCCTAGCTATATTTTACTTGAGAAATTCGTCAACAAATGATTTCGTGCACAAGGGATGTATGGGTATTTAACAAAGTATACGTGTGGAGGAGACAAGGGATATTTGAGAGCAGTAGAAGCCTTAACTATGGAAGTGAGGAGGAGTTGAGGTAGGCCCTAGATGACTTGGGATGAGCGGATTAGGAAAGATTTGCTAGATTTACACCTCTTTGAGGACATGGTCTAGGAAAAGGGTTTATGGAGACGTATGATGAACGCTAACGACTTTTAGGAGTAGGTTTATTAGGTATGACAATGGTAAAGGCTTAGTTTTCCTTATGGTCTAGACGGATTTTGCCGAGTTTGTTTATTTCATATCTGTTTTACATGGGGTCTTGTGATTCAAAATATTTGTTCTCTTTCACCAAGTCACATCTCCAAACACTTCTTTTGTTATTTAGTAGCTCTCTGTTTCTAGATTTGTTTAGTCTCTCGCTTGTCTACTATTTATCTTTGGTGCTGGGGTCCGGAAGCAGTGTCTCTATCCCTATGATAGAGATAAAATGTGCCTACATTTAATTCTCCTAGATCCTACCAATAGTTTTGTTATTGATGGGATTTACTAGGTATGGTTGTTGTTGTATCCTTAAGTTGTTTTGTGTAACCGACGATGGCAAAGATGTCAACAAGAACTAAGTTCGTGCTCCCAGTCTCAACTTTTGGTAGCAACCGAGTTCCAACAACTGAAGTCAATCATAGATTGTTTGCCATTGTACTCTAACTGACCAACAATAGATGTTTATAAAATTTATTTATTTTTCTTGGATTTTTTGTTTTATGCCGGTGAATACCAACATATATTCACAAAAAAAGTGATTAATACTTTTGGAATTTTTCTATCACTTGATAAGTATCGATGATTTTGAGTCCTCGGCAATATTAGTTTTATACTTGTTTAACTAGGCTTGTAAACGAATCGAACGAACATGAACATAGGCATGTTCGTGTTCGTTAATTTAACTTTAACCGAACATGAACACGAACATATAATGGAACACAATTTTTTGTTCGTATTCATTCATTAAAAAATCGGGCATGTTCGTGTTCGTTTATGTTCGTTCGTTTAAAGCTTAAATGACAGTAAACAAACACAAACGAAGTTAAAAAAAAAACTGAACATATTTGAATAAACATAAACAAACATAAATTAACATGACTGAACAAACATAAACGAACACAAATGAACATAATTGAACTAATATGAACAACACAATTTAACATTAGTGAACACAAACAAACAAGTCTAATATATCACAATTCATCCGAAACACATCTAAATTAGGTTAATAGATACTAAAATTAAGTAGTTTGTTTTATATAAATACTAAGTTGGTGATCAATTACGATCTAAGAAAAATTTTAAAATTTCATTTTTAATACTAGAAAACCCAATCACTAATTAGTTATATTTATACAAGTAGTTAGAGAACCTATATTTATATAAATATAACTATTTATATATTTACAAAAACGTTTACAAACATAAACAAACGTTCACGAACATAAATCAACGAACAAAATTTTTAGTTCGTATTCATTCGTTTATTAAATAAACGAACATAAACGAACTTCCCGCCGAACAAGTTCACGAACAGTTCATGAACGTTCGGTTCGTTTACAGGCCTACGTGTAACAAGAGGCTTATGAAAACCTACATGATTTTCCTGGAATGCTTGGTAGTATCGATTGTACACATTGCAAACATAAAAAATACCTTGTTGCATGGCAATTGCAGTATACTTGAGGTGATCACGAATGTCCCACCATAATACTCGAGGCAGTTTCATCATATGATCTTTGGATTTGATATGCTTTTTTTTATTTGTCCGGTGACAATTACATCAACATCATAAATTAGTCACCGATATAAAATGACATCTTAGATGGGTTTACGTTGCCATGCAACTCTATAGTGAAAGGGATGCAAGAAAACCAAGGATACTACGTTGTAGATGAAATTTATTCGGAATGGACCACTCTTGTAAAAAGCTTTTCATACCCACAAAGCCATAAGATGAAAAATTAAAAAGAAAATACACAAGTCAGCCAAAAAGGATGCGAAAGGGCGTTTGCTATCCTCCAGTCTCGATGACACGTTATACAAGGCTCAACAAGGATTTAGAGCCCAAAACTTATAACTAATATAATGTATGTTTGCACAATACTGCACAATATGACTGTAGAAGACGAAGGTTATACGCCGTATCTGAGCGACCAAATGATGAGGATGAGGATTTGCCAACATTGAATCATGGACCAACAAACAATTTTGAAGAACACTTGCAACATATTAGGGAATTGCATAATAAGGAAGCTCATCATACGCTTCAAGAAATTTGATTGAGCACATTTGGTCACATATGGAGGAAGAGCAAGAGTTCATTTTAATTGTGATTTTTATTTATTTTAGTAGCTGCATTTTTTTAAATGTTGTAAGTTTTTTTTTAATGTGTGTTTTCTCTTTTAATTTTGTGTTTTTTATTACTCAATTTTTATTTATATTATTAAGAATATTTTTGGTGTTGTTTATTATCCAATTTGTAATTATTTTATTTAATGTAATTTATTTATAAACGAAACATGAAAATAATTTATTATGAAAGAAATAAATTAGGTATAGATAAAATCAAAGGAAAAGTAGTTGATGCGATGATCCGATGGATGCTGATGTGAAGGTTTGATTTGGTCTGACGTTGAAGGAAAAAAGTAATCTTTTTAAAATGGAGGTTGAAGTAACGTGACATACTGAGATGGAGGTCCGGAGTCTAAAAACAAGCTCCCACTATTCAAGTTGGAGGCACTCAAAGACCATATGTAGTGGGGTTTGAAACTTATGTCCCTCCCTTGTGCATAAAGTGACACGTGGTAGTTCAGTCAGCAATGAGCCATTATGGGGCATTACTTTAAAATGAGTGTAGTGATATAATGCCCAATAATGTCCCGTTCAATGATTACCCAATTATTTTTTTTTTTCTTTTAAAATGAAAACTAATAATATTTCATAAATAAATAAAAATTACATAAATAATAAAACACACATAAATAATACTACTCGTCTTAATTTTTATCTTTGCTTTCGCGGTACTAGTCATTTTCGTCTTCCTTATCATCATCCTCTTCTTTACCCTTGTTTGGAATATACCGAACCAACCATGCGTGTTGGCCAACGGGGAATGTGCGACTTCAGACCACATTTCATGTGTATTGTTCACTCTTTCTTCCATTGTTGCTTGCGGATATTACTAAACAGCTTCCGGTACATAGTTTTGGCATATTGCTTTAACTTCGTCTTCCAATATCATATCATGCATGATTATACAGACGTACATAGCATCTCTCATTTTTTCTTTGGTCCATGCGCAACAAGGATTTCTCAAATAATGCCACCGTTATTGAAGAACCCCAAAACATCTCTCAATGTCTTTCCGCGAAGACTCTTGAACTTTTTTTAAATGAGCTCTTCACAACAATCGAATCCTTAGGATATATTCCATTACACAAATCGTATCCGTGCGGGTAGTAGTTTTCATTTGCATAAAAAGATGCTTTTGAAGCTCTACGAGAAATGAAATCTTCTACCAATAGAGATTGTTAAAGAACGTTTATATCATTGCATAACCCCGATACACCAAAGTGAGCCGACCAAACCCAAAGTTCGTGTGAAGCAACCGCCTGAAGAATAACAAATGGTCCGTCTTGGTCACCTTGTGTGTGTTGACCTCGCCATGTGACAAACAATTATACCACCGCCATTGGCGACAATCTAAGTTCCCGATCATGCCTGGTAAACCATGTTAATTAGAATGGACCTCGTAAATTTGTTGAAGATCGTACCATGTAGGCTTTCTGAGATAACGGGCACCGCTTTTTGAATAGCGGTAAATCCAAGCGTCCCTCTCGCATCCGCTTTTTGTTTAAAATAATCAAACTTGTTTTCCAAGTCTCCAACAATGCGTAGAAATAAACGTTTAATCATCCGGAAACGGACGCTTAAAAACGTTTGGGTTTGAGTAAGTAGGCGCTTCATTAAAGTAATCTTTCACGAATCGATGTTTGCCGAACATTGGTCTCGTTCCATATATTCTATTGGCAAAATTTCACATTGAGGCCGACTAACATGTTTCATATACCGCGCCACGAGTTCGCACGCACTCGTAACCGACTCTTGCTCGACCTACTCATTGGTCGACTCACCCTCATCAGCTAAAAACTCTTTGTAATAAAATTTGGCAACGACATCGAGGACGTGGGCAATCCATTTTTATAGAAAATGGTGTGTAGTTTGGGTTTGTTATTGAAGGTTTTGGTTTATGGTTTATAGAAAATGGAATGTGAGAGTTTTTATATAAGTTTTGTTGTCGGGTCTATACAGAACACCGAAAGAGGGTCGGAAGGGATTCATGATATATATTTTTTTTATAAAATGTGAAGAAGTAATGAAGAGAAGAGGGAAAAGTTTATAAAAAATAGAGTTGAAAGTGGAGTTTTTATTATAGGTAAAAAATGGATTAAAAATAAAGAATTTTTTTATTACCATTAAACGATCATTCACAACAGTCAAAAAATGAAACTTTCAAAATTTTGATGTTTTAAATTAAACGCCCAGAGCTTTTTTTCGAAAAAACGCCAAAGGAACCGGTGGTCGAATGTGTTTGGTGTGAATTAGAGAAAAAAACACCAATCTCATAACCACTACTGATGGTAAAATACCTCTTTAAGACCCACTTCCCAACTATTCCATGCTTTACATGAAAATTATGTATGATGTGTCATGATTGTCAACTCTTGTAAAAGGACTCACTTGACCATCACATACTTTGGACAATTTTCTAGAATAGTAATAGTAATATAATTCAACATGACCAAAGTATAGTATGTGTTTGACCTTGTTTTTTAGACTTTTGTCGGCCCGTTAGTAGGTAATTTATGAATCTTGTCCCTCATTACAGGTTGTGGGTTTAAATTTTATAAATACAAGATAAAGGTGGTTAAGGTTGTTTGTCGTTAAAAAATACTTTTCCACATACAGTGTTTCTATGAATACTTTAGTCTTAAAGAGACATACTAATGAATAGATTTTTTTAGAAAATCATAATAATTGTAATCAATTAAGGAAGGTTCGTCCTAAGTTAGGTAAAATTGGCATGAGTACCAATAAAGTACGAGTATCAAATAGGTAAAATTGGTTAGGTACCACATAGGTAAAATTAATACGAGTACTATAAATACCATAATACGAAATAAAACATAATATAAAAATAACTTTTAAAGGTCTATATAAAATTCGGACCAGTATCCGTTTTTACCCGTACTCGTACCCGTACCAATACCGAAAGTACCGAAGACCAAAATCAATAAAACTAGGTACCGATACATGTACCAAATACCTAAAATCGATACGGATACATGTACAAATACGGATATAAGTACGGGTATTTAGGAAAAAGAGCTCATCCCTAGCCCTAACACGCCATAGTGTGATTTTGGTAGCAATCTAAAATATGAACCAAGATAAGTTGGAGATAAAACATCGGATTAAGATAGAAAGAATAATGGCTTTATGTAGGAAAGTTGAGTGGCTAGTTAGAGACATGTGGGAATCTAATAAAGTGATATTGAGAAAGTTCGTTGAACCTTTAGATTTTGTCCGAATTTGCCTAACTCTTTGTTGTTTCCTTTAAACACCCCCACAACTTTTCCAAATAAACACAAATCTATGGTTTCATCGGTTTTATCAGTTCACTAAAAATCGACCTTTTCATTTGTGCAGCCGACAGGGCTACAAACGAATCAAACGTTCAGCGAATAGTTCGTGAACCGTTCGACGGGAAGTTTGTTTGTGTTTGTTCGTTTGTTAAACAAACGGACACGAACAAGAAATTTCGTTCGTTTAGTTAAACGAACGAACATGAACAAAGGCCACGTTCATTCATTTATGTTCGTGAACCTTTGGTAACGTGTTCGTTAGTGTTTGATATTTCATTAGTGTTTTTAGGTTTTATATTTTATTTAAATAATTCAAAATTTCGACAAATAAAATATTTAATAAGTATCAGTGTATTACATATTATGTTTGTGAGTGCTAGTTTGTGTTCGTCTGTTTCCATTTGTGTTCATAAACATTAGTCTGTGCTCATTTTTGTTCATCAACGTTCGTTTTCGTCGTTCAGCAAGTATTCATAAATAGTTTATGAACACATATATTTCTTAACAAACGAACACGAACAAAGTCTTATTCGATTCGTTTACAACCCTACAATCCGTTCTTTGACACACTAACATTATCTGGTTTATTGTTTAACGGTAGGAGTTGGAAACACTAATATAAGTAAATGAAGAAGATGTAATAGTCATGTCCAAACGTAACCATAATTCATAAGTCGTAAATCGTTGACCACAAAATGCATTTAATAAAGTCAAGACAAACCCGGTCAAAATACACATGCTGGAATTTGGTCAAACAAAAACAAAAGAGCATTTTTAAGGTGCGAATATAGTTTTAACCATCCAATGTATCGCACAATAAATAATTAGATTGTGAGCTGAGTGGAAATCATCTAATTAGTTTCCATTAAAAGTTTATTAAAATAAAATTAAATTTTCCATAAAAGCTAAAAACATATAAATTCCAATTTAAATATAAGTTTTTTTTGAACGACAACCGAAGCTGAAAAAAGAAGATTAAACGGTTCGAAAACAAAAAATTTACAACATAGCAGTAATGTTAAAGTCAACCCATTCATTCCACCCCACTGACAGACCCTTCGCCCGATTCTTCAGCCACAAAAAGGACTTTTCTTTTATCGAGTCAACAATAATCTGTTGTCGTTGAATTCTTTGTCATTGTGTGCGAGTCAAAGTCTCCACATACCCGCCATAGTCACCAAATGAACCAAATGCTTCTATTTCTTTGATCCAATTTGTGAAAAGACGTGGCACATTAATTGATGAACCGAAACCAGTCGCAGTCAACCGAAATTTTGAGCCACCTTACTATGTTCCACCAAACCGCTTTAGCCCAGAGGCAAGACACGAGGAGGTGGTCACTCGACTCTTCTTTGATGCCCCACCTACTACTTTTTGTTGAAAACTTTTTTCATCATTCTCCCATATCCATGTGTCTATCCCTCTATTGAGTTGTACAAGCTGCAAAATCCCCAATAGAGAACCTATTTCCTGTGATATTTATGTCTGGTTCGATAAGTCAACGTGCCGACCGGGTCTTGACCCGTAAGAGTTACACCGTGGGCAACGAACTTAAATCCACTTAACTAGTTTAACTGGTAAATTACGAACAATATGAGAAACGGATCATAATTATGATCATGAGCGGGATTATGTCATTGTGCGGGTACATGGACCGGATGAGACGGGTATATTCGTCTCTCCATTTGTTGCACATACATTCGAGCTATGACACTTGTCAACATGCACTTTTGCATGTGTGCCTATTGGACATGCAAGGAATCTCGGACATTTGGCATGCATGCAATAATCCACCAATGATCATGCATGCAAAGCATCTCATATGGCTATAAAAGGAGGGTATTGGGTCTTGTCCTCTTTTGAGGAAGAACTTGGAGAAAACAAGAATTACTCTCAACACACACACACCCACAACGGCCAGCACCGTCGCCGCCAGCCAGCCCGCCGCCGCCACCGCCGCCGGGCCACCTTGCCGCCGCCGCTGTTCCCGGTCCCGTCGCCGCTGCCACGTGTACCGCCGGCCACCACCGCCGCTACTCGACCCGTTCCCGTGTTTCGCCAGTTCGTTAACTAGCACTTGTTCGTTGAACCTGGTGTCTCGACCGGTTAGTCACCAACCGAGGTATATCTTTCTCATCGCTAGTTAGATGTTTTTTATTACTGTACTCGTATTTGCATGTAACCGGATCCTGTCGGGTTTCGTTTATTGTTGATCACTTGTTTATTTTTCCGCTGCGTTTATTAATTAACTTGCTTGATTAATTGACTATTATTTATTGATCCGGGTTTCATAAATAAAATTATAAATGATCACCATGGAAACCCAATAGTGGTATCAGAGCCTTGGTTACAACATACGAGTCGGTACCGGTCTTTTAACCGGAAATAAAACATAAACTTTAATTATTTTAAAGTTTCTGATCTATATGATTTTAAGGGCAACTTTATTTTTTGGTCAATTTTTTATTTGTTTTGCTTGACCAAAACATTACCCGGATTATTTTGTGATTGTTAGGAAATATGTAAATCTGGCCCGACCTTGTTTTGTGGTTGCATATTTTATTCGGTTTTTTAATTATATTTTATGGCCATCTAGATGGTTCAAAGTTGTAATAGATAGGGTTTCTTCCTTTATTGTATTTTGTAAATATTGTAATAAACGAAGACACGGAGACAAAACCAAGGACGCTAAACAGGAGTCATGAAGTCAGTGGGAGTTGCTCGAGACGACTGGATGCACTCAAGTCCATCCTTGTGGTTGTTTGTGTGTTGTGACCCCGTGAGCCGTTTGATCTTGCTATTAGGCTCTAGCAAGATCGAACAATTTTTGGCCATACATGTTTACATATTTATCTTGCTATTGTGGTTGCTTTTATCTTATAAGTTGTTATAACATAACCAACCTAAATACCAACATGATTTTAAAAGGAGTTTTAAAATATTAAAACAATCACATTATAACAAGTTCTAAATTGTTTTACAACTTGTTAAAACTTTATTATAAAACAAAGGTTGTTTTCAAAAAACAAACTAATAACCAATTAAGTTTTGCAAAATTCAATTTTCCAAAACTATTAATAGTTTTCTATTAACTTAAAATTGGTTATTTCAAGTCGCGACAAATTTAGTTTTAATAGGATATTTAAAACTAAGTGTCCTGAGAGATGAAAGGGTTCATCAAGATGTCACGATTAAAATACTAAAATTGGCTCTCACGACCCTATTTGGTAAAAATTTAAATTAACCCATAATTAAAATCAATGGTCGATGCCATCCTACTACTAGTAACACTTGGGGCATAATGCTAACCATCAGTGTTGGAGCCACAACACAACACTTGGTGTCTAGTTTATCCTTCCAAGGTGCAAGGGCTTCGTCGACACATCCGACCCTTCCACATGTGACCGTTTTAGGACGACTATTACTTTTCTTCTCGTGTTACGTGCTACAGCTGTCTCGAGAACAAAAGTGGCATAGATGAGGCTAAACGTATCAATGCATAGACAAGAGTTGTCTTAGCGGCCTCATACCCGAGAGTTGTGCTCTTCTCACAATTGACAATCGTTCTCAGTCCGCTTGAACCCCTTGCTAATGTTGCGTGCTACAGCTGCCTTTAGAAAGAGCTTCTAACCGGATTCTCATTCCTTGTTCTAATTACTGTAATGGGTCATTAATTAAATAAGGAAATATACATCGAAAATACTAATTAAATTACTTGTTTATATAATAGATGTCTAAAGAAAACAACTCCTTCATTCTCAAGTCTATACTTGAAAAGGAAAAATTGAATAACACCAACTTTCTCGATTAGCACCGCAATCTGAGAATAATTCTCAAGATGGCGAAAAAGCTATGTATCTTAGATGGCCCAGTCCCTACCGAGCTAGCAAGTAATACTACTGCTGCTCGCAAGGCACTGGAAAAACATAACGAGGATGCCATTGAGGTAGCCTGCCTTATGCAAGCCACCATGTCTCCTGAACTTCAGAAGAACATGGAAGATAAAGATGCTTTGACATGATCCAGCAACTGAAAGGCATGTTTCAGAAACAAGCCCGACAGGAGCAGTATGACACCATGAAACAGCTCATAAAGCTGTAAAGTGCTGGAAGGATCATATGCTTAAGATGAAAGGATACATTGACCAAATGAACAAACTTGGTTATCCCCTGCAAGAGCAATTGCAGCAGACTTCATCTTGAACTCTTCCCCTAGCTCATATGACGAGTTCATTATGAATTATAATATGAATGCGTGGGTAAAGACTGTGCCTGAGCTACATGGTATGCTCAAAACGGCCAAGATGAACATACCACATAAAACCAACCAAGTTCTAATGGTCAAGTCTGGTGGTGTTAAGAAGCCAACAACAAGAAAAGAGATCATAAGAGCAAAAGCAAGAGAAAGGATGTTGTTGCTGCCAGATATGCCACCAACAACGTTCTAGCCAAGCTGAAAATGAACAATGGCCAATAACATTGGCACTTCTTCTAGTATTCTCATTTATGTTATTGAACTTTTCACTGTTCTAGCAACACATAGGTATTTGATACCAGATGTGGTTATCACATCGTTAGTGTCTTGCAAGAACCTGAAAAGTGGAAGAAACTGAAACAAGGCGACATGGAATTCATAGTTGATGATGGAAAGAGAGTTCTAGTTCTGGCAACTGGAACATTTTTGTTTTTCATGTCCTTCTGGCCTTGTAGTTACTTTAAATAACTGTTTTTTGAATCTGGTTTAACCAGAAACACTATTTCAGTTTCTTCGCTATTTGAACAAGGATTCAAGTACGTTCTAATGGAATTTCCATTTCTACCTACTTGAAGAAGTTTTATTTTGAGGCTAGACCTCGAAGTGGTATTGATGTTCAAATAAATAATAACATATATCATCTTTCTAAGCGTCACAAAGCTGGTATAAATGAAACGTAATTTTGGCATTGTAGACTTGGCCACATAAGTAAGACACGCATAAAACAGGTCCAGTCTGAGGAGATTCTTGAATCCGCTAGACCGGACTCCTTTGATGATTGCGAATCTTGCTTAGCTGGAAAACTCACAAAGCACCCCTTTACCGGTGTTGGTGAACGGGCCAATGGTCTTCTAGTACTCACTCACACTGATGTATGTGGCCCTTGCAGAATCACGACTAGAAACCATGAAGGATACTTCGTTACTTTTATCGACGATTATAGTCGATATGCTTTTGTTTATATTATGAAACATAAGCACGAAACTTTTGAAAAGTTCAAAGAATTTCAAAACGAAGTAGTAAACCAGCTTGCTAGAAAGATAAAAGTACTTCGATCAGATCGAGTTGGTGAATACCTTAGCTTGAAATTTCTCGATCATCAAAGGAACGTGGAATAGTTCCACAACCCACTCCACCAACCACACCCCAACTTAATGGCGTGAGTGAAAGGAGAAATCGAACCCTACTTAATATGGTTCGAACGATGATATGTAGAATTAACTTGCCTCACTTATTTTGAAGTCACGCTCTTATGATCGTTGCCCACATTGTCAATTCAGCTCCGACTAAAAGGGTAAACAAAACACCATATGAGATATGGCATGGGCGTAAACCCGATTTGGAATACCTTAGAGTATGGGGATATTAAGCATACATCACAAGTGATCCTGATGATAAGCCCGATCCTCGAGGCGAAAAGTAGTTTTTGTCAGATACTATAAAAGGCGGATATTATTTCTACCATCCTAATGCAAATGTGATTTCCATCAAACGGAAGGGACAATTTCTCGATGAAAAACTCCTTAATCGAGAAACTGGAAATAATATTGTTGGTCTTGAAGAAATTTGAGAACCACAAACAACCGCTAATTGTAACATTCGTCGAAAAACGGGTTTTCAAAACCCGCTTCGTTTATTTATCAAATATCCAGTTATAAAATTCGTTGCGTATTTATGGTTGATATTAATTTTAAACGATACATAATTAATAAATATATTAGAATTTTAAAACCATAATTTATAAATAATAATAAATAGTGAGAAAAAATAAAATGGGGACGCCGGGTTTCGAACCCGGGTCACCCACAAACCCAAACACACAACACACCACTCCGCCACACACTGCTGTTGTGATAATCAAGGAAACAAATAACATATAATAAAACTAGAAAATCAAATCCAGTAATCAGCGCGACCAGACTAGTCGTCACCGGAAAATCCGGCAATCCGCGATTTTGGCCAAATCCGTTTTGACTAAACCGCACAAATTGATGTCGACGTCGGTTATAACCGTTGCCGACAATCAATTTCGGTCATAACTGCCGGAAAGTCTTTAATCGCGAATCAAGACTAAATTCAAACACAATTCATTCAGTTCTTCACTATAAATACCCACTCAATCTTCTGGAAATCCTTTCGCTCAGAACCGTGCACTTTTTCGAAGCTTTAGCACGTCGCCGGAGATAATCTGCATTCGCCGGACTTTCACCGGAAAACCGAGACTTACTTCAAATCGGTAAAATTCTCGACTCTTTCATTTGTAATCCATTATTCGGCATGTATTAACCTAAATCGTTCAACCAGAATCTGTTTCAGACAACGTTGCCGGAAATTCCAACGTTCACCGAAAAATCACTGAAAATCCGAAGTCTCACTGTCGATCGGTACAATCATCTAAACCCTCTTGATATCTCTTGTTTAGTAACTTAATTGCACAACACATTGATCAAAACTGTTAATCGATTCACTCAGCCGGAAGTCACCAATCAGAGCCGAGGACTCTTGCCGTAAATCTGAGAAAACATTCTGTTTCGGTACATTTTATTCCGTAATCCTCTTTATCCATTTCATTCCAACCAATTATACGTTTCGATGACCGATTTAAACAGAACAGCCGGACTTCACTGTTCTGTTTCTTTGTAAACGAAGAAGATGAAATCGATTATAGGCATAAATATAATTAAAACTGGATATTCGAACGGGTTAGACACACAGTCCAGCGGTGGACTGTGTGCACAAACAATACACACGTCCCGGGTTCGAATCGCACGCGTTACCGACTTTCAGAAATAAAACCAACATTTTTAAAACTTAATCAAATCAAGTCCCAGAATGTTTATAAGAGTAATATAATCCGTAAGATAAACAGATTAGACACAGCCCAACTGGTTAGGCTGTGCGCACTCGAACCAAAGGACCCGAGTTCGATTCTGGGTCCCTTCAACCGGTTCGGCCATATAAATCATTTTTAATAAAAAATCAAATAAGTTTAAAATTAATTAGTATATAAATATAATTAAAACAGAGAACATTTCGGGTTAGACACGTAGCTCAGTTGGTAGAGCTGCGTGCACGTATACGAGAGGTCCCGAGTTCGAACCTCACTCAGCGCATATAAATACACAGTCCGACCGGTCAACGGTCAACGGTAAAAAAAAGTCAAATTTTTTTATTTCTTTTTATTTATTTATTTAATTAGAAAATTATTTAAAAATACTTAAAAATAAGATTTTTAAAGTTAGAAAATTTCCTTAAACTCACAAAAATAAATCTAAAAATCCCATTAAGAGTATGAATTAAAAGTATTAATCTCAAATAAAATTCATTTATTTACCGAATCATTCCGTTATTATTTTAGGTTAGTTTCTCATCGATCAAATCCTAGAATTCGTGCGCATCCAACGTCATCACAGAACGCACCCAATGCGAGTGAATCTCTACCAATTCCCCGTTTTAATCATGTTTTGGGTGTATCATGTGTCGTTTAATTCTTTATTATATCTAAACACTTGTGCATACATCATATCCGTCATCAAATGTGTATCAAATGTGTATCAATTGTTGTGTGAATTATATGTAGTTTGGATTTATCATTTTCAGTGCACGCATTTCATTAGGCCCATCAGTTCCCCGTGGGAGATGGGTTGAGCATCAGGTGCCTCATAAGATCGGCTCCGTTTGATTGAGCCTTGATCTCACATTCATCATCATTCATATCATGTACTCATTCAAAGTGGTTTGTGTTTGTTTATTTATATATGTTTGCTCACATGTGATTATTGCACAAATTTTCCATATTAGATAAAACAAGAAATTAATAACAATGATTTATCAAGGTTCACTCGCCAACTTTTGTTGACCCAAAATATCCTCCGTTTTACACATGATACAGGTGATCCAGCTGAGGCAAGAAACACATTGGAAGGCCTAGAAGAATAAACCAGTTTAAGTTTTGGATTATTTACATAGTTTCATTTCCTTGTAATTGTATGAATTTTGATTTGGATATTTAAGTTGTAATTTGAATTTAATAAATATGAAACATTTTAGTAAACATCATGAGCTTTGGTGATAACCCAATTATGCCCCGACTTTTATTCCGCTGCGGGTCGGGTGTAACACTAATGACGTCGGACCGTCTGATCAACAAGTAGTTGTTGCCTATGAATCAGACATAAACATAAACGTTCGCATAAGTAGGAGAATTCGCAAAGAACCTGATAGATACCTTTGGCATCTAAATGGTCCCGAAGTCTTATTAGTAGTTGAGTCTAATGACGAACCTGCTAACTACAAATATGCTATCTCAGATCCAGAATTTGGGAAATGGCAAGAAGCCATGAACGTTGAAATGCAATCTATGCATAACAATCAAGTATGGGACTTGGTTAAGCTACCCCCCGATTGTCGGGCAGTAGGGAGCAATGGATTTTCAAGAGAAAAACCGATATGCATGGAAATGCCCACACCTATAAATCATAGCTAGTTGTGAAGGGTTTCACTCAAACTCAAAGTATTGACTTTAATGAGACATGCTCGCCCGTTGGTATGATTAAATCAATCAGGATATTGCTTGCTATAGCTCCGTACTATGATTACGGAATATGGCAAATGGATGTCAAAACTGCTTTTCTTAATGGACATCTCTCTAAAGATGTCTATATGGTTCAGCCTGAAGGTTTTGTCGATCCAAAATATCCAACTAAGGTGTGCAAACTAAATAAGTCCATTTATGGACTCAAGCAAGCATCTCATGGCTGGAATCTTCGTTTTGACCAGAAGACCAAAGAGTTTGGTTTTGTCAAGAATGAAGAGGAGCCTTGTTCACAGAAAGGCTAGTGGGAGCACCATATCATTCCTCATCTTGTATGCGGATGATATACTAATCATTTGGAAACAACATCCCTATGCTTAATGAGGTTAAACACTATTTGGGATCTTGCTTCACAATGAAAGATCTTGAAGAAGCTGCTTACATTTTAGAATCAAGATCTATAGAGATAGATCTAAGCGGCTTCTAGGGCTAAGTTAAAGTACTTACATAGATGAAATGATGACACGCTTCAAAATGGAAAACACCAAGAAAGGAGGTGTTCCTATGACTAAAGGAACCGTGTTGAACAAATCGCAACTCCTTCAACGGACATTGAAATTAAGCAAATGGAAGCAGTTCCATATGCTTCAGCGATTGGTTCTATCATGCATGTTATGTACTAGACTTGACGTCGAACATTCTGAGGTACTTGAGAAGAACCAAAGATATGTTCTTGGTGATTGGAGGAGTGGAAGAAGAGCTCACTGTAAGGTGTTACACTGATGCTAGCTTCCAAAGTGACCGAGGTGATGCTCGCTCACAATCAGGATTCGTATTCACTCTCAATGGAGGAGCTGATTGTTGGAAAAGCTCCAAACAGAGTGTAGTGGTGGATTTAACCACTGAATCCGAATATATTGCTCCATCCGATGCTGCAAAAGAAGCTGCTTGGATGAAGGAGTTCATCACCGACCTTAATGTGGTTTCGAATATTCAAAACCAATCAAGGTGTCCTGTGATAACATAGAAGCTATTGCTCAAACCAAGGAGCCCATATCTCATCACAGGGCCAAGCACATTCTAAGAAAGTTCCACTATATATGGGAAATACTGGAACAAGGAGACATCTTAATAAGCAAATTAGACACAGATCAAAACCTAGCAGACCGGTTCACTAAACCGATAACTCAGGACAAGCATAACCAACATAGGAATGATATCGGTCTTAGATTAGCTAGCCATTTGTTTTGATTTAGTATTTGGATGTATGAACATTCAAACAGTTGTACCTTTTAAATTCACCTTTGATTTACTAGTTAAATGCAAAGCTTGAATCTTACAACTGTGTTCGATTTTAATACATTTAATCCATGAGTCTTGTATTCTAAATTATCTGTAGTCGGTCAGTCTCGTGGGAACGACTCTGAATTAAGACTATTCTGACTTTGGACTCAAGGAGTTGACTTCCAAACTCACAGACCTCATTATGAATGACGTTGGATGTAACTCGCATCAAATCATCTTCATGGATCTTAGTCTTAAGATGTATTTGATTTTGGTATACTCATTTAGTATCCTCTGACCTGAGATACATACTAGAACTGTCATTTACTAAAGGCTATTCTTTGATCAGTGTCAATCGCTGTCGCGTAACTGTCAGTCATAAAGGCATTGGTTGGGGGTAGTTATGAAGTTCAGTGGGAGTTGTATGTAGTCAAGATGGGATTCTGTACTCTTACAATATATGTGACAGTTAGACATCTGGGCGCCCTCGTTGATTCAAACTGGTGAAGTGTAAGGCCTTACCCAAACTTACTGTGTGTTTGATTGGACCACTTTGATTCTTGAACCAGAACGATAATGATTGAACGCCATGTGAGATTGAATCTGATCCATGTCTCATTGTTCAATTGATGTCTTTTATAGAAAGGATAGATAGCAACGATTACCATAAGTCTACTATCTTCAAGTAGCAAGCCGTTGCTAAAAGGAAGATACATTGGTTAGTGACTTTAAAGTGTCATGACCTGTTGGGGGCAGCTATGTGTAGCTAGAGCACCGCTGGCTGTCTGCTTTGAGATCTTATCAGAGACTGTCCAAGTGGGAGCTGTTGGATATTTATGTCCAGTTCGATAAGTCAACGCTGCCGACCGGGTCTTGACCCGTAAGAGTTACACCGTGGGCAACGAACTCTAATCCACTTAACTAGTTTAACTCGTAAATTACGAACAATATGCGAAACGGATCATAATTATGATCATGAGCGGGATTATGTCATTGTTGCGGGTACATGGATCGGATGAGACGGGTATATTCGTCCGCCATTTGTTGCACATATACTCGAGCTATGACACTTGTCACACATGCACTTTTGCATGTGTGCCTATTGGACATGCAAGGAATCTCGGACATTTGGCATGCATGCAAGAATCCACCAATGATCATGCATGCAAAGTATCTCCATATGGTTATAAAAGGAGGGTATTGGGTCTTGTTGTGTTTGAGGAAGAACTTGGAGAAAACAAGAATTACTCTCAACACACACACCCACAACCGGCCAGCATCGTCGCCGCCAGCCAGCCCGCCGCCGCCACCGCCGCCGGCCACCCTGCCGCCGCCGCTGTTCCCGGTCCCCGTCGTCGCTGCCACGTGCACCGCGGGCCACCCTGCCGCCGCTGTTCCCGGTCCCCGTCGCCGCTGCCACGTGCACCGCCGGCCACCACCGCCGCTACTCGACCCGTTCCCGTGTTTCGCCAGTTCGTTAACTAGCACTTGTTCGTTGAACCTCAGTGTCTCGACCGGTTAGTCACTAACCGAGGTATATCTTTCTCATCGGTAGTTAGATGTTTTTTATTACTGTACTCGTATTTGCATGTAACCGGATCCTGTCGGGTTTCGTTTATTGTTGATCACTTGTTTTTTTTCCGCTGCGTTTTATTAATTAACTCGCTTGATTAATTGACTATTATTTATGGAACCGGGTATTGATAAATAAAATTATAAATGATCACAATCGAAATCCAAGCCCTTGGGTTTTTTAGCCACCCCAATTCCATTGGTAGGTGCATAAAAAGCTAAAAAACATATAAATCCCAATTTAAATATGAGCTAATGTGGGATATCACCCATTTGTTAGTGTCACATACGTCTTTGATGGAAGATCACATGCTTAAACTTGGCAAATAGATAGTTTAGAAGAATTATTGGTATAATATTTGTTGTTATTTTTTTTTATTGAAAATGAATTTAGTTGTTGTCTAATTTAAATTCAATCACGTCTTAACACAACTCAAAACATTTGTTTGCATGAGGAGCCCCCTCTCACCTCATTAAAATGTTGAGAAACTCATCGAAAATTTAGGATCTCTCACCCAGCTAGGCACAAACGCCTTCATTGGAGGTGCTCTAAACGGATTAAGAGGTAGTCACATGGGTTCACATAATTTTGTTAAAGAATTGAAATTTAAAATTTCGGATTTTCAGTTAGATTCATCAAGGGTATTCGGGATTGAGTTTGAAAATGACTTATTAATTTATTGATTTTTTCAAGAAACAATAAGTTAATAAAGTGTTTTGCTTTAATAAAAGTCATTTTTGTTTTGGCCTTTCTGAAAATAAGTAAAAAATCGTTTTTCAAAAGCCATAAAAATGTGCCTTTTTAAATGGCTTTTGTATACTTTTCCTACCACAAAAGCTAATTCAAACATTAAATTATTTTTTTTTGAAAAAGTTATAAGTCAATAAACACTTTTAGAGTTAAATAAGCAATCCCAAACACCCTCTTCAATTTAAAAAAATTGTGATGTGTTTAGTTGATAAAAGCAATCATATTTAGTAATATTCTTTACAAAATGAATGCGGTGGTGTTGGGCGATGGTAGGCGCATACGAAATGGTAGCCCTCTAATGATGGTGGTGTTGTGCTTGGAAGTGGTAGATTGGGTGATAAGGTTAAGGTTTCGTACACAGTTCTTAATAAAAACGGTTAAATGCAACATAAACAAAACATGTACGTCGCCCATCAGGAGTCCATATGCAAACTAAATGGAAAAGAATCACAATCATAATGTATTTAGATAAATATATTATAATTCAATCAACCTAGATAAATAAATTATAATTATATAATTAATTCCTTTTAATTAATCTAAATAAATAATCAAAGGTTGTTAATATTAATCAAAATAATTAAATAACTCCTTATTTAGGGTATGTTTGACATGCAGCTTTTAGTAGCTTCTATTTTTAAGCTTTTAAGAAAAAGTTCATACTCAATAAAAACCTTTTTTGGTTGAAGGAGCTTAAAACTTTTAGGTTAGGAGTTTGAAGCTTTTGATTGAACGCTCCTACTAGTAGTGTTTAGAAAGAGCTGCAAGCTTTTAGGGAAAAAATGACTATTTTAACCTCTATAGATAATGAATTTTTTAATGCACCAACCTTTAATTTTTTTTTTCTAAAGATAACAAAAAATCAACTTTAAAATTTTGTCAATGACTATGTTTTATTTAATTGAAATTGACCATCTTTTATTTATTTGAGAAAGGACTTATATATGTATATGTGTGTGTGACTAGTATTATGTTTTTTTAGTTATGTCCATTTTGGTTATTTTATACATTTTATTAAAAGCTACAACTACTGTACTAAACACCTAAATATATCTACAAAACTACAGCTACCAGCTATAGCTACCAACCTCCAGACAACAACTACTTTTGCCAAACATACCCTTAATATCCATTCATTAATCTCCTTAACTATTATAACTTCACAAGTAATAACAATCAACACCGAGATTCGATTATTCTCCAATAATCAGCACCATTAAGTGCATTTTGTGTTAGATTGTTTAACCACTAAACAATCCTTACTTAGTTGTCACTCTCGGCGTAACCCTTAGTTTGTACCTTGGTAGCAATATTGTCGAATGTCGTTACTTGGGCATGCTGTTCTAACAGATAATGGGTGTAACATTATGATGGGCGTGGCATACCTGGAGGTGGTGGTAGCGGACAACAGTGGTGGCATTGTGATGATGGTGGCGGTGACAACTAGGCGACATTTGATGTTGTGGTGGTTGTCGTGTTAATCTTTAATGATGGAGAGGGAACATTTTAATTTCTTTATTTGATTATTATTATTTACTATTTAAAAGAAATATTGAATTGTCGAAGAATTTCACACAACTCATTTCTATTTCATTTGTCTTTATTGTCCAACCAAACACGCTCTTTCAATTCTAGATATTAGCTACAACATGTTAAGACATAAACGTTAAAGTGTTCCGATTACATAATTTTAACGGTGTTTGGGTTAGGGTTAATATTCTAAACACATATTAAAATATGGGTCTAGTTGATTTAAACATTTCAACCCGTTAACCTGATATTATTAACACGCTTAATATTCCGTATTATTGACATTGTCTACTCATTTAACACGTGACTTTTCAAAGGACGAATGCAACTAGAGAGGAAAATATACTGCAAAGAGAAAGTACATGAAAAGGACAATCAATTAGATGTCATCCCGTTACTATAGGCGGCTTTTTTTTCCGTCAATTATATTACTTGCACAATTTGTTTACTTTGCCTTCTAAAAATGGTCAATTTTTTTTCTTGAATCTGTTTTAATTCCAAGTATGACCATAACAAAAATATGGGTCAGTTCATAATTTCTAAAAACTATTTTTTTGACATTAAATAACTATGTATAAACAAAAAAAATATCATCCAAGGTCATTGACACACATACGATTAGTCAATTACTTTTGTTAAAAAGGAAAAAAAGTGTTTCTATAATTTTCTTATAATTTTCAATTAGTTCTTTTTTCTGTTTTATGTTAAATAAAACTTAAGTTACTTCTATAATAAATATACTAATTTATAAAACTGGCCATTTTATTCGTTATGCAACGAATCAAATTTTATATTCAGCAATTACCAAGTAAACCTCCTTAGGACTAATTCACTGAATTCACATTCACCAGTATTTGTACGTATCTTCAGAAAATTGTAGGAATTTAGGAAACATATTTTTTTGACTAAAAGAAACTAATTATGTAAACTAGTTTAAACCATAGCCACATATATTAAATTAATTAACAAAAATATACAGAATCCAAATAAAATATTTTTACTTGCATGGTAGAGAAAATTGATGTATAGCATGAACCTTACTATATTTTTTAACCTCCCACTAACCATGGCCACCCAGGTATATCCATAGTTTAGCTTTGCTGGCGCTCGCGAACAATATCGGTAATTCGACTCGTCATCAATTCTAAAAGAAACTTACCCGTTGAAAATCCACTGTGATAAAACCCTTAGCTTGCGTATAATATTTTGTTACGAAAGAGACTCCAATCAGCGACCTAAGAGAAAAGGTTACTTGGTATCGCTAGAGCATTGTCCCTTTGCTAATCTTACTATTTCAATCGTTAAGATTAAGATGATAGCAAATCGTACATGATAAAATTTATAAACGACTGAAGTGATGGCTTAAGACTGAGATGATAGCAAATCGTAAATAATAAAATTTATAAATGATGGAAATGATGGCTTCAATGTTTTATGTAATTATGTGCAATGATGCATATATACACACATATAATGTGTAATTATAATTATAACTTGTAATAATACAAAGACAACACCTGTCTAAAATACACGTGTTATGTTATTGATGCTTTCTACCCTGGTTAATGAAACCTTAGTTTTACAATAACCCTCCACACACACACATATTATATATAAACACACACATATATATATATATATATATTACAAGAACCAACCCCCTCTCTCTCTATATATATACAAACTCGTGTATTACACAAATTAAATAAATGTAATTTTTAAACTAAATAATATAATAATATATATTTAAAAACCTTGTTTATTACATGAATTGAATAAATTAACTTTTATATATTAAGTACTAAAAAAATTATATATTTAAGAACCTCTATGTATTGTACGGATTGAATAAATGTAATTTTAGATACCGAATAATAATAAAAATATATATTTGAAAACATTGTGTATTACACGGATCGAACAAATGTAATTTGGTATACTAAATAATAAAAAGCTATATCTTAAAAAAAACTCATGTATTGTATGAGTTGAATAAATCTAATTTTATATACAAAATAATAATAAAATTTTATATCTTTAAAAACCCCGTGTATTACACAGGTTGAATAAATGTCATTTTGTATAGTAATAATAAAAAAAGTTATATCTTTAAAAAACCTTGTGTATTACACGGGTTGAATAAATGTAATTCTATATACTAAATTATAAAAGTTATATCTTAAAAAAAACTAACGGATATACTCGATACATGATGGATGAGGTGATTACGAAGATGGTTCTTGAAAAGATGATAAGTTATTCAAGAAGCAAATCAGCAGTCATTTGAGTGATAAAAAGTTTGTACAAATTATGACGATTTGATTATAAATTTGTATAATAAAATCAATATAATATTTTTTAAATAATGAAAATAAAAATAATAATATATTAATACAAAGTTTGGTTTTCATGATAAATAACTTGTATTTAAAAAACATCTTAAATTAATAATTTAAATTTAAGGATAATATTTTATAAAAAATAGAAAATCAAATAGAAAAAATTTAATATTTATTTAATTAATATAAGATAACTATAAAAGAAAGACTGGAAAATTAAAGCGTAGATGTCTTCAATAAACGATATATGTAACATACTGATTTAATATATTATATAGTATAGAGTATAGACATAGATATAAATACAAATGTATGTCACATATTATTTAATTTATTATATAATATATATAGATATAAATATAGATTTAAAGATGTATACGGACGAAATAATAGAACTTAAGTGTTGAAATTGTATAAATTTTAAATTATTTTTCCACACACAAATGGTCAAATTCCACCACGAGAAATAAATTCCTAGGTCCAAACGCGTTTTGGTGGTTCTTCAACATTTATCATTTTACGCCCTCAACTTTCTTCTGTATATATATAACTCCTCAATTCACTTACTTTCTTCTACAAACTCACACCTCTATACATCTCATCATCTCTCATACACCGGAAACTCTTACCGTTACCGTTAACTAATGGCTGAGTTAAACGGAGGAGGCCAGTACACCGACTTCCCGGCTGTACCGACACACGGAGGCCAGTTCGTTAGGTACAACATATTCGGTAACGAGTTTGAGATCACATCAAAATATCATCCTCCTATCATGCCTATTGGTCGTGGTGCTTATGGGATTGTTTGGTATGTTATTTCTTATTGCTCTTTGTGGCCGTTTGGCGGTTTTGTATTGTTTGTTAGGATTGATTATGATTTGAGGTTTTGGTTATGGCTGTGATCAGCTCGATGCTGAACTCGGAGACGAATGAGATGGTTGCCATGAAGAAGATCATGAATGCTTTTGATAATTATATGGATGCTAAGCGAACGCTTCGCGAGATTAAGCTTATGCGACATTTGGATCATGAGAATGTGAGTTCTTGATGCATGATTTCATCGTCTAGCTAACAGAAACTCACATGCTGGAGCTCGGCTCGTTTTAACTTAAAGTCTTGAATTTTAAGTGTGTGTATATATATATATATATATTATTAATTATTTTATCCAAATATTATACATAAAACAATTGTTGTTATTATTATTATCACTATTAGGCCCTTACTATTATTGCTATTAGATAAAAGCTCATTTAGGCTCGCAAATCAGCTCGAGCTCGTTCAACAAATGAGTCTCAGTGCTCATTAAGCTCGGCTCTATTTGAGTTTTAAACGAGCTGATGTCCAGTGGCTCACGTGCGGCTCGGTTGCAGAAATTTCTAACCTGTAAAATTCTTATGAAAACATTCTTTTCAGTGGATTTTGTTTGGAACTTAGAGCTTAAAGCTAATAATATAAATAATCATTGATATTCATACATGTCATTGATTATGAAGTTAGACCCTAATGTTAAGAATTTTGTTTATATTGGCTAATATCTATGAACAATCTTATAGATGAACTGGATTATAGTATGACTAGTAATGATCAAAATTTGAATGTAATTCAGGTCATAGCTATAAGAGATGTAGTCCCTCCGCCTGTACGTAGAGAATTCTCGGACGTTTACATAGCCACTGAGCTAATGGACACCGATCTTCACCAAATCATCCGGTCAAATCAAAACTTATCCGAGGAACATTGTCAGGTATTCTTACTTATGATCAACAAATGAACAATCTATAACGTATAAAAAGCGACGTTCTAATTATTTTCGCAATGCTTGCAGTACTTCTTATATCAACTTTTAAGAGGCTTGAAATACATTCACTCGGCTAAAGTCATTCATAGAGACCTTAAGCCTAGCAACTTGTTGCTAAATGCAAACTGTGACTTGAAGATTTGCGATTTTGGACTTGCGCGACCAAATGCAGATAACGACTTTATGACTGAGTATGTTGTCACAAGATGGTATAGAGCACCTGAACTGCTGCTTAACTCTTCGGACTATTCGGCTGCTATTGATGTCTGGTCTGTTGGCTGCATTTATATGGAACTTATGAACAGAAAGCCTTTGTTTCCTGGTAAAGATCATGTGCATCAAATGAGACTATTAACCGAGGTACATTATTTATATTGCTTTTAACATTTTATTATTTTATTATTTTTTTTCTTTTTATACATAACATTATTTTTTTCAACATTTTATTATTATTTTTTATTTTTTATATAGCAATATTTTAACACATTTGAGTATGCCAAATCTATTTCTAATTAAATTTAATATTTATTTCCAGCTTTTAGGTACTCCTTCTGAATCTGATCTTGGGTTTATCAAGAATGAGGATGCGATAAGATTTATTGGTCAGCTTCCCCGACATCCCAGGAAATCGTTACCAGATACGTTTCCACATGTTCATCCGTTAGCCATTGATGTAGTTGAGAAAATGTTAACGTTTGATCCAGCCAAACGTATTACAGGTAAATTCCTAGAGTGGAAACGAAACGGTCACGGGTCATTCTTTATGGGTTGGGTTGACACGAAACATTTTTTTTGCCCTTTTGACACTTTCTAGAGTGGAAAACCAAACTACGGGTCAAAATGGGTTATTTTATATAGTTCGGGTTGACAAAATACACCTCGTACCCAAAACCATAATTTCTTTTTTCATAAATTGTTTGCGTGTTAAATATGATTATAGAAGTTATATTATTTCAAATTTAGGAGGTTTTAATGCATCAAAATTATTTGGTGAGGTTCAAACCGTTTTCTTTTTGCTAACCCGTTTGACCTGTTAACCTCTTAAAAACTTAATGCTAGCTTAATTATTTCCATTAAATTTAAATCTAGACCACACAAAAAGGAACTAAAACAATGATCGTAATTGCAGTCGAAGAGGCGCTGGCGCACCCTTATCTTGAACGATTGCACGACATTGAGGATGAACCAATATGTCCAAATCCGTTTTCATTTGATTTTGAGCAACAAGTCTTAGGAGAAGAACAGATCAAAGACTTGATCTACCAGGAGGCATTAGCACACAATCCGGAGTATGCTTAAAAAAACACAACCATAAATCTTAACTTGTACCAAATAAAATATACTAAAATTTTCCATACTCATGAGAAATATGCAACTGAGTTGCAATTATGTTGTATAACTAATCACTGTTATTGTTTTATTTTCTTTTGAATTTTTTTTTGGTTCATCGAAGAAGACAGTCTTCTTCGATGGCGTGTGTGTTGTAGTAACGAGTCATGAGTTTGTAAACTAAAGTATAGGATGTTATACCGGAAGTCTTGATCAAAGCGATGTATACAAAATTGTATTAGTTTGAACAATTATGTTACTTTTTTATATCTTTTTCTGTAAGCAGTGGCGATCTAGAAAATATTTGTAGGGTAACGTTTTACAAAAAATGGTAACGAAATCGAAAAAAAGTCAAAAAAAGGTCAATTTATCCAAAATTTACATTACCGCCGGAGCGTCAAGGGGTAGCGAAGGCTACCCCTGCGTCTAAGGTATGTCCGCCCCTGTCTGTAAGCGAATGTGAATTTGCATATTTTTATGCTATAAAACTTTTGACGTGTATATTTTTTTCTTTATATATTTAAATGGGATTTTTATTATTTAAATTTAATGTTAAACAAACTGTCTAAATCTAAAGCATTTTCTAATGATATAAAGTTTAAACATTTGAAAAATCTGAACAGGGCGAATATTATCACCGATCAAGCCCATTGTGCCTTAAGAGGCCCAACTTTAATGTATCAAGAAACGGGCTTTTTTTAAATATATTGGTAATGGGTTTTTAATGTCAAAGACTGGGCCTCGTGAGGTTAGGGCTTTGAGTTATGGACCAGTGGTAGCTAGAGATGGGCATAATCGGGTTTTATTATTACCCGGAACCGGTTCCAACCCGGAACCGGTTCTGCTCGGATGTCATTGGAACCGGGTATGGTGTGGAACCGGGTCCAGTTCCTACCCGGGTTCACACCCAAGAATATGGAACCGTGTAGAACCGGGTACGGGTATTATGGAACCGGGTATGGTGTGGAACCGGTTCCTGTGTGGAACCGGTTCCTGACAGTCGAAAATCTGATTTTAACTGTTTAGAACCGGTTCCTGACAGTCGAAAATCTGACTTTTACTGTTTAGAACCGGTTCCTGACAGTCGAAAAATCTGACTTTTACTGTTCAGAACCGGTTCCTGATAAAAAAGTTACCATTATAACCGGTTCCTGATAAAAAAGTTACCGTTGGGAACCAGTTCCTGTTCGTCGAAATCGGTTTTTTTATATAAACCCCTCCCTACTTACCATTTCAACTTACAAACTCACCATCATCAACTTACAAACTCACCATCATCAACTTACAAACTCAATCATCTTCTCAAAAATCTTGCAAAATACCTATGGCAAGCAACGAACAAGTTGTTACTGTCTTAGAGACGAAAAGAAACCCAGCTATATGGAAGAATTTTGATCTCTGTTTAATGTCCGACAGCCACGAGATGGCTAGATGCAAAGCTTGCGGAAAATTTATGAAGGCCGCAGCCAACTCAACCCTTAAGAAACACACTGAGCGGCGTTGCCCAGTGACGAAGGCAAAGAAAAATGAGACGGGAGAAGGTTCCGGCACCGGTTCTTCCAATGTTTGATGTAACCCGTTTGGTTTGGTGTTTTAATAAAGTTTGTGTAATGTTTCTTTCTATTGTGTTTGTTATTTTTGTGTTTCTTTCTATCGTTAGTCTCCACTTTTTCGGCTATAACCGGTTCCAAAGGTAACATTATAACGGTATAACCGGTTCCTTCTTGAACTTCATTTCCGGGTACTGATGGAACCGGGTACAAGTGAAACCGGGTACGGGTAGGAACCGGTTACTACCCGAGTCAAATGGTAAAATTGTGGAACCGGGTTGGAACCAACGGGTATTTTGAACCCGGAACCGGTTCTACTTAATATCGGGTAGGAACTGGAACCGGTTCCAGTTCGGTTCTACCGGTTCGGGTTCGGAACCACTGGTAGCCTCCCTGCATGAAACTTGAAAGTAGGGCTGTTCAAAAAGATCGCGGCTCGTAGCTCGTTCGAAAAGAGCTCGAAAATAACTAGCTAAAAAATCGATTTGAAACAACATGAGCCGAGCTAGCTCGATCCAAGCTCGGCTCGGTTCAGTTCATGGCTTAGCTTGTTGGCTCGTTCTTAGGTTTGTTTAACTTCAAGCTCGTGCTCGAGCTAAACTGCCTTGTTTAGTTTTGAGCTTGAGCTCAAATCAACCTGGCTCGACTCGATTACAACCCTACTTGAAAGCGTCATGTGTGCATTATATGCAATCCACGAGCTATGCAAAATATGATGCGATTATGGCATTTATTCCCAAGGTGTTACATGTTGCATATATAAGAATTGGTAAGAAGACTTGATAAATTCAAAATAATCTTTGACTTATGTCAATAACAAAAGAAAACATATTACAAGTTATGAAGATACCGCATCAACAATTTTCTAAATGATAACACGATTAGATAAAATTACATTTGTTCAGAGCTAACTCTCGAACATTTCCAGCACAAAGTTAAAACCCGACCAAGTTGGAGGGTAGTTAAACCATAAGTTTTCACAGATATATAAATATCCCCCTTGTCGGGCGTTGTTGGCCAGGGCGCGTTGAAAATAAAATCAAGGAAAGATGCTAAACATGAGAAATCTTGTGCTGAAAATTAACACGTTTTCATTCCCTTTACTTTTAGTACATTTGGATCCCTTACCCCAGAAGTTATTGGGTTATTGAAAAGAGTTCAGCGGGTCGTGCACAGTAACTCACGTTGTCGAAGAGCCATAGCTTTGTTTTAAGTAGGATCAGTTTGGCCATTCAAAAGGGGGTCACGACGCAGCTTGTTGCCATATCTGTAATTTGGTAATAGCTTTCTAAACTTAAATATAAGAATCCATGGAAAATTTTTTTGACTCACGTTACGTTTTAAATATATGCTATTCGCAACATACAATCTCCGAGTAGAGCATGTTATAGGAATCACACACTACAGGAAACTTGACCCATAGCCGCAAAATAATAAAGGGCTATAGCGACAACTAGGTCTTTTAACCTCTCCCGATGACATGTCATCCTATAAGGTTCATGGTCACAAGTTCTGGAGTATAAGTTCTCATCATCGCCGCTATACATGTGGTGTTCGTACGCCTATTTTCCAACTTAAGACAACTTTTTATGATGTTCGTATGCCTATTTTTCAACTTAAGACAACTTTAATGATGTTCGTATGCCTATTTTCAACATACCCAATTCCAAATCAATTGTAATTAGGTGGATACCGTTGGATTAAATAACTTTACATGCAAATGCAAAATTTAATTCAAAATGTAGTTTTTCTTTTAAATGACATCATACATGATAAGTGGCCTATGTACCTCACTTTCAACCTCTTTTGGTAGGATCAAACTTAATTGTTTCATGCTTACAGAGGAGTTTCATGATACCTTTTAATCGAATAATGCTCTCTTTCAAGTGTATTGACTACAAGAGTACAAGTGCAAAAAAAAACTTGTTCTACGGGAATGTTTGGCAAAAGTGGCTGGTGGTTGAAAACTGACAGCTAATGGTTGAAGTTGGTAGCTGTAGCTTTTTAAATATATTTAAGTGTTTGACAGAATAGTTTAAGATTTTAATAAAATGTATAAAATAACCAAAATGGACATAAAATGACTATGTTTTCAATCGCTCTTGTTAAAATAAAAAGTAAAAGCATTCTTTTTTATTAAAACTTATTATCTTCTATAATAACATTGTAATATAAAATAATTAAATAATAAACAATTTTAAAACATGTATAAAATACAATTAACTAAATATAAATTTAAGGAAATGATTGTGAAATAAAAAATAATTATTAAGTAGGTTGAGCACTCGATATTCATAAATGTTTAAAAAAATAAAACTCATCAGTCATTATTAAAGGAAATAATTATTTTAATAGAGTGACGAAGGTGTATTAGAAAATAATTATTAAAAAAATAATTATTAAAATAGAGTGACAGAGGTGTATTAAAAATTAATTATTAACTAAAATATATAAAAAATTTAAAAAGTTGGTGGATTAAAAAGTTCATTATCTTTATAGGTTAAAATAGTCATTTTCCCTAAATGTTTGTAGCTCCTTCTAAACGCTATTAGTAGGAGCGTTCAAACAAAAGCTTCAAATTCCTAACCTAAAAGTATCAAACTCATTCAACGAAACAAGGCTTTTTATTGATTATGAGCTCTTTCTTAAAAGTTTAAAACTAGAAACTTCTAAATGTTCCATACACGCTAAAAATTTAGAGCGATTAATTCTTACAAACTTAGGTTTCATAATCTCTAGAAAAAGAAGTATGAGAAGATCAAGTGGGAGTAAAACTTTTCACTTGATAATCATTGTATAAACATTATAATTACCTTAAAAGCGAGAAGTTAATGATGACCTCTTCCTCATTGTAATAAGAAGTTAAGATAATCTCTACACAGAAAAGAGAAGAAACATATAGAGTTGTAGACGATCACCATTCATACTAGCTAGTGAAACTATACCTTTGCTTATTGATACGATGTGGTGATCTTCTAGTTTCTGATATCCTATTTGAGATTCATTCGGTGATTGATGATCTAAGTTGTTTGCGATTAAGTTGCCATAGTGATACTAGACTAGATAACAGTATAACCTAAGAACCCCTAAGAGGGGTAGGGGCGCTCCATTAGTGATGGAATTCTATTACTCACAACATCCATCAAGTCCCGCCACGTTATCGAGCTTTATTCCATCACTAGTGATAGATTTTACTAGGGGTGCCCATCACTAGTAATGGTTTTTCATTAATTTTTAAAATTATAAATTAACAATAAAACAATAAAGTTATAAATTTATAAACTTCATTTAAATAAATCCTAAATTACAAACTAAAAAAAACTAAACATTGCAAACTAAAAAAACGTAAAAACCTAAAAAAAGTTTTCGGTTTATAAAAACTAAAAGAACTGTTTTCTGTTTTATAAAATAAAAAAAACAGTTTATGGTTTATAAAAAAACAGTTTACGGTTTATAAAAACTAAAAAAACTGTTTCCTGTTTTATAAAAAAAACAGTTTATGGTTTATAAAAAAAAAAGTTTACGATTTATAAAAACAAAAAAAACAGTTTTCAGTTTTAAAAAACAAAAATAAAATATATAGAGATAAGTTAAAAAAACGTACCAATTGAATGAAGCAAGTGTTAAATTTACTCATTTTTCGGTTCAAATCTCCACACTTTGAAGTCATTTGATCCATGTTTAGCTCGGTCGAACCGAGAAGTTTGGCAAAATGAGATATAACTCGTCTCCAAAACAACTCTCTTCTTTGTTCATTCGAATGTTTTTTGTTTTCGGAGATGTGCAAGTATGCCTTGACCAAGGCGACCTCCTCCTTGCTCCCTAAGGTCTCCGAACAGATGTTGGGACAATTTCAACTGCTTGATCGTCGTCTTCTTCTTCTTTTTCTTTTTGAACCGGTTCACTGTTGTCATCGTCATCAAGTTGTTGTTGTGGTTCGCGGTATGCGTGGGCGAATTGGTGGATGAAATTGTTATCTTCTAGTGGGTCGACGTTGAAACGGTGGGTTTGAAACAGTTGTGTTTTGAAATTGTTGAGGTTGAAGTGGTGGAATGAAAGGTTGTTTTGATACGGTTGTGTTTGAAATGGTGGAAATAGTTGTATTTGAAAGGGTTGGTTGGGAAACGGCTGGGTTTTAAATGGTGGGATTGGGTCGGGTTCGTCTTGTAACCGAAATCTCGCCGAGTCGCCAAGATTAGCTCGAACCTTCGGTCGTACGAGTTTTTTCTTCGAACCCGAACCTCGTTTGCTTAAACCTTCCATTTTAGGTTGGATTGATTTTTTTTGAAGTTTGAAAGATTGTATCTTTTGTGTTGGAATGATTGTATTATTTGGTATTTTAAAAAACTGTATTGTGTGCATATATTGCAAAATCAAAAAAATAAACGGTCAAATTTTTCACACCAACGGTCCTTTTCAATGGTAAAATATTGAAATTCAACACGTGATGATGACAACGCGTCATCTAATTCACGCGTGAACAACACAGGCGGCGGCGGCGTTTCACTATGGAAAACGTGTGAAGAATGGGTCACAACGGGGCGCCCCGGGTCCCCTTAGACTCTTAGATAAGAGGTCTTGGGTTCAACCAGTGACAGAGTTTGACAAAAAAATTTAAGAATGGGAGAGGTGGAAAGTCATGGGACCGATTTTTTTTCATATCACTATGTTTTGGGTTATATGTTCGGGTCAGATATTCGATTCGGGTCAAAAAATAATAACTTCAAATAAAACTACATAATCTTCATTCATTCAAATGACACGATATTACACATAAAACTAAAAAAGCTAAATATTGTTTAACAAAAATAAAGACCAAAATATTTATAATGATGCGAGATAAATTGTAAGTACCTAAACGAAGAATTACAACTCAGCCTGACGAACCTTTAAGATAAATGACAAGCATCTTTAAGATAAAAAAGAACCTTTAACTTTGATTTATATATAAAGTAGTAACAAAATTTACTGAAAGTTTATAAACAATTATAAAAACTTACTAATAGCCTATTCTTCACATTTTTTTAACTAAATATGAAAATATGTATAAATATTTTTAACAATAAACTTGGTAGGGGCAGGGGAATTTTATGCAAAATAATTGGCGGAGAGAACCTATATAATTTTAATTTTTTCAAACAAATAACCGGAAATATTACACTTTAAACTGAAACATTCGAGGGGTGGGTACACCCCCGTCCTTAAAAGCTACGTCCCTAGGTTTAATCCTAGGCAAATAGTAGATTTTGATTAATTAGTATAATTAGAAGTGAGTAAGAATTAAGTAAAGTTGGTCACTAAAAAAGGTACGAAGTTAAGAAGAACAAGAGAGAAAACTAGGGATAAATATTTGGTATCGGGTACCGGTATTGAATTTCTGTACCAAATTATTTTTGAAACTGAATCGGTACCCGTTTTTAGCGTTTTTGACACCGTATCGGTATTCTACTTAATTTTGCCTTAAATGCCGATACCATACCAAACATTTTTAGTAATGGTGCTTAGCTCATCCCTAAAGAAAACAGAATAGACACTTATTTCATTCATATTCAACCGATATATGTAACTCATATGCATCATATATATACATAACGCATGTAAAACTCTAAAGCCCGCAAACATCAAGTTAGTCTTAAAACATCTGCATTCATAACATAAGAATATTCGATGTAATTATATATATATATATATTATAAACCTTTTTTATTGTGATCGACCAATTAGTTGCCGATTTGTTAAACCGTTGATTAACCAAAATCTTCAAAATATCTCATTCTTTTACACGTTATCACGACATCTTGTTGTATAAGGATCCATTGTTTTAATAACTTGAACCAACCATTCCTTCAAGTTCAACTAGTTTCTCTTATTTGAAAAAACAATGTATACCAAAATACGCCGTCTCTGACACACAAACAACACGTGGAAACATACAAAACATGCAACAGAAGACGAGGCTGCTACAAAGCAGCCACCTGTCCCTTACGTGTCGAAAATATTTCCATAATTCCAAAAACACCCCTCACCACCCTATCACCTTCCTACATCAAATTTATAGTCCTCCTCTCAGCCTTTACCATGCTGGCAAACATCCTTCCAGGGCCCCACACCCTTCACTTTTTCTCTCTCTTTAACTTTCTTTAAAAGACAGTATTATATCTACCGATTGGCACCATATCGAAGGTATAATGCATGCACTTATGATGATTCTTTAATAAATCTTCTTTGTGTGCTCTTACAGATCTTGATTATATGTTGAATTCGATATTTAGTCTTCTATGAGTTAAAAAATTTGGTGTTTATAGTTGATTATTTGAGTAGCAGGTGAACAAAAGAATGGCGGAGATCATGTCGCCCGGGGAAGTCGAGTCGCCGTTGCAGGCCGATCAACGTCAAGATAGGAATGATATCCACGTGGCACAGCTTGGCCGACAGTCTTCAATCTATTCCCTTACGTTAGATGAATTTCAACACACTCTTAACGAGACTGGAAAGAATTTTGGTTCAATGAATATGGATGAGTTTCTCAATAGCATTTGGACCGCTGAAGAAAACCAGGCCGGTAACGGTGCTGGTGGTGGCGGTGGTGGCCAGTTTTTGATGGGGATCGACTCGAGTTCGGTCGAACCGAATATGATTGCTCGGCAACAAAGCTTGAGTAGACAAGGATCGTTGACTCTTCCGGGCTCGTTGTCTCGGAAGACGGTTGATGAGGTGTGGTCGGAGATTCGAAAAGCTCGACACCGACCTAGCAACGAAAATAACCATGACTCAAGTGATGGTCGAGTTCCCGGTTCGGGTTCGGGTTCGGCCCAACGCCAACCGACTTATGGAGAAATGACACTTGAGGATTTCTTAGTGAAGGCGGGGGTGGTTAGGGAACAAAATCAACCAAATGCGCCAGTGGTTGAGGTTCAACCACTAGCGACTGCTTCGTTCGGGTTATATCCGAACGGAAGCAATCGGGTTGTTGGGCCGTCGCCTGGATCAGCCCATATGGTAAGGCCAGGGATGGACGGCGGCCCATACACCCCACCGGCTCGTTTTCCAGGAAAACGAGCCGGTCCGTACCAGCAACCACCGCCTCCATGTTACCCAAGGGGAAATGGAGGCGGTGGTTGTGGTTATGGGCAAGGGCTTGGTACCGGGTCACCAGCGAGCCCGGTATCTTCGGATGGCATTGCAACGAGTCAGCTCGAAAGCGGGTATCAATACGGGATGGATATGGGTGCTATAAGGAGCGGCAGGAGTCGGATAATTGACGGCCCGTGGAGAAGGTGGTGGAGAGGCGGCAGCGGAGGATGATAAAGAATCGCGAGTCCGCCGCAAGGTCCCGTGCTAGAAAAACAAGTGTGTACGCATGCGTTTTAATTTTCATTTTCACCCCTTGTACTTAGACACTTTAACGGTTTTGTTCCATGCAGGCTTACACAGTTGAATTGGAGGCAGAATTGAACATGTTGAAAGAGGAGAATGCTCAATTGAAACAAACTTTGGTAAGAACTGAATAGTTTAAAATACCCCCCTTGAGTTTTAAATTGTTGTCAAATATGTCAATATATTGAAATTTGTTATCTTGATGAACAGGCAGAAATAGAGAGAAAAAGAGAACAACAGGTGTCCACATCATTAAAATTGTGTTTCATTAAGGAACTTTTTTTTTATTTGTTTTCATTAAGAAACTTGTTTTATTTGACAACTTGTGTGCAGTTTTTTGAAGAAATGAGGATGAAAGGTGTGCCAAAAGGTCAAAAAATGAAAGATAAGTCGAGGTTCTTAAGAAGAACCACAAGTTGTGTAACCTGAAAACCGAATTGACCGTGGCTGGTGATCAGTATGAGTATGATTATGTACATCTGTAGGTGGTAATGATGTTGCAAAGATCGACCAAGGAGTGAAAGCGCGCCAAAGCGACACGTTTGTAGGTCGAATGTTGTTCAAATACCGTGTGAATTATATGTAGTCATAATAGATGGTCACTTTTTCGGCATGTAAATCTGTAGCTAGCGTTTGTACCTGTTAACGTTGCATTTTCAACTAAACAGTCGAGTTGAATGGTATCAGCAGCCTAATGTTATATAGTCTCATTACACCTTAAATCACTATAATAGGTGTTAACTGCCATTTTCGTTTCTATGTTTTGTTAACTTTTGTCATTTCAATTCAATTTTAAAAAAGATACAGTTTTCTCTCTGACATATTGAAAACGTGCCCTTCGGTCTAAAAGTTAAAACTTAGTTAAGCCAAACAGATAAAGGTATTATTGTTAATTCATATATATTATTTATAAAGGGTATTATTGTTAATTCATATATTTTGTTTTTACCTTATTTTATGGCTGACAAATGAAACGACAATAATACCCTTCATTAAACCTGTCAGATTTAACTGAGTTTTAATTTTTGCACTGTGAGCACGTTTTTAGTATGTCAAGGAGGACAACCAACTCTAATATATAGTCTCATTCTATGTTATAAAAACCGATATTTTAATCATATCAGGTTGGACTTAGAAATGGTTTAACTGGTTGAATCGGATTGTACCAGACGGTTCAATCGTGTTGACTAATTAACTTTATAAATCTATAAAATTTCAACTCAAAAAATAATTCAAAACTACATCATTCCATAATAAAAAAAAATATTTCAAAGTTAGTACGTAATAAAAAATATCCAAAAGTTCATGATTAAATACCCATTATATAGCAATTAGCATATACTATAACAATTAACAACATGAATGATTGAACAAGAGTAAAAGAAGGTAAACCTTGATGATCGGTTGAATAACTTAATTTGAAAAACCCAATGATTTTCTATCTTTGAGTGAGGAAGAAATTTGATCGATGTGGACTGTCAATTGTGGACGCTAAGCTTTACACTTTAACTAAGAAGGTAAATACCTTTTTTATACACCTAAAAATTAAAAGTTTAAAATTTTGACCTTTGGCCCGGTATGAACTGATACCGGTATACGGGTTTAAATCGGTATAACCTAATTTATCGGCGGTACATGTTTTTTTAGTTTACCGGTATGATTCGTGCCGATCAAATATCTGACATCCGGTTTAACTGGTTTAACCGATCAGTTTAAACCGGTTTTTAAAACATAGGTCTCGTTACAAGTGTCTTCTTTGAAAAGGAGTAAAACAAGGATGTGCAAACCCGGTTATCGTTAGTTGTTTGACTTTTTTTTAACTAATTAGTATATTTTAATTTACATGCACTATTTAATAAAAAAGTATTAAATAGTTTCAAATAATATTTAGAACATGCACTATTTAACAAAAAAGTATTTAATAGTTTCGAATAAAATTTAGTTTAACAAAAAAGTATTAAATAGTTTCGAATAAAATTAGAAATATAAACGATATTTTAAGATAATATTTATTTATAAAAGTAAAAGATGTAATAAGAATGAATGAAATAAAAGAAAAAAGAAAAAGAATATTGTGTTCACATGTGGTCTCAAGCACGTCAAGATGAAAAATTTCATTTAAGTGTATTATGAATTTAAAATGGTTAAATACAAAAGTAAATGTATTTAAAATGGTTAAATACAAAAGTAAATAAAGTAGGTATTTCTAGTTAATTATATTATATTTTAATTAAAATGTAATTTAAAAACTGGTTGTAATAAGAGAGGCAAGTTACATTTTCCGTGACTTGACAAGTTATTGAGTCTGAAAAAACTGTTGTATACCCATGAGAAGATCAAAGATTGAACATCATCCGGTTTGTTTAGTTTAGTTATGTTATCAGGCGACACTCACTATTGGCGAGTGTCGCCATGTGTTTTTTCTTGTATAGACCAGGAGTTAGAGAGTGCCGCCATGTGTTTTTTGTCGTATAGACCAGGAGTCTGTGCCCGTGACCGGCAAAACTAAATGATTAGTACAGTATCTCTGTCGCCACTGCATATACCATTGATAAAGAAGTGTCAACGATTGGTTTGCCTATATTCAATTTCATACTTTAGGCTTTTGGATCTTTATACTCTTACATTCAGTGTGTGTTTTGTGCGTATTTAGAAAAGTCTTGTCTTTATTGTAAATCATATTCAGGCTAAGGCAAAACATCTTAATGATGATGATCTTGTTATGTTCTTGAGTGCTCTTTATTTATGTTCTTAGATTTCGAGGCTCTATCATCAAATTCATTGATGTGGTTTGATCTAAATCTTGTAAGAAACATCACTAACATTATAGATCCAGGTTTGAGACTTACATAAGTTGTAGAATATAATAGTGATAAGTATGAAAAATGAAGCAGGCACTCCCTCCTTTCTTATAATGTTTGAATCAAAACTAAAAACACTACAACCATCCTAGCATTTTTGAAAATCAAATGTACATCTTCAAAAATGATTTTGCAAAAAGTCACATACAGTGACATAACGTAAACATTTACATTATGGGGCCGAAAATATCTTTACATAATCGTGTGCAAACGCTAAAAAACCGACCGATCGTTACGTACATTTATATGAAGTAATACATAATCATTAGTAAAACAAAGACTAAACTATATAAGCAAACACATAGGTTAAAACACATCGATCCATAAATACAATAACTAAAAGAGTATTAGTCATGCGTCTTTTTTACTCTAAAATCCAAACCTTAATTTGTCACATGTGAATCACATCCAGCATTAGAAATTGAGATGAAACGAGAGAAACAAAGAACAACGCTTTCTGGTTCAAACTATTACGTGATTAAATATTTAAATATTCAAATGGTTCAAACATTTACTTGATAAGTGGGAAAGTGGGGACGTTAGACATTGAGACGAGATACAAGAACAACGATTTTTTACTGGGACATCAGATGACGTACAAGACGCAGTATGCGATCGTGCATTGATTTGAAATTTCGATGGTTGCTCCCGAAGTCCAGCCTCCCTAATCTCTCTTTTAATTGGTTTAGGTTTTGAAAAACATACGCTTAATTGTGACTTATGAATTAGGAGGGCCTAAGCACGCTTCTAAGGATAAAAAATTAGAGACCCCAGACCCCTTCTAGCCCTAAGTAAGCTTCGCACCCCTATTCCCATATCTCTAAACATACTTCTAATCTAGACAATCTACTTATAACGGGACTTTCGCCTTCATTATTAAGGATAGATACCACTTTAATACTTTGATACCATTATCTTTAATGCCCTAATCATAATAAATAACCATATGGTGAAAACATTTTCTTAACTATCAACACCCAAACCATGAAATATGAAGAGCATGAGCACCAAATCATAAGCAACATAAAACAAAACAAAATGTCAATTTTGTAACACAAGGAAAAGTTGATAGCCAACCAACGAAAGGTTGGGCGATAAGGATATCATACAATAATCATGCATGTTTATCACTTCCAAGATCTTTTTCCACTATAAAACACCACAATTAACAATCTCAACAACCTTGATTAAGAAAACAACCTAAAGATTACGACCCATTTCTTTTTCACACCTGTTTCCTCTGCTGCTGTTCTTGCTCCATCAGGTTCTCCACTGTCATTCTCTCAATCTGCACGCATTTTTTTGTAAATACCCATTTGGGTATTATGTTATTGAGGTTATTTATGTTTTTAGGGTTTCTATGTATGCATTTAATTTAGCAAATTTTCTTGATTTTTGTTTGATTTTCATTACAATCAAGACTCTTTAATCAAGCTTAAAGATTCAATTTTGGTTTATTTCTCAAAATACCCATTTTGTATAGTTGAATATAATTCTCATCACAATCATGAATGTTGCATTTCACCCATGGGTTATTAATCAAGCTTAAAGATTCAATTTTGGTTCATTTCTCAAAATACCCATTTGGGTTTTATGTTATTGAGGTTATTTATGTTTTTAGGGTTCTTCTGCATGCATTTTATTTAGCAAAGTTTCTTGATTTTTGTTTAATTTTCATTGCAATGAAGAATGATACATTTTGGTTTATTTCATTTAATCAAGTTTAAAGTTTGAATTTTGGTTTATTTCTCTAAATACCCATTTGGTATTTGTTGAATTTAATTCTGATTACAATCAAGAATCTTTAATCAAGTATGAAAATTCAATTTGGTTTGCTTCTCAAAATACCCATTTGGAATCTGTTGAAAAAACCAGGTGTAATACTGTAATTAGGTGAATTTAGTTTCGAGAACTGAAGAACCCTAAATGGCAACATGTGCACCCTCATCTTTAATGCCTTTAGAAACCCGAAATCGAATGGGGGTGTTGACTGTTTTTGGTGGGAGAGTGAGTTCCTTAAAGATGATTGATGACAAACATGGGTTTAATAACACTAGCCACAAGATTTGTTATAATCCCCAAGTTAAATGTATGTCGTAAATTCGCACAACATTAACCAGTTCAACAGTAAAGATGAGTTTCTCGATCTTCACTCTGAAGTTTTGATGCTTCGAGGCGAGAAAAACAACAAGAACGACACTAGCAACAAGAACGACAACAACAACAAAAGCAACAACAATACTGTGATTAACCCGAGTGTTACAGAGATTTTGCGAGATTCACCGGGTTCGGGTGGTTATAACGAGGCGAAAATTAAGGTGATTGGTGTTGGAGGGGGTGGGTCGAATGCGGTTAATCGAATGATCGAGAGTGAGATGAAGGGTGTCGAGTTTTGGATTGTGAATACCGATGTTCAAGCGATGAAATGTCTCCGGTTTTCCCTGAACAACGGTTGCAGATTGGTCAAGAGTTGACCCGTGGGCTTGGTGCCGGTGGTAACCCTGATGTCGGTATGAATGCCGCTAAAGAAAGTCGAGAAGCCATCGAAGAAGCTGTTTACGGTTCCGATATGGTTTTCGTAACTGTAATTTTTTAACTTTTAATATGTTTTGTAGATTCAAATGGTTTCTGGTTTATGATTAGAAAAATAAAATATTATTTTCATTGTGTGCAGGCGGGAATGGGTGGCGGGACGGGTACGGGTGGGGCCCCTGTGATTGCTGGGGTGGCAAAGTCAATGGGGATACTGACTGTTGGTATCGTCACAACTCCGTTCTCATTTGAGGGTAGAAGAAGAGCGGTTCAAGCGCAAGAAGGAACTGCATCTTTAAGGGAAAACGTTGACACTCTTATCGTAGTTCCAAATGACAAATTACTATCGGCAGTTTCTCCATCTACACCGGTAACTGAAGCTTTTAATTTGGCTGATGATATTCTTAGACAAGGTGTTCGTGGTATCTCGGATATAATAACCGTAAGAAAATTCATTAGACGTTATGTTATGAGTGTGATAGTGTTGATATCCTGTTTTTTTTATAGATTGAATTAGTTGATATACTTTTGCAGATACCGGGTTTTGGTTAATGTTGATTTTGCTGATGTGCGGGCTATTATGGCAAATGCGGGCTCGTCTTTAATGGGGATAGGAACCGCAACTGGTTAGTATGAACTATGAAAAAAACTACTTTTTTGAGGTTTTCAGGGTTTTTATATTATTTTAGAGTAAAATGCCATTTTCGTCCATGAGGTTTGGCCAGTTTTGCGTCTTTTGTCCAAAGGTTTCTTTTTCCGCATCTTGATCCAAAAGGTTTGAAATCTTGCCATTTTCATCCGCGTTAAATCCATCCATTTTTCTCCGTTAAGGCATGGGTATTTTTGTCTTCTTATTAACTTAAGGTATTTTCGTCTTTTCTAAATGCTTGTACATTATGCTATGCTTGTACATTATGCTAAATGCTTGTACATAAAGTGAAAAAGACCGAATTGCCTTTTAAGTTAACAAAATAGATGAAAATACCCGTGTTTTAACGAGAAAAATGGATGGAGTTAACAAGCCGGATGAAAATTGCAAGATTTCAAACCTTTTGGATCCAGATGCGAAAAAAAATAAACTTTTGTATGAAAATCGCAAAACTGGCCAAACCTCAGGGACGAAAGTGGCATTTACTCTTTATATAGTTTTATTAATGTGTGTTTGTTAATAGGGAAGACAAGGGCAAGAGATGCTGCGTTGAATGCAATTCAATCGCCTTTGCTAGATATCGGTATCGAGAGGGCTACGGGAATTGTTTGGAATATAACCGGTGGTAGTGATTTGACATTATTTGAGGTCACTTTCTCTCTCTAGAAATACATTCATACCCACACCGGTTCCCATTCCCATACCCGTATATGCATATGCAGACGGTTGGCTCATTTCTTTGTGCGTTAAAAATACACTATAAGCACCCATTTGACTCATTTCTTTTTAAGCTATTTTGCCCGTTGGATCTATTAGAGATAAAACATAACTAGAACCGACATTCACATGAAATCGGTGATTTCTCCATCTTTATGTTTTGAGATCAGTTCAAGTTCAATGAAAAAGTTAGATATTATAATGATTGATGACAAAATAGGAGAACTTCATTTACCAAAATCATTCTTATTGTGAAAGACTGATAACGTCCAACGGGAAACGCATATTTTAAAATGGAAATTGTTGCATTTATATTAATTAATCTAGTCTTAAATGTCAATTTGTAAGGTAAATGTGCAGCTGAAGTCATATATGATCTTGTGGATCCAAGTGCCAACTTGATCTTTGGAGCTGTCATTGATCCATCGATAAGCGGTCAAGTAAGTTTATTTTTCCTATTAGTAAAACTCACAATTCATCTAGTTACACCGACATTCATCTTTGGTGTTTGTAGATGTGGCAATTTCGACCCATTTACTTGTGAATGTTTAATTGGGGGTTATGTTGGGTAGTGTTAAAATAGTTGGTTAAAAGAGGAAACGGTTCAAATGGGCCGAAACTATCCCAAAAGCATTAATGTAGAAAGCCTATTATTGCAATATTCAAAACATAGGTTACTAATGTATTGGTAGATTCCTTGTAAATAAAAAAAATCCAAATATGGTGGTTAAAGTCAACCACTCTTTTAAAATTATGGGTGTAAACATGCCGAGCCGAGCGTCAGCTCATTCCGAGTCTTGGTTGTAAAGTTTAAAAAACTAGGCTTGTTAGTAATTTATAGGCCCAAGCTTGGCTCATGCATTATAAATATCAGTTATATAGTGTATCATATAATAATTTTCTCCATTTATATATGCACTATTTACTTTTTTTTTAATATTTATACATAATAATATTCGTTCATGAAATATTCTGTTTGCTGTATACACATTATTATATTTATATAACTAATATTCTCATTTAGGCTCGTGAGCTTAATTAAGCTCACTTACAACAGCTCACTTCACTCATATAAGCCTATGATGCAAATTAACTTTCTGACTTGATTAGAAACAAAAACTATATATCGGGTTTTTCTGTTGGTTCAGGTTAGCATAACTCTTATAGCAACCGGGTTCAAACGACAAGAAGAAAGTGACGCGCGGACTCTCCAGGTATATCACTTCAACCACCAAGTCAACCCCACAATTCGGATTTTTTTTTTAGAATTTTACGACAATTTTTTAAGTCAACTGTATGATAAACTTGGTCAAATGTAGGGTGGTCAGGCGGACGCAGTTGGAATGAACCGACGAGCACCAACATTCACAGAAGGCGGCTCAGTAGAAATCCCGGAGTTTTTACGGAAGAAAGGACTCTCACGCTATCCGCGAGCGTAAATTTACCATTTTACTTTTTTGTCCTTGTGATATACTAAGTATGGTTGTGTAGGTAGAAGATTGTAAAGTGGATGGCAACTATATTACTTGCTGCCAAGATTGTTTAATTTAGAGGTTTAGAGTTGTTACCATTATAATGATCATACTTTGTTGGTGTGCAAACATGTTAAACTAAAACATTATATCTATCCTTCATTCCAATTTAATTATATTCATTCCCAAAAAATAAAATCTTAATGTTTTGATAAAAAGAGAAATTAGATTTTAATAATATCACTAGAGGTGGTTGAACAATAATGATCTCACTTTCAATCACTAGCAGTTTCACCTTTTAAATTTATATATTTTGTTCATGGGCCTCCGTTAAAAAAGTTAACTCCGTTAGGTTTTTTTTCCGAATTTCAAACTGATGTTTTCGGGGTCTTTTGATCAGAACAATGATATGAGTCGATTGATGTAAAACTTACATTGAAACGATGCTCCAAACGACGAAAACGGTGTTTCAATTCTAATGTTTAAACTTACAATTAACAAATATCAAGCCGTTTCAATGTAAGTTTTACATGAATCAACTGTATCTTCGTTCTGATAAAAAGCCTTAAAACAGTTGTCTAAAATTCGAAAAAAAACTTAACAGAGGTCCGGTGAGGAAAAAAATTATTAACGGGTGGGACTGCCAGTGACAATATTTAAAAGTGGGATCACTATTGGCCAACCAAATTAAAGTGGGTTGTTATCTTATTGGTATCGGAGTTTAGGCTCGTTCACGTACTGACACACTATAAACTATGAGTCTATGAGGATTGAGTAGAAAAAGGTTAGGACTCTATTGGTTATTTATTTGGATTATGTTATATCATAAAGTTCATTTGTTACCAATTCAATTTCCATAAATAACATAGCATACCATTAAGATCCATGACGATCATCCATGACTCATATGTACTTGATAAATGTTATTATAGAATCAGTATTTTATTTATATGCTATTGAAATCTTATGTAAAGCAGGGTCGTATCCTGAAAATCCCAAAAAGAATTTGGCCTTGTGGAGATAAAAAATTTGGGTCCTGTTCGTGAATCTTAATTTAACATAAATCCATCAATCATTCAAACAAATATATAAAAACTAAAACCCTAAAGATATGAAGTCTCACATTAAGACTAAAAGTTCTAAAATAAAACAAGAATCTCAAGAATTTTATACCTTATCCACCCAATAAAACCCTGGAATCCCCCTTTGAAACCCCTCATGCGTCGATGATGATGATGATTCCTTGCTTCCTCACTCGATTTCGACCTATCAATCCACTCCTCTGCTGCGATGATGATGAATGAACCCAGCGACCAGCGTGAATGATCAACGTTCTGACTTCTTCTATTGCCCAACAACGCCCACAATTGGGTTATAATTTTTTAAATACGTTTGTTTATTAGCCACTTGGGGTCTGTGCCTGTTAATTAGGCACAGAGTTGTATGTTTTTATAAATATATTCTTAAAGGGCTTGCGTATAAACATAAAAAATGTTAAATGGGCCTGTGTTATAAGTGTGTACATCATATATGAGAATGAGATTGGTAACCTTTAAAAGTTAGAAGGCCCAATGGCCAATCTGATATATATATATATATATATAACTTTTAAATTTTTTTGGCCCTATATTGATTTGGGCCCTGAGCGCAGGCCCACCTTGCACTTGCTCAGGGCCGGCAATGGTGTAAATTAATGTCTATATTGACATTCTGTATACTGCGTCCTTAAATTTATACAATTTAAATGGGGTTTTCTTTGTATTTGTTAATGATAAAAGTTAGACAAAAAAGATATTATGATTAGTTCATGTAGAAAAACTTATATAATTATAAAGTATGAAAATACCTGAATTCGAATTTCCTGATTTTGAATTGTGGATCATTGGATTGAAAGAATTGTGGATCATTGGCTTCACAGCTGAAAAACTGGATTTTAGTGTTGGTAGAGTTAGGATGTTAAAGGATACAATGTATTTTCCTTGCAATAATTTATATAAGTTTACCTTATATCTCATCAATTTTTACATATCACTATTATTTATGGACAATACATTAAATGCATTTGTCCAATACACACTACCATAGAAAAATACCACTGACGTATAAATAATAATAAATATTAAAGATACCCTGGGTAACTATCAACTTACTAGCGACGCATAACTAAAACCAGGAAATTGAGACTATCACCGATTAAATAGCAAGGGACCACTGTCGTGAGTAAGTCTAAATTTTCCCTTTATCTAACATTATGATGGAATATCTCTCGGTAATCAGTTGGTATGACTAAGGGTATAAGATTTTGGATAAGATTCAGGCTCAGGCTTTTCAGATGTCTGTGCTGTTGGGTATGTGGTCTGATGGGTGTTTCCTCAGAGACCATTTTGTGATAGAGGCTTCCATCGATTGTAACTTCTATATGTAATAACAAAAACATAGAATAAATGGTAATCGAGAAGAAACCAGAAACAAATCGATGAAGTAGATGAAGACCGAAAAAGAACCCAAAGAGTGATTGATTATAAATTCTCGACAACCATGTGTAGATCATGTATATGATGAAGGTCGAAGAGGAACCTTAAGACCACCGAAGAAGAATCCGAATTTGAAAATGATTAGGAGATGTTATATTAAACTCGATTGTAACAATGATGAAGGTGCACAATGGATATCAGTTGCGGATCCAGAAACTTTTTTCAGTGGGTTCGTTTTGATAGATTCTCACTAACTTTTTTCAAATCATACAAGGTTCTTACTATTTTTTTCATTTTTTTTCCAAACCGCGTGAGTTCATGTGAATCCACAAAACAGGGTTGGATCCGCCACTGATGGATGTTATTAAGCAGCTTTGACATTTATAAATCAAACACATTTTAAATTTTGAAATCCATTTTATCTTATTAGTAGAAAGCATATATTAATTCATTATGGTGGATAGGCTTATTGGTGGTGTCAAAACAAAAAAAGGAGAGATGATTGTTTGAAGTGTCGTGTCATGAAGGACAATATACGCTTGTGGTGCTTCTAATATGATCTGAGTTGTCTTGTACGAAAATAACCAACAATATAATAACGACAAGAACAATAATAAAAATAAGGTTACACTTTACCAAATCCATAAAATCTTATTTTCATACCTTTACAACTACTCAACCTTCATAGAGTTATACGAGTCGTATAGGAGAATCTTGCATAAAAAATGTCAGAGAATGTGTCTTGTCTCCATGTATACGAGTCGTATAACATTATACGACACATATACAATGTTATACAACCCAAAGCTCATATAATGTTATACGACCCGTATAGAATGTTATACGACCTAATATTTTCTCTATTTGTACGAGCTGTATTGCATTATACGCCCCAATATTTGTAATGTCATATTATTTTATACGGGCAGAAAACTTAGGTATGAAATTTGTAAACCGAACACGTGCACTTTTCAAAAACCATACAAAAGAGACATACAACATGTATATATCTCCTCTACCATTTTCATTTTCTTCATTCTCATCAATCAACAACTTTTCTTCATTCAAAATATGGATACTCACAAAAACCCTAATTATATTCAAACCATCACCACTTTTTCACTAGTTGCGGGTGGAGAAGACACCACCACAACACCGCTTCCACAAACGGCGGAAGAGAGCGGAAGAGAGAGGTTGAAGAGGCAACGGGTGGAGATGGCGGGTCGGGTTTGGATCCGGACGTATGGGGCCAAGAAGACATGCTAAAAGATTGGATAGACTGCACTGTCTTTGATTCTTCTTTAGGGAACAGCTCTATAATGTCAGCAACAACAGCTATGGTTCAACAAGCAAGATCAACCGTCAGGATTAAAAACCGGTGCTAACCTAATAACCACATCAACCGACTGATCGCTGGAAGCATGTAATAAGCCGTTAATCGGCTAAACATGCATCCCCTTTGGTTCTTACTGGATGTATCTCCGAATCCACTACTAAATCAGTCACGTTATCACTCTACTTTTTTTAGTCACGTCATGACTCTACTTTTTTATAGGGGTGTGTTAAGCATATTAAGCATATTAAGCATATAGAGGTATGTTTAGTCTAACGCTAAGTGGATTCCGGATCTTTCAAAACCACAAGATCAGTAGTTAATCGGCATCATTTATTTATAAATCATTCATATTTATGTTTTACATTTTTGTGCATAAGTCTGCTGAGTTATATTATTATGTCATGATTCCCATGTTCGTTTTAACTTCGTTTGTACATTAAATGAGGTAATTAGTATGTACTTGTAAATACAAGGATTGGTTAATGTTATTTTGCTAATGTTAGGAGCATGCAAATGCACGATAGTATAAAACTGCTGCCAATGGGGTGGTGGTCCATTGGCAAAGGCAAAATCTTTAAAAACTTTGAGAGGGGAGATCTTGAGTTCAAGTTCCACAGACGACAGGAATAAAAGAAATTTACAGTTAAAAGTATAAAAAACTACTTTCTTAGTTAATAATTTGACATTTTTTTAGCTCCCTCAAACACACATATGAATATATACTTGTTTCTTTATGTTTACAATTTTTTTAAAAGTAGGTTGTTTGGAGAATGGTAATAGTTAGGGTCTTTCTTATGGGGTTTGAGAAACCGGTTACACGCATCCAGGACGGCTCAACCATTTTTGAGGATTAATTCAAAACTTTAAAATCAGTGTCTTTTCGTTGAGAAATTATTTTGCTTACTATAGTCCTTTTGATATAAATACTAATGTAATGCACTTCTTAAATACTTTTAATGAATGTTGACGGATTAAGCCTATGTACTGTGGGTTATATGAAAGGGGCGCCAAGCCTGCGACCATAGTAACGATGAACGCAAGACACCGAACCGCTAAGGGCATGGGGGCACCCACATGAAGGCCACCATGGACATGGGGGTAGAAATGTGACGATTTTTCAAACATTAAATAATATATAACTCAATCATATATATAGAACCACCTCAACCTACTATCATGGTTCACATTTCATCCCTCCACAACATACATATTCTTAGGTGTGAAACATGAAACCCTCCACTACCTACGTGGCACTCTTTTTTCACATTCTATATTTACCATAACATGTAGTCTGATATAGATAAAGTACTTGCGCTCAAAGAGGTAGGAGTGTTTTTCATTCTCTACTCTTAAAATCCTTGGCTTTTGAGGTAGGAGTGTTTTTCATTCTCTACTCTTAAAATCCTTAGCTTTTGAGGTAGGAGTGTTTTTCATTCTCTACTCTTAAAATCCTTGGCTTTTGAGGTAGGAGTGTTTTTCATTCTCTACTCTTAAAATCCTTAGCTTGGTGGTGAATGCATACATACTGCTTACATATTCAATGCATACATTTGGTTCCACTTAAAAAAATCAATATGAAGCATATAAACTCGGATATAATACAATGGTGATTTTAAAAGTAGACAATACATTTAAATATCATGTTCAACTAATCAACTCATCCCACAACTGAAAAGATCTGAATGCTATCTTCAAATACCATTTTACTTGATTCTTCAATTATGTGAAATTTAGATACAATACTACATAGAGAACCATGCTATCTTCAAATACCACTTGATTATTTATTTATGTGAAATGTAGATACTATACTACATAATAATTTCTATAGAGCCTGCACTATTAACTATTTTACGGTGGCGGATCCATCAATTATTTGTTAGGGGTGCGAATGAAACGTTCAACCGTATTTTCAAGGGGTGCAGTCGGGGTTTTGCCTAAAATTTACACAAATTCTTTTTCAAAGGAGTGTACCCGCCCACCCACGACTATGGATAGGTCCACCCCTGGTGATATAAGTGCAAGGAATCAACATACTTACATGAGACATCAACAAGTATAAAAAACAGCTAAAAATATAATTCGTTAAAAAGGCCAAAAATACTGTTTAAAATCCTCAAAATGTTGTCAAAATATAATATAATATAATATGATGTGCATCAATATATATTGCAACCAACAAAACTATTAAATTGTTGTTGTCACGCCCTGACCCGCAGCGGAAATGGTAGTCGGGGCATGATTGGGTTTTCATCAAAGCTTATGACATTTAAGTTTCATATTTATTATTTCCAATTTAAAGGAAAAATCACAACAATCATACAAGCACAACGATATTCATGAACTCTTTATTTTTCTTCTAAGGCAAATTCCTATGTGTTCCGTGCTTCGACCTGTTCACCTGTATCATGTGTAAAAATGGTTTTTGGGTCAACAAAAGTTGGCGAGTGAATCATATATAAACATTTGAACGAATTAATTATATTGGTTATTTGAATAAAAACGTGCATAACCAAATATGAGTATACGTATATGTAAATTTAACCACAAAACACATAATATCAATTAATGCACACACACATATCAAATGATGAACAATGAGATCAAGGCTCAATCAAACGGAGCCGATCTAAAGAGGCACCTGATGCTCAACTCGTCTCCAACGAGGAATTGATGGGCCTAATGAATGATTTGCACGCAACTTGACGAAAATGTAAACACGCAATACAACAAATAACATTTACAACACACGTTAGATCATATAAAGGTAATAGCACAAATGTTTGAATTAACGAAATGTATAAACGACACATGATACACCCCAAAACATAAATAAAAAAAGGGAATTTGAAAGGATTCACTCACAGTGGGTGCGTATTCTTGATTGATGATGAGTGCGCACGAGTGGAGGATTTGATCGACGAATAATACTAACCTAAAATAATAATATAATAACTTCAATAATATAACCACTTTAACATTTTGGATTTTGTACATTTTATTAGATTTTTAGGTTATTTTCGGTGGGTTTTATAGAGATTTTATAACCTTCAAAATTATATTTTTAGGTGTTTTTAATTTATTTTACTAAAATATAAATTTATATGTGATGAAAATAAGTGAAATAAAAGAAAATAATATTTAAAAAAGACCTGTCAGGTCTGACAGAGGACCAGACCGGTTTGACTGATGTTATTGGCGTCGTGGGTAGGATTCGAACTTGAGACCTCTCGCTTACGTGCACGCAGCTCTACCAACTGAGCTACGTGTCTAACCCGAAAGTAATCTGTTTTTAATTACTCTTATATACTTACTAGATCATTTCAGAAATTCATTTTAATTAAAAAGATTTAAACCTATTGAACCGGCATTAGCGCATGATTCGAACCCGTAACCTTAGATTAGATTTGCACCTAGCCCAACCAGTTGCGCTGGGTGTCTAACCCATTCATATCAGGATTTTTGTTAAACTTAAACACTACCGGAACACCTTTTGATTAACTTTAAAAACATTTGAGTTTTATTATAGGAAAACCGGTTGCAAGCATGGTTCGAACCCCGACCTTGTACACTACATTTGCACACAGTCCACCACTGGACTGTGTGTCTAACCTGGTTATAACACCAAAATTTATTATATATATTCTTAATGACTTCATCTTCTTCAACATAATTAGAACCCAGAACTGAAACTCAATTGATATAAATTTTTAACAGTTCCGGTTACTTGTTTGGAAACTAAATGAAGTAAACATGAACATAGGAAGGTTTAAGAATTCATACCGACTGGAGAAAAAAACAAAGTCCCGGTCCTCCGGTGACTGATTCCGACGAGTGCAGACAGGAAAATTTCAGCGACCAGAGCAATTCGATCAGAGGGTTTAGAGTGGATATGAGCGAGGTAATGGAGATGAGAAGAATCGCTATTTGTAGTGCAAATGATTATTACATGATTTCGGTTTTCAAAATTAGTTTTAGAAGTTTTCAGTTTTGATTTTTTTCTTCATGATTTGATAACCGATTTTCTTGAATAAATGCGTGATTGATAACCAAATGTGAATTAAGGTGTGATTGATAACTGATTTCTCTATCATTCAAGCATAATTCCGAAGGTTACGTTTGTTGCAGATTTTAGGCGGTCAACCAGATTTAATAGGCTTGACTTAGTATATAATTTATTTGTTTTGGGTTTGTAAGCATATGATATGTGTATCTCAGTGGTGTTTGGTGTGTGCGATTTTATGGAAGACCCGAGTTTGATTCCGATTATCCCCTTTTTCCATTTTTTTATTACACTAACATCTTTTATTCTTTTTTATTACTCAACATTTTAGTTATTTCATTTACTTATTACTCATAATTAAATAATTATAATAATAAAAAAAATTAAATAACACTATTAATAAATTCCGTAACGAACTATGTCATAATTGCTAGATTTTCAAACGGAACGGGTTTTGAAACCCGTTTTTACATGAATGTTACAGTTGTCGCATTTTGCAACTTTCTTGAGCATATCATCATTTTCGAAAATAGGGAAAATATGCGGGTGCTTCTCGCGCATTGAATCTTTGAGTTCCCAAATAAATGCAGGTCCTTGATTTTACACTCAACGTACACTGACTAAAATCTGGAATATCTCTTAACATAAAAGAGAGGTATGATGTTTGGGTTTGACGTTTACATAAACAGGGGAGTGTGAAGTTTTGGATTTTGGTTGAGGCGGTAACGTTCCTAGTAAGGGTTGAATACTCTGCTACAGGAATCGTTTTTTGATGCCTAAAGTATAGAAATGAGAAACATTGATAAACAAAGTTGATTGACTGAATTTGTTCTCATGCATAAGAGTTTTGAGAGGATTGATACGTTGAAAAGAAAAACTTTAACCATGGCAATATTAAAATCTACACGGAACTTCTTATAACCGCCTGACAATGTTTTTGATCCTTTGACAAGAATACTTATATATAGGAAGTACTAGCGGCGTATCCACCATATTCTTGTCAAATTTTCGTCGACTTTGTCAATAAGTTATGATTAGTTCTATGTGACTCTAAAATCTACAAAACATAAACAAACACAACATCCAAAGCTCAAGTCTCAAGTCTGAAAGAATACATGACTGCATAACATCCGCCAAGAAGGGTACCCATTTTGAAAAAAATTGAATCCGAACCGTTTGTAAACTAGTTCAAGCCGTTATAAATAAAATATATTATTTTTTACTCTACTCCGATTTTTATAAAACTTAGTTCATATCATAGATAAAAATGCGCTCATTCCAACGGTATGTTCGGATTTTTATAAAACGTTATACTTTTCAAGTTATACGAGAAAAACAAGTTAAGCAGCTGAATTAATTCTTTATATATATAAATATTATATAATAAAAAAGTTAAAACTAATGGTCTTTCTCGGCCGCTAATTTTAAATAAATAAAAATAATAATATTTTTAATCTATAAAAGGCAAGATTTATATTCTAAATTAAATATTAATATCATGCTTTAAAAAACTAAATCATAACCCTATTTATTTTGTCATTCTAATATCACTATCTTCTCTCTAAAACCCTAGTCACCACCATCTCTCTCAAAGAAACCCTAACAACCACCATTGAAGCCTTGTAAGTTTTCCCTAACTACCAAGAAGGATGAGCAAGAATCCAACATCACCCTCATCTCCATCTCTTTACCCTCTCTTCTTCATAGGATGTAGTTTTGATGTCATTCACTTCTTTATATTTCTTTATTCCTTATTGTTTCACGTTCATACTTTAGTTTCCTTACAACTTATATTTTTATAATACCTGGGGTTTAAGACAATTTGAGTTTTGATAGTAGTTATCATTGTGTTTTGATTTAAAATAGAAATTGTGTTGGCAAAATATTATAATTCTAAACTAGTGTTATAAAATATTAAAATTTCATAATTTTTGCTACTAATAAAATTAGTTTCATAATCATGTTTTAAAGATGGTTTCATTTTGATAAAATAATGGTAGTGTTTGATGTCACATGAGTTCTAACTCCCAAATGTTTATATAATTTTATTTATTTCTAGGACTTCATATAAAAAAAATCAGATTTTTATAAAATATATGTGTATTTGTCTTGCACACAAATATGGACAACTCAAATGGTTATATTATAATATCTTATCACCTATTAACAGATATAAATAAAATATGCAATATATATATATATATATATAGTTTTTTTTTCTTAAATGATTATTGATATATATATGGAATGGTCACAAAAATAGTTTATAATATTTCAAAAAAATATATATTATTAGTGGGACTATATTGTCACATAAGCATTAGATATATTTAAATATGACATTTAATTACATAGAAACATTTATTTTAGGACGAAAACCCCAAGTATTAGGTTGTAATATTTTTATATATTTTTCCTTGTGTTATTTTATTAAAGTATTTTGGTGTTATAATATTTAGGGTAATTGTGTCTTTTGGTGTTATCTATCTTTCGTTACTCGTGTGGATTAGTTGGCTTTAACGGAATGCAAAACTGTGAGTAGATCTTACTTTCCCTTTTTTGTCACTTTAACTTTTTGGGGTGTTTCATGTGTCATATTTCATATAATTCGTATACTTTTTCAATAACATGCCAAGTTAAGTGTCATATGTACTCCTATTTGTTTTATATGTTACATTACTTGCTATACGTGTTTACCGTTTTGTGTCATGGATTTCATAGTTTCGTTTTTCGCTTTTCGGGGGCTTGAATCGCATCATTGTTTCATAGTTTCGCTTTTCGCCTTTCGGGGGCTTGAATCGCATCATTGTTTCATAGTTTCGATTTTCGCCTTTTTGGGGCTTGAATCACATCCTATTTGTTTTATATGTTACATTACTTGCTATACGTGTTTACCGTTTTGTGTCATGGATTTCATGGTTTCGTTTTTCGCCTTTTGGGGGCTTGAATCGCATCATTATTTCATAGTTTCGCTTTTCGCCTTTCGGGGGCTTGAATCGCATCATTGTTTCATAGTTTCGCTTTTCGCCTTTCGGGGGCTTGAATCGCATCATTGTTTCATAGTTTCGCTTTTCGCCTTTTGGGGGCTTGAATCGCATCATTGTTTCATAGTTTTGCTTTTCGCCTTTTTGGGGCTTGAATCACATCATTGTTTCATTTCTTATGTTTCGTTATGTCAGGTTATATTGTTTACTTATAGATTGGTTGTTTTTTGGATTAATTGATTTATGTTACCTATTACACTTAATATTGCATGTTAAATAGTTTTTATTAAATAAAATCAACTAAAGTTTTAAAGTTAAATAAAAACAAATAAAGATCTATTCACCAACTATTGTTGACCCAAATTTCTTTTACACATGAAACAGGTACACAAGGTTGATAGTTACTTGAGAAGACACATAGCATTGTGCCTTAGAATAATTAAATCAAGACTTATGTTATCTTTTGTATTTTGAATATTGTATGGTTTTATTTGAAACAATTATTTGGTTATGTGAGACAAATTAATATTGATGATAATAAATATTCAAACTTTAAATAAATGTCAAAAGTTCTGGAACAATCATATCACACCCCGTGCCATATCCGCTGCAGGTCGGGGTGTGACAGACTGAATGACGACGGTACATCTCTCCTTTGTTATGATGAAGGGTTCAGTCTATGAAAAAGTGAGACACGACCCAACTTCTTTAAATGATAAGAATGAGATACGTCGGATGTATGATGATATGAAAATTAAATCAATGAGTAAAGATACGAAATAAAACAGCAAATATCAATTTGCATTTAAAATTCTTGGATACATAAATTCCCAAATTAAAACAGGGATACAAAAATTGAGAAAAACGTTAAGAACTAGACGGTTGGAGCTGAGTCTTGACTCTTGGTAATGGAAGACTAGTTAAGTTGTTCGTTTGCGCCGTTATTATCTTCAATTGGATTAGCGTTGATGTTGTAAGCTCTTCCTCTCGCTGGTGGTGGAGCTGGGTTTGCTTGATTTGCTTGGTTAACTGGGTTTGCTTGAGCTTGGGCGTTAATGATGTTAACCAACCTAGGGCACGCGTTTCTAAAATGCGTAAGGTCACCACAATTAAAGCAAGCTCGAACATATGGAACTATGGGGTTTTGGGGTTGTTGGTAGGATTGAATCATGTTTTGGATAGGGAGTGAAGCTTGGTTTTGAGGGGTACGACAAGTTTTGCTCAAATGACCATAACGCCCACAATTAGCACACAATCGACAAGGTATGATAGGTGGATGGTGATAAAAACAGGTGTTGCATTGAGGGTGAGGTCCAATGTAAGGTTTCTTATTTGGATAAGCAGGGTTGGGTGCTACTTGAGTGATTGGGATAGCTTGGAGGGGTACGGCTTGTGGAGCTGGTTGATTGCCTTGAGTGACAGCGAAATTTTGCCCATCTCGTTTTCTCTTAGAAGTGGGTTGAGAAGAGGATTCAGTTTAGGTTGAGTTTGAGGTTTCGGTTGATGCTTTATCCTTCTTCTTCTCCTCCTTGAAGTCTCCATTCCTAATGTGGTTTTCAGTGAGTTCTGTAGCTAACTCCATTGCTGCTTCCAAAGTTACAGGGGTGGTACTTATTACATGGTCCTGAATATTTGAAGGAAGACCCCGAACGTAGTGTTCAATCAGACGGTAGAGGGGAGTGAACAAGTTGGGGACCATTTGATTCAACTCAAGGAATCTCTTGTTGTATATGGTGTGGTCGCCCTCCTTTTGTTTCAAAGAGTGGAACTCATCTTCTAATTTCTTGATTTCGCTTCTTGGACAGAAGCGTCTTGTCATGATCTCCCTCAACTCTTCCCAAGTCAAAGTCATAGCATCCTCAGCTCCTCGCTTGCCCTTCTCTGTGTTCCACCATGTAAATGTTGTTCCGAACAAACGACCGATAGCATATCGCACCTTGCGATCATCGGGGCAATCGCAATTGAGAAAAGTGTTTTCCATTTCCTCAAACTAATGGAGGAGAGTGGTGACACCTTCAATCCCTTCGTATTTTGGGGGATCGCATGATTTGAAATGCTTGTAGGTGCATTTAGTGGTATTTGGGGGAGGGTTGACAACGTTTTGATCTTCTTGGTTGATTGGGTTGATGGGGTTATCGGTAAGGGCTTGTTGAACTTGAACTACGATGTTGGGGATTACGGCGGCCATTTGTTGAGCGATGTGGGCAGCCATGCGCTCGCGGGATTTTCCTGATCTCCTACCTCTACGAGAGTGACTATAAAACATCTACAAGGAATACGTATCGAGAGTATGAGTTTGACATATAGGTGTCATGTGTCGTATAAAATAAATATCCACAAAAACAAATGTAGAAAAAAATATTTTCTACATCCATAGGATGTCTTGGGCTTTGCTCATGTTTGTGCCCCCATATGTCCCCATACTTGGCCTTGGTAGTCATATGGGCCCTCATGACTACTGGGCTCTGGTAGGGTTCACATTGGTGTTGGCCTGTTAACATTTACGCCACCCGAATGAAAATCGTAAAACATGATTGCAAGGTATAAAGTCGGAGGGTGTCCAGGTGTAGACACAGTGACATCTCAAAGTGGGGTTAGTTCACACGACGTTTGGTGTGGCATGCTTTGGCCTAATAGGTCCTTCGTACTCTCATCGTTAGTCCCCAGGTAGGCAAACTAGTCCGTTATATTGGATTTATACGATTGCCAACCTAGACAGGACGTTTCGACTACCGGTACTCGTACCCTTCCAGTTACTACATGCCCGTCGTAGAACTTACTTTGATGAGATTGAAAAACGAAAACACCACAAAATCTTAAATAAAGAATATATGAGAATGTTTTGAATATGTGAGAATTGAAGCGTGCGTGATGAATGTATATGCAAGCATGTTATGTTTGACAATATGTATAACTCATTAAGTATCACACAAAGTGGAAATGCTTGCATGCATTTGTGTGTGTAGCAAATATGAAACAAATAAACATCATAAGTTTTGCATGTAACCACATAAGCAATTAAAATCTAATTGACTATACTATAGGCTCTATGGGTCTAATAACCTATAATATATCCCTATAGTCAAAAGCTCTGATACCAATCTATAACACCATGACCCGCAGCGGAAATGGTAGTCGGGGCATGATTAGGTTTTCATCAAAGCTCATGACATTTACTATAATAAAGTTTCATATTTATTATTTCTAATTTAAAGGAAAAATCACAACAATCATACAAGCACAACGATATTCATGAACTCTTTATTTTTCTTCTAAGGCAAATTCCTATGTGTTCCGTGCTTCGACCTGTTCACCTGTATCATGTGTAAAAATGGTTTTTGGGTCAACAAAAGTTGGCGAGTGAATCATATATAAACATTTGAACGAATTAATTATATTGATTATTTGAATAAATATGTGCATAACCAAATATGAGTATACGTATATGTAAATTTAACCACAAAACACATAATACCAATTAATGCACACACACACATATCAAATGATGAACAATGAGATCAATGCTCAATCAAACGGAGCCGATCTAATGAGGCACCTAATGCTCAACTCGTCTCCAACGAGGAACTGATGGGCCTAATGAATGATTTGCACGCAACTTGACGAAAATGTAAACACGCAATACAACAAATAACATTTACAACACACGTTAGATCATATAAAGGTAATAGCACAAATGTTTGAATAAACTAAATGTATAAACGACACAAGAACCCCAAAACATGAATAAAAAAGGGAATTTGAAAGGATTCACTCACAGTGGGTGCGTATTCTTGATTGACGATGAGTGCGCACGAGTGGAGGATTTGATCGACGAATAATACTAACCTAAAATAATAATATAATAACTTCAATAATATAACCACTTTAACATTTTGGATTTTGTACATTTTATTAGATTTTTAGGTTATTTTCGGTGGGTTTTATAGAGATTTTATAACCTTTGAAATTATATTTTTAGGTGTTTTTAATTTATTTTACTAAAAAGATAAATTTATATGTGATGAAAATAAGTGAAATAAAAGAAAATAATATTTAAAAAAAAACCTGTCAGGTCTGACAAAGGACCTGACCGGTTCGACTGATGTTATTGGCGTCGTGGGTAGGATTCGAACTTGAGACCTCTCGCTTACGTGCACGTAACTCTACCAACTGAGCTACGTGTTTAACCCGAAAGTAATCTGTTTTTTATTACTCTTATATACTTACTAGATCATTTCAGAAATTCATTTTAATTAAAAAGATTTAAACCTATTGAACCGGCATTAGCGCATGATTCGAACCCATTACCTTAGATTAGATTTGCACCCAGCCCAACCAGTTGCGCTGGGTGTCTAACCCATTCATATCAGGATTTTTGTTAAACTTAAACTACTGGAACACCTTCTGATTAACTTTAAAAACATTTGAGTTTTATTATAGGAAAACCGGTTGCAAGCATGGTTCGAACCCCGACCTTGTACACTACATTTGCACACAGTCCACCACTGGACTGTGTGTCTAACCCGGTTATAACACCAAAATTTATTATATATATATTCTTAATGACATCATCTTCTTCAACATAATTAGAATCCAGAATTGAAACTCAACTGATATGAATTTTTAACAGTTCTGGTTACTTGTTTGGAAACTAAATGAAGTAAACATGAACATAGGAAGGTTTAAGAATTCATACCGACCGGAGAAAAAAACAAAGTCCCGGTCTTCCGGTGACTGATTCCGACGAGTGCAGACAGGAAAATTCCGGCGACCAGAGCAATTTGATTAGAGGGTTTAGAGTGGATATGAGCGAGGTAATGGAGATGAGATGAATCGCTATTTGTAGTGCAATGATTAATACATGATTTCGTTTTTCAAAATTAGTTTTAGAAGTTTTCAGTTTTGATTTTTTTCTTCATGATTTGATAACCGAATTTCTTGAATAAATGCGTGATTGATAACCAAATGTGAATTAAGGTGTGATTGATAACTGATTTCTCTATCATTCAAGCATAATTCCGGAGGTTACGTTTGTTGCAGATTTTAGGCGGTCAACCAGATTTAATAGGCTTGACTTAGTATATAATTTATTTGTTTTGGGTTTGTAAGCATATGATGTGTGTATCCCAGTGGTGTTTGATGTGTGCGATTTTATGGAAGACCCGGGTTCGATTCCGGTTATCCCCTTTTTCCATTTTTTATTACACTAATATCTTTTATTTTTTTTGTTACTCAACATTTTAGTTATTTCATTTACTTATTACTCATAATTAAATAATAATAATAAAAAAATTAAATAACACTATTAATAAATTCCGTAACGAACTATGTCATAATTGCTAGATTTTCAAACGGAACGGGTTTTGAACCCGTTTTTACATGAATGTTACAGTTGTCGCATTTTGCAACTTTCTTGAGCGTATCATCATTTTCGATTAGATAAAGTTCATACGCTAATTTCAATCACTAGGAAGGACCAAAACTTCAAGAATAGAAGTTACAGTGGATTTACTTAAAAAAAGGTTGAATAAACACTTAATTACAAGACACCTCAAAGCAATAGGCCATTGAATTTATATTTGGGTTTAAAGTTAGAACATTTTAAGAGCTCAAGAGTAAATGGTCTTGCAACCGAGTTACTCATCATTGGAAATTATCAATGAAAAAAGGTTAAGGAAGGAACTATGTCCTTGGTATCCTATAGAATACCTGTTGAAAATTTGAGTGAAAATGGGTTTTCCATTAAATATTTTGGACACTAATAAATTATATTTATATATGTGTCGTATAATATTCTTTAGTAGGTTTGGGTTCTACGTTATGTCCAAAATGAAGCTAAGATCAATGAGATATCGAAGCTTGAAGTTGTATGTTTGGAACAAACACAGATAAGAGAATTGGATTGAGCTTTGTCAACTTGCCCCACATAGGTTGGATGACAAAACTTAAAGTGGTTTGTAAGGCAAACACTTGTGAGGACCCTACTTGCACGCACGTGGCGTGGGTGATGGTCGCCTTGATGGTGCACTTCGCACACTCGCAACGCCGCGAGCTGCTTGAGAGCCCACTTTTATATTTTTGTCCATGTGCGCGTGGTCAAGAACAAGGCCGGTCTGCTTCTGCGCATCCAATGTGGATGTGGCGCGAGGGGTACGTGTCCATGCATAAGCTTGGCACGGGTTCGTCAAGCTACTGCGCACAGGACGGTCACGGAGGGCTAAAGCGCATGGCACGACCACACGGCAAACTCCATGTAGGGGTAGGCTTGACTGCGAGACGCGCGCCTGTACATGCAATTTGGCTCAGTCAGTCAACTCGGTCTCCACTAGTTACTAGAATGTCATGAATTGATATGAGAGTTACTTTTAACCACTTCAATTCCAGTTTAATGCAATTAAAACCTGTTCATTACAAGATTAATTGTCTTGTAGTTACAAGATTAATGATCTTGTTTAATGTTATATATATATATATATATATAATATATATTAATACAAAGTTCTCATCAACAGTAAATCTTTTAATAGTATTTTATTCTTAGTTTCCTATCAAAATAAATTTATAACTCATAAATTTCTTTTCAATTTTTTATATTATATAATATGAGATAAATGTATATCATTATTGATATTGTTTAATGTTATTCAACTCGGACAAGAATAAGAAATTTAGTTCAGCAAAGTAAAATAATATAATTACAATGATATTGTTATCGTACCGCATCGTACTGTACTGAACATCGATACAAATACATGTATTTCTGTCTACGAAGATAAGTGAATATTCGTACCGCATCGTACTGTACTGAACATCGATATAAATACATGTATTTCTGTCTACGAAGATAAGTGAATATTCGTACCAGTACCATGATGATTTAAACCCATCGATATTGTTCGGTCATCAATGTGGTAACCGTGTTGTTTTTATTATTTTCGTTCGATATAAAATATGTGTTGATTTCTATACTGAACCATGTTGTTTTTATTGTTTTCGGTCGGTGTAAAATATGTGTTGATTTCTATACCGAGTACATGCATCGTACATGTATATAACAAATAGAACCAATACCTATCGAATGCTCGCGGTAACATGCTGCCGCAACGCGCAGAGAAATACCCTAGTTCTAATTAATACAAGGAATAAATAGGTTTTAATTAGATGATGACTAAAGTGTGTATAAAATCTAGATAATGGTTCATTGTGCAAACAAAGACGAAAAGTTGATATACAATTTAGAATATCTAAATACTTGAGATGAGAACTTAGTATTATTTTACAAGTTCATCTTTTTTCCACAACATGTATTCACTCCAAATAATCCGGGGTTATCTTGAACGTGAAAGCCATCTTCGGCAGTACACATACTGCTTCGGTTATTGTATCCTGAGAGACGGATCGTTTTAGAGGAGACACGGAATCTGTTTTAGGGCTCCATGTCAAACACGATCCTCAACCAAAACCGTCAACATTTTAGTGTGCTCTTTCTTGCAGTCAATGAGCATTTTCCAAGAATCAAGATGATGAATACTCGAGTCTAGGATGCTATCAGATGCGCGTAAAGACCCACCAGAGATGCGGTTTGAATCAAGATTGATATATAAAATTATATTTATATTATTGTTATTTAGTTATTGTAACCTGTATTATACTATGATATTTCCTACGAATAACGAGAGTCTCGTTATATATATTTTGTAATTATATTTTGTAAAAAGTGAACCTAGTTCCTACAATACCCATCATCCCGCCCCACAAGGGTTATGATGCCGGCAAATTACCTGTGCATACCATCCACGTGATCTGGGCACCACAAGGGTCGAACCCGCGCCACTACAGCTTCACATGTGGGCAATTGACTTTATTGGTAGTGGGTACCACTGAGCTATAAGCTCGTTGCTTGGAAATTATCAATTAGGTATTAATCTTGGGAACAAATATCATACCGTAATTTTTTTAACGACCATTAAAATTCCAATCACCCGGGTAACCCAACAGCAAAAGGCCACACACACCCGCGAATGCAAGCGGCGTTGGTGACCCATCATTCCAGAAGAAACCTATCGTCCAAAGGTCTACTGTGGTAAAACCCCTTGCTCAACCTAGAGTATTTTGCTTCAGACGAGACTCGAACTATGACCTCCACTTTGAAAGAAAACGAGGGTGCCAATACACCAGAATGTGATCCGTGCACAAATCAAACTGCAAGAGCGTATTGGGCCAAGCTTAGTATAAAATGGCCCACAAAAATTTGGGGACTCAAGTCACAAGCTTATTTTTGGTACATACACAGGCCCAACATGTTATTATCTGAAAATATCGACTTTAACTTCTTAAAATTCGTAATATGTAACACTTAGATGGTTGAAGGTGGATTTCTTCATTTTGTTGTTTCACCTTTACCAAGAGTGAAGTCACTATCTTATATAACGATTTCAACTAAGACAAAATACTAAACACTGGGATGATATATTGGCCACTCCATGCTAAGACACGTAAATCAATATTTTAGATGGCAACTAAGTAACTAATAACCGAAAAAAAAAGAAAAAAAAACAACCTACTACATTTGTCTTCTAACTAACCTATTTTTGAATAAGAAGATCTATTTGTATGTGTGTGCAATGAATTGGACTGCAAAACTAACACATCAAAAGCGATGTTGTAAGAGGCCCAAGGCGCACTTAACGCGCATAGGTCTTGCCCGGAACCTGACGCAAGGCGCTTAAAAAGTGAGGTGCATAGTATAAATATACTATTTTTAGAGGTTTTAGACATCTTTTGGACTTGTTTAGGGCTAGTTTAATAATAAGTATCAACAATTATTAGTTTATTACATTAAATATTGTTTTACAAATATAATAAAAATCTAACGTGTATATATAATTTCATGTAACAAAAGGAAAGATGTTAAAAAAATCTGAACAAGTCAATATTTAAAAGTTTGTAATAATAAATTATTATGTCAAAATATTAGTTTGAAGCACAAAGAAAGAATCATGGATACTGGATAGAAATTTTCAATAGCAAAGAAAAAAAGAAAAAAAAAAGTCAAATATAAAAAAAGTAAAACCAATAAATTAAAAAGAAACCCAAATAATAAAACTCTGAAAGGGTATCAGTCAAAAAAAAGCGTCGCTTTTTCAAATAGAAGAAAGAAACACTAAGGTTAGACAAGGTTAGACAGGAGATGGCAAAGATAAAGATACTAAGATGGATGTGTGGACACATCAGATTAGACCGGATAAGAAATGAGGTTTTTGGGTCAAAGTTTGGAGTACCTAGTATATTAGATAAGATAAAGGAAGGGAAATTGAGATGGTTCAGGCATGTAAAGAGGAGGCATATGTCAGAGCCGGTTAGAGTGATGGAAAACCTCATTATGGAGGGTAGGAGGAGTAGAGGCAGACCAAAATTGACTTGGAATAAGCAGATTAGGCTAGATTTAATAGAGTTGCACCTCTCTGAGGACATGATCCATGATAGAGTTATTGGGGACGTAAGATTAAGGTTAAGAACTTTTAGGAAGGACCGTTTTCATCTTAGGAGTTTTATTGGATCCTATATTTGCATATATGTTAAAGTGGGATTTACGTAAGTTGGTTTTTGGTAGGAAACTTTATAGGTTGTTATGATTTTGTCTATTTGTACCATATATTTCTTTAAAACTGTTGTTATTGATAGCTTTATATAGATATACTTCTCATGGTCTATTTTAATTATGATATATTTTAGTTGTCTGTTGTGATCTTTGGAGCCGTGCGTCTCACTGTAAGCAGCCTCTCTATTTCTAGGGATAGAGGTAAGGTTTGCCTACATCTCACCCTCCCCAGACCCTATCAATAGCTTTGCTATATGTGGGATTTACTGGGTTTGGTTGTTGTTGTAAACACTAAAGGGAGAAGCAAAAGAGGAGAAGAAGGTGATTGTTGCACGTCAATAGGTTTGTTACTTCTCTTTTTATCTTCTTCACTTAGCTAAGCCCACGCTTTTCTTGTATGTGTCTGGCTTTGGAGAATCACTTGAGCAACGTTTTTATAAAAAAAAAAAAAAAAAACCGATTCTCACCTAAGCTACCACCAGGCGCTATCGCCCCACCTCGCTGCTCCAGACACACTTTTGAAAACATAGTATAAAAGTATGAAAGATTTTATAAAATCATTGTCGGTGTGTGTGTGTTAATTTTTTAAAATAGTATACCCACCAAGATATGCCCATTTACAAAACAACTTTTATGGTTTAGAAGTTAGTCCATTGACATTAGGTTTAATGAGCCAATACTCATTTGATTTTTAAAAAAAATAACAATAAAACATTATGGAATAGCACATTTTTTCAAGATCAAAAAGTGTACATGAATTTTTAAATACGTGACTATGTAAAACGCTCTCAATTTTGTACACATTTATTTTTGTATACATTTATCTATCACCATCTCTCTTTCTTTCACACACATCCTCATCTTTCTCTTTGTCATTTACTATTTTAAAATAAGAGTTGTGGTTTATATAGCTCAAAGAGTCATGTTTAAACGTTAGTGACTTGCATAAAGAATTATAATTAAATGTAGAAACTATAAATCGGTTGATAACAAATGATTAAAAGTATAACTATGTGCACATGTCTTGTTAAACTTAAACATAACGTTCAGTTTGAACGACACTAGTAAGAAAATATTCAAATTATGCATTTCCTTTAAGTTCGTGTTTTCTTATAAACCAACTTTATTCACGATCTTATTTAAATACCAAACATGCCTTAAACTAAACTTTTTAGCTAGTGAAATATTTCTAGGACAAGATTAAGAATCTATACATATAACATAAATAAAGTTTGGAGAGAGAGAGAGATGTGGTATAGACGGCTTGCGGCATCTGTTGGCAACCTCTTGATCGGCAAGCACAATGCGACATGTGGTGTTGCGGGTTTGCTGATGTTGCCGTTGGGAGTGGACTGTTGGGCTGAAATGTCTTTGCAACAACTCGAGCAATACGCGCATCACAACAATTACACCTATATATGCAAAGGCAATAGCTCGCACAACAATAACAACTTGTACAACGACAATTTGCACAACAATTTCCCCACAAGCTCCAAATCAACTCGTACACGAAAGTCCTTGTGATGAATCAATGGGTATATATATCATAACATGCTTGAACCAAGGGAGCAACGCGACGATGACTCGGATGAAGTCATGTCGGAGACACAAGAGGACGTTGAAGTGGAATCCGAATAAGATGAAGATGAATTGGTGAGTATATCACAAAAAGGTACAATTTAAATTTCTAGATATAGTATGTCTATGATTTGTTTAATTTATTTTTGTGACACTCAATATATTTGTTTAATTTAGTGTGTTTATTTTAATTTGTACGGTATAGTATGTTTATTTTATTTGTTTAATTTAGTATGTTTATTTTCAATTTGTACAGTATAATATGTTTATTTTATTTGTTTAATTTATGTTTGGTCTTCTGTCAGGCGAGTGGGGGCTAACCCGAGTTTCCCACCTGATGTGTCGCAACATTATTGGATATGCATGGTCAACTAGCTGGCACAATTACCCACCGCATTAAATTCGATAAGTATAAATACTCAATGTATGGAGATAGGAACTCACTTCTTCTTCGAAATCTCTTCTCCTTTTCTCTGATCTTGAAAGTTCTTCAACCTGTTCTTTCCAGATTTTCGAACACTTATCATTTTTCTGAGTAGTTGATCATGTCTCATAAACCGAAGAACGTCGTTGACATAGAGGAAACTGCCGGAGGAATGCCTCTGATTAAATGGGTCGAACCGTCCTTCTAGCTGATTGTGAATGGGTTTCATTTTTCTGACGTGTGGGATGCTACTTACCCTCGGTGCCGGTGTTGTTTGGTCATAATCAATTTGCTTTGTCTCGGTTTAGTTCGTCACAGTATAGGTACACCAACACTCGTATAGCTAGCTAACGGTACAAAAAAAAGTCTATTTTGGATACAACTTCATACTGAAATGTCGAGAAAAAAATACAATTTGCTTATCATCGTTTTTTTTAAGTTAACGAATGTAGGTTAAAACAACTTAAGTAGGTTACTTTTATGCATCAGCATGCTTGATATTTTACATTAAAATAATAAAAATGGTAAACAGTGTCACTTTATATAAAAAAACTAAACCACGAGTCAACTTTAATAACATACACGCATGTGATTTAATTACTTGCACATTACTATTCATAACTCAATTTTGAAATTATTATTATTATTATTATTATTATATATAGTTAACGAAGGATGATGAATAGTAACTTTATTTTTAAAATAATATATAGCTTTTTCTATGTAATATATTATAATAATTTATTTATTATATTTACTTTTAAGAACATATTTTTAGTTTTTTTCCTTTTTTAAACCATATATTTCCTTTACCGTATTTTTAATAATTCTTATATATATATATATATATATAGGGTAGGGTTCTAGAGTGAACACTAGGTTGAGAGTGAACTGTGTGAACTAATCTGAGCCATTGGATTATATCATCTAAAGATTTTCAAACAATGACAAGATTGTAATTATAATGTTGTAACTTCCCTTTAAATTAATTAACAAAAGGGTATTTGTGTCTTTTGTAAATTGCATTTATTAAACAATATAATCAAAATTCCTAAATCTTGCTAGTTTCCGTATATACAAGATACACGGTTGTTAGTGTATACACATGTGTACAGTCTCGATAGTATCAATTTATACAAGATACACAGATGTTAGTTTATACATATGTGTACAGTCTCGCTAACTGTCAATTTATACAAGATACACCGCTGTTAGTTTATACACATGTGTACAACCTCGCTAACTATCAGTTTATACAGGATACACAGTTGTTAGTTTATACAAATGTGTACAGACTTTTGATACGTCTGTGTATTTTGTAGTCTACGACCTAGTTCCGTTAGAAGTTTCATATACGGTTTGAATACGGGAGGGACAGTTGGTGTCTAGTACCTAGTTCCATTAGGAGTTTCATACGTTATTAGCAACTGATTCTACACGAGTTTAAAATAATGGAGAAGTAATTAAAAATGTGTGAGAGAGAGAGAATTAATAGATGGGAAAATTAAGGGATTTTAATTAAGAGAGAGAGAGAGAGAGCTAATGTCAATCTTACCCTTTTAATCTAAAAAATAATCAATGGTCAAGATTAGTTCACTCAGTTCATTTTCAAGAAGTTGTTCACAAATGATCCTAATCATATATATATATATATATATATATATATATATATAGTTAACGAAGGACGATAAATATTAACTTTATTTTTAAAATAATATATAACTTTTTTTTACTTTTTCTTTAATATATATAATAATTTATTATTATATTTACTTTTAATAACATATTTTTAATTTCTTTTCCTTTTTTAAAACCATATATTTCCTTTACCATTTTTTAATAATTCTTTTTTCTATTTTTATAACATATATTAATTTATCATATAATTAGATATTTCTTTACTAATTTACGTTTATAACTTTTTTCAAAAACTTAAGTGCGTAGTTGTGCTTAATTTTTTCCCTCGACATGTCGTTATAAGCTTTGTTAAAAACGAAGTTCTACTCAAAATAAAACATTTATTTGGAATCATAAAACGGTACAATAATAAATAAACCGTTCTAATGGTTTGCTTTTCTAAACAACTTGCTTTATTTTCAAATCAGGTTTGTTTTACATTATTGTTTGCTCGGTTTAGGCGCAACGCGCGACGTAAGGAAAACTAGTTTATACCCAAATATAGAAAAAATAACCATCTCATAACGTCAAACTCCAAATCTAACTTTATAAAACATTATATTTAAAAGCTATATCTAGAAACAGCAGCGGAAGTAAAAGAAAAATTAAAGGTATCCCATTTTTTTTTAGGAACACTCATGAAATGGATACATCTTTTTTCTGCATGTTCAGATGGTGATGGATGCAATACATTTTTATCTAGATGATCTAACTTATATTTTATTTCTATATTCGCAAGCGTGTGTCAACTTCATTTTTTAACGATAAATGTATCGTCAACACGAAAATGATTGCATATATTCTTTTAAAATTACTTTAATTGCTACTTAAAAGGATTTTATCAATATTATTTTGTTTTTTAATTTTCATTATAAAGTTAGAAAAAAGATAGATCTATACATTAAATAAAAAGGTATACTAAAAATTAATTATTAGTAATCTAAAAATTTAAAAGATATAATCAACCAAAATATTTTTATATTTAACCGTGTATATAAGTTACTTCTTTTAATAATCCATATATCAACCAAAAGTTATAATCCTTATGCTCTCATATCTTAAAATCATTGTAAATTATTTCTTTGCAACACTTTAAAAAAGATTTGAGTTAAAAAAATGTAATGTGTATTAAAAAACGTTTCTTATGACAAATGTGTTTTGGCTGTATATATTTTAACATATGAAAACTGTTATATATAATTTAATAAACTATATGTAAAAAATATAGATAAAATAAGTAATATGTAATAACTCAATCATATTAATGGATAAATCAATCAATATAATCAATAAAAAAAACTAATTTCAGTTACAATTTTTAAACCTAAACCAACCTACTTTAGTAATTATTTTGAATGAATTATGAAATTAATTAAAAATAAGAATACCGTAGTATACTTTATTAATTAATTTGAATGAATAACGAATTAAGAAAATAAAAGGGTACAGCAGTATGTTGTCCCGGAAATAGTGATATATAATAATAAAGTAATTAAAAAGTTAAGGTAAAGTATTTAAGCCTTCATTTATTCCGCATCGTCTTCCTTTTGTTCTAGAAAGTTTTCTGAAAGACGATGCGGTGTTGAGCCATAGCCCGTGCTAAGGGTCGTAAAGTGCTAGGTCCGCCCCTCCCTAGAAAACAATATATACTTAGAACTAATTATAAAAATAAAATAATATGAAAAAGGTAACACTCTTAAGTTACAAATGTCCTACCTCCAAATGTGTGAGAAACAAATATTTGAATAAAATAAAAAGATTACTTAAAATATATACTTAGAACTAAATATTATTTAGATTACTTAAAATATATACTTAGAACTAAAGATTATTTAAAATGAATATCATATTCTATGTTGTAATAAAAATTGCATTATTGTTGTACAAGCCTCTTAAGCGAACCTTGATTGGACTTTGGAGGGCATCTGAACCAATTCACTTCCACCCTGGATTGATCCGGCCATCCACTTCCTGAAAGAGTTAGTAGAAAAGCGACCACTTGGATCAGCAAGCCAAACCCAAGAATCCAGCCCAATCCCAAATTTACAACTCTTAACAATCTCCTCTCAATCAAAATTTCATTATCCAGAGCTCGAGTTCGGTTTACGAGTAAAACCCAAATCTCGAGCTCGGCTCAAGTTATTTTGAGAACAGTCTCAAACGAGCTAAAATGTCAGCCTGAGCTCGGTTCAATATCGCTTAAACGAGGCAAAGCTCAGAGCTCGAGCTCGGCTCACCAATGTTATAAATCATATGGACCTAAGTTGAAACCAACTGTGGCTTTCATGACTGGTTATCATTAGTGGTGCACAAAAAAACCGTAACTGGACCCGGTAAAAAACCTGGAACCGGTTTTATAATATTCGGGTATTCTATACCTGTAACCGGAACCGACCCTACCTGTAGGGTATAGATAGGGTATTCATTTTGATCTCAATCCTTGGAACTGGAACCGATCATACACAATTAATACCCTCAACCGAACAAGAACCAGAACCGATGATACCCGGCTATACCCGATACATGATTCTAATATCTTTCTTTTAAATTTATGTTACTGGATTTATTTTAATTTTCTTACACTATGCAATGCATATTCAATAATAATAAGCAAAAAGTATGAGAAAATAAGGTAATAAAACGCAATACTAAAAAATACGAAAATATAGAACTAAAAAACTCGAAACCAGGGTATAAAAACCCAAAAATAGGGTGTTTTAATACCCGGTTTCCTAAGAATCGGAATTGAACCCTACCCGGAACCAGGCATATAGGGTATGGTTTTTTGGTCAAATAACTGGAACTGGAACCGGAACCGAACCGGTTATAGCAATAACCAGTTCCAACCCTTAAAACGAGAAACTGAAACAGGTTCCATAACCGGAACCGGTTATTAAAATACCCGGTTTGTGCACCTCTAGTTCTCATTATCATTATAATATATATATATATAGGGTGAGGTTATTGTGAGAAAATTTAAAAGTGTGAGAAGGATAACAAAGAATCTAAACCATTAGATATTTAATTTAATGGTTAAGATCATAGTGACAATTCTGTAAATAATGTTGACTATTAAACTAACTAATTTTCTAAATTAAGGGTATAAAGGTAAATTTAATATTTTTAAATTAAGAAACTAATATTAATACACATGCAAAGTCCCCCCTTCTTTTTAAACATTAATAACTTTAATACGCAACTCTTTTTTTAAAAAAAATTACACCATAATAACGAGTGTTTTTTATCTTTAATATGAGTACCATATTGATGTACTTATGTAGAGTTATTTCTGTTTTTATATATTTAGGGTGTTATTTCCTTTTTGATTCTGATTAAAGTGTTGACTGGTGTTATATTAGGTTGTTATTTCTGTTATATTCAATGTTAGGGTGTTCTTTATAAGATGTATGCCTTCAATATAACTGTTGTGGTGTTTTTATGAGTTATGGTGTTATTTTTGTTATATTTCTGTTCTTTATAAGATGTATGTCTTCAATATACATGTTGTGGTGTTTTTATGAGTTAGGGCGTTTTTATTAGTTTGGGCGTTTTTATTAGTTATATTTCTTTTCTATATAAGATGTATGTCTTCAATATACATGCTGTGGTGTTTTTATGAGTTAGGGCGTTATTTCAAATTCGAAAATCTCTACAATAACTGCCAAAAATCGGTTGCATATATTCATTCCATAATTAGATTTTATTAGTTAAATTACACTTATACCCTTAAACTATCAAAATAAAAAGGGACACATGTCACCTCCATAATCTTTCTTATTCTTCTCACACTTTTAAATTTTCTCACATGAACCTCTACCTATATATATATATATATATATATATATATATATATATATATATATATAACTAAATTTTGTTTGGGCCCCGCTTGGTATTTCAGGCTCAAGCTCGAGCTCGGTAACTAAACGAGCTATATTTCAGGCTCGAGGTTGGACTCGGGCTCGCTAAGGCTCGGCTCATTAGAGCTTTTAACTGAGCCGGTCCCGGGTAGTTCTCAAGTCTCTAGGCTTGTTTACACCCATAGACTCGGGGTAGGCTAGATCTAAAGTTTCAAGATGTTCCACAAGATCAAATCGAAGTCAAGAATGTGCATTTGCATCTAGGAACTCCGAAAGGACTTATAGCTAAAATCTGGCTCGACCAGAGTATCCCTTATGTAGACTGGTGATTTCGCATTTTCGTTGTCTTTTTAGGTTTTGTTGTAATAAGATGCACGCATACGTGACGTTCCTAATCTAATGCACAATAATAGCCTGCATGGATCGCCTAATTATACCTCATTTTCGCACAACGAAATTTACGAAATTACTTATACCTACTAAAACATAGCAAATCCCTTAACTTATAAAATTTAATTCAAGGTGAAATCCGCTGAAACGGACACTGGTACGTGGATTTCATTTGAGACATGTGTAGGCTTTGATAGACGTAAAAATTTGAAGTCCGTGTTAAGTCCCATGTATGAACCTTATGGTGCTAGATGGGTCATGTTAAACCGCACACAAGCTTGTAGATCTAAGAAAGAATTAGGAGACTTTTAGAGGGAGAGGATAGGGTTTGGAGAGGAGATGAGGTATTAAGAATTGTAAGTCTTTGATATCATAAAGATTGTTATATTTTGGTATCTCTCTCGATAATACAATATACAGGGTTAGGCTGAAGGGTTTATGGGTTATGATTGGGACATGATTCGCCATGTAGGAACATGAATGGAAGACTACATCACCCCCTTACCTGATCCACCATGGTTCGTATGGATTAAACCATGACAACCATAGTTATCGTTTCTATTTTCTAAGATTTCCTTTCTTTTTTCTTTAGATAAAAATAAATTATCTCTATATAAATTAAAAGAAGATGAATAGTGACTTTTTTATCCTTTAGTCTATTTTTTCATTTATTGTAAACTTTCATTTGCAAACCTTGCAGTTTAATCATTGTATTTTTTTTGTCTATTACTTTAATCAAATTACTTTTTTTACCCATAAATAGTTTTTAACGAACGCGCTAATACCATTTTAGACATATTTTTAACCTTTTTTTCTTTGCTATAACGAGTGTGGTTAAGGTTTTTCTAGTTTAATTTTTTTAACGAACGCGCTGATACTCTTTTGAACATATTTTTAACTTTTTTTTCTTTGCTATAACGAGTGCACCGACACCGACCAATTTTCTATCGTTTTCTTTTTCGTTTACCTTTGTTATTTACTATATTGTTTTTTCCTTTTCTTATTGTTTTGATGTTTAGAGCCGAGTTAAGTCGCAAATAGCATAACACATTTAGATATCATTTTATTTAATTTTACAATTTTATTTATAGGTTGTCATGGTGTGCTATACGTTCTGAATTCCAACTATGTCCCTGCGTAACGCGCGGGTAACTACAACCTGGTTAAAATAAATAAGGGGATAGTGGTTTGGATCATAACTATACCCTGAGGGTAGTGGTTTTGGACGGTAGAATAGATGTGGGTGACATGGTGCTAACGTGGAGGGTCATAGTGGTTATGAAGGTCATCACCACACCCTAGAACGTTATAGATAGAGAAATCATAACGTTTATGCAAAACCTTATCATTTAATATCTAATAAAAACATAGGCTATAAAGGATTTACTCATAGACTTTGTAAATCTATACCTAATATATAAGTTATCAATTGTGTTACATGTCACAATTTTGTAAGCACATGATTTTTCCACGTTTCGTATTTCAACCCTTCTTATTCTTTTTTTAATTAAATCAAATTCTATCTTAAAATATTGTTTTATATTTCTTAAATCTTTGTTACTAACTATCTAATATCGTGTTTTATAATCCTTTATCATAATAATTTAAGTAACAAGAAAGCTTAAATATATAAAACAATAATCCCTTCTCTGATCGCAACATACATCTAAGAACAGAATATGTAAAACGCATCAAACAAAACTGATCCCATAGATAAGGAGAAACATGCCTAAAATATCAACAAGAAAGTCAAATATGAAACTGTATTGGATCAGCAACTCTTGTTTGTTTGTATTGCAAACAAAAAAGAAATAAAAATTGTCAACTGTTGTTGAACAGAAAAATAGTGCAACTGCCAACCATATATGGTCCTTCAACAGTTCCACTTATCAATATATTGTTAAGTTGATATCGGTTCCATTTTGCAGAGGAAAATCACGTTTTTTTAACGCGTGGTAGATTTTATAAAAGTAGGAAAACACTTCCGGCTAGAGTCTAGAAGAGGATGCGACCGTGACGAATTACAAGTGGAGATTCGAAAAATAAAAAGCATCCCCAAAAGACCATTCTAATGATGGAATATTAGCCATGAGTTTGACAGAAAACGAATCGCTTTGATTTCCTTTACAATCTTCCGGAATAAAAGTGTTTGTTGTCGAATGTTTTATCGTTTCTAGCTCTCTAGATGCACCAACATGATGTTGCAAAGATTGCTTTTATCACCAATATATTTGATATCGCTCTACTAGCAGAATGGGATGTTATCGTACACCAAATGTGGACTTGCGTGCATGTTAGATTTGCCACCTCGCGCGAGGCAATTAGATAGTCAGCTGCTTCGTTATAAACCCTAGAATTGACGCAAAGATTTACAACCATATTTATCCCTCTCTATGATATTGCTTCCTTTGTCGTCAGTTTTTCACAACCCTCCGAACGAAACAGCTCACCTTTTTCAAAACCAGTATACTATAATAATAGTAATAGGGTTGTTCATGTGTCGAGCCAGGGCAAACTCAGGCTCGGCTTGATTATAAACCGAGCTTGCTTGGCTCAGTTTGAAACAAAGCTGAAAATCTAAGCTCGGGCTCGGCTCGAATTTAAATAAAAAATTTAATAAATAGTTCTCAAAATTCAGTAATCTAAAATACTATTCAATAGTTCAAAAGAACATATTTAAATAAGTTCAACTTAATACATTAGAAGTAAAAAATCAAATACAACAACACAAATTAAGTTTTGAATTTCAACTAAATCCAATATTAGTTCACTTGCATGGTAATCAATGTTTAAATGTATCATAGATATCAAATTATATTTCTAAATATATGTAAATAATAATCATTTTTTATAATATATTATAATGTGTGTGTATATATAAATATATTACAAGTAAAATACTCTGAGCCAAACCAAGCTGAGCTACCAAGCGAGCTAAACCAAGCCGAGCCAGGCTCACTTTCTAATCGAGCCTATCGAATTAGCTCCTAGACGCGGGATTTTGAACAACCCTAATTATAGTAATTATCGAATTTACCAGTTGAAATAACATTATAAGAGCAAGGTTGTCAATCAAGTTGTACAACTCCCAAATTGAAAATGTTGCTCTAATAATGTTGTCAATTGACACTTTAAACTTGATTGGGGACAAAAAGAGTAAAATAAAACATTCATTTGTTCAATCGCAAAAGAATTAAGAATACAGGAAAATGATATATATGTAATTGTTTCTTACATTATGATATTACACTAATCACACACACATATATATATACATATATACACCGAGAGAGTGTTTAAACTACAAGACCACCTTGTTATGAGATGTTTACGCGAACATCTCAGTCGCACATCTGATCTAATCTAGACCTTTATGACACAATAGTAATTAACTTTGCATAATTACGCATGTTATTGCATAATTATGTACATTATAATACATAATTACGCATGGGTTGGGTCAACCCTAATTACGCACGTTATATTGGTGGTCGCGTATGCATCACATGACAAGGTGATCTTATACGTTAACCAGCTTCTATATATATATATATATATATAAACACACACACGCATAATCGAATGAACTCGTTAAGATGTCTGCTAATGTTACACTTTGAGCTGAAAACTCTACTTTTTCTCTTACCTCAAATCTGCCTAATTGTTAGTGAAAACGTTTTCTTCTCTAGGCATTATTGATGTAAAGGCAGTATAATAATATGCTAATTATTAAAAGTACTGTGAATGTTAATAGGTCACCTGAATAGTGTTTTAAAAAAATTGGATAAATGGATTATAAGGTCAACGTTACTTTTATAAAGTAAACGAAAACATCTTCAAGAAGTACTCGAATAAAGTAAAAGCGGTTGTAGTAGTGTCTTAAAAAAGCAACGGTTGTTAATATCTCCATGTCTCGTTTGATCGTCTTGTTCAAGTTCCATCCTCACTGTATTCATGCATATTCATAGAGAGAAGAAGTGGATTTTATGATACAAAATTTGAACTTTTTTGAATGCAAAAGGTCGTGGCGGATCCATAAACTTTTTTTAGTGGGTTCGTTTTGGTAAATTCTCACTAACTTTTTTCAAATCATACAAGGTTCTCACTTTTCCTATTTTTTTCCAATCCGAGTGGGTTCATTTGAACCCACAAAACATGGCTGAATCCGCCACTAGCAAAAGGCCAACCAAACAACAAGGGATTACAACATGAAACTACATATATTTAAATTTACACCAATCTTTTCCTTGATATGTGTTTTGATCTATATTTTAGCAACATGAAACCGAAGAATTTTAGGTCGTCAAATATTTTCTCCACCTTGATCTCTTGTTTGAACATATAAGATTCTTTCTAGCGTTTCAAATACTTCAACAAAATATCAATATACCTCTCTTTTGGGTCTTGTCTTTGGAGTTCGACTTGTGAAGTTTGAAAAGGTCTATATCTTTGTACCAGAAGGCAAAAAGTTGATTAATCTTGCATCAATAGCTGAATTTTTGCCAAATTAATGTATGGCCCTAGATCACATTGAAAAAAAAATTGATGTATAAAAAGGTTATTCACTAATTTTAAAAAAAAATTATATTTAGCAAATAGTTCTTATACTTTAAAATTATTTGTTGGATTTACTCTTTCTTAATGAAATTTGCTTGAAACGCTCTAAATCCAGAGATTTCATTTGTTGGATTTACTTTTTAACAAATAGTTCTTACACTTAAAACATTATTCACACGCATTGAAAAATCGATCAACTCAAACATTCAAGTCAAATACAAAATCATAGGTCTCCGGACATAAAATAAAACATAACAAGATGGTATGAGATGTTAGTCTCTTCAATACCACAACTATCCCAAAGATCTCGTCTATCCAAACTTTAACCTGATGTGCACATTATAAGTTAACTATGTTGAGAGAGCTTTAGTTTATAAACATTTGAAAACATTAGCGATATATTTCATTAGGGTGAAGTACAGTTTGTGTCCCTGTGGTTAACACTAAGTTGCATGTTGAGCCCCTATCTTTTTAATTTTAGCCTCTTGGTCCCCAACATTGCATTCTTTCAACAATTGAGTCTCTATTAATAGAATCTGTTAGTTGACCATTTCTTGACCGGGGTATATTGGTCTTTTTAACTCAGTTTTGGAGGTGAAATCATGCAAAGTTGCTAAACACGAGAAAACTTGTTTAGAGAGTCAACACGACACATTTGGTTTCCTGGCCCCGAAGACTTGGGGAATTGTTCAACAGGGTTTAGTGTGTCGCGCATAATAATTTTTCAACCTCTAAGACCCAAAGCTTTGTTTTTAGTAGGATTTGTTTTGTTATTCAAAATGTGAGTTATGGCACAAGTTGTAGTCCATTTACCTACCGCTTTATTGTAATCGTCCTTCTCAATGAAATTGAAGTAAAAAAAAAACTTATACGAAGTAGCCAAAAATATGCCGGATTAAAAACAATATCATCTAAGTAGTTTGAGTGCTCATTATCTAGCATCTTTCTAACATAAGTGAAATCACACATGGTATTAAGAAAACCTCCAATGGTGTATTACGGATGATTATGTGGCACATCCAGACACTCAGGTTGACGAATGCTTTCATTGAAGGACAGTGGTGGAGGTAATATGTTAGTAGAGTCAACATCGTATTTGTAGTGTAAAAATATCCTTTAACATAGTGTAAAATTTGTATTTTTTTCGGTTTTATACAAAGAATACTTTTGATTTCGAAAAAAAAGTTTGGGATACCCCTGATTTTTTGGGTAAGACCACCACTGTATGAAGGACCTGTATGGAAGTGGACGTTTGTTAGGTCGTTTGGAATTTTAAACTCAATCACGTGAATGAAAGTTAATTGTTTGTATGCATTTAGAGATGCTCTAAGTATCTTATACAAAGGATTCAATATATAAAATTCTTACAAACTTGCTAGGTTAAAGTTCAAAATCATAAATTAAAAATATATACGTGTCACATGGTTTTATTTCATAGAGAAAAAAACAATGTATATGGTCTTATAATAAAAGCTAAAATTGTCTAGTGTTGATCCTTATAATGTCATTATCCACCAAAAAGGGTGGAATCTCTTGTTGGATTATATGGTTAGTTCTAACTTAAGATATAATATAGTCAAGAGTTAGTTACGTTTTGAAGATAAATACTATACGGTTAGTTGTAACTTAACATATAATAACAATTATATTCTATTAGTTTTGAAATTGCTAAATAGTTTCAATTCTTTCACTTTTGTAACAATTACAATCAACCATCACTAACGTCATCCAATTATTCAGCTAGTTTATTTGAAATGACTATATGCCCCTATTATTAAAACTACAATATAAATAAAGAAATGTTAATTACGCTTTTCATCGTTATAATTTGTTGAAAATAACTATTCCAGTCTATTACTTTAAAAATTGCTAAAACGGTGCCAGTATTTTCACAACTTCCACATTCAACTCACCAACACTAGCGGTTAACAGCTCCATCTATCTACTATCTTTCACTGTCTCTGTTTCTTCATATCTAGCGGAACATCACCTGCTCCGGCTCCACTTCATTCATCTTCAACGTCTCCTACCACACACACATATATCTAAACGATGACCATCCATTCTGCCCACTGCCGTCATAAAACTACCACCCACCACATCCCCCATATCCCCTAGTTATTCTCTTTAAACAAATCATCAGCCAACTCCTTTTTACCGACGAATTCTACCAATTCGCCACTACATGGGCACCGCCCATATTTCATCTCCTCCCTTCAAGTTTTTCGGTAGGCCTCAAGCTTTCCCATTGACGTTGATTGTGACGGCGAAAATTAGGGGTCGGGGACTTCGATTGTGAAGGGGGAAAGTTAGGTGGTCAGCGATTTCGATTTTGGTGTCACTGGTTGACGGCGACAGATCTGACACCAGTGGAGGTGAAGAGGAAACCGATTGACAACGATACGACAGAGGGGAGTGGTGGTAAAACGGAGTCATCGAAATAGAGTTGTGGAGCCAAAACAGATGATGTTCTAACATGATCTAAAGGAGCATGGAGAGTCAATAGTAAAGTAAAGGATACTTGTACTGTTTTACCAAATTTTAAACTAATAAACTGTAATAGTTATTTTTAACAAATCCCAGGGACGAAGAAAGTAACTGACTCTTTATTTATTTTAGTTTTTATTTTAATAATAGGGTCATTATGATCATTTCATATAAACTAACAGAATAATTGGATGACGTTGGTGATGGTAGACTGTAATTGTTACAAAAGCGAAAATACAAAGACTGTTTTAGCAATTTTTAAACTAATCAATTGTAATGATTATTTTTCACAGTAACGAAAAACATAATTAACTCTACTTTTTAGTCAAAAGAAAAGGCATATTTATATTTAAAATAATATATAGCTTTTTCTTATTTTTTATTTAATATATTATATTAGTGTATTATTATATTTATTTTTATTAACATATAGTAACTTTATTTTTAAATTAATATATAGCTTTTTATTATATTTTATTTAATATATTATAATATTTTATTATTTTATTTTTATTAACATATTTTTCTTTTTTTCTTTTAAAACTATATATTTCCTTTATCATTTCTTTAATAATTATTTTTTCTTTTTTAGAGCATATATTAATTTATCAAATAATTTGATACTTTTTTAATAATTTACGTTTATAATTTTTCTAAAAACTTAAGTACGTAGTTGTTTTTGATTTTTTTCTCGACATTCCGTTATAAGTTTTGTGAAAAAACGAAGTTGTACTCAAAATAAAATATTTATTGGTATCAAAACGGTACAATGATAAACTAAATTGTTCTAAACAACACGCTTTATTTTCAAATCACGTTTATTTTACATTGTCATTTGCTCGGTTTCGCCGCAACGCGCAGCATAAAATAAACTAGTATAAACTAAAAATGAACGAGGATGAAAATAACTTAATATTTTAAATTTTTAAATGGTTTAGTATCATAAAAGTTTTTTATTATATAACTTATATTTTGAGTGTATTTCATTTTTTCTTATGACTTTTAAGGATGCCATCTTTTGTAAAATTTTGAATATGTCGTTGTGACATGCTTAATATATAACTTTTACTTAAAACCCGAATTATAAATCGTATCGTACAAGTAATCGAATAAAAAACATACTCGTTACTATGTTAGTAATATAAAATGACGTTTTCTAAACGTACAAGTGATCCAAGTTGTCTCAGTTTAGGTTTTTTTATATCAACCTCTAGATTTATTTTTATTTACGTCTAGATATAAGTTTTACTCAAAACCGAGTTGTGGATAGTAACGTACAAGGGGATAAAGCAAAAACATAAATATCATCAAAAGTTGTCTCGGTTTAGTTAATTTTTAGTATAAATATATGTCGCTTACCTTTTTCGTTATGTTAGGATATAAAATAAAGATTTCTAAAATTCCTAGTATACTTTTGCGACATACTTATTTTTATCTACGATTATAGTTTTCTCGAGTGGCAGTAAAAAATCGTTGGAGCAGAATTGTATTCGCAGTACAACGTTTGTCGGTACAGTATCAGTTAGTAACAAACTGAATTGATACCAAGCGAACAAATCGATAACGATACTGCGATTCATTCGTATAGTTTTCAGTCGATATTAAAACACGTGTCGATATACTTCCATGCCTCTTTTGGTTGCTATACCGAGTGATAGTACCGTACCAAATCAGATGAAAGCCCACTACGAAGTGTAGGTAATCCCACTAGTTTATCACAGGATCATAGTAAGTGTTCTAAAAACAAAAACGAAAAGTGTTAAATTTCATTTAGCATCATAATTTGTAAGACCCTTGCTTAATAAAATGAAATTCTATAAAGATTTTAGCTTTTGAATGTAGTTATGTGATACACGTCCGTACTAAAATACGAGTTTCATAAAGCCGCTTAAAAGTTTACAACTTTTCAACATATTAACGTTGAATAGTTTCATAAACGACTAGACATAATTCGGAAGCTTGAACTTTGATTGTGTTCGGTTTTTCGTTGAGCTTGATCGTTATCCGGTGCTTCAAAGCATTACCTATATTTCATAAATTATGAAATTCGTTAGTTATAAAAAGTTTATAACGTAACAAATTGAATCTGAGGCCTGAAACAACAAAATAAACATTTTTGTGAGAAGACCCGCTGCCGTAAGCTACGGCTCTATGCCGTAACTTACGATATGAAAGTCCTGTCTCCATCAGCAGCTGCCTGCCGTAAGCTACAGTAGGCTAGCGTAGCTTACGGTAGGCTGCTGCTGCCTTTTTTAAGTTTGCGTTTATGTTACAAAAACTTCCGTAACTTGTTCAATTTTTATCCATCTCACTTGAAACTTGTTTCTAAATGTCCGTAAAATGTTTGCTACATATTTAACCCGGAATCCTTAACCCGGAATCATAATTTTATGAATTGCGCAATCATTACCCGTTTATGCGAATATTCATTTTGACCCGTTAAGGGGTTTAAGCACTTAAGCTTAAATTTCGCTCATTCTTTTCTTACCTCCTATTTCCACGCCAAGATTTCTATTTATCTTCCACCACAACTCTTTTTGTGGTGGATTTGTTATAGTAAATCATATACTTTCGAATTCTACCATTCGATTTGACAGTTTATGACAAAGACCCGTTAATAGACATTAAACCAAAAATGGCTTATGTCTTTTGCTTTTACTATACCGAAAGGGTTTACTTAGTTAGAAAACTCATGTTTAAACGACCCGCCGGTTTGATCTTTCGAGGGCATTCTGGTCATCTTTAGTCCTTTTTACGACGAAGGGCTTTCAAAGGCATATTTTGACCAAATGGGCATTTTTAACCCATGTTCTATTTAAAGTATTATGTTCCTAAGAACATAATTTCTACAATTTAATTTATTAGATATAGCTCACTATAAGTAATCCAATGATTCACCCATGACTCATTTAACTCTCGCCTGACCTTAAGTACTATTTAAGAGTTTGACCCATTACACATACATGGCTCGGGTCAAAGCATTGACCCATTTTAATACCTTTCATATTAGTTGCTTATTAAAAGCAATGCAAACCATACGCTATTCTTTCCTGTGAGCACAAGACTCGACAATCAAACATTAGTCATTATTGTCAAATGGCGATAACATCACCATTTGACCCGTTTGGCCTAAATGACCATTTTATCATTGTGAAATGGTATTTATTTGCCATCTCATCCATGTAGCCGTTCCAGTTTACACCATACGACCATATTACTTAAAAATCATTTCTTAATTCGTTTGACTCATCATGGCTTACGCCTTAAGGTGTCTTTTTCAAAACTCATTGTTTGTTCGTCAACACATGATCAATTTACCGTATTACTCTTTTTACCCGTTAGGATCTACACCATATGATAACTTTTCAAAACCTTTGTTTATTCGTCATCACGAGACCGAATTACCGTTTTACCCCCTTTTACCATCAAATATGGTTTATCACCAATTTTCACTGGTTCCGGCCCATATTATTCCGCGTCGGAACGTCATATTTCAAATACTAAATTACCTTATTTTTAACCAATACAAAGAGTAGGTTTTCTACTTAAAGATGTAAGCTTTACTTACCTTGTATCCAATTATGTTTTTCCGCATACTTGATTCATTTGATCTGCTTCTTCCCAAGCTTTCACCTAGCTTGCTAAGCATTAAACTATCATTTATTATTCGCAAGATGGTTAGATTAATCATTATTTATCACGACTATCCCACTTTACATATTTTATATCAAAATTACTATTTGATCTTATTATAGATCAGTTTGACTTTTAAAGGTCAACGGCCTATTAACATATATAAATGCACAATTAAGTTCAACAACTCGTTTGGGCATTTCATCAATTATTCGGTAGGCATTATTTCTAGGCCACCGTTTTAACTAAATTTCTCAACTAAGTTCATATAATTGTTAACATCAATTTAACATAAATTTCAATCATTGTACGCTAATCTATCAATCTCATATAAGAACTTGGGATTGTTTCGTTACTATAAAACAACCCATTGCATCATAATTATGGAATTTACCCAAACATCCAACTTAGCCAAATACTTTAAACATTCATAAACACATGATGATTTCAAATATCATTTAACATGCATATAACATCAATTTCACCATATCGTATAAAAATCCATTTCATAACAAGTATGAGCATGTACTCAAACATATTAATTGTTCAAGTATCTTCTGATTACTACCATGTATGATGATTCTCTAAACACAAGTTTATCATCAACTTCGTCATATTATTAAAACCCACTTCATAAACTACTTTTTAATCACTTACAAGTAATAATACCTCAATTATCTCATAATTTCATCATGTCTAACGAAATTAAGCATACATAAACACTCAATTTCATCTTTGGATCATAATCCAACAATCTAATTGCAAGTATTCTACTTGTCTCAAGTTATGACTTTCACCAATCTAAATTTTTAGACATACTTTATGATCCCCTAGTCTAGGTGATCGATTATTCATGCTCATGCACGGATTTGGTGTCCAATTTCCCTTAAAATTTGACGAATTAGATGAACAAGGGTTTTGCTCCCCTTGTTCTCCTCCTGATCGTTACACGCGCGCACACACACACACACACACTTAGTGTGTGTTGTGTTTTGTTATAATTTTGATTATTAAGTTTCAGCTTTTCCCCTTTTGGTCCCTCATGTTTGAGATTTTAATCATAGATAAATATCATGCAACATTTATCACTAACAATACTAATAATCAACTAGGTTAATTATTCCTAATTATTTTGTTCACGGGTTACTTTAACCATCACGGTATTTTATCCGTTCATCCATAGTTAATTTGGTTTAATCACCAAACCCGTTTTCAGGGTGTTACATAATTCATTTTAGATAATCAAGATTTATCTGACAAAAAAACTTCATTTTAGATAATTAGATTTACTTAATACCAAAGGTTTGGAGTCCAGTAGTTTCAAAACTAATCTAATATACGTTTTCTTCGAATAATAGGGGTCAATAAGTCATCCATTGTAATATTTTATATCAGAGTTTGTTCCAACAAAGTTGTTACCTATTAGAGAGGATGCCCTTGACGCCCCACAATAAAAGGCAACGCGATGTAGAGCTCATGCTCATTGACGAGCTCATATGGCATGTGTTGTTATTTCACAACGAACAGCCTAATCATCATACATGATAAGATAGCTTATATGTATTAGAGTTACTTTCTCTTCCCTAAATCATTGGTATCAAAGTTGTATTAGAGTAACTTTGTTATATTGCAAACGTATGGTTTGTTTCTAAGTGAATACACCAATCATAGATTTTTGGTATAATATTGAATATGTTGATGAAAATATCTACCTTCGCTAATTTTGTCGAATTATACTAATTGAAAAAGCATGATATATGAGTGGCTAATTTAACTTATATTTTTTTTATAAAATCGTGCGTACATTTTGTCATTTTTTCTAATAAAAAAATGGGTAGGAAAACGATATCAAGAATGAAAAACACTTATACTTGCAAGTGGGTATAAGAAGATAAGAAAAAATAAATAGTATTAATAGTAGTCGGTTATAATTTATGCATAAAACAACAATCAACATATACTGCTATGGCATCAAAAGGTGATTAGATTAATTGACGCAAGCAATAGATTAAAGACACTTGCCAACGAGAAACAAAAGATAAATAACTTTTTCCTATATATAATAATAATTAATAAAGAAAGTTTAACAGTATCTTTTCGTTATTCAACTTTCTAGAATTTGTCGTTTTCATGGTGTCACTTGAATGGTAGATTGGCCGTCATGCAAAGAATTCTTCTATTCTTTTTATATTTATAGCTAAAACAAATAATATAATACACTAGAATCCAATATCGTAAATACAAACATATTACTATATCAATGTGAAATAGATACTACATGACGTAAAAAATTCAAAATCTGTAACACCTTAATTTGGAACAAACTAACGTATCACTTACGTAATACATCAGAAGTTAAAACATTATTTTATAAATTGTAAAACTTTACATCATTTTAAAAAGTCGAAATATCGTACAAAACATTTTAAAATTTTATAAAAATTTATGTGCGTCTTTAATCTTTTTAACAATCCATCCAAGTCTTTCTAAATATCCTTGAAAACCTAACATACACAAGAAGGAAAACGCACGCCTGAGTAAACGGGGTTTACTCGATCAGTGGGACAACAACAATCCAATATACATTTTCTTAACAATATCTATATATCAAACAATATATATATATATTCAGTTAGTCACCTTCAGTGCGGCACATTCAGTAGTTCAGTGTATAGTCAGTTCACATTCCGAGTGTCATATAATTATATTCAGTGATTCACATTCAGTTTGTCAGTGCATCACCTTTTGGTGCGGCACAATCAGTAGTTTAGTGCGTCATAATCAATATTTTCTAAAACAATATAAGTATATATATAAATATAATAGCACATAATCTTGAATGTCACAAAAGCATACAATAATGAATCTAAATTTTCAACTACGAGGTATTGAAAACCTATATTCGCACGTGTAAGTTGCTATAGAGTCCGTATCGAAAGAGATGAATACAAAACTAAGATAACAGATAACGGCAAGACTATCACGAAATCCTATAATATTCATTAATTCGTTAACGGGTATTTAAAATTCATGAATATTATAATACATTTATTTATTTATTTTAATGTACGAAAATCAAACTTTATATAATGATTTAAATAAGTTATATAACAGAATCAAAAACTACTCGATATTCATTCGTATTATTTAACCTATTGTTTTGCATATTGTATTATATTAACTTATTGTTTTGCATATTTGAAAACACATTTATCAACATTTAGGAATATTTAACAAAATAATCATCATATTTTTTAATTATTTCGTAAAAGAGTTATCTGCTAAAATATTAGAACAATCAAAAGTCAAAGCTATTTACCTTATCAAAACAATTTAATCATAAGTATCTTAAAATAAACAAATTAAGGATGTAACTAATAATTATTATTTATAGTATTTGAAATTTTTTATATTATATGATTAGCTTAAATAAATCTGGCGTAGTTCAAAATATATAAAAGAAGCTTTCTAGTATAACATAATTATGTTTTATTAATTATTATTTTATACATGAAAGAGTATCTCTAAAATTAAATAAAAAAATGAGTTTTACAATCTTACCTCAGTGTAGAAGGAAAGTTGCCAGAATAATAAATAAGTGTGAGAGAAAAATGAAATATAACTAATTGGATTTTGAGATTAGGGTTTTATACTTGCGTTTTCTTTGTCAAGAAGAAACATAATTAAATAAATAAAAGAAGAAACATAATTAAATAAATAAAAGTGTATGTATACTCCTGAGGTGTTACAAAAATGTACTGGTGTTCATACCTCAAAGAAAGTGGCAAAGAAGTGAGGCAACTAAATACCTACATGCTTGATACAAGAAGATATGTATAACGATTTATATTTTCTTTAAAATCTAAAAATTAGATCAATATGTATTATTTGTTGTTTCGTTTTTTTAATATGAATACTATTTTATTATTTAAAAAATTCGGGTATTACAAAATCAATATTTGTATCTGCAAGATTTTTCGAACAAACGATAAATAGATTTAGATGTTTGGTTCATGTTAACATAGATCTCTTAAAATATATATTGCATTTTCACTCATATAACGTGTAGGATAGATCATTAGAAAACTAGTTTAAATAAGAAAACAAAAAACTAACTAAAAAAGCCTAAAAAACATATCAATTTTTTTAAATATTTTTAATAAAAATCACTATATATAATAAATAAAAAGACTTTTTTTCAAAAGAAAAAAAATTGTATTGCACGTGTTTATTAATATGAAAAAGCCTAAACCACCTAACTCACCTCACAGACACCCCAAAAAACCTAAACCCCACATCCCCACTACTCAAAAACCTAAATCCACCCTCTCACCAAAAGCCTAAACCCCTCTCCCCCACTAAAAAAACCTAAAACTAAACCCTAAACGTAACACCCCCCCAAACCTAAACCCCCCACCCACACCCCTCAAGAAACCTGTCACACCCCGACCCGCAGCGGAAAAGGTGATCGGGGCATGATTGGGTTATCATCAAAGCTCATGACATTTATTATAACGTTTCATATTCATTAATACAATTTAATGGGAAATTTACAATCATAATTACATCATGTCCTAAACAACATTCTAGACTTCATTGTTATCTTCTAAGGCATTTCCTATGTTTTCCTTGCTTCATCCTGTTCACCTGTATCATGTGTAAAAATGGTTTTTGGATCAACAAAAAGTTGACGAGTGAATCCTATGAAAAACATTTGAACAAGTTTATTTAATTGATTATAAAATAAAGTGCACAACCACACATGAGTAAAAATAGATGTAAACTTATTCACCAATCATTTAATATTAAATAATGCACACATGAACAATAATGGATCGTTTTGAGGCACGCGTTGCTCAACTCGTCTCCCACGAGGAACTGATGGGCCTAATGAATGATTTGCATAAACTTGACAATATGAAATACATAACTACAAAACAATATAAACTAAATAATACACACACGAACAATAATGGATTTGTTTTGAGGCACGCGTTGCTCAACTCGTCTCCCACGAGGAACTGGTGGGCCTAATGAATCAATTGCATATAACTTGACAATATGAAATACATAACTACAAACAATATATATACAATCTAAGTTTAGATCACAATATTGTATGGCACAAGTTTAAATAAACGAGTTAATTTTGGTGACACATGACACACCCCAAAACGTGTAATTAAAAAGGGGAGTTGTAAGATTCACTCACATTGGGTGCGTTCGGTTGATGATGTTGAATGCGCACGAAGTTGGTTTTAACCACGAGTGAAACTAACCTAGATAATGGCATAATGGTTCGGTAAGTATGCAGATTTTATTAATCAATTTTAGTAGGATTGTTGGGTGTATTTTTGTGAGTTTAAGGCTATTTTCTAACCTTATAAACGTTATTTTTAAGTATTTTTAATTGATTTTTAAATAAAATAAATAAATAAAAATAATAAAAATGTTGACTTTTTGCGACCGTTGACCGTTGACCGTTGACTTGTTGACCGGTCAGACTGTGTAATTGTGTGCGCCGGGTGAGGCTCGAACCCGAGACCTCCCGTTCGCGTGCACGCAGCTCTACCAACTGAGCTACGTGTCTAACCTGAAATATTTCTGTTTTTAATTATATTTATATACTAATTGAATTAAACTGAAAATCATTTATTTTAAAAACGATTTTAATGCATCGAACCGGTGTTCTCCACAGGTCTCGAACCCGGGATCTGTGGTTTGGGTTAACACACAGTCCACCGCTGGACTGTGTGTCTAACTTGTTAAATAATCTGATTTTTATTATATTTATATACAAACTACATTATTTCATTTCTGCCTTATATAAAAAGTTTGATAATTGTCCGGACGGTGCGGTAGTCTGGACTCGAACTCGTGACGTGTGATTAAACGTTCACACAGTCCACCACTGGACTGTGTGTCTAACTTGGTTATTATTCCGGTTTTTATTAAACTTAACATCTATTGCAGTGAATCCGGTTTGGTTAAAAAAAGGAACATTTTATTAAGGCGAGTATGCATGGGACAAGAATCGAACTCGGAACGTAAGCGTGTTTTATTTGCACACAGTCCACCGCTGGACTGTGTGTCTAACCCGAGTTATATCTTGATTTAAATTATACTTATAGACAACTGAAACTTCATCTTCTTCGTTGGACTTAACCAGAACTAAAGTCCGACTGGTTCGTCGATTTTAATCATGTTCTTTTAGTGTGTTGTGAGTAATTACGTGTAAGACTAATAAAAAGAATGAGAGATTAAGTGTTAGATATACCGAACTGGACTCCTCTGTTTCGCCGGCGAAGCTCCGGTGACAGCAGATGATTCCGGCGACGTGTGTCTTGCGGCAGAGGGTCTTCAACGAGCTTGAGATGAATGTGGGTGGCTTCGGTATGAGCTCTGGGAGTTCAGTAAGGCACAAAGGTGAAAGGGTCGGCTTTCCGGCGAGTTGTAGAAATTTCCGGCGAGTGGAATTACGTCGGAAAAATGTGTGATTGTGAGCGAAAAAGCTAACAGAGGTTAGAGGGGGTATTTATAGGGCAGAACATCGACGTATTTAGTCCGTTTTCCGTCTTGATTCGTCGGTCATTACGTTTTCCGGCGGTTATGACTTGCGTCGCGGGTTCAGGCGTCGGTTATAACCGATGTAGTAGTTAAGGCTTCGGTTAAAACTGAAGAAACCGTCCAATCTCGGCGAAATCGTCGGGATTTCCGACGACTGCAATTGGGCGCGTCGGTTTTGAATTCGAGACTTATAATATGTATTAATTGTTTCCATTAATGCACAAGAAACACTAGTGGCGGAGTGGTTTGAAGGATAAGTGTTAAGGCTTTGCTGAAACGCTGGCTGACCCGGGTTCGAAACCCGGCAGCATCCATTTATTTTTATTTTCTTATTTTAAATACTTTTTCAAATAAAACTTTTATAATCCAATATACTTATTAATTATGTATCGTTTAAAAATAATTTGGGCATTAAATATGCCACGAAATTTTTAACTGATTGTTCGGTTAATAAACGGAGCGGGTTTGGTAAATCCGGTTTTTGACGGATGTTACAGTATCCCCTGCTTTTTAGAAATTTCGTCCCGAAATTTATGTAGTGACATATTTGTCTAAAAAGGATGGTGTTTAGTTTGACAGTTACATGCTTAGAAAAATAGTAAGAGTTTAAGTTTTTGTTTGAGGCGGTAACGTCCCTTGTAAGGGTTAAGTACCCTGTTACAGGAATCGCTTTTTGTTGCCTACGGTAAAAATATTGATAAGCAGAGTTGATTCACTAAATATGATATCATGCGTAAGAGTTTTGATATGTTTGGAAGGATAGGGTTATATCCTAAAACAAAATTTCTAATACTAAAACCTACATGGAACTTCTCATAACCGTCTAACAATGCCTCTGATCCTTTGACAAGAATACTTATATATAGGAAGTACCAGCGGCGTATCCACCATATTCTTGTCAAATTTTCATTGGTCTTATCAGTAAGTTATGATTGGTTCTATGATGTGACTCTAAACACAAATAAACGCCACAACCAATGTACCAAGAAATTACTAAATCCTACATAGAACTTCTCATAACCGCCTGACAATGCCTCTGATCCTTTGACAAGAATACTTATATATAGGAAGTACCAGCGGCGTATCCACCATATTCTTGTCAAATTTTCATTGGTTTTATCAGTAAGTTATGATTGGTTCTATGATGTGCTATAAACACAAATAAACACAACAACCAATATTTGAGTCCACATTCTGATAGCATACATGTTTGAATGGTGACAGTTCCTCTCTCGTTTGTTATGATGGAGAGGTTAGTTTATGTAGAAATAGAACACAATCCAATTTCTTTAATTAATGAGATGATATGAATGTAACACAAATTTCAACCAAAACAATACTAAATCCTACATGGAACTTCTCATAACCGCCTGATAATGCATCTGATCCTTTGGCAAGAATACTTATATATAGGAAGTACCAGCGGCGTATCCACCATATTCTTGTCAAATTTTCATTGACTTTATCCGCAAGTTATGATTAGTTCTATGTGAGTCTACAACAAACACAACAACCAAAACTTGAGTCTTAATTCTGATAGTATCCATGTTTGAATGATGACAATACCTCTCTCGTTTGTTGTGATGGAGAGGTTAGTCATTGTGGAAGTGAGACATAGCTCAACTTCTTTAAATGATGAAATTGATTACACTGAAATGTATGATGAATAAACTTCGACCAAAACATACTAAATCCTACATGGAACCTCTCATAACCGCCTGATAATGCCTCCGATCCTTTGACAAGAATACTTATATATAGGAAGTACCAGCGGCGTATTCACCATATTCTTGTCAAATTTTCATTGACTTTATCCGCAAGTTATGATTAGTTCTATGTGACTCTACAACAAACACAACAACCACAAGATCGTATTGCATGTACTGAAAATGAAAAATGTATGTGCGATCAAGGCTCAATCAAACGGAGCCGATCGTAGTGCATGTACTGAAAATGAAAAATGTCTGTGCGATCAAGGCTTAATCAAACGGAGCCGATCGTATTGCATGTACTGAAAATAATAAATTTAATCTAAACAATAATCACTCAAACAGTTTATACATGGAACCTCTCATAACCGCCAGATAATGCCTCTGATCCTTTGGCAAGAATACTTATATATAGGAAGTACCAGCGGCGTATCCACCATATTCTCGTCAAATTTTCATTGACTTTATCCGCAAGTTATGATTAGTTCTATGTGACTCTACAACAAACACAACAACCACAAGATCGTATTGCATGTACTGAAAATGAAAAATATCTGTGCGATCAAGGCTCAATCAAACGGAGCCGATCGTATTGCATGTACCGAAAATGAAAAATGTCTGTGCGATCAAGGCTCAATCAAACGGAGCCGATCGTATTGCATGTACTGAAAATAATAAATTTAATCTAAACAATAATCACTCAAACAGTTTATGCATGGAACCTCTCATAACCGCCAGATAATGCCTCTGATCCTTTGGCAAGAATACTTATATATAGGAAGTACCAGCGGCGTATCCACCATATTCTTGTCAAAATTTCATTGGCTTTATCCTTAAGTTATGATTGGTTCTATGTGATTCTAAAACATAAAGAAAAACATAAAACTAAACGATTGGAGTTGAATCTGGATTTTCGGTGAAGGGGACTAGTTGGGTGGTTTCGCTTGGGCCGTCATTATCTTCGACAGGATTGGCGTTGATGTTGAAAACTCTTCCTCTTGCTGGTGGCCTAGTGATTGGGTTTTCTTGATTTACTTGGTTAACTGGGTTTGATTGAGCTTAAGCGTTTATGATGTTAACCAATCGAGGGCACGTGTTTCTAAAGTGGGTAGGGTCGCCACAATTGAAACAAGCTCGAACATATGGGAACATGGGGTATTGGGGTTGTTGATAGGTTTGGATCATGTTTTGAGGAGGGGGTGAGATTTGGTTTTGAGGGGTGCGACAAACCTTGCTCAAATGACCATAGCGTCCACAATTCGCACATAGTCGACAAGGTAAGGTAGATGGATGGTGATAAAAACAGGTGTTACATCGAGGGTGAGGTCCAAGGTATGGTTTCTTATTTGGGTAAGTTGAGTTGGGTGCTATTTGCGTGATTGGGATAGCTTGGATTGGTATGGCTTGTAAAACTGGTTGATTACGTTGGGTAGTAGCGAAAAGTTGCCCGTCTCTTTTTCTCTTAAAAGTGGGTTGAGAAGGGGATTCGGTTTGGGTGGAGTTTGAAGTTTCAGTCGATGCCTTATCCTTCTTCTTCTCATCCTTGAAGTCTTTGTTCCGGATTCGGTTTTCGGTGAGCTCTGTAGCTAACTCCATAGCTGCTTCCAAAGTTGCAGGCGTGGTACTTATTACAGAGTCTTGAATTTTTTACGGAAGACCTCGAATGAAGTGCTCGATCAAACGGTAGAGGGGAGTGAACAAGTTGGGAACCATTTGATTTAACTCGAGGAATCTTTTGTTGTATGTGGTGTGGTCGCCTTCCTTTTGCTTCAACGAATAGAACTCATCTTCTAATTTCTTGATTTCGCTCCTTGGGCAAAACCGTCTTGTCATGATTTCCTTCAACTCTTCCCAAGTCAAAGTCATAGCATCGTCAACGCCTCGTTTGGCCTTCTCTGTATTCCACCAAGTAAGTGTTATTCCATATAAACGACCAGTAGCATATCGCACTTTGCGATCGTCGGGACAATCGCAATTTAGAAAAGTGTTCTCCATTTCTTCAAACTAATGGAGGAGAGCGGTGACACCTTCAGTCCCTTCGTATTTTGGAGGGTCGCAGGATTTGAAATGCTTGTAGGTGCATTTAGTGGTATTTGGGGGAGGGTTGATAACGTTTTGATCTTCTTGGTTGACAGGATTAGTAGTAAGTGCTTGTTGGACTTGGATTACAATGTTGGGTATTACGGCAGCCATTTGTTGCGCGATTAGGGCAGCCATGCGCTCGCGAGCTTTTCCGGCTCTCATCTTCCTACGGGTGAGGCTAGAAGACATCTACAAGGAATACGTATCATGAGTATGAGTTGGATGTTTTTGGGATCATGGGTCGTATTTAGGAATGAACATTCATAAAATAAATATAGAAAAATAAATCTACTACATGCATAGGATGTCTTGGGCTTTGCTCGTAATTGGGCCTTGCATGCCGCCATACTTCACCTTCGTAATCATGTGGGCCCCCATGAATACCGGGTTTTTCATATGGCTCGCATGTGTTAGCCTGGTTACGTACACTAAAATCCGGAGAAAATCGAGAAATATATAACGTATGATATTCGGAATGTGCCCAGGTATAGACACGGTGACACCTCAAAGTGGGGTTAGTTCGAACGACGTTTGGTGTGGCATGCTTTGGCCTAATAGGTCCTTCGTACTCTCATCGTTAGTCCCCAGGTAGGCAAACTGGTCCATTATATTGGATTTATACGAATGCCAACCTAGACAGGACGTTCCGACTACCGGTACTTGTACCCTTCCAGTTACTACATGTCCGTCGCAGAACTTACTTTGATGAGATTTGAAAATTGCAACAAAATCTTTGAATAATAAAAGTATGAAGATGATTTGAATATATGAACATTGAAATATGTATGATGAATGTGTATGTAAGTATGTATGTTTGACTGTAAGTATAAACAAATATGAAACAAATAAATATCATAAGTTTGTATGTAACCACCTAAACAATTAAAATTTAGGGAACTATAGTATAGGCTCTAAGGGTCTAATAACCTATCCTATATCCCTATAGTCATGGCTCTGATACCAATCTGTCACACCCCGACCCGCAGCGGAAAAGGTGATCGGGGCATGATTGGGTTATCATCAAAGCTTATGACATTTATTATAACGTTTCATATTCATTAATACAATTTAATGGGAAATTTACAATCATAATTACATCATGTCCTAAACAACATTCTAGACTTCATTGTTTTCTTCTAAGGCATTTCCTATGTTTTCCTTGCTTCATCCTGTTCACCTATATCATGTGTAAAAATGGTTTTTGGATCAACAAAAAGTTGGCGAGTGAATCCTATGAAAAACATTTGAACAAGTTTATTTAATTGATTATAAAATAAAGTGCACAACCACACATGAGTAAAAATAGATGTAAACTTATTCACCAATCATTTAATATTAAATAATGCACACATGAACAATAATGGATTGTTTTGAGGCACGCGTTGCTCAACTCGTCTCCCACGAGGAACTGATGGGCCTAATGAATGATTTGCATAAACTTGACAATATGAAATACATAACTACAAAACAATATAAACTAAATAATACACACACGAACAATAATGGATTTGTTTTGAGGCACGCGTTGCTCAACTCGTCTCCCACGAGGAACTGGTGGGCCTAATGAATCAATTGCATATAACTTGACAATATGAAATACATAACTACAAACAATATATATACAATCTAAGTTTAGATCACAATATGGTATGGCACAAGTTTAAATAAACGAGTTAATTTTGGTGACACATGACACACCCCAAAACGTGATTAAAAAGGGGAGTTGTAAGATTCACTCACATTGGGTGCGTTCGGTTGATGATGTTGAATGCGCACGAAGTTGGTTTTAACCACGAGTGAAACTAACCTAGATAATGGCATAATGGTTCGGTAAGTATGCGGATTTTATTAATCAATTTTAGTAGGATTGTTGGGTGTATTTTTGTGAGTTTAAGGCTATTTTCTAACCTTATAAACGTTAGTTTTAAGTATTTTTAATTGATTTTTAAATAAAATAAATAAATAAAAATAATAAAAATGTTGACTTTTTGCGACCGTTGACCGTTGACCGTTGACTTGTTGACCGGTCAGACTGTGTAATTGTGTGCGCCGGGTGAGGCTCGAACCCGAGACCTCCCGTTCGCGTGCACGCAGCTCTACCAACTGAGCTACGTGTCTAACCTGAAATATTTCTGTTTTTAATTATATTTATATACTAATTGAATTAAACTGAAAATCATTTATTTTAAAAACGATTTTAATGCATCGAACCGGTGTTCTCCACAGGTCTCGAACCCGGGATCTGTGGTTTGGGTTAACACACAGTCCACCGCTGGACTGTGTGTCTAACTTGTTAAATAATCTGATTTTTATTATATTTATATACAAACTACATTATTTCATTTCTGCCTTATATAAAAAGTTTGATAATTGTCCGGACGGTGCGGTAGTCTGGACTCGAACTCGTGACGTGTGATTAAACGTTCACACAGTCCACCACTGGACTGTGTGTCTAACTTGGTTATTATTCCGGTTTTTATTAAACTTAACATCTATTGCAGTGAATCCGGTTCGGTTAAAAAAAGGAACATTTTATTAAGGCGAGTATGCATGGGACAAGAATCGAACTCGGAACGTAAGCGTGTTTTATTTGCACACAGTCCACCGCTGGACTGTGTGTCTAACCCGAGTTATATCTTGATTTAAATTATACTTATAGACAACTGAAACTTCATCTTCTTCGTTGGACTTAACCAGAACTAAAGTCCGACTGGTTCGTCGATTTTAATCATGTTCTTTTAGTGTGTTGTGAGTAATTACGTGTAAGACTAATAAAAAGAATGAGAGATTAAGTGTTAGATATACCGAACTGGACTCCTCTGTTTCGCCGGCGAAGCTCCGGTGACAGCAGATGATTCCGGCGACGTGTGTCTTGCGGCAGAGGGTCTTCAACGAGCTTGAGATGAATGTGGGTGGCTTCGGTATGAGCTCTGGGAGTTCAGTAAGGCACAAAGGTGAAAGGGTCGGTTTTCCGGCGAGTTGTAGAAATTTCCGGCGAGTGGAATTACGTCGGGAAAATGTGTGATTGTGAGCGAAAAAGCTAACAGAGGTTAGAGGGGGTATTTATAGGGCAGAACATCGACGTATTTAGTCCGTTTTCCTTCTTGATTCGTCGGTCATTACGTTTTTCGGCGGTTATGACTTGCGTCGCGGGTTCAGGCGTCGGTTATAACCGATGTAGTAGTTAAGGCTTTGGTTAAAACTGAAGAAACCGTCCAATCTCGGCGAAATCGTCGGGATTTCCGACGACTGCAATTGGGCGCGTCGGTTTTGAATTCGAGACTTATAATATGTATTAATTGTTTCCATTAATGCACAAGAAACACTAGTGGTGGAGTGGTTTGAAGGATAAGTGTTAAGGCTTTGCTGAAACGCTGGCTGACCCGGGTTCGAAACCCGGCAGCATCCTTTTATTTTTATTTTCTTATTTTAAATACTTTTTCAAATAAAACTTTTATAATCCAATATACTTATTAATTATGTATCGTTTAAAAATAATTTGGGCATTAAATATGCCACGAAATTTTTAACTGATTGTTCGGTTAATAAACGGAGCGGGTTTGGCAAATCCGGTTTTTGACGGATGTTACAAAACCTAACCCGCACTCCCAAAAAAAACCTAAACCCCCCTTACCCCACACTCAAAAACCTAATACTAATCCTAAACCCCTAAAAAAGCTAACCCTAAAAGCTAAACTAAACTCAACAGCTAAATCTAAGCATATAATGCACATGTGCAGTACAAGTTTTTTTATACATAAAAAGTGGCAAAATATTGGTATGTTTTTAGGCTTTTTTAATTAGCTTTTTAGTTTTCTCATTTATATGTAGTTTTCTCATTATTCTATGCCCACATATATAGAGTAGGAGTTGGTTACAAAGCCATTTTTTCCAACGAAGTGTAGGAAGTCTTCTACATGTGACATGTGGCAATTGGAGTTTTTAATCAAAATGGTATTAAGGTAATTTGATTATTGTTTTAATTATGGATTATATTAATAGATTAACTAACTAACTAGAAAATTAAAGAAACTAAATATCTCATTGAAATCAAATTGATGGTTTCGTTTAAATTATACAATCAATACAACATATCCCCAGAGCATTCGTATTGCATCTGGTTCTTCGTAACATCTTTACTGATCAAAATCATGGCGTTAAATGCTATGGCTAATTGTGGTGATGGTAAAGTTTTATGATATTGCATAAACTTAAATATTTGTTTGATGTGTTGTAGCGATTGTATGATTTATCTAACAATGATTACGATGTCGAATTAATGCTTTGGATTTCTTGACATTGGGTTTTAATAGCAAGCAGATTAATACCGTAGTGTTTTAGCATCAAGCAGACTAATACCGTTGTGTTTTAACAGTTTATCATTGGATTAGTTAGAGGATTTTTGTCATTGTGTTTGAAACATTCACATTGGAACATGTGTTTTACCAGTTGCGATCCTTCATGAATAATTTCTTGACGCTGTGTTTTACCAATTACAAGTTATTCACAGTGTGTTTTGGCAATTTATGTTTTAGGAAGGATATGTATTTTGTAATTATTGACGTGTTTTTAGGAAGGGGATGTATTTGTAATTTATCGACGATGTGTGTACCTGTTACAAGTTAATTCACGACGTGTTACACAAGTTATGATTCACAAATGACATGTCATTTGTGCTTTCTTGACGTTGTGTTTTATAATTTTTGGGTTCTTCACGATGTGTTGTATTGTATAACACACCATACAAGTTAAATGACGTTGTGTTATATTGTATGATTCACGATGTGCTTTCTTGGGTTTCTTCACGATGTGTGATATTGTATGATCCATGATGTGTTTTCTTGACGTTGTGTTTCTTCACGAAGGAGAGAAGGAAGAGAAAGAGAGAGAGAATCACAAGAAATATGGGGTGGTTTATGGGATGACAGTTATTTCCATATTTAAAAAAGCTAAATGACACATCTACCCCTAATTAATCAAATCATCCTATTTTTAAGAAACACATATTACCAAAATGCCACCAATATAATCTCAACCATCAAACACACCCATCGGATGACCCAGATCGCTTCCTACACTTTGTAGGAAAAACACACTTTGTGCAGTAACCATACTCTCTCTCTTTCTCTCTCTCTATATATATATATATATATGTATGTATATATATATATATATATATGGTTAGGTTAAAAGAAAAACTTATACGAGTTGTAAGAACTTAGAGAACTCGGCCTTACGAAAGGTTTTTTCAAAAAAAAAATTACCAGAAATCCAAAAAAAATCAATTTTTCCAAAAATAAAACTAGTTTGATGTCATGCTTATGTCATCACCTTTTTACAACTATTGTAAGGGGTTGAAAAACACCACTTCGAATTTTTTTACGACAGTCTTGTTAAACATTTTAATCTAGGGGAGTAAAAAATGGGAGCAAAACTCGCATGGGAAGACCGAGTTCTCTAAGTTCTCACAACTTGGAGTAGTTTTCCCCTGATCTTGATATATATATATATATGTATATATATATACATATACATATATATATATATATGTATATATGTATGTATATATATATGTATATATGTATATATACGGTGAGGTTATTGTAAGAAAATATAAAAGTGTGAGAATGATAAGAAATAATCTAAACCATTAGATATTTAATCTAATGGTTAAGATATTGATGGTAATCTTGTAAATAATGTTGACTATTAAACTACTTAATTTTCTAGATTAAGGGTATAATTTAACATTTTTAAATTAAGAAACTAACATTAATGCACATGCAAGTTCTCCCCTTCTTTTTTAAACATCAATAACTTTTTATACGTAACTCTTTTTTTTAACTTACACCATAATAACGAGTGTTTTTTATATTTAATATGAATACCATATTGATATACTTATGTAGAGAAAAAAATTATGTCTCGCTTGGATGTTTTAGTCCATGGTGTTTTTTCTATATTTATAAAATGGTGTTTTAATTGTAGGGTGTTATTTCTGTTATATTTCTGTTCTTCGTAAGATGTGTGCCTTCAATATACATGCTGTGGTGTTTTTATGAGTTAGGGTGTTATTCATGTTATATTTAATGTGAGGACAAAGGTCATCGCATTGCTGTGGTTTTTGGTGTCTTCAGTAGGTTTCTGTTGCCTTCAAAAGAGTTAGGGTGTTATTTCTGTTTTTATATATTTAGGGTTTTATTTGTTTTTTGATTCTGATTAAAGTGTTGACTGATGTTATATTTAGGGTGTTATTCATGTTTTGATTCTGATTAAAGTATTGTGTTTTGAAATTGTTTTATTAGGGTGTTATTTCTGTTATATTCAATGTTAGGGTGTTCTTTATAAATGTGTGCCTTCAATATACATGCTGTGGTGTTTTTATAAGTTAGGGTGTTGTTTCTGTTATATATTTTTGTTCTTTATAAAATGTATGCCTTCAATATACATGTTGTGGTGTTTTTATGAGTTAGGGTGTTATTTCTTTATAAGATGTATGCCTTCGAAAATCCCTACAATAACTGCCAAAATTCGGTTATATATATTCATTCCATAATTAGATTTTATTAGTTAAATTACACTTTACCCTTAAACTACTAAAATAAAAAGGGACACATTTCACCTCCAAAATATTTCTTATCCTTCTCATACTTTTATATTTTCTTACATGAACCTCTACCTATATTTATATATATACATATATATATATATATATATATGTATGTATATATAAAAGTATACTGTACAATTAGGCTTAACGTACGCTGTGAAGATATAACATGCAGATTTGTGTTGCGTAGGTAAATCCGCATGTGTATATATAAAAAAGAAAGTCGCATGTTGAAAACAAAAATAAAATCGCATGTTGAAAACAAATCACATTGTAAGGAAAAAATCCACATGTTGATAAAACAAAATTTCCGCATGGTAAGGAAAAAAATCCGTGTGTTGAAACTGCTCAGCATGCCCTTCATACGTTAAGGGCAATTATACAATAACAGAACACTATATATATATATAAGCTCGTTGTTATGAGTATCTCACCAAGGATAACAAAAACCCATAAGTTCTTATTATGTATCTCATATATAAACATAATTAGTTACAATTATCTGTCTAAAGTTAATGAAAAATTCATATTTCAGCTAAATTTTCCAACAATCCACACTTATGTAGAGATCAATTGAAAACACACGAAATAAAATAAAACCTCTTGTAAGTGCTAGATCTCCACACTTATATAGAGATCAATTGAAAACACACGAAATTACTGATGAAACCTCTTGTGAGTGTTAGATCTAAACCTTCCATATTGTTAGTAGACACAATATCCTTGAAAATTTTTTGATACATGCAATCTAACAATATTCCAGTACACATGACTGTTCACCCATTATTATGGTGTCTTTGGTGGTCCTAAACATAAGTCTGGTTCTACAAAAGCAATCAGGAATTGTGTCCACCCAATCCCTTCAAAGCCACCATCACTCTCTCGTTAGTTAATTAACTACATCACTAGGATAGTCTGTTTTTTTTCCTTCTGTTTTTGCTTTCATTCGCTTTTCGCTTTGTTTTTTAATTGTGAAAACTAATAAACTAATCCTAGTCCTTGATTATCAATATAAAAGTGTATACGCAAATGTAAATTAATGATCAGGATTTAATAATGAAAATACACTAATAGCGTATTTTATGATTTGATGATGTAAATCAATGGCTAGGATTTTCATCATTAAATCCTGGCCATTAATTTACATTTGCGTATACACTTTTGTATTGATAATCAAGGACTAGGATTAGTTCATTAGTTTTCACAATCAAAAAAGTAGTTCAAAAATAAACCTAACCATATATATATATATATAAAGAGTGGTTGAGGTTGAAAGTTTCGCTTTGTTAGCTTATTTCTAACCCCTAAGACTATAACCTCAAATCTCTAACATGATCCAGTTATAATGTTTTGTCTTGGGGTGACAAAAATTCTCATTTCAACATGAACGCATCTCTACTATGCATTTTTTAGCTATCGCACTACCTAAATTGGAGAGCCATGTTGTCTCACTCCGGCCAGACTATGTTGTCTTAACTGGGTTCATGCTGGCTTTAGAATTTGACTTGGGCGTTCCCCCGGTGAAGACATGTGATCGATATAAACTTTTTAAAAAAACATAAAAATCCCAACTGAGATCATGGTCTCTTGGTTTCGTGAAATGGAAAAAAAAGTCCCCTCTCGGATTTCCAAACTATATCTTGTGTCACATATTTCTTTTGTAGTGCATGTAAAAGTGTACATTATAAATGATGCATGTAAAAGTGTATATTATATATGATATAACAGTTGATGACAATAAGATACAACACACGACCAGAAGAACAGTTATGATAACGAATCCACAAAACCATCTATTAATTTGAACAAAATTTAAAGCACCTTCCCGTAAGTACTGCCTAATCAAACCAAAAATCGAACCAACATGAGCAAATTGAAGATCATTTCTTTCTTTCACGTTTGATATCAACTCATAACTAAATATTCATATCTCATTCACCTTCTCTATATCGGACATTTCTTTGGTCATAGCGAATTTTGAATTAAGAAGAATGTAAAGCCATAAATTATTAATTATTATATTCAGGGGCGGATATAGCTAATAAATAGGGGTAGCCTACGCACCCCTTGACGCTCCGATAGCAGTGTAAATTTTGGAAACTCTTTTACGATTTCGTGACCCTTTTTTTGAAAATTGCCTCTATAAGAACTTTCTAGATCCGCCACTAATTATATACCTATATAAATATTATTATTTGTGTTGAAAAGAAGTGAAAAATATTTCCAATTATTTTATCCAACAAGATGTTGGATTTTTTTTTAATTACTAAATATCCAACGTGTTATTTTATTAATTATTTGTATATTAATAAAATTATTCTATATATTATTAGCTTGTATTTTAAATTAAAAGGTAATCACTCAAGACAAATAATATTCGAACAATACCATATTATTGATAAGCTCTAATATCTGTTTTTATTCTATCCAGCCCATTTTTTTGTCCATCAACAAAAAAATAATTTTAGGTATGTGAGGTTAATACACCATTGTGTTATATAAGTGAAAAGAAACTACATCAATTTTTTTTTTTTAATTTTTTTGAAATGTAGTAATTCAAAGCAATAAGGTTGGGTTGTACTGTTGTAGGCCTGGCGTTGGGCCAAAGTGTGTGCCTGTGGACTGTTAAGTCTTGTGTGATAGCTAATTATGAGGCCCATTATTTCCATTTTAGTTAAAAGTTATATTACCTTTTTCACTCATTCACTGTACGTTATGCATACCAACCAAGAGTTGTTCTTTTATGATAGGATGACGCAATTTGATTGTGTATAAGTAGGAGAGCCTCAAGCACTTGAGATGTCAATATGTAGTCACACTTACCTACTACTATCATAAAAATCCCCACACCATCTACCCAAGTTTCTATATCTTGTTATAACCATGTCAGGAATACATCCAAATGGTGACGAACGTCAGTCTCCAGTCATCACAACCAAAAAACCACAAAACCGTCTAGTCAATGGCTTTATATCATCTCTAGTTGGCTACCCTCCTGGTTTCTCGCGTAAGGTAAGGTATCATATCCATCATGATTCATGTCATGTTATGTTTATAATAATTCCATGATGTTTTGTTGACAAGTGGTGGCGGAAGTGGTGGCTGCATTCCTGTTGGTGTTTGTGACATGTGGAGCAGCAGCCTTACCACAAGCGACAATCGTAAGGTGTCACAGCTTGGAGCCTCAGTTGCTGGTGGGCTCATTGTTACAGTTATGATATATGCCGTAGGACATATCTCTGGTGCACATATGAACCCTGCTGTCACGCTAGCATTTGCAACCGTTGATCATTTCCCTTGGATTCAGGTATGGGACTAGACGTCACTTATATGTACACGTTGTGTTGGAACCATGCATCTCAAAATATTCTAACAAAAAAGCAAAGCATATGTGATTAAAGTGACTTGGCTGGGACCTTGAGTTTTTGAGACCATTGAACCAAGCCAGGCCAATCTGTATGTTGTGACCTACTACAACTTGTTGGCAATCTCCAATATCTTCATTTATTCTATATTTATTATTAATGCATGGGTCATGTCAATTTCAACTTATTTTTGTATAATGTGTAGCACAACCTAAAGAAAAAATTTTCCGATTTTATTAGTTCATGAAACTTCAAGAATTGATTTATCACAAACTGATAATATTTGAAATCATTTCTGAAAATTTTGAAAACGAAAGATATCGGCAAAAAAATATTTTTTTCAGGCAACTCAATCAGACATACCAGAATACTACCTTTTGGTGAATCAAACAACTAGCATGAGTAATTCAATCTATGCAGATCCCTATATATGCCGCCGCACAGCTGACTGGGTCCATATCAGCTTCGTTTGCACTATGGGTGTTGCTACAACAGGTAAAACATTTGGGGACAACGACACCTTCAGGGACAGACCTACAAGCTTTGGTCATGGAGATCATAGTCACTTTTTGTATGATGTTTGTCACTTCAGCTGTCGCAACAGATTCTAAAGCTGTAAGAACGCATGTTTTTCATTTACAAAATAAAATTTCCGCTATAGAGTTAACGAAACTAGTAATCAGATAATCAGTTATTTGACAAGAAAAGTGATCATAAAAAATGTTTCCAGGTAGGAGAGCTAGCAGGTATAGCAGTTGGATCATCTGTATGCATTACTTCCATCTTGGGAGGGTACATCTTTAAAGCTATAACATTATAAACTACTGATACGTTAACGAATCAAATAAATAATATATAAACATGTTACAGACCAGTATCAGGCGGATCGATGAACCCAGCACGCACCATCGGGCCTGCTTTAGCTAGCAACAACTTCAAGGGCATTTGGGTATACATTGTTGGTCCCATATGTGGGACCATATCAGGGGTGCTATGCTACAGTTTTATTCGGCATACTGATAGACCGATTCAATCAATGTCGTCTTTCAAACTTCGAAGAACCAAGAGCAATGATCAACATGTTGCAGAGAACAATACCCTTAGTTTTGTGTGATAATATAACTACTAAAATGGCTTGTGCTATATATTAAAGAAGTGCAATCATGCACATTTTAATTATCAGTTGGATATGCAATTAAAACCGTTTAAGCCTGACAATGATATTAAGTTTTCTTCAAGGTCGTATGCAGTGTTTTGAATAAAGTTTACAGCTTTTTCTTTCCTTTTTAATGACAGCTACATGAGGATGTAATCTTCTGCTTAATTCATTCTTCACACGCACTGCGACTATTAATCTTGTTAATCATTGTTTCATGATAACAAAAGTGAAAAAAAGAATCAACCTACATATAGCAACCAACTTTGCCATCTAAACTAGAGTGCACAACCTCAGTTATTTCATTCTAATTTAAATTACCTCGTATGAATATTGGATTTAAATAACCCCAATCATCAAATTAGTTGATAACATTCTCAACTTTTGATTTGTATCAACTTTTTGGCCGATAACACTCCCTGACTAGCTGAACCCTAACCCAGTTAGTTTTTGCTGATGTGGCAGCTGAGGTGTACATTTTTTGCTGACATGGCATATGACGTGTAGTTGGTGTGGCATTTTTTTATGACGTGGCAGCTGATGTAGCAGTTGACGTGGCATTTTTATGACGTGGCACCTGATGTAGCAGTTTATGTCACACCCCGACCCGCAGCGGAAAAAGGTGATCGGGGCATGATTGGGTTTTCATCAAAACTCATGACATTTATTATAATGTTTCATATTTATTATTACAATTTAAAGGAGATCATACAATCAAATCATACAATTACAACATGTTCTATACATCTTTCTAGACTTCATTATTTTTCTTCTAAGGCAATTTCCTATGTGTTCCTTGCTTCATCCTGTCCACCTGTATCATGTGTAAAAATGGTTTTTGGGTCAACAAAAAGTTGGCGAGTGAATCCTATGAAAACATTTAAACGTGTTTATTGTATTGATTATAAAATAAAGTGCATAACCACATATGAGTAAATGTAGATGTAAATTTATTCACAAAACACATAATATTAAATATTGCACACACATACAACAATTGATTGTTTTGAGGCACGCGTTGTTCAACTCGTCTCCAACGAGGAACTGATGGGCCTAATGAATGAGTTTTGAGGCACGCGTTGTTCAACGAACTGATGGGCCTAATGAATGAGTTTTGAGGCACGCGTTGTTCAACTTGTCTCCCACGAGGAACTGATGGGCCTAATAAATAATTTGCATACAACTTGACAATATGTAATACATCACAACAAACAATATTTACATTCTAAGTTTAGATCATATAATGGTATAGCACGAGTTTGAATAAGCGAATTAATTTAAGCGACACATGATACACCCCAAAACATGAATAAAAAAGGGAATTTGTAAGAATTCACTCACAGTGGTTGCGTTTCTTGGATTGATGATGGATGCGCACGAATTTGGATTTAACCACGAGAGAAACTAACCTAGATAATAACATGATGGTTCGGTAAATAAGTGGATTTTATTAACAATTTTAATAGGATTTTTAGATTTATTTTGTGAGTTTAAGGTCATTTTCTAACTTTAAAAATATTATTTTTAAGTATTTTTAATTGATTTTTAAATAAAATAATTAAATAAAAGAAAATAAAATTTTTTGACTTTTTGACCAGTTGACCGTTGACCAGTTGACCGTTGAACGTTTGACCGGTCGGACCGTGTTTATTATATGCGCTGAGTGAGGTTCGAACTCATGACCTCCCGTACGCGTGCACGCAGCTCTACCAACTGAGCTACGTGTCCAACCCGAAATATTTCTGTTTTTAATTATACTTATATACTATTTAGATTAATCAGAATCATTTATTTTAAAAAGAATTTTAATCATGTCGAACCGGTTGCAGAAGCAGGATTCGAACTCGTGACCTGTGGTTTAACTTTGCACACAGTCTACCGCTGGACTGTGTGTCTAACCTGGTTAAAATACTTGTTTTTATTAACCTTATATACTAACTGGAAATTGTTCTGGGGCCTTTCAAAAAAATTGGGATTTATCGCAGGAAACCGGTTAAGTGCACGAATCGAACTCGAGACGTGTGGTTTAAAATTGCACACAGTCCACCACTGGACTGTGTGTCTAACCCGTTTAAAAATCCGTTTTAAATTAAACTTATATATTAACAGTGCTTCATCTTCTTCGGTTTATGAAACCAGTGAATTAACTCGAAAATCAATAATTCTTGTTGAATTAGTTGATTGAGTATTACTGATTAAGGAAATTAATTTAAACAGAAAGGTTTTAAGGATGTTGTACCGAACAGGTGTGATTTCCGACGAATTTCCGGTGACTGAAACTTTTCCGGCGACGTGTAACTTGCGACAGAGGATCTACAGGAAGTTTGAGGTGAGTGCGGTGCTTTCTGTCTGAGCTCTAGAAGTCCTATTTTAGAGTAAGGCAAAGAAATGAAATGGGTTCGGTTTTCCGGCGACTTGCAGAGAATTCCGGCGAGTTGCAGAAAATTTCTGGCGACTTGCAGCGAGGTTTTTCAGAGTGATGAATTTAGCCCTGTATTTATAGGCTGTTAGGGTGAGGTTTGATTTCGGTCAATCATCGACGGTTACGATTGGAATTGGGGCTAAACATCGGTTATAACCGATGTCGTCGACGGTTATAGCGTTATAGTCAAAAGAATTAATGGCTGAACTCGCGGATTGCCGGATTTTTCGGTGATTGCGAGTTCCACCGCGCTGATACCTGGTTTTTGAATTTAAGTTTTGCTTTAAGTATTAATTGTTTCAGTATATTAACCAAAGGCAGCGTGTGGCGGAGTGGTGTTGTGGTTGTTTGGTGAACTAGCTGACCCGGGTTCGAAACCGGCAGCTTGTTATTATTATTTTTTGCACTAATTTTTAATCTTTAATAATTATAGTTTTTAAATTCTAAAATGTTTATTAATTATGTATTGTTTAAAATTAGTTTGAGCTTAAAACATGTAACGAAAATTTTAACTGGATGTTCGGTTAATAAACGAAGCGGGTTTGAAAAACCCGTTTTTTGACGGATGTTACAGTTTATATGGCATTTTTTATGACGTGGCAACTGATGTGGTAAAACACAAAAGAACTTGTAGCCTGGTTGTATCTATGGATGGCAATGGGTCATGTTTCAGTAATTCTATTCCCAAACCCGGTAAGATAAGCTTATCCGAAACCCATCTAGTTTATACCGGGCATTTACCCATCGGATATCAGGTATACCCACAGGTTTCGGGTAAACCCGTTAAAACAAATACCCATTAGTTATACCTGACCCATAATCCATCAGGTATCTATCGAGGTAACAATTAATCAGTATCATTTAGTTTTATCACTTTAAAAATATACTAAATAACTACAATTTATACCGAATAAAATACCTATATGTATAAAGAATAGATGTATCACACACACACATATATATATATATATAAGAAATTATATCGGGTATACAATCGGGTAAACGGGTACACTTTATTGGGTAATCGGATCAGGTAAACGAGTATATCACCAAATCCCAAACTCGTCCCAAACCCGTGAAAAAATAAAAACAAGTCCAAAACCCGATTAGCCGACCGCAAACCCATTACAAATGTGTCGGGTTTCAGGTTTACCTATCGAGTTCGGATTCAATTGTCATATTGTATCAAGGTGTTATGGAAATATGCCCTCCTCTCGAGGTTGAAGATTTAAGTTTCATGATAAACATATACATATATTATTGTACATATTAACAGAAAGTTAGCATGAACAGTAAATGGCATTTTTTAAAGATTTATTTTTATTTTTTATTTTTTAATAATACTTTATTTAGTATTCATTTGCTTTCTTTATTAATAAATGTTTCTTTTATTTTTTATTAGTAGTATTTTATTTAGCATTCAATTTGATTTTTTATTAATAGCTTACGTTCGTTAACTTTACATCGAAAAACGATAAATTCGAACAATGGTACATATTAACAGAAAGTTAGCATGAATAGTAAATGACATTTTTTAAATATTTATTTTTGTTTTTTTATAATAATATTTTATTTAGTATTCATTTGATTTCTTTATTAATAAATGTTTCTTTATTTTTTATTAATAGTATTTTATTTAGCATTCAATTTGATTTTTTAGTAATAGCTTACGTACGTTAACTTTACAGCGACCGAAAACGGTAAATTCGAACAGTGGTACAGACACTGATGTTGTTCAAACGGTCTTAGATTGTCATGGTACTTGTACCGGCATTCATTTATCGTCACAAATAGAGTTATATAAATGAAAATTTCTTGAAATTGGAAACTATAAAAATGAATATAGATATTGATACTGATGTTGTTTGATACAGTACGCTAGCGATACGATGTCAGTTAAAAAAATAAAATTCTAGTATCGAACCGATGTCGTTTGCTTGGTTTTGGTTCGGTTCACTACTGTAGCAGCACGATATCTGTTATCAAACAAGAAACCATAAAAAATAATATATACCGGTACCATTGTTGTTCGATTCGGTACGGTATAGTAGCAATACGATCTTACCTTATCGAAAGCAAAAAACAATAAAAAATAAATATTGGTACCAATGCACATGTTACATAGTCGGTTTCGGTTTAATTTAGTACGATAGCAACACTATAGCTGTTTTCAAAAAATATATGCAAACCAACCTACTGAGATCAACTGAACAACATTAGTATTTTATTATTTTTAATGGATATAAGATTTTCTCTTTCGACTAATATAGCGAGTGTCGGTGCTGTAACAAACCAAACATGTATCGATCAAATTCCCGCCACGAAACGCGAAAGAATATCACTAATTTAGTATTAGAATCAGATGTTGTGTTTTGTGCACATAGAGAAACAAGTTGATAAACCGATTTTTACTTGTATCACCTTCGTAAAAGTTGACAAAGTTGAAATTCATCATTCATTCACGTGGACACCTCATTAACTCCAAATCTATATATATATATATATATATATATATATATATATATATATATATTGAAGAGTTCAAACAAGAAGAAAAATTTTATAAAAATAAAAAGAATAAGTTTTAAACTAATAGAAATTCTCCATTTACTTCATTTAATGTGTGTATTATTATGGATCTTCAAAATTATTTTCCTGTCATTTTTTTCTCTTATTTAATTAATATTATTTGAGTTTAAATATAATTTATATATTTCCTAACAAATAAGTGATAAGCAATAATTATAGATGAGTTTTATTTTTATATTTTACGTATTCTTTAGGTCTAATTATTATTTATATATTTCTTAACTAATAAGTGATAAGCTATAACGTGTCGTATTACTATGCATCTTCAAAATTATTTTCCCACCCTTTTTTCTCTTATTTAGTTAATATCCTTTAGGTTATATAATTTATATATTTACTAACTGATAAGTGATAAGCAATAATTATAGATAAGTTTTCTTTTTTTATTTTACATATTTTTATGTCTAACTATTTATATATTTCCTAACTGATAAGTGATAAGCTATAATTATAGATAATCCTTTTTATTTTACGTATTATTTAGGTTCAAATATTATTTTACTATACATATTCAAAATTGTTTTTCGCCTTTTTTTCTCTAATTTAGTTAATTAGTTAATATCCTTTAGGTTTAAATATAATTTATATATTCACTAACTGACAAGTGATAAACAATAATTATATATAAGTTTTATTTTTTTATTTCATATACTCTATAAATCTAATTGTTATTTATATATTTCCTATTGATAAGTGATAAACCGTAATTATTAATATTTTTTTTATTTTACGTATTATTTAGGTTTAAATATTATTTATATATTTTCTAATTGAATTCATTTAATTACCTTAAAAATTTCATAAAGTTACTAAAATTCTTAAGGTTCAGTTTTTCTTTTATATTCCTACTAAAGAATATGTTCCAACTAAAGAAATTAAATTCATTCATTCATTCATTATTATTATTATTATTATTATTATTTGTTTCTATAATCAGGATTTTACACAAATGAAACTACATAAAGATAACCAGCTTATAGCCTAGCGCTATCATGACATGTAATAAATGTGTTTCTATAAATTATCTATCAAACCGCATAAAATACTTTTATTATTTGAAAATGTATGATCCCGACTTGCATGTAAACACATGGCATAGGGACCACGCCACTCCAAGCTGGCGTCTCCGTCACCCAATAATATCCAGAAGGTTCTAGAAGCTTCTGGAAAGGGACACCTGGCGACAGAAATACGCTCTCAATAGACAAGAAGGACAATATGTGGCGCCAATAGCGAGACGCCAACAGTGGTTACAAGATCCTGGGAGGACAAGGCGACAACCAGTACAACCGCGAGCTGACATTGAGAGAATAATCGTGCGCCACGTCACCTCAAGGCCTGACATGGTCAAAGGAGACAAGACGGATATTCCTTCGGTCCGATAGCCGGCAAGCATTACCAAGCTGGCAGGTCGCCTCCTCCTTCATTCTCCGGTTTTAAATAGAAGGCCAAATCTACAAGTTTAAGGGTTCGATTTATTGCTTTCTCATTACACACACACACTTGTCCTCAAATCGATTACTTATTCTCACGCCGAGGGTGGTTACAAGGAGAACCCTCATCTACTCCTCCTTGAAGCGAGTAACCGGTGTTGTTCGTTTTGCAGGACACTCGGAAAAGTTAGTTGTCTGTCGAGTGAATAACAAAGGTTGAACCTCCTAATACGAGACGACCCAGCTATTTGGCTTAGTGATATTTAGTGTTTCTTCATTGGCGCCCACCGCACTTAAAACAACCATTTTCATCTCTTGTTCTTTCGAAAATAGCTTTTCCGATGGCTAATCCAAACTCTTCTTTCCAAGTCGACGGTGAATGTTCTCCGTTTCGACCGGTTGTGGACGACACGCACGTCCAAAGCCACCAAAGGGACGAACAAGTCGAGAGGGAGTTTACGGAGGCAGGGGTCGTCAACGTCTTTGGTAGTGCTGCCCGAGCAAGCCAACAAACTACTCCTATAGCACCAAACACTGTCAATAGTTTTTCCTTCACTCCTAGAAGGTGAAACACCAGCATCTCGGTATGCTAAGTCGCAAGCTGTCTTAAACATGGCATACGTTCAAATGTGCGCGCATTACCAGTTCCCAGCTCAGACACCAATACAGCAAGTGCACTTGTAAAAGGCATCACCAAGAGTTCAGTCACTCCGTCGAGAGTTCAGTTATGATACAGAGTCGCCACAGCAGACACCTTCGCACGCGACCGTGCACAATATCGGTGAGCAACAACAACCAAGAGACAGCTATGCAAACATCGGCACAACATGCAACACCCACAATACCACCAGAAACCTCAACGACATTAGCACTAATCGATCCAGAGGACGCATGTCCGTGCGGGACCGCCTAGGTACACGGAAAATGATGGAAGAATTTGAGGGTATGTCGGATGAAAACGACCCAACCTATTAGGAAGGGGTCACTATGAGCATGTTCAGCAGGCATCCGAAAGATCATGAAGCATACAAACCCCGCACACGCGCAGGTTACAAGCCAGCGGTAGAACATGACTTTACTTTAAGTTACCGACTAGAAGGTGTGGCAGAAAAGTCGAAATTCATCAAGGAAATAGCAATGGCTCCACTAGAGAAAACAAAACTACCATACAATGTGGGGAAATACAATGGACTGGCCGACCCAGATGATCACATTCAAGTATACACCAACGCAGGGGTCATAGGGGGTGGTCGCTCGCGGCATGGTGTCATTTGTTTGTTCAGACATTCATAGGCGCGGCACGCGCATGGTTTGATAGCTTACCTGCAGGGCGAATCAAGTCATGGATGGATTCCAAGAGAAATTTCTATCACACTTCAGTCAACAACGATGATATACTAGAGATCCAGCAGATGTACTCAATATCTGGAAGAGAAAGATAATGAAGGTCTTAAAGACTTTATCACAAGACACAACAAAGAATGCATAGAGATCGGGAACATGGGAGATGAGATGATGCGCTCACTTCATGCGGGTCGTTAATGTAAGACCCCTTCCCATTATTACCAAATATTTTAATATCCGGATGAATTTAGGTCCCATATATTTTTTTTACAAAACATATAACTTATACGTCTAGATTAACTGATAACCCAGACGAAGCATTATAACGATTTATTACACAAAAATTTACAATTATGAATAAAAGCATGCGGAAGCTTTATGGACAATTCTCGTGTTAGGTTCGCATCAGGACTTGATCTTCATCCAATTTCATGAGTGAGTCCTTCACCGACATGTTACAACCATACAAACGGTTAACAACTTAAACGTATAAATGAAACCATCGAATCCAAAACACAAAAATAACAAATTTAGAAAATTTCATGTCTCACGCGACACCTTACTTTGACTCGGGAAAGTTGACCAACTCCCTCGCGTCACGCGACGGAGTTAAGCTCAGTCTGTCACGCGACGCGACAGACCTGATTTTTCCAGAAAATTATTATAGCTGGCTGCATTTTCATGCTTAAGTCTAAAATTCCGATTTTTCATTTCTGAAGCCTAAAACATATCTGAACCCCACAAAATCATTTGGGGTTCATTTATAGCATATTTCCATCATAATCCAATATCCCGATTGCAATTTCTTGTTTTCTATCTGTTCCTAATTTCGGTTCTTAAACCAAATTAATTGACCCGGTCTAATATTAGACCCTTAGTCAAATTCCAAAATTTCTCATTTTACTCTTATGGGTGATTTGTCTATTTTTAACACCCATGGGCGTTATTACATGTTTAAATCCTTTATTTTAAATCCATAAGTATGTCTAAAAAATTTAAGCCCTTACGGGTATGGTTTTCACCATTTACTTCATTTCATTCATTTTAGCCATTTCTATGCGCCATAAGCGCGAACTAGGCTAGTTAACAAAAGAACCTATCAATTTGATAACCACACATTGTGTGGGTTATTTTCCTTAAATTCTTCTTAGCTCAAAGGTCGCCCACTAACTATGGACTTACCGGATAGCGTTGACCCGTTACAACACCTTGCAAATTTTGTTTGATCGTATCATGGCAACACACGACCTTCCAAATAATTTTACCTGTGTGTAAAACTTAACCAAACAAACATTAAATTTTTCTGGGTTCAAATGGCGACCCATCACCACTTGACCCGTTTAACTTTTTGAATCTTAATACTTGATATACAAGTATTAAGTGTCGGACTCAAATGGTAACAAAATCATCACTTAACGCGTTTGTCCCGTCAATCATAATACTTAGCATTCTAATATTAGGCATCAGATTCGAATGATAACAAAATCATCACTTGACCCATTTGATAACTTTTTCACACTTTCTTAATATTTATTAAGTATTTAGACCTTTATTAGGTTTTTCGCATAACATATTATGTTAGGCGTCTCTTACCGGACTTAGCAATTTCCCCCTTTTTTATAAGATTTAAATCTCATATTCGCATTTTATCCTTTTGTAGGTATTTTACCAATTTAATTCTAATATCTTTAACGATTTAACCATCTACATAATTACACGGGTTTTAAGTCACAAATAGTCTTATTAGAATAAGCCACTTACATTTTCCTCTTTTAAATACTCCTTGACCCGTTAACTTCTTTGACTCGTTCCTTCCAAGCTTCCACCTAGCTTGACAAGATCAAACTTTACACAATACTCACAAGATTAGTTAAGTTAGCCATTTTATAAAATGGCTACAATATCTCATGAGTTTATACACACCAATTCATCAAAACTTTAACTTTAGGCCAGCTTGACTTTTAATAGTCAAACTATACTTTAGTATGTACATGTGCAATAATATAGAACATGTTTAGCATACAAGTACATAATACATGCATAAGTCAATTATAAGTATACCTTTTATACTTCTAATATACTCAAATAGATGCACATAACCAACTATAAGCGACCATACGTGTTTTAGTCATCCACGTTGATATAGTCCCTCTTGATGGTTTTAGATAAACTTATTATCTTCTTTTTTATTTTTTATTTTTTTATGCAGCAACTTCCCACTTAGCTAATGAAATCGACAGTTTTGACCTGTTTAACCTTCAATTAGTTACGTATACTTAAAGCGAGTTAAAGTATACCTAAAACCTTTCCAACCACTTATAATACGCACACATTGGATGATTACTTCATTTTATACAATTACTACAAAATAGGCCTGTAACCTATTTCGATTCAATCATAAAACTAGAATTTATAACTTCTACATTCTTTTAAGCATTTTCACAAACACTTGGTGGGCATCATTTTTCTAAGGCTAATTTCATAGCTAAAGCACCTAAACACTTAGCCATTTTTTTATGTTTCAACATCCCAACATATTAACTAGCACTAGCTTATCAACTACACATTCAATCATGCATAGATATCATTCTAATCAACATTAGAATGTGGGTTTCACCTAAGGGTCAAAACCCACTTTTCACATTCATGATCATCTATCTATGAATCATTCAATTTGCACAATTAAACATCAATTTTACACAAAGGAGGTTCCTTATCATAAAGGGGAATTTCTATGAAACAACTAAAACCCTTTTGTTTCACCTTTCACATAACTTAGAAACTTCAATAAAAATGGAAATCAAAGGTTACGTCTTGGTTTATTGTACCCTAGATGACGAATTTCAGCTTCATGCACGAATTTAGGGCTTCAATTCCATGGATTTGAGCTTCTCCTTGTGGATTAGGGTTGGAGTCTCCTTGAGAACGCCTGTATGTCGACACATACCTCATGTGTGTGTTGACCAACCCTTTCTCCACCTTATACCCACTAGTTTAGCCTCTATACAAGTTTAGCCCCTCACTTTTAAATCAATTATTTAACTTAGTTAACATAAAACCTAACCTTGTTAAGTTCTTTTTTTATTATTATATAATTCTTTTTAATTCTTTAACTTTATTAACGGGGATAGTTATTTACAGAATACAACTCCCCCATTTTATCATTTAGTCTCGTTTTATTAGTAAATAAAACGTTCATTTTTCATTTTAATAATTAACCGGTTTCTTTACTACGCTTAAAGGCGTAATCACGAAAGAGATTTTCGGGGTGTTACAGTTAAGTGCGATGATCTGATTTGAAGGGTACGAGGAAGAGATGGAGGTCCAAAAGATTGGGAGACGTTCATGGCAGTAGCGAAGATTATTGCACAAACAGAAAAGCATCTGACCGGCGACGAAGGCCGTCAGTACAACCATCACCGGCAAACAAACGAACCGCGAAAAAGGAAAGGGCGGAACTCCACCTGGAAAACATCTGGTTATAGTGAAAACATTCACTCCACTGAAGACTCTCGCAATACCATTAATTGAATTGGGTACAAGAAAGAATTTAACAAGAAAATAGAGAGCGACAGTGGACACCTCTCACAAAAACACCATCAGAGGTGTTATCCACAAAGAACCACCAATTCAGAGTTGCGCAGCAAATGCACAACAAGAAAGGTCAAGACCTAAATCTTTTCTACGACTACCACAAAGATTCAGGCCATCTAACAGACGTCTGCATCAGTCTGAGGCAAGAAATAGAAAGAGCGCTCAAAAGCGAAAAATTAACACATTTAATAAAAAAACGTGAGGAAAGATACACGACACACCACTCGAAGAGATGAAGGCCAAGACAACAAGAAGCTGTGTAGATTGGATACGCACATGATATAGGGTGGTCCCAGCCGAGGAAGAAAGGGATACAACAAATGCGCACATGACGACTCTTGGTGCGAACAACAAGTGGTTTTTCCGGTAGTCCGAGGGGGACCACGAGAAAAAGGACCTATCGTTATTTCTGGAGTGTTCGGCCATTACCAGACAGACTACATGTTCATCAACGTCGGGAGCACAGCAGACATCATACATGAGCAGTGTTTCAACTAGCTAGACCTAGAGAACAAGGCACACCTCGAACCGGTCGATTACCCCCTCACCGGCTTCCGTAATGAGGCTGTCTTTCCCCGAGGTCAGATATCATTCCCAGTGTTGTTGTCAGATGGAAAAAACTCAAGAACTAAAGACGTTATGTTTATGGTGTTACCTGCCAACTCATGCCATGACGTACTTTTGGGATGGGAGTCTTAAGGGGATTTCAATATGCTCTATTCAGGGCCACACTTTGTAGTTGGATTCCCAACTGAAACAGGAATAGCAATCATCTATGCTAGCAAGGAAGTACTAATAACAGAGGAAGCACGCCCAACAAAAGCAAACAAACATGCACCGCGCACAGAATTAGAGAAGTGGATCCTCAATAGGAAGTATCCAGAGCAAACAATCATGTTGGGACACGCGATCTCAGAAAAGATCCGCACCTTTCTAAAGCAACTATTGTTTAAAAACATGGATATATTTGCATGGACCCCCACATATATGATCGGAGTTCCTAGAGACATTGCAGAGCACCATCTAAATGTGTCAGAGAATGCCAAACCCATCGTCCAAGCGAAAAGGAACCTAGGACCAGAGAAAAACGAAGCAATGAGAGAACAAGTACTAGGGTTAGTGAATGTTGGGCTACTACGCGAAGTACATTATCAAACCTGGGTCGCCAACCCAGCAATGGTCCCAAAAGCAAATGGGGGATGGCGTATGTGCATTGACTACAAAGATCTAAACAAAGCATGCCCAAGAGGTTGCTATGCATTACCCGAGATTGACGATAAAATCGACTCCCTAGCCGCTTTCCAGTGGAAATGTTTCCTGGATTGTTACAAAGGCTATCACTAGGTTCGGATCGCCATAGAGGATGAAGACAAAACGGTATTCCGCACACCGATGGGCCTATATTGTTATACCTAAATGCCATTCGGGCTACGTAATGCGGGGGCCACGTATCAACGCATGATGAACGAGCTGTTTGGAGACGATGTGGGAAAACATGTAAAAGTGTACATGGATGACCTGGTGATCATGAGAAGAGAAGAGGACCAAATGTTGCAGAACATTGAGAAAACTTTCAACACATTACACAAGGCCAACATGAAGTTGAACCCAAGTAAGTGCTCCTTTGGCATGGAGGAGGGAAAATTCTTGGGATTCATTGTCACGAAAGAGGGTTTCATAGTAAATCCAGAAAAGGTACAAGCAATCGAGCGAATGCCTTCACCATCTACAATCAAAGAAATGCAAACATTGGCAGGCAGTTAGCTGCGTTAAATCGCTTTCTGGCCAATCATGCGACTAAATCACTTCCTTCATAAAAGCATTGCGCACGTGATATTAGAGTAAAGCTGAAGCTAGGGACATTCAAATTAAGGGTGTTTAAGATTGCATTTCGGATAGCGAATATTAGTATCCGAACCCGTATCCGAAATTTCGGATATCGTCCAAAAACGGATATCTGAAATTTCGGATACGGATTCAGAAATCCAAACGGATATCCGAATTTATAAAAATATTCAAAAATTCGTTTTGTGCGTAGATTAAAACTAAATCTATATTCGAATTTACAAGTTTTCAATGTTGAAAACAAAGAACTTTTATAAATACACATCTAAATCCAATTATTGACTATTTTTTAGTACATTTCAAACTAAGCACTGTGCTCATATACTATACATATTTAAAAAAATATGTTAGTTTTCGGATATCAGATAACCCGATTATCCGATTAGAAACCACATCAAAGAATCCGAAAATTCAGATTATCCTGTTTTCGGATATCCCAAATTTCAAAAATTTTGGAACGGATTTTCAGATAGTTCGGATTTCGTTTCGGATCCGGATATTTTAAAACCCTTATTCAAATTGAAAGGTAGAGGGTGGTCAATGTTTGAGTGATAAAAGAGTGTATTTATAAGCAAACGACTAGACCAATTGTAAAATAAGTAAATGCATTCTATGACAAATCTAATTTATAACACATTAAAAAATTATTTTCATTTATTTTAAATAAAAGTTATATTTAAAAGATACACAATATTAAAAATACAGTATATACACACACATGATTATATATAACGTAACACGTAGTTTGAGCCATATAATATATATGTGTGTGCATATGCACATATACGAGAAAACTAAATATAAATGAGAAACTAAAAAACTCACAAAAAAGACTAAAAACACACCAATTTTTACAATCTTTTATTAAAATAGCTATTTTTAACGTATAAAAAAACTTTAACAAAGAAGTGCGTCATAAGTGCATAATTAATTAGTCGAAGTTAACATTTTATTTTAAAATTTCTTTTATTCATTTTCATATATTTTTTAGTAATATATTTGACGGATATCAAGAATAAAATAAGCAATTTGAAATCAGATCTTTACGAATAACTTAAGCAGGGAATTGTTTTTGGTATATTAAAATAATGATAACAACACAAAATTAGTTTACATTAGAATTTTGCCTTGTCGCGCTTTGCGTTGTTTGTCTATTAGCTGCCGGAAGTTCAATACATGCTTCGATAGGTTTTTCCGTCATGCAAAGAACCGTCCCTATGTTGAGGACCACCAACATTAACAAAGCTTTTGATTCCTTTTTAGCTTAAACATTTAAAGTGCGTATTACGCTTCAGGTTGCATTTGACATTTCTCGTGATATTAGAGTAAAGCCGGAGCTAGGGACATTTAAATTAGGGGTGTTCAAGATCGGATTATCCGGATTTAGGATATTCGAAAACTATATATCCGAAAATTTCGGATAGTGAATATTAGTATCCAAACCCGTTTCCGAAATTTCGGTCCGAAATTTCTGATACGTATCCGGATATCCGAATTTATAAAAATATTTAAAAATTTTGTTTCATAGATTAAAAACTAAATCTGTATTCGAATTTACATAATTTCAACGTTATAAACAAAGAACTTTTATAAATACACATCCATATCCAATTATTTAATATTTTTAGTATATTCTAAACTAAACATAGTGCTCATATAACATATATATATATATATATATTTGAAAAATTGTTAGTTTTCGGATATCGGATAATCCGGTTATCCGAAAATTTACAAATCCACATCCGAATCCGAAAATTCGGATTATCCGATTTTCGGATATCCGAAATTTCGAATATGGATTTTCGGATTCAGTTTCGGATCCGGATTTATTTTAACACCCTTAATTCAAATTGAAATGTAGAGGGCGATGAAAGTTGGAGTGATAATGTATTTATAAGCAAATAAGTAGGCCCGTTGTAAAATAAGTAAATGCATTCTATAAATTATGGTATTTTTATTGTTTAAAAAAGGATGAATACATTAACTGACCTATTTAAATGCATCTATTATTATTAGTATTACTATTATTATTATTAAATACTAACAAATGTTTTTATTATATAGAATTAATATGATGTTTAATGCGATTAAAAATTTTAGTAAGTTCATATATATTTTGAAAACAAAACTTTCCCATAATTCATAGTGGAGACAAACATTAAACTACATTAAAACAAAATATTACAATTTGATTATTATTATTATTATACAAGGAACTGAGCTTGATAGTTCCAACCATCCATGTCATCATACTTTCATCGTTAACAGAGGTATTACGATATAATTCTTTTGAACATGTATGATTTACCACAAGTAAAAGAAAATTAATTCTTATTATAATTAAAATCTACTTCCTATCATGAATATAAAGTCGGGTGTATTTATCATTGTTATATTTCACCTCATCTATTTATTGTATCCGAATCTATCCATGATCTTATATTAAAAAAAATATAAAATATTAAAAAATAAGCTAGACTTATTTTAATATTATTAATTTCTATTTTTATCCATTTTTGACATATATAGCAAATTAATTAAAACACTATAAAGAATCAACATGTTTATGCATATATGTGTTGTAATCTTGGATTTGGAGATTTTTTTTTAAATATTGATTTTTTTACTTTTCATCCAAAGTATTTCATAAATTACTTTTAACCTAAAATTGTTTGTTTTTTTTTACTTTTAACCCAAAACTTTTTATCTTTTACAATCTATCCTCACAACTTTTTTTACTTTCAACTTTGGTCCTTTATAGTTTTCATTTTATGCAAATTTCTCGCTTTATGCTTCGTTCCAAATTTTGTGACTTAACACATCGCAATGTTCGTCTTTGGTTTAACGTTTTTACGTTTCGTTCTAAATTTGCGAGTTAACACGATACGCCACAATATGCGTGTGTGGGTGAACGTTTTTACATCGTCTATTGTTTTTCCCGTTTGACAGGTTCAACATAATATGCATGTCCTAAATCAACTTATAACTAAAGAATCCCCGCCGTAAATGTGGCGGGTCATAATTCTAGTTAACCATTAATTATAAAAATATTTTGTTTGTCATATATAAACTGTTAATTTATATCATCATTTTATAATAACTAATTATTAATTATATCAACATAACAATTAGTAATAAAAATAATGAATCAAATTTATAATAATCTAATAAATTTATTTTTATTTACTTTAAATAAAAGTTATATTTAAAAGATACAAAATAATAAAAATATAGTATATATACACACACTATTATACATGATGTAATATGTAGTTTCAGCCACATAATATATATACATATATAGGGAGAGGATTATGAGAAAAATAAATATAAATGAAAAGCTTAAAAACTCACAAAAAAATACTAAAACCACACCATTTTTTACAATTCTTTTATTAAAATTCGCTATTTTTAATACATAAAAAAAACTTTAAAAAAAGTATTGCATATGTGCAATATTAATTAGTTGAATTTAATATTTTAATTTAAAAATTCTTTTATTCATTTTCTTATATTTTTTTAGTAATATATCTGACGGATATCAAGAATAAAATAAACAATTTGAAATCAGATCACTACGAATAACAGGGAATTGTTTTTGGTATATTAAGATAATCTCAACAACACATGATTAGTTTACACTAGGATTTTGTCATGTCGCGCTTTGTGGCGGCAAAGCCGTGATATTCACGTACTCAAAGTAGTAAATCGACAAAAGTATTATGTTAGACCCATATTTATATTAACACTAAATTCCATATAATTAACAAAATTATAGTCTTATATTTAAAATACCAAGTTATATTTTTACATTGTAATTGTTTGAAACAACTTAAACATCTAAGACAAAATGTATACATAAAATGTACAAGCAAACGGAAGCTTAAAATTTCGGAGTGTTCGGTTCTTCGCTCCAGCTTGATCGTCATTTGTGAACTTCTCAGGATAATCCTACAGAAATCAAACTTTCTAATAGACTAGTATCGTGTTGAGTAAGGATTTTAATTTATAATTATTTTCACAAATAATAAATCAAAACCTCTAAAGTTTTCCGAGAAGGCGTCGGCGACGGCTAACTACTTCGTCGGTGACGCCACCTCTAAAACAACGTCGGGTGAGAACTACCGTAGGCAGTAGCATAAAGCGTCGGGACAAGTACACCTACTGCAGAAATTTTGCTGCTGTTTTGTTTGATTGCATGTTCGACCCGTTTCGAGTTTCGTACATCATCGTACGACTCGAGGCTTACAGAAAATCGTCCGCAAAATGATGTTCTTTGTTTTCATTTCTGTAGTGCCATCGTTATGAGTGTTTATACCACTCAAATTCTATTTTTATAAATTTCGTAATTTGACCCATTTACCAAATTTTAGCCCACGAACTTATTAAGCATATTATTTCATACAGAATTACTAAGTATATAAGTATGCTCATGTTTCATAATAAACACGTATAATTTGCACATCCATTACTCATTTTTTACACGATATTTTCTTTTTTCCGATTTTACCCTTCGACCATACTTAAACCAAAATAAGCATTGATATATCCTTTCCGGTATTCTTTTAAACTCCATTTTGAGCGTTTAGTTGTTTTAGCTAAATCCATCGCTTTATTAACTAAATCTTTATCTATTCCGTTATTTTGACTCGTTTGGTTACTTTAGCGAAATCCATCGCTTTATTCGACCAAACCTTTATCTAATCCATTATTTTGACTCGTTTGGTTACTTTAGTTAAATCCATCGCTTTATTCGACCAAACCTTTATCTAATCCATTATTTTTACCCGTTTGGTTACTTTAGCGAAACTCATCGCTTTATTCGACCAAACCTTTATCTAATCCATTAATTTTACCCGTTTGGTTAATTTAGCGAAATCCATCGCTTTATTCGACCAAACCTTTATCATCACTTCAATCGTTCAATATTTATCAAAACAAGAATCATAAATAAAATCTGAGCAAAGCCACGTACCTTAAAGCTTTCCCTTGAGTCGACTATCATTTCCGGATTGATCTCCCGACTTATTCTTCGAGACACCTATAGTATATAACCTGATAATTTTATTAAATTATCATTATGTTGATTAGCTCCATTGTTCTACAAATAAATCAATTCATGTGTTTTTCTTCCACATTTTTCTCTTACGAATTTCAGTATATTGCGTCTCACTTAGGCATTTTTATCATAAATCTTACGTGCATAATTTTATGAACTTCAATTTATTCAAGTAGGCATCTTTTGACCATACATTCTTATTTACAAGAAAGTGCATATGTTATAAACACTTAAACGTCAAAATTTCAGTTAGTTATGCATTCATTTATCCAATTTAACCTTCCAATCTCATGGATTGATCATTTGTCAAAACCCACTTACACCTACAAGTACAAATCATTCTACCATTTGATTCTTGTCAAGATATTTGCAATTTCAATAAAAAATTAAAACCTTAAGCCTCTATTACACCTTACTTAGGTTATTCTATCAACAATTTCTAAAAAACTTAATCAACCAAGTTCTTCCATATATATCATTTTCATCTAAAACGAAAATTATAACATACCTCTTGATCTTCTTGACGGTGCGATCACAAAATCAACTCATGTAAGAACTAATTCTCAATTCTTCCTTTTCAATTTGATCAATTTGATGATTTCGGGTTTTATGTTCTTGCTCTCCTCACACACATATACACGCACATAGACAATGTGTTGTATTTGTTTGTTCTTTTAATATATCAAGTTTCATCTACTTGGCTAATTTAGTCCCTCATGTTTAATTCATTCTAAAAGTACTAATTTCTGTTGTTTTTTTTTTTATGACTTCACAACTTTCCATTAACTCATATTTAAATGCTTCCTAGTTATTTATATGATTTAATATTTTGAGGTATTACATATTATTAACTCTAGATGCAACCAACATAGACATTATTTAGGCAGATACAATAAAAGAAAATCCAAGTGTATTATGGGGTTGATACAATGAATATAGATGGTTGCATATTCCATATTTTCTAGGTATTAGTTATATAAACTTATGTGAAACTCAACAGATCCCTTGTCAAGGCATTGGCATATGACGATCGTGTTGATATATCCACCCTTTTTGATTATATCCTCCTATCCCAGTTGTCTTCTATGTTCTCATGAATCTGTTGTAGATGTAAATGAAGATCAATTAACTTTGGAACCCAAAAAGTGGATGAACCAGTTATACAAAATGGGTTGAATTAAGAAGGAAATGGCAAGTAAGATTGAATTAAAATGGGATGTAACTTTTATAATATTCCTTAAATACACTTATCCTTGATTTTGTCCAAATCACAACAAAAATTGCCCTTGCGGTAACAACTAACCCATTTGTGATATTACATGAATATACTATACTATATAAATAAGTCTACCATTAAATGTTACATGAATATCCTATACTACATAATAAGTCTATCGTATGAGATGTTACATGAATATCCTATACTATAAAAATAAGTCTAGCGTTTGCGATGTTACATGAATATACTATACTACGTAAATAAGTCTATCACTACAAAAAAATATATATATATAATAACAAAACGTAGCCATAAATCATCATGCGGCACAAATCAAAGGTTCAATAACACAATACAAATGCATAAAACATTTACCTTTGCAGTTGTAATAGCTGCAACAATTCTTTGAAACCGTGACAAAAAAATAGTTTTGTTTATATCACAATGCAAACACATAAGGTTTAGTTCATAAGGCTATAGAAGATTAGTATTTTTGCAACTCACCCAAGACTCCTGCCTTAAAAACATAACCAATAGTATTTAAAAAGCAACGTTGATAAACAATACATTTATTATTGTTATATTTGACTATTTTAAATTTTGATCATTTTAATTAGGGAAATGTAAGTAAAAGATGCCAGAGCTAACATCATATGTAGACTAAAACTTTGATGTAACGTAGAAAAAGAGTGAATAGTGAGATGATGTGGCAAATTCTTTTACAATAATTTTGATCTTGCATTAGAGATGGCCTTAGTTGTTTTTTGCTTCGCACGTACCAGTAGGTTAGTTGAGTCAAGTCCCATGTATCTCCTATTTAACGGTCATCTTCTGTGATTATTGACAGGGGCGGACCTACCTTAGGGGCAGGGGTAGCCTCCGCTACCCCTTGACGTTCCAGCGGTAGTGTAAATTTTGGAAAAAAATGACCTTTTTGACGTTTTTTTCCGATTTCGTTACCCTTTTTTTATAAAACGTTACCTTTACGAAAATTTTATAGATCCGCCACTGATTATTGATGCGTGAGAAAGTTTGATCCAAGTCTTCCCTCTAACTTCTTTCAAGTTCTTAACTTATTTCTTTGGCCATTTGAATCACCGACTGATCCACTGATCACATCAATGGTATCGGAGCGGTCAAGATCCAATGGAAAGCGGAAACTCACCAATGCTGAATTCCAACAACAAACCCACAATCATTTTGCCTAGCATGACACTGTGTTCTAGAGGTTTTAGGTTGAAATGCAGAGTCTCAACACTTCTATGCAGGCCCCGCACATTTGTGGGGTTCTACGGTTCTTCGTCCAGTGACGGAGCATCTCCCATCACCACCAGATAACCCATGACATTTATGACCCGGCCCCAGGCATACCGACGCGTACGCCCAACCAGTACATATCACAAAGAAACTATAACTATAAAGGAAGTTTAGGTGAAGGATTAATTACCTAAACATTCATAGATTGTAGCAAAATTCCTGAACCAAATTCCTATTCTATCTCTGTGGATAATCCTATCAACAAATATACAAAGCCTCAATTAAACCAATAAATTATCAATTCCATGCATATTACTTGTGAATAAAATTTAAAATATTATGTATGGTATATTAGGACCTAGGGCTAGACTTCTTGGTGTACTAATAATAATGCTTCCTTGTTTTTTCAATTTAGGAACATGACTTTACAAACATGTTTAATATCATAATAACTTGATTTTAAGGATTATTTAAGTTTAAAAAGATACACATATCGTTATTAAGGTTACACATTGACTTTTAAGTTGAGTTGGATTCATGAAAACTTGACAAGGTTAAATTTGAAAAGAGCAAAACTTTCTCTTAATAATATTTGTAGCCAACACTAAAACTTTTCCAAATGTCTTGTTTTTCTTTTCTCTCAAAAGTGTCAATAACATAATGACATGCCAAAAGCTTTTGGAAAGAGGGAATATTGTGACATATTCCTCTGAAATATTCATGAATGACATAAAATAATCGTTCTAAAGATTTAGAAAATTGTTATATTCATTGAAATATGTATGAAATGACATTAAATAATCGTTCTAAAGATTTAGAAAATTGTTATATTCATTATTTTTAATAGGTTCATGACATTTTGCGGCATTAGAGATGCATCGTGGATCATAAGGAGTTGGAATCGTAGGTAGAAGATGTCATATTATTATTTTATACATATCAATTTGAATTGGTGAAGAATGGTGATGAGAATTTTTTAGTTATTATTTTTTATTTTTTTAATAATATTTTATTCATCATTTTGTTCGAGCTTTTAATAACTTTTTTATGTTAACGTTTTCTTTTAAATCTGACTCCGCACTTATGTTTAATTTTTGTATTCAACCCAACGAATATTAATTATTCTTTTTAGTTTTTTAATAATATGTTATTCATCATTTAGTTTGATCTAACTTTCTTATGTTAACGTTTTCTTTTAAATTTGACTCCGTATCTGTGTTTATTTTTGTATTTAAACCAACGTATTTTTTCATATTGTAAACTATATGAGAGCCTGTAACAATATTTAAAAAATGTATTTTTTTATTGTAAACTATATGAGTTTCGATACGTGATGAATCTAACCAATTTTGATTGAACGACGTTGTACCAATATCCGTAGTATCAGAACCGGTGTTCGTTTTTATGTTTTTTTATTGATGTAAAACATGTGTCGATATTCTTTTAAGCATATCACAATTTTAATTTTATAGTTTTCTCTTTCACTTACTAACATGGTTGTAAAAATTCCGACTAGGTGCCGATTAATCCCCGATTAATCGCTAGTCCCAACCCCGCCCCCCAACTAGCAATTACTACAACACTGCTTACTAAAACAAGTGCTGGTATCAGAACGAATGGACGGATACCAACTGAGTTCCCACCTCATAGTGCAGGAAAAACCCACTAGTTATAATAATTGTAAGGTGGATAGTTCAGGAGATTGATAACAATGAAGAAGATGGAAATGGCGTAGAAGAAATATGTGTATTGTAAGTGTCATAAATGGGGTGTGTGTTAAATTGTTAATGCACGATTGCATGTCTACCATTTTCTCACTTTAGTACTGTTTTGTTAAAGTGCACGTGTCTGGGTTACATAGTTTATAGCTTTTAATATTGTTCAATTATTTTTATTGTAGTACACGACAAATAGGCACCTACCAATAAGAATGTGTTATTGTACATCTCTTTAGAAATTATATATATACTGGTAATACACGACAAATAGGCACCTACCAATAAGAATGTGTTACTGTACATCTCTTTAGAAATTATATATAATGGTAAGGTAATGGTAATGGTAATATACCCCTGCGTGTTGTGAAAGACATTTGGTCAGTATCAAACAGTTTGGTAATGACACTTCGTGTAGCATTTGAAAATGACATGCTCAAAATAATATCTTTATATTAATTGAAAATCATATAAACAAATGCTTTGGCTACTTGCATTTCACGTCAGATTGAAAAATACATAAAAATAAGCAAATTACAATAATATTCACTTTTCCTATTTATTATATCGTCATATACTACAAAGAGAATACACGGATACATAGATTTATGAAATTAATAATGTATATATCAAGCATTAAATAGTCAAAGATATCATAGCATAGCTATGTGAAAACCATATAAATTTACTCCCATTATATATCAAGCATTAAATAGTCAAAGATGTATATATCATAGCATGTGAAAACCATATAAATTTACTTCCATTGTATATGCATTAATGAGTTTTCAGGACACACTTGTTACGAAGAGACCATTTTAGTGAATAAAAATTAAATGTAAAATAACAATGCATTAATGAGTTTTCAGGACACACTTTTTACGAAGAGACCATTTTAGTGAATAAAAATTAAATGTAAAATAACACAAGGGCGTTATGAATCATTAGTAAAACATTATCATAGAAAAAAAAATAACCACTAATACAAAATCAATTGTTTTTGGGCTGTGGAAACAACATTTTGGGGTTATAGAAACGCCCAAAAAGGGATCGCTGGAAAAAGATAACATGTATTATGGGCGCTCTCTGAAACCACCCAAAATCAATATACACCGCCTAGAATAGTATCTCCAAATCTGACTCAACTAATTGCCCAAACTAAGCCAAAATTGCCCAGACTGACCATAATAATTTTATTATACAGCTAAATAATAAATAATTCAGCAATACGTCAATACAAAGCACAATTCAAAACAATTAATCTGAACAAAATAAATTAAAAATAAAAAAAACCCATATATAACTTAAATTTTATATAAATGCAGCCAAACACCAACACCTAAACTAAAATTCTTGATGAGTCTGATACTTAGCTTACAAGAATTGTTCAAACTACAATACTAAGGTAGTCTCTAGTTCTTGCTTTTATCGTCAAACACAGCCGCAAAAAAACCTACACATGATGTTTTCAACCAGCTTGTCAATTTCCACTCCAGTGATATATGTTGCGTCGTTCCACATCTAAAAAGACAAATAAAAATAAGTGAGATATATACATATATGTATAGAGTAACAAAGTCAATATACATTAAACCTAAATCGGCTAACATCCAAACCCGCGTTACTAGAAGAATATAAAAGGATTTAAATCACATTGTAATATCCCAGAACCCAACTAACAAACACGAAAGCCAAATAAAACACAACTGTACACCTCATTAACATGAAAAACACGCTTAAGTCAAAGTACGTCAAAAAAACAGAAAACTTACATTGTTTGAAAACCAAATTGCCTTGAAATAACAAACTCGAACATGTTTCTAACTACCATGAACCGACTGTAAAACCAAACTGATAATGGATTTGGATGATTTCACGGTTTTAAAAACCCAACCGTGAACACCCCTAATACATGCATATAAATAATCTTATAAAAATAGAATACATGAATATAATTTTTTTTACCTTTATCTCTTTGAATGAAGAACAAAAAAGGTTAGAATAGTTCAGCTATATCTACAGATAACAAAATATAACCAATTAATATGTTATAGATATAAATCAACAATATATATATATGAATGATAAATATATGTAATACCTTGATATTGAAGGAAACAGAGAAAAAGAATATGATGAGAAGAAAACAATTTAAAAGATGGATAATGAGAAAATATGGGGCACGTTAATTTTATACATTTTGTTTGAAAGTTAGTGATATGTGAAGTGAGGAGAATATGTCATATTTTAGGCGCTTTCACATCTATTATGGGCGATTTTATTGTGAAAAAAACGAAAAAAAATTATACTGATTCTGGACGGTTTTATAGGACGAACCGCTCAAAACGCCCAAAAAGACTAATTTTCTACTAGTGAACTAAGTTGAAACGATAAGATTGATTATTATGGTACAGGCGTTAGCTAATCAAAAATCCAACAACATATGAGGTTACAATTAATGTTTCAGACACCGAAATTTTAGTCATATTGGATTAGATTCAGAACTGGTTTAATTAGGTTATATCAAGCGGTTCAACCGTGTTAACTAATTAACTCTATGAATCCATAAAATATAATTTAAACTCAAAAAATAATCCAAAGCTCATTTCATGATAAAAATAAATATTCTAAAAGTTAATCCATAATCAAAAAATTATCATAAAGTTCATGATTAAATATCCATTATATAGCAATTAGCAAACACTATAACAATTAACGATACGAATGATTGAACAAAAGTCTAAGGCTGGAAGGGGCACCATGCGGTGACCCCTTCGGTGACTCGATACACCGAGCGGTGATTGTGCCGCCACCACCTCATTGCCGCACGGGGACTCCCCATTTCGTGGACTAGTCACCGAAAAAGTTACCGACCGTTACACACTAAATTCGACCGTTGTGGGGTTTAAGACCGTAGTAGCGGCAAAGAACTAAATCATGATTTTCTGATCAGTAGTATTCTGAGTGAACTGAACACGATATTGATGATGATGTGTGTATAGAGGGATGAGTTTTGGAAGCGAAGAAGAGTTGCAGGCGGAGGAAAAACGGGCGGAGACGGCGGGGGTGGAGGCGAGGTTGGTGAAGAAGACGGTGGTTTGAGTTTGGTACAACAGTTGGCGAAGCGTGCTAGTGATCTGAGAGAAGTGTGTTGATCTGTGTGATTGGAGATGGTGTTGCTTAAGTCGATTGAGAAAAAAAAAATCAAACACCCAAGTGTTTGAGCACCCCTAGTAATTAAGTGCAAAATGGGAAGTAGAGTGGTGATTTGACATGGCATGATATTATTGGGTAAAAAAAAAGTTTATCACTCCCCATTTGGGGTGGGGGAGTGCCCCTTCCACCCTAAAGAAGGTAAATCTGGATGATTGGTTGAAGAACTTAATTTGAAAAATCCAATGACTTTCTATTTTAGAGTGAGGAAGAAGTTTGATGAATGTGGATAGTCAATTTTGGGGACTAAGTTTTACACTTTAACTAAGAAGGTAAATTAGTCATCTTTTTTAGGCACATAAAAATTAAAAGTTTAAAATTTTGACTTTTGGCCCGGTATGAACCGGTATACCGGTTTAAACCGGTAAAACCCAATTTACCGGCAGTACAACTTCTTTACCGTTTCCTTAGTTTACCGGTATAATTCGTAACGATCAAGTATCCGGAATCTGGTTTAACCAGTTCAACTGGCCGGTTTAAACCGGTTTTTAAAACATTAGTTATAATGTTATAACTTATTAATCATGATTGTCTATAAACCGTGTATGTGGTTTGTATGACGTATGACCTACAAAGTACAAATAATCAAAATTGACGAAACTATAAAAAAAATCTAATATGGAAGTGTTGATTAAAAAATATTTGTATTAAAAAGGGACTTTTAAAAGAAAAAAGAGAAGATATCCGGATCATATTAGGAAAACAATTTACCCTTTTCTTTTTATTAGATTGGCTTAGTTTTTTTCTAACCATTTTCGGTAATACACATCTCGATCAATCTATTTCTCTGCCATTATCACCAATACAGCACAACCACCACAAACCACCTACCCACCACCACCTTCACCAATGGCGGATCTAGAAAACTTTCATAGGGGTAACGTTTTAAAAAAAATGGGTAACGAAATCAAAAAAACGTTAATTTTTTTTCAAAATCTACATTACCACAGGAGTGCTAAGGGGTAGCGGAGGCTACCCCTAATTATATGATACATCCGCCCCTGACCTTCACAACACCACTACCATCGCACCACCATCACTAAAGCAACATCACCACCCCCGTAACCCCGCCTTCACCTTTAAATAATAAATTGTTACTCGTTTAACTCTTTAAACGACACCAATTATTTCCACTAAATTAATTGTTTCGCAAACAATCGATGTCTCTACCCCTTTTAGTAATATCAAAAAGCTCGGGAACAGGTATGTACGGAATAGAAAGATTCCAACCCCCCAAGTAAAGAACTGTTACAAATAATGAAGAAACCAGTAGCTTTAAATATGAAGCAACGTAAAATAAACCAAATTTGATACCGGAATATTCGGTTATGTAAGATTTTGCAAGTTTATAGAGATATATATGAAACCGTCTCAAAAAAATGTATATCATTTTGATTTGATTCGTTATATATTATGTGAGATTTAGTTACAATACTAAATAATGTGAGATTTAGATACAATACTAAATAGAGAACCCTATTTGTATAGAAGAGTGTTGATTGATCTGCACTAATAACTATTTTGGGTTATGTCATATTAGTGCAAGAAATCTACGTACTCACATGATACACCAACGGTTAAAGTATAAAAGAAACAGCTAAAAATATAATTCTTTAAACAGACCATGCGTGTTTAAAATCCTCAACATATTGTCAAAAAAATATTTTAAATTTTGATGTGCATCAACATATTTGCAACCAACAGGATTATCAATTGTTGTCTCATTTTGCAACTTTCTTGAGCGTATATCTTCATTCGTAATTAGATGTATAGTTCAGATAGTAGTTTCAATAGTTAGCAAGAACCAAAACTTCAAGAAGTCTTACTAATTTAGGAACATATAGTGGATTTAAAAGTAAAAAATGCTAAAGAAACACTCGAGAATTTAGCTCGGAAAAAGTTCGCTCGATGCGGCTCGGTTAGAAAGTGAGCCTAGTTCGGCTAGGCTCGTGACGAGCCAGATCTACTCAGTTTGGCTCGCTTGATAGCTCGGTAAACTCAGATTATTTGGCTTGTAATATATTTTATTTTTATATACATTAACTACTTTACTAAAAAACTGGTTATTATTTACTAATTTGACATCTATGGCATACTTGAAGGTAGATTATTATGCTAATAAACTAATATTGTATTTCGTTAAAATATAAAACTTATTTTGTGTTGTTAAATATTATCTTGCCTTGTAATGTATTAGGTTGGTCTTATTTTGAATATGTTCTTTTAAACTATTGAATACCAATTTAAACTACTGAATTACGAGAGCTATATATTATTTTTTCTTTTTATAATTCACCCAAACCAAGCCGAGCCTTGAGCTTAGACTTTCAGCTCGATTTCAAATCCGTGACGAGCACGAGCTTGCCCTAGCTCAGCTTGGTTGGCTCGACCAAACATCTCAAAGGAATAGTATGTGGGTGCAAGTATAGAACAGGTCAAAAGTTCAAGGTTAAATGCGTCATTATTGCGTCAAATTGGTCTTGCAACCGAGTTACTCTTTAACACTCGAATAATGTAGTAGTAATCTTGGGAACAAAGATAAATAGATAATGAGATAATGATAACCACAAAACAAAATGCAAGAACATGTAAATAAACTATTGCCCCAACACAAATTAGTTCATTAATGAAAGCTCATATTAGTTAACCTCATCCTCATATTGACCGCTATATTTAAGTAACAATTGAATCTAAGGAGATGAATTTGGTGGCATTGAGTATAAAGAAAACCTAAGAAAGTGAGACGATTATGTTGTGATGGAGACTGTTGATCCGAGATACGGAGTCGAGCTGCATATTAAATTTGAGAAAAAATTACAGAAGTTACAAGAAACCAATGGGGACGATTCGTATTCAAAAGTTGAAGGGACGACATTTGGTACCCTAGGATAGAGGTGCACAAATCGGATTTTTTTTTAAAACGGGATCGGATTTTTATTCGATATGGTAAAGTCAAACGATGTTCAAAACTAGATTGTGAAACTCTGGACCGGATTTTATCCGGTTTGAATGTCCATAAAACTCGATCTTATACATCCCGAACGGATTATTGGAAACCGGATTTTATAAGAAAAATCAGGATTTCTGATAAAAGAAAAACGTATAAAACAAATAAATATATAATTTAGACTAGAAAAATAGATATTATTTGTTTTTGAACTTTTTATTAGTTATATAACATAAATTCGATAAAATTATATAAAAATTAATGAATAAATAAAATAAACTCACCAAAGTTCATCTTTACAGATTTTTACTAGGTTGTGGACCCCATGTATTACACAGATTAAATAAAAAATATATCTCACGTAAATAAAGATTATAAATACCATAAAAAGTTGCTTAAGATCACTCATAATCAGAAATATGTCAATTTCTTTGAAATTTGAAGAAAATCAAAATAAATGAACACAACTTAAGATGCTAATACATCATAGATAATTATTGCTATTTATCAATATATACGTAAGTTAAAACTTACAATTTAGGCAACTTGAATTATCATAATTTTAAATGGGAAAACTACACGTGATAAATATGCTATACGTCTAAATTTTAATATTAGCTAGTGTAAATTTTTCATTAATGAGTTTCACTTTGATATCTTGTTTTGTTTTTTATGCAAAGAATAGTATAGTTTTATTTTTTAAGTTAGCACAAGATTTTTATACTAATGTTTAAGGATTTTATTCCATTTGTTTTTTCTTTAGGTTGCTATACAGAATGACGGTATCGTAACGAATGAAACTGATACCGATCGAAGCTGAATTTCTGCCGCATTTTGCGAGGGATTCAATATTTATAACTTTAAATTATATATTTGTTATTGTTAACAACTGAAAAAACTAAACTCATCCCATAATTTATTCCCCGATCAAATGTAAAATCAGGACACTATGTAATTTTTATTAACAATAATGATAAATAGCTTATATGTATTATTGATCGTAAATAGATTACAACCATAAGTGGTAAATAGAATTTAGTAACTATATAAAATTAAATTAAATTCAAAAGTGTATATTCATTAATTCTACCTTGTATAGCTATATTCAATAATAAATATTAATTAATAATTATATCTATATTTATATTTATATATATATATATGTATTAAAAATAATATTAGAATTAGATTAGACCCGTGCAAATTAGATCAATATCCTCATGTTATATATAAGTTAACAATAATATTAGAATTGATAGAAAATATCATTTATGTTATCATATTATATTAATATTAATAATTAAGGACCTATATTAAAAAGAAAATGTTACAAGGTATATGCTCGTGTATTACACGAGTTAAATATTAAAAAAATCTTGATTGACTATATATTTTATTTAATTTATAGGTTTTATAAACCGTGTATTGCATGGGTTAAATTTAATAAATATAAATCAAAAAGTTTTATATAATCCTTATCACATGTTAAAGAATATAATATTATAATCTTATACATTCATGATTCATGATTTTTATCAGACAGGTTGAGGAAATATAAACTGTACTATTATAAAAAAATGTGTAACAGTATTAATAAATGTAATAATAGTATAAAGTTAAAATTAATTTATGATTTTAGTTTTAAAACATCTTGTTTTTTAAATTCTATATATTATGTATATTTCACGTAACATATTTATAAAGATTTCTCGTTTCTTAATCTTTATATATTACTGATTAGTTATAATTGATCACATAACGATACTAAATCAGTAACAGTCTTAATTAATTACACATAATTGAAATTCGTCAAGCATAACCATACTTGACCATGAGTAAGCATACATAATCAAAATTCACCATTTATCAAAAGGACTTTCAATGAATTAGTAAAAAGCTTTATTATTTTATTTATAACAGTTAAATAAACCATAATTTCCTAATATCATTTGATAATATTAGGAAGATGGTTTAATATATAATATTAATTAAACTTAGACGGAGAGATCACAAAAATTAAAACTGACATAACTTATAGTACATAATAATAATAATAATAATAATAATAATAATAATAATAATAATAATAATAATAAGGATAATGATAACAAAATTGTTTTTTAATAAATTAAAAGTAAAATTGTAAGGTTAAAGGAGAGATTGCCATGTTTTTATTAATATTTAGATTAGATTATATAAGTAAAACAACATAGCTTGATAAAAAATCCCAAGTAAAATAATACATGTATAAGATATACTCAATAAAATTTATATGAAAAATAAGAAACCAGATTTTCTAAATCTGGATCCAAAAAACCCAGATTAGATCCGATGCGAGATGATCTGGAAAAAATCCGGTGGGTTGAAAATTTTGAAATTCGGATTGGATCCGGTGGATCCTAACGGATTATATCCGGTTTTATGAAAACAAGTTTTTTATCGGATTAGTTTCGAATTATTTTTTGAATCAAATTTGATTTTTTTTTACACCTCTATCTAGATCCTAAATACTGATTTAAAACTTATTGGGCGAAGCTTGGTATAAAATGGGCTACAAAACTTGGGGGCCGAAGCATAATCTTATAATTTTGTATACATGTGGGCTGAACAGTCTATCTAAAATATGACTTTTAACTTCTTGAAATTCGTAATCTTTAACACTCAAGACGGTTGAGAAATATGTTTCCTCTTTTTGCTTTGTCACCTTTTAAAATAAGTTATTATGGATAGATTTAAAATAAGTTATTATGGATCGGTCTTTAAACGTGTGCTAGTCAACCTTTTCGATGGCAACCTTTACAATTAATTGTCGAATATAGACAGCCTCAAAAGGCGGTTTTAATGATTTTTCTAATATTTGTGAATTTGACTGATTTTCAACAACATTTTTTTATTTGAATTTTCTATTCCTCCTTTTTAACAGAAAATTTGGATCACTGATGAACCATTAGAGTATCGATGTCACTAGCGAAACCACTCGATCATATTCATCTCCACTAATTAGTGGCGGATCTAAAAAATCTTCGTAGGGGTAACGGTTTATAAAAAGGGGTAACAAAAACAAAAAAAGTCAAAATAAGTTCAAATTTTTCAAAAATTTACACTACCGATAGAGCGTCAAGGGGTAGCGGAGGCTACCCCTTCCCCTAAGGTAGGTCCGCCCCTGGGCATAATGCTTATGCACAAATTCAGAAGGAAAAACAATAAATATGATAAAAAAAAACTCTTTCTTGTGAGAATCGAACACAAAACCTATTGGTATCAAAGCCTTATGCTACCCTCAAAATATCACTTGCTATAAAGCATTTGATTTTTCTTTTCTACGGTAAGCTTTGTTAAATATGTCATTCTTTTGTTTGACAGGTTTAAGAATAAGAGTTAAGAAAATGACAACCAATTCATTTTTAATAAAAATTACATGTCATTTTTTTACAGAGCATGTTATTTTTGTATTAAACTGATTAATATATTAAACCAAATTAATATATGATAATAAGTATGTTATAAGAAAAAATGGTAGAAGTTTCACGTTATAGGAAAGTAGTTCACAAAATAAAATAAAATAAAATAAAATATAATTTTCTTAATTTCTAATACATATTACAAATCGGAAACAAAAGGAATAGTAAACATATTCCACTTGTACTTGAAATTACAAACAAAACGATGCTAAAAAGAACATTACAAACAAAATGAAACTGCAAAACATATTACATTGAAGATGAACAAAAGAGCATAAAACAAAATAAGGGCGGTTGACACATGTTCAAGACGCTTCCCTTAAAACAGATTTCGCGTCATCCAGGTAAACTCATCTGTTTCTCAGGGTATAACAGCCAAAGCAGGTTGTATTACCGGAATTAGCCTTGCACCTGAAATACTACCTGGAACAAGAGCTCGGAGGGTTGAAAAGTCTAGAAGAAGTTGGAGTTCGTGTGTGGTGTGCTATGTACCATACGAGTTGTGTATTCTGTGTGTCTAGAAAAAAGCACAAAGTTTTGTATATGATTTGTTAAGAATTTCAAATGAAAAGTCCCAATACAGAATTCAATAAAAATAAAGTCTAGAATTCAATGACATGATGAATTCTGAGACTTGACATGTTGGGCTGTAAACAGTCTCCAAAGTGTGGCGATGCGAGTGTGCAAAGTGTGTCATAAACGTTATATTTCGTCCATCGCCCTCGTCCTCGTCGGGTGCGTGCGCGTCGGGTGCTTCGTATCCCTCCTGGCTACTACCGAGTGTAACTTGTCACACATAAATACATTCCTGTAGGGTATTCCATTTATAAATGAACAAAAGATTTATCTCTCCACCTATATGATACAATCAAAATTTCCCAAACATTAAAGTTCTAGCACACAACTAAAGTTTAAGATATTTTACTAATAGTGGCTTTAATTAGTAAATAATTATTGTATTAAACATAAATATAACATTAAACATAAATATAACATTATTTATAAAAATTCCAACACACATGTCACTCGAAGCATGTATGCAGACGTTATTAGTTTACAATCACGTAGTTGGGTAAAAAGCAATCTATATTAAATTGACTCGTACCAAAAATAAATTTTAGTGTTATAAATAGGTGTTATAAATAGGTGTATTTTAATATTGTATCTAAAGAAATTTTGCTATCGTATCGTAGAATACTTTAAATCAAACCTTGGAAAATTTCTGAACCTGTAGAAAAAAATTCTGGCTACTCCTCTAATATTAAGACTAAGTAATGGTTCACAATGTAAAGGGGCAAAATTCGTCATGTGACATCCATGCCATATGTTGTGGTGTGAAGTGTCTGAATCAAACAAAACCAACTAATACCCACTTTCCATACACACTCACTCCCTCTCTCATAAAAAAGAAGCCTCTCTCTTTCTCGCATGATACAAAGTAACCACGAAGAGCATCAACTTTGCCCCTTTCACATGCAAGCAGGGAGGTGTACCAATATGGTTAGATGTGAAATGGGATTTCACGAGACCATTACGTGTAATCTAAGGTTTAAGCTTATAACTTCCGAGGAAGGTGGTTAAGTTACAGCTTGACTTCTCACATATTTTTTTTTTCAAATGTTTGAAGTAAATCACTTCTGTTAGATTTTTATAACAATTACGATACCTTTTGTTTTAATGTTAAAAAACGATAATTTTAGACAAAAAATTTGTGTTGTTAATCAAACTGAACCGATGATCAAAACCGAACGATAAAAAATGATCGATTAACAATCTCCAAAAAGCGATAATTTCTATTACGGTTAGGTTATGGTCCATAACTCATCCATGAACTCCCTTAAGGTAGGGGAGTAAATGAGACGAGCCTAATTCATTTAGAGTTCTATTTCAAAGCTCGAGCTCGGCTTGTAAGTAGCTTTTGAAGCTTGAACTAGCTCAGCTTGGTCTTAGCTCGTTCGTTATTTATTAATTATTTTATTAATATATTTTTAAGGTTATTTACGTATATATAAAATTGTCATGTAATTCTAACTTTTATAAATTATATATTTTTTAATTATTTGTATCATGATCTATAAATAATGATAGCTATAAAATAAATATACTTAATACAAATTCTATATAATAAAAACTTGTTAGATCACAAGTTGGCTTGAGCTTGATATGTGAAGCTCATTCTCATTAAATGAGTCTCTATAAAAAGTTCAGCTCAGGCTCAAATTCATATAAGGTCTGCTTAATTCGAGTTTTTAACGAGTCGATCTTGAGTTGTTCATGAGCAGTTTGACTTGTTTACGTCTCTACCCTAAATTTATAATAATGTTGTATTTATTGTATTTTTATTTAAAACATTACATATTTGCTAACTTTATTTTTTTTTTAAATCGTGTCTACGTTTTTATGGTTTCCTTAAGATATAACTGCTTTTTTATGAAGATGATTTTATTACTATCTTAGACTTAGTACTTTATGTAACAAGAGTATTAAAATAAATTTACTTTCTAATAACATTATTTAAAATATGATTATAGGAATTTAGAAATATGAAAGGTATTTTTGGGGTGAGTTAAGGCATATGGACCATTATGTCTTGGGTTTGATTCTCATAAGAGGGTTTTCTTAAATTTATTGGATTTCCGCCTAAATTGGTGTATATGCATTATTGCCTAATGGATATGATCGAGTGGTTCCGCTAGTGGCACAATGATACTGCATTGGTCCGTCAGTGATTCAAATTTACCGTTTAAAAAAATATCACTAAAAAAGAATTTGATATCCATCGACAGGGATCACATTAATGTATCTTTTCCATTGACACACGAGTACACGACTAGATAAAAATATAATCGAAAATATATAGTTGTACGATAACAATAGAATAAAGACAAAATAAATATCAATAGCTAAACATAAAAACAAGAATATGACGATTATTAAACATTTGTCCAACGTGGTTACCACTTGTAACACAAGTGGATGTTAGGCAAAACATTATGACACGAGGAAAGTATCTAATACTTTTCTAAGAAATATTTACCTCACATTACCAATTAAAAATGAAAAATTGGATTTAAATAATTTAAATCGACTGTTTTTAGCCAATAATAATTCTAACTGAGTTTATTCCCGACAGTGGTATCAACTTTTTCATTTGAGTAAACTGCCAAAATAGTTCCTGAGGTTTGGTCACTTTTGTCACTTTAGTCCAAAACTCAAACCTTTTGAATCTGAGATTTTGAGCACCGTTTCGAGACAAGTTTTACATCAATCGACTCGTATCCTCGTTCTGATCAAAAGCCCTGAAACATCGGTTTGTAATTCTAAAAAAACTTAACTACGTTAAGATAATTTTAACGGCGGACCATTATACAAACAAAATGAAAAATTTAGGACCACTGTCAGTGAGAAACTCAGCTGGGATTATTATTGGCAAAAAAAAGCCGGTTCAGATTATTTAAATCCAATTTGCCATTAAAAATAGTGAGAAATGGCATCATAGAATCATGAGTTGAAGTTGATGAAGATAATAAACCCTAGTTTATTACTTCCTCTCCACCAATAATGCCTACTCCTTCAACTCGTTCTAAAAAATGGGATTCTGTGTAATAAGCTTTTAACTTTTGATATTCAGCGATTCCTGTTAAAAAATAATCGCAAAAATCAATAAACATATTAACTCTAAGTTGAACACTTAAAATTATGTAATTCAAAAACGATCATATAACTCGTTGTAAACATGTAATTAATGAATTTACTGTTTAGTGTAGTAAATGGGATATTGCAAAGTTACTAACGGGCATAGCAAGTAGTAAGCATATAAAACGCGGTATGAATGCATGATGGTGAATTGGTGATACATGTGTTAATAGTTTAACATTGGGTAAGGTAGATTGTGAACCTTATCCTTGGTATTTGATTTTGTTTGTTTGTTATATCTTTAATTAGTAAGAATAAATCTATCATTTGTGATGTGGTAGACACAACCACTATCAAGTGTTATTTTTTTGATTTTTTCTCACCGTGTGTTATACCAGAGAGTTTTGCTCTTGTGGTAATACGACTATTATCAAATGTCAGTCAGCGGTATGGTTTCTAGTGGAACGCCCAAGCCAAACTCTGAAACCAGCATGGATCCGCTTAAGATAGCATAGTCTGACCGGAGTAGATCAACGGGGCTCTCCAGTTTGAGGAGTGAGATGGCCAAACAAAAAAAAAGTCACCCTTCCCAAAAAAATAGACATGATACCACCACTAAGAGCATCTCCAATGCCAGAGCAACTTCAAAAACCAGACCCGTCAGCTCAGTAAGACACATCATTCTAAACCACCATCTTAAAAAAAATTACATTTTTCCTCTGACGATAAACGAATCCAAATCTCCACGTCACTTTTATATTAAAATATATTTTTAAAAGAATTGTTTGTGTGTGGAGGGGGGCACGCATTGATCCGGTTGAGGTCCATTGAAACAGACTGGACTTGTCTAACTCATCTCCTTGTCTTGTAACCGATTGTAAAGTTTGGATTTCGAACATTGGAAATGCTCTAACTCATGACAAGTAGCTTATAGTCTATTTGAATAACATTTCTTCGTTATAAATATTGAATTGATAACCTAAATAAGATTTGTTTTAATTTCCCTTTTCGGTTTTTGTCATGAGAACTATATGTGGTTCATCTTTCCTAAGTTACATATATCACCTTGTGTTAAATATGACAAATCTAGAACCAATAACACATGATAACAATCAAAAAGAAAAACCATGGACTTGCATTGACTTGGACTAAACTCATTCTACTTGAAACAATGCTGGTTTAACTAACTATACAGTCTGAGTCAATGGTGTTTTGAATAAAAATCTATCATTTCGAACCAACCTTGTTTTGAATAATGGTTAAATAGACCATATATAAGAAAATGCATCATGCATTAAATGTAACAAATACATGCAAACTTGTACTTGATATAGTACTTTTTTAACATCTTAAGACTAGCTGTTGTGGTTCAGGTGAGCACTCTAATTCATCATCTAATATTACGACACGTAACGCTGACTAAACACCTACTCATCACATTGTCCACTGGCACCCCCTTTCATATGAGCCTATTGTGGTAACATCACCAATAACATCCCAAAAAACCTTCAAAACACCCCTAAACAATACCACACTCACTTTACTTGACCATGTTGTGGTGTTCACGAGGCACGTGGCGCTAACCAGCTTCCGGTAGTCTAACACATGTTTATAAGATTATATTGGTATTGAATCATTGAAGATGGAATGAATTCAATATTGGCTTTATTTATAGACTTTTTTCTAATGAAAAGTATGTTAAACCTAACTTTTGTCAAAGATGGCCATTAAATATAAACTTTAGGGACCCACACTACTAATTTTTCCAGTAAATATGCAAGTCATTAACTTTAACTATAATTAATATTTACACAGTCAACAATATAGATAAATAACAACTACCAAACTAAAACTAAAACCAAAAATCAACATTCCAACTTGCCACGTCATCTTTAACAAACTTTCGTGCTGGACGTAACTCCAAACTCCAACGAATCACAACCTGCCACGTCATACCCCGACCTATGCCCTGAAGCGAACCGGATCATGCCTCCTAAACCGGTCGGTCCAGACGGCGTCCCCGGTTCACTATTCACCGGTTTAACACTCACACATATCTTCCCCGTAACAGAATTTTCCGTCGAAACAACAACTTTTTCCGTCAACAAACTTCCGTTTTTTTCGTTTTTCCCGTTTTTTCCGTTTCTTCTCCGGCGGTTACCGTCAGATCGGAATAATGCCGTTATCCGAGACAATAAACCGGATCTGTGTGCTCTACTGGTGCCGGAACGTTGACTTGCAGATTTCACCGGTTCAGTAGGTTGTACGGACGACTTCCTCCGGCTACGGCACCGCTTCGATCGAACTCTTCCGATACACGTAACCTTCGGAGACGACGGTTCCGTCACCAGAACCGTCGCCGTCGCCGGAGCTTTACCTCTACCGACGGAATACGACCGCGATGGAAACAGCCGTACGTTTACCGGCTTACACTGCCGTCGCTTCGAATCAACGTACGTCGTGTTTTGCGGTTTAGGTAAACCGATAATCGCAGCTTTAGATTTTGTTAAATACCGTTGTGAGGTTGAAACTGCATGGCTAGGGTTTACGATGTGGTTGAAATTCGTTGAATTAGCGTTTCCTCTCGTTGAATCGTTCCGGTCTAGAAACGCGTTGCGATCAAACCAGTCGAATTCAGCGTCTTTTGATAACCAGAAGGATTCCGGTGGAAGTTCAACGACCGTACTGTCTGGAATATCTGGATCTGTGACTGTTTGAGTGTCGCATGCAGTTTTCCGGTCGCCGGAGGTTACCGGAAGTTGTGAGGCTGAATTGAACTGTTGCATTGTAGGTGAGTAAAAGTGTGAAAAATGAAAATCAAATGGTTTGAAATTCTGTTTGTTTTTTGTATGGGAATAATTAAAAAACTGTGGGGTTTTATAAGGAGTTGGAAATTTGATTTTTTTATTGTTTTCAATTTTTTTGAAGGAGACTTTTAACATATTTTAAATGAATTGGGTCCACAGTTCACACTTCTTTTTTCTGTATCTAGAAGTTTATTATGATTTATTAATTAATTGTTATTATTATTTTATTATAACCGTGTTGCAAATTTTATTAAAATGATTGTGGTTTAGTTAAAAATATATAAATGTTTGATTTTTTGATGTGGTTTTGTGCCAATATAAAATCTTGAAGGGTTGGTTAATGAGAATATAGGGTTGTTGGTTATGTTTTTTAGTTGTAATGTAATAAAAAGGTGAAGTAATGTTGGTAGTGTAATTAATTTTGTGTCATGAAACTTGAAAATGATGTAGGTTTAATATATTGAATTTAAACAAGTACTATTGAGTAATTCGTTGTTTAAAGAGGTATAACATAGCTTAACTAATTAAGTAATTGCATATTGGTTTACTCTTTTTCAAATCAGACTAATAAATTAACTGGTTTTTAATATATTAAACAAAAGGAGATCTATTTAATAGAAGATAAACGGACAATAAGTTGTGTCATTGGCTTTTTTAATAGCAAAACCAATTTTTTTATTAACAACATTCATAAATCTTAAGGTTATAACATTAATATGTATGACTCATTGGACTCACTAAGTTAATCTTTGTTTTATCTAATATAATTTAGTTGTTGGATAAAATAATCATTTTCATTGTTAAAATATTTTTATAAAAGAAAACGATTTACCTTAGAGAAGATTTGTGTTGGGCTATAAAATGAAGCGAAGAAAAAAAATCTCAAGAGCAAAAATAATTTTAATATGGTTGGAGCACAATGAGAGTGGTCAGTATCTATGGACATAATGAGTTTTATTTTCTTCCTTTTTTTTAAGATATTTAATTGTTGACAAAGTGTTAAAAAGTATAAACATTATCAATACTTTTATGTGGATTATATCGTGTTTGGTCGTGTTGAACGACTAACATAGCATTAGAAAAATCGAATAGTCAAACTATTACGGAGATTACTGAAGATCATAACCGAAATAACTAAGCAAAAGATCAACATATGATTTGGTTAAGATTTTTATACAATAAATCATTTTGTGGTGATTATGACTAAATGTGTATAGATAAGTAAACCACAAAATGTGTTAATCATGATTAAATGTATATAGATAATCAAATTAAGTAAACCACACCAAAATGCAAATCAACCTTTATATATCTTTTGTTTCTTATAAATAAATATGTTATACGAAGAAAATATACATACGAGTTGGTGTTTTTTTTTCCTGTATAATTTAAAAATATAGTTAATATTGAATCAACTTACGTTAAAAGATAATGGTTAACCGAAATAACATAACCCTGATTTGTATTAACCGGATTAATTGAACCATTTATAACCAAGTTGTTCGATTATAAATAATTAGAAACCAACCAACGGTTGTATGTTCGATTTTAGCTATACTAAATTGACCATTGCACACCACTTATTATGCACACTTGGTGTCTATTAAATAAATACTTTTTTAAAAATAAATACTTATTGTTAACATGTATTTTTCTACAGTTAGTTTTTTTCCATATTTAAATACACACGTTAGAAAAAGAAAATTATATTTCTTAATATAATATCTTCTTATTCTTGTTTTTCTCATGCCTTTATTATTGTTTTTTTACAATATACTACTCCAATTTATAGGAATACTTTCTAAAAGTAGTAAAGTATTCTAATTATTTGTAACTTTTTATTATGGCCATTTGTATCCATATGTTATAATTTTAAAGCTCCTCAAAATATTAATATGAATTTATTTATGACGACTCTAAAAAATCTTGCTAGAAAAACAACCTTCTTTTAAATACATTACATAAAACGTTTTTTTTGAGAAAAAATGTTGATAAAAGAATTTTCTTATTTTAATTAACCCGAACTCAACTGGAGAGTTATTCTGTGAACTAACAAGTCAATTGTTTTATAATTATATACTAAACATATATGCATTCTTTACACACAGGGTATCATTTCTTAAAAAGTATATATAAAAAAATTATATCTATGAGTCGAGTCTTATACGGTCGTCCACCCCTTTATTGTCCCATTAACCACAAATTTCAGGTAAAATGAAGCTATTGAAATTTCAACCTTTTGTTAAGTTGAATTTTTGGTCAAACTGTAAAGATAATTATTAAAAATTTATAAAACATAATGTTAACTAATATGTGAACACCAAGTCACCAGATGTGTTAATCTAAACACTAGAACATAAAGTGACTCACTAACTAGGCAAGCAATAACCGAAATGTTAACCAAAATCAAATTGAAAATCGACAAAAATGAACTGAAATTAACCGAAATTGGTTAACGGATATTTTTTGTACTATGGGTTAACCGAAATTAACCGAATTGAACCGAATCATTTATATCTTCATATAGTTCTAGCTTTTATACATCCATGTCATGTTTTATACTTCAATTTCATGTTTTATACCTCCATTTTATTTATTTATACATCCAATTCATATATTTATATATCTATTTCATATATTTATATCTCTATTATATGTGTTTCTAACCAAAATTTTAGCCAATGATTGGTTTGGTTATTAACCAAAATTAATTGAACCGAACCGAAAACCGACAAATTAACCGAATAAACTGGACTGATTAACCGATAACTTCGGTTATTGTTACGGATAATGCTAATAATCGAACCAAAAACAGTTTCTTCGCCAAAAGAAGTATTTACCTACGCAACTGAAGAAGCAATACAAAAAATTACTTAAATAGAGCCCGATTGTTTATCTGAAACCATGTTTTATTACCCAGTTAGACCTCACTATATAATATCGTCTAATCAAGCTTCTCAAAATATAACGCGAAAGAGTTTCCAGGTTGCGTAATTAAATGAAAAATACCAACTCACTATGGCATTAGAGCATATCTCAAAATATTATCCTTTTAACCGAGTATATTAACTCACTATGACCATGACATAATAAGATAGTGGCATTTTATAGGTGAGATAAGGCTTAGGGACCATTAGGTTATGGTTTGATTTCTATAAGAAGGTTTTTTTTCCCTGATTTATTGGGTTTCCTCCTAATAGTTATATAGACATTATTGTCTAGTGAAGATGGATATGATCGAATGGTTCCGCTGGTGGTATGATAATACTCCGGTACTCACTGAGTAATTCAAATTTGCGGTTAAAAAAAAGATTATATTAAATGAAACTATGAAAGTGACTGTAGGTATGAGTAGTGAAACCATGGGCAGTTGCTTCAACTGGATTTTGATTTCTTTAGTTCGGTTGTCTTGTTGTTATTTCCCCTCCGGTTCTGGTGACGTTGTGAATAAAGTATACTTTTTAAAAAAAGAAATTGAAGGAAGTTCAAAGAAGGTGGCTCACGTTGCGAAATGCGTAGCCGAGCAGCTGGAGCCGCCAACCGTTGACCTTGGTCCACCATGATTTTGACTGCTTTGACTACGTACGGAAGCTTACAAAAATTTATCACATGATTTTCAACTGTCATTATCCAATGGTATAGTATCTTTATCTGATAGCTTGGTCTCTCGGGCATACTTCACATGATCATTATGGAGCATCGATTGAGGGCAACAGAATGTTTATCCGTTGATTTAGTTGGTTGTTCAAAAAAAACTTTTTTTTTTCATATGAAAAAGGCAATTATTACCAACTATAATTTACCAAGTAAAATGTTTTACTATTCATTTTTTAATGTTTGCATTGTTTAATGAATTTTGTAGACAGTGGATGAATGCCATGAGTCATCCGCTATCTTTTATTTATTTTTTATTTATACATACAAATCTTAGAGCTATGTATACAAGTCTCTATTGCATATAAACATTTGTGTTTCTTTCTCTTAGACTCTTACTAAAAGTGAATATTTTCTCTTAAAGTATAAGTACCAAATAACCCATATGGTTTACTTTTAATTTTAAAAAACCCACATACTTTATAATTTTGTTTAAATATTATTATAAATTAAACTCAATTGAGCTGACGAGTTAACACACCATAACAGGCGTGCGTGGTTAAACGTATTTACGTCTAATTTTTGTTCAATTTAACGGTATTGCCGCAACGTACTTCACTTTTTTACATAAGATTTCGGATATTGTCAACGTCTTTACTATAACGTGCATAAATTCTTTTTTTTGTTTTATGTTTTGGTATACATTTTACACTTCAATGTTTTTTGTCTATTTTTGTTTGATTTAACGGTCCCGCCGTAACACAAGAACCATATATACTATTTTTTTTTATTTACATAGAACCATTCTAGCAAGATGCGAGAAACCCAAGATATTAAAAGAAAATTGTAAAATTATACCACTCATTTCAATCCTCCGTATTAAATCTTGCTTAATTTTTTGTTTCAAGCATACGAACTCGCCATGATTTCTTTGTATACGTAAAAAAAAATACAATACTACTATATTATATATATATATATATATAAAAGGTTCATTTGTGAACAACCCATTGATAGTGAATTGTGTGAACTAATCATAACCCTTGATTATTAATACACATGTGTAAATCAATGGCCAGGATTTGAAGATAAAATACACTAGTGAATTTTACGATTTTATGATGAAATCTAGCTATATACGTGTGTAAACCAATAATCAGAATTTGTCACTCAGTTCACAAATACACTAGTGTTCATTCTGAAACCCCGGCCTATATATATATTAGTATGATTTTTCAGTATTTAATATCTCAAATGTTGATTGTAGAGTTATGGTTTATGTTGACGTCATGACACACGTAAAAGGCCTTGTCTTATTATGTGTGAATATATGTGGAAAACTTTAAAATGATTTTGTAGAAATGCACTAAAGTTGCTACCGCAATAAAACTAGTATGTCAACGTGTTATAAAATCGAACGGGATACTGAAGCAATCTATTATACATTTCAATTGTAGAATCGCTTTAAAAGGCCGGTTAATATAATTGAAGATAAAAATTTATTATATTAAACTAAGAATATCATGAAAAAAGAGTTAAATGTTGGTTGGTCCATGTGGTTTGTGAAAATTGCATATTTGGTCCCAATGGTTCATTAATTACACACTTGGTCCCAGTGGTTGCAATTTTTGCACTCGGGTGGTCCTTATGACTAACGCATGTTAACTTTCTCAGTTAAGTCTATGTAAAATTACCACACTACCCTTACTATTAAAAAACAAAAATAAATAAACATTCTTCTTCATCCCGATCTCTCTCTCACTTTCCTTTTCTCTCTCTAAAACCACAAGACCACCGTCTCCCCACCTCCACCACCGCCGCCGGCTGCGGCAGTTTGCTCTCCGGTAGCCCTCTATCTCTCCTCCTACATCTTCTCTTTCAGATCGGTAAAAATCCATATCCTCCGGCCCTTCGATTTTCGTTTCAGGTAGAGATGGTTGTGGTCGGGCCGTGATGATGGTGGTGGTGACTGTACGACGGCTGCCGACAACGGACCAACCAATTTGAATTCAATCGATTTGAACTATAGTCTACTAGCATATATAAAAAAGTTATATACAAATATTATGAAACCCAGAAGAGGAGTGGATAGTTATTTGAAAATTTGATGACTTATGTTTGTAAGGTTTCTTTGTTTTAAAGATATTGTTAATAGTGTTTGATGTTTTGAGATCAATAATGTGATAAATAAGGTTTAAGAGAAATCAACACAAGACATAAAGATTATATTAGTTGTTTGGGTGGATGTGAACAAACCACCTTTTATGTCTACTCCTTGTAATCCACAAGTAAGTTATTTTAAATATCAAACTTCTCACTAATTAAGAGAGTGATCAAGTTTACGAATCGTAAATTAGGTTGTAATCATCCATTCAGTGTCTCATTAAGATGTAATGATTATTAGATAGTATATTTATATATCTAATAGTGATCAGTCGTTCAATGTCTCACTAAATGGGTATTGATCACCCTCTTCAATATCTTACTAAACGGGTAGTGATCAATATTAGACTATGGGGTAGGAGCGTGGGTTGGGTTGTGATTGTCCACCTAGGATCATGGTTGATGCGCTACAACCCCTCCCCCCTCTTATTAAATCACGGTGGTTTGCGTGGATTAAACAACGGCAATCATGAACCAAAATTGCAAACTTTGAAGAGGTGACCGTTGTGCAACGGCTCCTTTATTAAAATAATTACCATGTATTCTATTTAAATAAACAATCTCACCCTTTTTAATCCCAAACGAATAACATTTTCTTTTCAAATCTCTAACTAGTAGAATTCTTCCGCGCGCTGTGTGAGAATTCGGTTGGTATTGGTTCAGTTATAAGGTATCGAAGCGGTACTGACACTTGTTATAGCAACTAAAAAATAAAACTCAAAAAAATTATGATATGCCCTAATAAATATGGACACGTGTTTACATATATGGAAAACCATAAAAGTGAATATATTGTTTAGTTGAAATCGACGTGGTACCGATACTGTTGGGGCGATATTAGTTTGGTTCGTCACAATGCCGGTAGAGTACCGACATTCGCTATCGCTTACGATATAAAAAAAAGTACTCTGTATCGCTACGGAAGTTGTTTGCACAGCGTCGACATGGTTTGTCATGATAGAAAAAAGACTCGATTGCATTTGACCAATTAAATTTTGAATAAAAAATTGATTTGTACGTAAATAAAAATAAGTGGTATATCTAAAATAGAAAATCATAAATCATATTTTCAAAGGCCTGTAACTGAACTAAATATAAATGGAGAGTTTTAGTTTTAAAATACAATAAGAACATTGTTAGCGTGAGATTTTAGAAACAATCAAATGTATTTCATGTAAATTGCGATGTTGAATAAATGGGGTGGATGCATTGACGAAGGTAAAGCCTTGGATAGGGCTAAAGGATGTAGGGTGTAATGAGTTTTACAAATAAAGGATTGTGACGGTAGTTATTTAAGTTAGAGAGTATCCATTGCAATTCAATACAAACACAAAGGACGATGTTTTTTAATATATAGATAAATTAATATATAGTTGTTACTATTCATAGAGATGTTTTTTAATATATAGATAAATAGATAATACCTCTATGAAATAGTATTTTTTTCTCCACCAAAACAGATACTACCATGGATCCAAATGACCCGAACAACCCGCCAAAAAACCCTGAGGACGTCAGCCGACTATTCGCCACTGGTCGATCCGATGTGGTCGATACAATTTTCTTTTGCGGGCTACAATCAAGTTCCTAAATTATGTTGTGTTCCTTTTTTATATTTTCTAGTTTTCGTCTTTAAATTATGTTTTTCGTTTTTTAGATTTTCTAGTTATCGTCTTTAAATTATGCATCCTTTTCTTTTTTTAAGAATTAATGAAATTCACTTTTATCTACTATTTTGTTTAATTCAAATAAATTTTAGACAAACATAAATTAAAAAGTAAAGGGGATAGTGATTTGAGTCATGACCACATCATATAAGATAATGGACGAGAGTGAGGTGACATGTTGCTGACGTGGAGATTCATGACGACACCCTTTAATGTCTCACCAATATGGGCAGTGATCGCACTTTCAAGTCTCTTCTTTCTTTAAGTGATTCGTCTCTCTATAATATGAGTGTGTATGTGTATGAAAAGATTAAACTTGATACAATCACTAAAGATTTAATAGCATACTTATGATTTTTTTTTTGAACGGCAAATTTAGATCACTGACAGACCATTGGAGTATCATCGTGTCACCAGCGGAACCACCCGATCATATCCATTTTACTAGGCAATAATGCGTATACACAAATTCAGGAGAAAACCCAATAAATTTGAGAAAAACCTCCCTTGTGGGAATCGAACCCAGGACCTAATGGTCTCTAAGCCTTATCCACAGGGGCGCAGCTTCTATAGGGCGAGAGGGGGCGGCCGACCCCTCGAACCTTTCGCTCAGTAGTGGAGAGTATGTAGTTTTCATATAGAAATTTTTTGGGTATATAAGTTTTCGACCCCTGGTCAGGTCAGAAATCTCAAGCTTCGCCACTACTTATCCCACTCCCAAAATGTCACTATGCTATAATGCAATGGAAGAGATTGTTTAAAATGTTGAGGAGCAAGATGCTTAAATCCGTAAGAGAAAAAAGAATAAGGAAACTGGACAAAAAGCTTAGTCGATCTACGGTTGAACCATGCACTGGCCCTTTCATTCTAGAAAATTAGTCGACTGTCAGCTATAGGTGGTCCAGAATGATATTTGCTTTGTGGCCATAACTTTTTCAATGTGATAATCAAAACAAATTAGTCTGGTGTTGGTTTGCTGGTTGATGTTGTGGTTTCTTCTTAGTTGATTTGTATTGGAGCAATGATTAAATAGCAATCCATTGGTAAGCCTCCTTTCATCTTATAGTATTCCTAGTTTTAAGAATATCTAATTTTAGGAATACTGAAGTAGGTCTTAAGCCCACTAGGTAACCTTTTGTATAAAATTCGATAGATGGTTTGCATCATTTCCAATGTTTATGCATATTGTTAGTTATTTGCTTAAGTTTAGTAGTGGTGGGTTTTTGTTATTAATTAATTACTTTCTGTTTAATGTCTATAAAGGCTTCGTATATAATGGGGTTTTTTTTAAATGATGAACTTCATGTATAAGGTTGTCATACTCTCCAAATCAGAGAGCCCCGTATTATCCCATTTTGGCCAGGCTATGTTGTCTTAATCGGGCCAACGTTGGCTTCAAAAACCGTATCGTTGGCTGCCACTTAACAGTTGTTGTGCTACCTCAAGAGCAGAACTCACTAGCATAACACACGGTGAGACAAAAACCTGGTTGGGCTCGGGAATCGAACTGACAACCTCGCACAAGGCCTAGTGCAACTACATATCCTTCATTGTGTATATCCACCTCAATATGACACAAGTAGGAATTGAACTTGAGTCTCCATTAGAAAACCCAAATCTTCTACCACTAGAACCACATGTGGGGGAATGTATATAATGGGTTGAATTATGTGTCACACCCCGACCCGCAGCGGAATAAGAGTCGGGGCATAATTGGGTTATCACCAAAGCTCATGATGTTTACTAAGATGTTTCATATTTATTAAATTCAAATTACAACTTAGATATCCAAATCAAAATTCATACAATTACAAGGAAATGAAACTATATAAATAATCCAAAGCTTAAACTGATTTATTCTTCTAGGCCTTCCTATGTGTTTCTTGCCTCAGCTGGATCACCTGTATCATGTGTAAAACGGGGGATATTTTGGGTCAACAAAAGTTGGCGAGTGAACCTTGATAAAACATTGTTATTAATTTCTTGTTTTATTTAATAAGGAAAATTTGTGCAATAATCACATGTGAGCAAACATATATAAATAAACAATATAAACCACTTTGGATGAGTATATGATATGAATGATGATGAATGTGAGATCAAGGCTCAATCAAACGGAGCCGATCTTATGAGGCACCTGATGCTCAACCCGTCTCCCACGGGGAACTGATGGGCCTAATGAAATGCGTGCACTGAAAATGATAAAACCAATCTACATACAATCCACACAACAATTGATACACATTTGATACACATTTGATCACGGATATGATGTATGCACAAGTGTTTATAATATAATGAAAGAATTATACGACACATGATACACCCCAAAACATGATTAAAACGGGGAATTGGTAGAGATTCACTCACGATGGGTGCGTTCTTTGATGATGATGAAGGCGCACGAATTTACGATTCGATTGACGAGGGAAGAACTAACCTAGATAATAACAAAATGATTCGATAAATAAATAAATTTTGGTTGAGATTAATATTTTTAATTAGTGCTCTTAAATGGGATTTTAGATTTATTTTTGTGAGTTTAAGGAAATTTTCTAACCTTAATAATCTTATTTTTAAGTATTTTTAAATAATTTTCTAATTAAATAAATAAATAAAAAGAAATAAAAAAATTAACTTTTTTGACCGTTGACCGGTCGGACTGTGTTTTTTTTATATGCGCTGAGTGAGGTTCGAACTCGGGACCTCTCGTATACGTGCACGCAGCTCTACCAACTGAGCTACGTGTCTAACCCGAAATATTCTCTGTTTTTATTATATTTATATACTAATTAATTTTAAACTTATTTGGTTTTTTATTTAAAATGATTTATATGGCCGAATCGGTTGCAGGGACCCGGAGTCGAACTCGGGTCCTTCGGTTTGAGTGCGCACAGCCCAACCAGTTGGGCTGTGTGTCTAATCTGTTTAACTTATGGATTATATTACTCTTATAAACATTCTGTGACTTGATCTGATTAAGTTTTAAAAATGTTGGTTTTATTTCTGAAAGTCGGTAACGTGTGCGATTCGAACCCGGGACGTGTGTATTGTTTGTGCACACAGTCCACCGCTGGACTGTGTGTCTAACCCGTTCGAATATCCAGTTTTAATTATATTTATACATATACTCGACTTCATCTTCTTCGTTTACAAAAACACAGAACAGTGAAATCCGACTGTTCTGTTTAAATCGGTCATCAAAACTTATAATTGGTTGAAATGAAATAGATAAAAAAGATTACGGAATAAAATGTACCAAAACAGAATGTTTTCCTCAGATTTCCGGCAAGAGTCGTCGGCTCTGATTGGTGACTTCCGGCTGAGTGAATTGTTTAACAGTTTTGATCATTGTGTTGTGCAATTAAGTTACTAAACAAGAGATATCAAGAGGGTTTAGATGATTATACCGATCGACAGTGAGGCTCCGGTTTTTCAGTGATTTTCCTGTGAGTGCGGGGATTTCCGGCAACGTTGTCTGAGACCGATTCTGGTTGAAAGATTGAGGTTAATACATGCCGAATAATGGATTATAAGAAAAAGAGTTGAGGATTATACCGATTAGGAGTAAAGCCTCGGTTTTCCGGTGAAAGTCCGGCGAATACAAAAATCTCCGGCGACGTGTTTTTGGGATGAATAAAGCTTCGGAAACGATCGTGGTTCTGAGCGAAAGGATTTTCAGAGTGTTCAAGTGGGTATTTATAGTGGAAATAGACTGAATTGGGTTTGAATTGAGTCAAGGTTCGCGATTGAAGATTTCCGTCGGTTATGACTGAAATTGATTGCCGGCAACGGTTATAACCGACGTCGACATCAATTTGTGCGGTTCAGTCAAAAGGAATATGGCCAAAATCGCGGATTGCCGGATTTTCCGGTGATTGCGAGTTCTGGGGCGTTGATTACCGGATTTGACTTTCAGTTTTATTATATATGTTATTTGTGTTAGTGTTTAGCACAAAAACAGTGTGTGGCGGAGCGATGTGTTGTGTGTTTGGGTTTGTGGGTGACCCGGGTTCGAAACCCGGCGTCTCCATTATTTTTTTAATTCACTATTTTTTTGTTATTTAATAATTATGGTTTAAAATTCTAATATATATATTAATTATGTATTGTTTAAAATTCATCTGAGCAATAAATACGCAACGAAAAATTATAACTGAGTATTTGATTAATAAACGAAGCGGGTTTGGAAACCCGTTTTTCGACGAATGTTACATTATGAATCGAGTCTAGTTTTATCCTCTCTAACTTTCTTCTGGTCCTCTCGAACCCCTTCTAAATTATCGCAATCCGATTGGTACCTATAAGGAAATCTCCGAAGCTAAGAAATTATATTAGGAACGTCAATTACTAAGTGAAGGTGATTAACTCTCTATTAGAATTATTTGAATGTGAAAAAGATTTAAGTGTAAGTATTGATGCAATCCCCTAAGTATTAGTAACCTATTTTATTTTGATGATGATACAATATAATAAAATGTGATTTAGATTTTAATCAAAGTACTAACATATTTATAATCCAATCCCCTAACATTTTGTACAGATGCTAATTAACCTATCAGCCACCAAAAAAAAACTTATCGGAAAAATGAGTTATGTAGTTTTTTTATTATTGTTGTGTAGATTTTTTTAATATTATGTATTTTTTATTAATGAAAAGTATCTAATTGTTTTATATGTTTTAAAGTTATTCATTGTTTAAGATAAATAGAATTAAATGTATTATAAAAATGACTTAAAATAATATAATGTGTAGCGCAAGAACGTTTTTTAAGGACACCATATACATCCAAACGAGATGGTCCAAAAGCATTGGAAACGAGTCCAAACCGTGTTGCTGCACTTGTGTGCGTGTGCCCTCTGGCCTCTATGCAGTTTTTTTTTATTATTCATTTGGCCATATTTTTTATTCTCATTTTTTACTTAACTAGTATTTAGGACCCGCGTTTTGCGGCGGCCCGTTAAACCCAACAAAAAGCAGACGTAAAAATAGTGAACCAAACACGCCTATTGTTGGTGTTAACTCGAAAAATTAGACGGAAAAAATAAAACATATAAAAGAATAGCTAAGTCGACTTAGGACCCATCTGTTGCGACTGAATTGTTAATCCGCAAAGAAATAAACGTAAAAACGCTTAACTATATATGCGCATTGCAGCGTGTTAACTCGCAAAATTAAACTGAAACGTGAAAATTATTGTAGAAAAAGTCAAAATGGAAAAAAAAAACTCATGTTAAAGAATTTGTCAATTAATATCAATACATAATTAATAAACGAACGTCAGATCCCAAATAATTTGTGATATGTTTATAGCACTCTTGTATATAGTGATATGTTTATTTCACCCTTGTATATATTTGTAACAAGGCTGGAGAATTTGTTAGTCGCTAGTCGGCCGGTGAGGTGGGGACTAGCGACTACTCTGAATTAATCGGATTGGATTTTTTATATGTAATTTTCAGTTTTATGTATACATATACACATTTTTATATGTAAATATTTGAAGTAGACAAGTTTTAAATCTTCCTCAACTCATTTTCTTTAAGTATACAAGATTAATTGTTGGAATTCACAATGTTTGGTTGTAAACTGGTTAATTTACAGGTTTTAGCCGGAATATACAGGTTTTTTATTCCGGAATCGTTGATTTTTGGTCGGCCGACAAGGTTCGACTAGGCCTGAGTAGCGATTAATGGACTGATTAACGAAAAATTACCCAGTTACTGACCGACTAGCGATCAATCACCAACTAGTCGCGATTCTTATAACACTGATTTGAAAGTAATATATTTTAAAGTTGGAATAAATTAGATGGACGTTTTGAGTGTTAAGTCATAAGTGTCAGCTTACACCCAAAGTGAAAAACAAAAACAGAAACATACAGTTCAAGTTCAGGCAATACTAAATTTCACCCAGCTATCCCATTGTATACTATTGTTTTTTGATCTATGTTTGATCCACATAAACGCCAAGGTTTGCATTTCGGCAAAAATACTATCGGTTGCCACTCATTTTCCTCGAAAATTAGCTTATTTCGCGCCTTCCAAATTGCCCAGCAGGATGCTAAAATTATCACCTGAATTATACGCCTATTGTGTTCGGACGCTGCCACTCCTTTATACACTTGGAAGAGATAACGGATACTGAACGCAAAGAGCTAGGGAATATTGCACCACACACTCACCTTATTCCACATCAACGCTGCAATATAACATGATACAAACAGATGCTCGGCATCTTCTTCAGCTTCACCACATAAACGACATATTGCCGAACCCCTTAGCAGGCTCCGTTTTTGCAGCCCCTTTAATGTTGCCAATCGATCTTGTTATGCCCTCCATGCAAAAATGTTTATTTTTTTGGGACCCACTTAACCCAAGTGTAGGGGTAAAAAGGTACCGCATACTTTTGTAACATATCGCGACATGATGCAACTGTGAAAAACCGGTCTGAATTGAGAATTCACTCCCATCTATCCTGTTCTGCGCGGCACCATAGTATTTTGTACCAGATTTTGCAGCCTGCCCCACTTGTCCCGTTCAGCTGAAGTGCCCAAATTTCGCTTCCACTCCCAACCCATACGTCACATGGCCACTGTAGCGTTTATTAGATTCCAAACTGAAAAGTGCTGTTTCCCAGCTTCGCCTTTATCAGATTATAAGCACACACGTTTTGGCCCGTTAAATCCTTCCCTAACTTGTGAATTCCAGTCTAAACCCCCGTCAAACCATCTTTTATCGGTAAGTAAGACCACGAATTCTCTTGAGCATGTAAAGCCGTGATTACTTTTCGCCACAAAGAATTTGGTTCACATTTATATTTCCACCACCATCTCAATAAAAGGCGTACATTCATATCCCAAAGCGAACCCAACCCAACCCGAGCCCACCCTTTTCGACCGCCCTGTTACCCTTTCCCAACACACCCACCTCGTCTTTGCCTTTTCTTCATCGCCCCCCCCCCCCCCCCCCCCCCCCCCCAAAAAAAAAAAGCGTCTTCTTAAAGCTTCTAATGAGTCAATGACACCTTTAGGAGCTTTGTAGAGTGAGAAGAAATATAGTGAAGGGCTATCAAGAATCGATTTTAACAAAGTGACTCCCCCCCAATGGATAATGGTTTTTGCTTTCCATTTTGATAATCTCGCCTTGAAACAATCTACGACACCTTTCCAATGTCGTATTTGGTTCATGTTTGCTCCCACTAGTAAGCCCAAGTATTTGCAAGGGAAATTCCCGACCTTGCAATTGATGATATTCGCCACCCTTTCCACCACACTATCCCCCACCCCAATACCAAAAAGACTTGACTTTTTTGTGGCTTAATTTCAGGCCCGAAATGACATAGAAACATCTCATTAAGCGGACGATGTTTCGAATGTTATTTCCCCCCATTCTCCCATAAAGACAGCATCATCCGCGTACATCAAATGAGCTATAGAACGGCCATCATTCGGTAACCGAATGTCCCTAATTAAACCCACATCCGTTGCATTATTAAGGAAGCATGTTAGGGCCTCCATTGCAATTACGAAAATAAAAGGTGACACGAGAACGCTTGACACACACCCCGATAACAGTGAAACTCAAGAGTTGGGGACCCATTAATAAGAATTGAAGCCCTAGATGAGTTTAAAATACCCCTCACCCATCTCCTCCATCACGGGAAGCCCATTTGTTGTAAAATCGAGTCGATAAAATCCCAATTGATAGGGCCATAGGCTTTTTCAGTATTGATTTTGAAAATGAAAGCTTCGGATTTCACTTTTTTGACCCATGAAATTATTTTATTTAAAATAAGTGGCCCATCTAAGATGTTCCTATTAGCTAGGAACCTGGTTGGCACTCCGAGACTACCGACCCAACCACATTTTTGATGCGATTTGCAAGAACTTTAGAAATAATTTTTGAGATACAACATAATCATTGAAAGTAATGGGATCCGTACCTTTTTGGGATTAATGCCAAGAAAGACGACCCGCATCCCCGACTAATCTCTCCGTCAAAATAGAATTTTGACATGATACTGAGGATATCATTCTTCAATAAATCTCAAAAGTGTTTGATAAAACCGTAGTTAAAACCGTCCGGACCCGGGCACGGTCACTCCCACAATCCCACACCGCCTCTTTAATTTCTTGTAGTGAAAACGCATCCACTAAACCATCCGCTTCAATGTTCGACAATTGTCTAATACCCGACACACAAAATTCAGTCTTTGGAACCCCGGTTCTCTAAACTTGAAAGCGAAAAACTTTCTCGCCTCCAGTTTTATTTTATCAGGATCTATGACCCATTGACCAAAATCCCATTTATTCTTTTGCTTAATATGTTTTGATAAAAAAGCGGTATTTTCATCCCCTTCGATGGCCCATTTGATCCGTGATTTCTGTTTAAGGTCACTAGCCACAGTCGAATTAATTTGTTCCAAGAGTTTTTTAGTTTCAACCAAGGACGCCTTCTCCAGTTCATTAAGAAGTCTTTCTTCCAAAATCCGATCAAGCTTTACCCGGGTGTAGCTGTAACCGGTTTTCTTATAACTGGTTTCGGTTACCAACCGGTTTTTTTAAGTCAAAACAATAACCGGTTCAACCGGTTAGGGTCGGGTTTTAACTGGTTTGTTAAAAAAAACGTTTTTTAACCGGTTTTTTATAACCGGTTTCTGTTTTAAAACCGGTTTTGAAGCTCAAGATCCCTAACCGGTCTACAACCGCTGGTTCGGTTCGGTTCGGTTTATTTTCCGGTTTCAGTTCTAAAACCGTTTTTTTTTACACCAGACCGTTCGTTGTCTTCAATAAAAGCGTTAAAAGCATCGCTCAACTTGGACTAAACTGAAAATGTATCACAACTGAAAATTACTACTCTTATTAAAATATAAAATTAAATATCAATTTTCTCTCCTAAACATTTGGATACACTTTTTTAATCATTATATTACATTATTAACTCTGGAATATGGATGATAACAATTCAAATTTCGAACATCTTACGATTTAAGTATTTTTAGGTGTCCAGAATAATTACTTCATGGTTACAATTAAAAAATAGATTACTTTCTGTTTTAAAATCTCGTATTACCTTTTTATCATATGATATCATTAAATATATAACACGCTGTTATATTTGATCGAATCCAACTAAAAACTAACTTTTATTAGAATGTTATTAGTTTCTATAAATTCCGTATTTTATAATACCAAATAAAAAGTTACCAACTACCATTCATTCAATTATTTTTTTATTTTACATCGGATAACTAATTAATTTCAAATATATTAACGTATACTGAATCTATATCTATACATAGCAAATCGTATTTTTTTTAACAAGTTAAACCAGTTTTTAGATCTCTTCTAAAATGAACCTAGCAATGACATCTAGGTTTTTTGTATAATATAAATATAAAAATACTGGATATTATATAACTTTATTTCTTAAAAATCACTTAAAACTAATTACATCTTTACATCCCTTCAAAACCAAATTTACTATGAACGTAAAACAATAGGATGCATAAGTTTTCTGAAAGATATTTCTTAAAAATCACTTAAAACTAATATATGTACTTTGGTTAGGTCAAAATATAATAAAATTATTGAACTATGCAATATAGAAAGGTGATATTCATAGATAATAAAACAATTTGAATAACATTTACACACTATGAACGCATTTAAAGCATAACTAATTTTAAATAAATAATCACACCACGTTTAATATATTTTGCACGTAATATTTTACAAATATAATGAGAATTAGATAGAGAGCAGGACATTTGCTTACATACAATGGCGAAACTTAAGATTTCCAAACAAGAGGTCGGAAGTCACCATAACTAAAATTATACCTTAAAAATTATAAAATTGGGGGTCGAAAACGTATATACCTAAAAAGTTATATACGAAACGTACGTACATAACACTACTGAGCGAAAAGTTCAAGGGGTCGCTGCCCCCCACACACCATTGCTTACATAACCATTTTGTGTATCGTAGTTAAAATAAAATATATACTACTTATGCAATCCCACATTTATATACTTAAATCAGTTTTGTAGTAAACACTATGGTACACACTAAATACGAAAAAGCTAAGAGAATCACAAAGATTTTGAAAATAATATAAAATAACTAATTTAAAGCTATGAAAAAGGCACTAGATGATCATTACATGCAACAACTATAACCACTCCTTAGTTTAAGGCTATAAAATCCGGTTTTGTTGTTCGTTAAAACAATTGATAAAATAATAATGGGCATAAATCGATATATTTTAGATTTACTTTTTTTTTCACAAATCTTATACATTTTAGATTTACTTTTTTTTCAGAAACATTTCCTAATCCAAAATCCAATTTTTTAAAAAACGGTTCAAACTAGCCAGTTGTACTGGTTAAACTGTCTGATACACCCGGTTAAACCGTTTCTAAGTCAATTCCGATACGTTATATTTTAGATTTACATTTTTTCAAAAACATTTTCCATTCCTAAAAACCAATGTTTTAAAACCGGTTCAAACCGACCGATTGTACCTGTTAAACCATTTGGTAGAATCTGTTAACCCCTCTGATACATCCAGCTAAACCGTTTTTTAGCCAAATCTGATACAGTATAAAAACCAGATTTTAAAACATTGCAAAAACACTTATAACATTAAATCCAACAAACAAAAATTCGTTTATTCCATATTTAATGATAGACACTTAAAACAATTAAAAACCGTACAATAACCGAATTCACACAACTTATCATCTAAAAACAATAATAAACATTAAACATGAGGGACCAAAAGTATAATTCCCAGATTTGAATTTTCAGACCGTTTACATCCACCAACGGTTACCCCCACACTGCAACAAACATCAAGACATCCAAAATCCAACAACATATCCCCATCCACACACACACAAAACACCACCTTAAACACACACTTCAAATGGGTTGCGTATCTTCCAAACACATCAAAAAAGATCTCAAGAAAGAGACCATTCTTAATGGCGGCAGATCATCCTACACCAACCATGTTGTTTCCTTAACTTCCTCAACCTACGGTGCTCTCAAACTCGACAAAGATGCTGCTGTTGTTGTTCAACTGACACCCCCCGTTGCGGTTCAAAAGAGCGAGAACTCTCCGGCCCGAAAATCGACCCACGGGCCGCCAGAGATTATTAATGCGTGGGAGCTTATGGAAGATCTTGAAGATGAACCGAAAGGGCCCGAGTCGGGCCCGGGAAAGAAAAGCCCTAAATTAAGAAGAGGGTTAGGGGAAATCGATGTGAAGTCGACGCCGATGAAGGTTGTTGTGAATCCGATTGGGTCATCTCCGAACGTGTCGAAGAGGTTTACGGGAAGGAGAATAAGAAGGCGTCGACATTGCCCCCGAATTTGAGGATATCGAAAAAGGGTGGGTGTGAGTCGCTGGTGGATTCGGGGTTGAATTCGGCACGAAGGAAGAATCTCGGGTTGTTGTTTGACCCGGATCGGGTTGACCCGAATGCGAAAAAGAAGGTTCAAGAGAATAAAGAGAACAATAAAGTGGGTTTAGGGACCCCCACTAGTCAAAAGGCGAGAAACTCGGTCGAATCGACCGCGATGCTCGCGGTTTTCGAGAAAAAATCCCCGCCAGTCGGGGAAAATGCGGTGGTGATTTACACCACCACGTTGAGGGGAATCCGTAAGACGTTCGAGGAGTGTAACATTGTCCGTGGGATCATCGAATCGCACCAAGTTCGAATAATCGAACGTGACGTTTCGATGGATTCGGGGTTTAAGGAGGAGTTAAGGGCATTATTGGGAAAAAAAGAAGTTAGGGTTCCTGTGGTGTTGATTAAGGGGAGGTTAATTGGTGGATCAGAGGAGATAATGAAGTTAGAGGAGGAGGGTAAATTGGGTATTTTACTTGATGGGATACCGAAGAAAGCGGCGGCGGGTTGCAAAGGGTGTTGTGGTGTGCGCTTCGTGATGTGTACGGTGTGCAATGGGAGTTGTAAGTTGATAGGTGGTGATGGAAGGAGGAGTGTCAAGTGTTTAGAATGCAATGAGAATGGATTGGTTCAATGCCCATTTTGTTGTTAAATTACTAATCTGGACGTGAGGGATTTGCTGGCTGGTACACAATCATATGTTTTTTTTTTTATTTTTTTGCTATTGAGTTTATGACCAAGTTGGTGATATGTTAAGGTAATCTGTAGGTTATGTGGTTGGTTGATAACAAATATTGTTTTGTTAAATTCATATGATTTTTGTTTGACTTTTTTAGTCAACTGGATATAAAGTTGGATTTGTAGCAACATTTAATTACTTAATATGTTGTTGCAAATTCGTCTTTAGCGGGATTTGGGTTTCTGTCAATGTCAAAGGCTTTTGGTTTGTGAGTGGTTGATAAAATTGTATGCAACTTCTCAATGCTAAGATATATTGTAAATTTTTTTTTTATTTTTGCTTATTTTTTTTAACTTTTCAATGTTTAGTGATACAAAGCTGATAGAAATTATCGAGGTGTTTTGAGTGTTTTGGTTTCATAGTACACAAAATTTGTAGATTAAAAAATAGGATTAGTGAATATGCAAATTAATAGTATTAAAAAATGCCGATTTAAAACAGATATAACTTCTAATCTATATGGAATTAAGAATTCTAATTATGGATAAAAACTACCTGACAAAACCCCAAAAACAATCTTTTTGATCTTTGATGGTTGACTTTCAGTTCCAAATTCTTAGGATGTAGCTTTGACTTTGATCAAATCCTCTCGCATTTCATGACTTCATCTTATCTAGTTATCTTTTTAAATGCCGGAATTTATTTTAAAAAGAAAAAAAAGCTAGCAATAGATAGTTGTTTTTTAAGAGAAAACCACATCGTTACAAAATTCCCAAATGCACCAACATTTCATTTTCGTCTATCTAATTTGACTTCCTAAGATTTAACGCTGACAAAATTAGATTATATTTGTATAGAAGGTTTCATGTATTTTTTTTTAATTCGGAGCTATATCAAATTTTCTTTCATAGTGTTTTTCTTTCTGTGTTTTCGGCAGATGTAACAAAATAATATACTATATATATATATATAATATATAAAGAAGGAAAAAAAGGAATTGGTTCAGGATTTTATAATTTTATACACACATATATATATATATATATATATATATATATATATATATATATATATATATATATATATATATAAATTGGTCTCCATAATACTTCATTTTTTGTAGTTCAGGCATCAATATCACCATTTTTGTAGAATCAATAACAACATTTTGATCTCCATTAGCTACTTTACACCTTTCTCTTTTCAAGGCTATAATAACAACAACAACAACAACAATAATAATAATAATAATAATAAATAATAATAATAATAATAATAATAATAATAATAATAATAATAATAATAATAATCTATCTACTCCCGAATTTAATCATTCTACAGAACCCAACTTGTACTTTGAGTTCAGTAGCAACTTCAAGATCTTAACTCACTCAGTTCCCGCCACCAAACCCGCGTGGGTTTGGCCGGCCTGACGACCCTGCAAATTGTTTCCTTGAATCTGATCTTCTCTTCCTCCTGGCGGTACCCGGCGGTGCCTATATTTTCACACAAAATGAAGCCAACAGTAAGCAATCATCGAATTAAAATTTTTTAAAGAAAACTTTGGTTGGGTAATTGATTGATCCACCTTCTGTTCAGCTTGCATTGCTTCTTCAAGGTTGCTGAGCGCAGGAACCGATCCCCCTTGCATTACACCCATCAAATTCTTCATCCGAACGCGCATTTGAAAAAGCTGTGCAACAAGTTGGCTCACCTGACATACAATTTTTAATTATTTCAAACTTAAAGTTGATATATGTCATAAAACCGAGAAAACTATATAGTTATATTCTTACTTGTTGCTCGGTTTTTCCAGATTCTTTAGCGATTCGCTTTCTTCTAGCAGGGGATTCCGCTAGCAGCTCAGGCTTTACCCTTTCCTCTATAAATAAGACACAAAATATATATTTTAATATATATTACCATTTTAAAAATAAAAAATTCTCAAGATACGAACCTGGAGTCATGACTTCAATCATTGCTTCCATTATTGCTAAACTCTTTTCTGCTTCACGAATTTGCGCAGGAGTAACTTTTCCCATTCCCGGAATCATTCCAAGAACACGTGACATAGAACCCATTTGTGCAACAGCGCGAGTTTGCTTTAAAAAGTCGTTGAAGTCGAATTTTGCGCTCATGATCTTTTGCTGCAAATCTTCAGCATCTTCTTGTTTCATCTAAAGAAATTACAATAAAAATCTTTTCAAATTATTGAATTTTCCAAAATAAATTTCAGATAATAATACGACACTTACAACTTCTTGTGCCTTTTCTACAAATGAAAGAACATCTCCCATGCCCAAAATACGCCCCGCCATTCGATCCGGATAAAACGGTTCGAGATCTTCCATTCTTTCTCCACGTCCAACAAGCTTTATCGGTTTTCCTGATACCTAAAATGCCCAAATGATATTTTTAGGTAAAATATGTATTTTGCTAGTAAATTTCTCCCGCGAGTTGCAGCGGGTATCCAGTCGGTATCGGATCAGTTTGTTACGGTATTGATACAATACCGGCACTCAATATAGCAACCGAAAGGAAAAACTCCAAAAGTACAATACTGAAATCAGTTTAATTAACGAACACAAGTTATTTTAAGTATACGGGTGCGATTGAAAGTTTAAAAAAAACACACAAAAAGACAAACCACAAAAGGGGGCTCATTTTAGCGTACATAGGCCTGCTCATTTTAGTTATTTTAAGTATACGGGTGTGATTGAAAGTTAAAAAAACACAAAAAGACAAAAACTACAAAAGGGGGCTCATTTTAGCGTAGATAGGCCTGCTCATTTTTGCAAAGGGAGATGGTGCATTTAAGCACCACCTCACTATTCACAAGCATGAACTTTGTTATATATATATAAATATATAATTATAGTAGGCGGTCAACCTCTTTAACACTCAAAGCGGCTCCACCTCTTGAATCTCCATCTAGTTTAGTTAGAATTGCTCCGGTAATCCCGATTTCAAGATTGAAAGTTGTCACCAAGGCTGCAAAATATCAAGAAAGCTAGTATGCTTAAAAAAATAATTAAAAGTCAAACATGACATGCTCATTAATCACCAAACCTGCAGCTTCTTGACCCGTCATTGCATCTACAACAAGCAAAACTTCCGTTGGATTTAACGTTCGCTTCACGTCTTTTAATTCGTCCATCATAGTTTTGTCTATCTGAAAATTAAAAGTCAAATCACAAACTAAAGGGTGTTTAGCTAAGTATAGCTGTAAAGGAGCAAGTCGTTTTATAATCTGAAATAATAAGAGAAAAATAAATGTTAAATAACCTGAAGCCTTCCTGCTGTATCCATAATAACAACGTCTACATTCTTCTTCTTAGCCTCTTGAAGTCCTTGCCTAGCTATTTCTGCTGGTTTCACATCAGTTCCAGCTGTATACACGGGAACGTCCACCTGTCACCGGCTCATATTAGTAAAAAATGGAGCGCTTGTACAATTTTACTTGATTGAATTTAAAACTTGTGCTCTTGTATAGATCGATACGACAAATATAAATCAGTTCATCATGCAACTCTTACCTGTTTACCCAAAATAACAAGTTGATCGATTGCAGCCGGTCGATACACATCTCCAGCAATCAGCATGCAACTCTTTCCCTGTATTTGTTTCGCATCATAATTACAAAAATGGTAAGAAACTAGACACAATTAGGCCTGTAAACGAACCGAACGTTCATGAACTGTTCGTGAACTTGTTCGGCGGAAGTTCGTCTATGTTTGTTCATTTAATAAACGAACGGACATGAACACAATTTTTTGTTCATTAAACTAAACGAACGAACATGAACACAAGTTTTGTTCGTTCATTTCTGTTCGTGAACGTCCGTTTATGTTCGTTCGTTTATGTTCATTCATTTATGTTTGTTTATTTACATTTGTTTATGTTTGTCCGTTTCAATTTACATACATAAGTAGTTATATTCATATAAATATTAAACAAAAAAGAAACTTTCTAACTACTTATATAAGTATAACTAATTGGTAACTGGATTTTCAAGTAATAAAAATGGGTTTTCTAATTAGATTATTATCGTAATTAATCACTAATTGGTAACTACTTATATGTCCGTTTATGTTTAGCCAATTAAGTTCATTTGTGTTTATCTGTGTTTGTTCAATTATGTTGTTCATTGTTTGTTAAGTTTGTTCGTTTACGTTCGTGAACTGTTTGTTTAGGTTTAAACAAACACGAACATGCCCATTTTCTTACTAAACGAACATAAACAAAAAAATATGTTCGATTATATGTTCGTGTTCGGTTAGAGTTAAATGAACGAACACGAACATGCCTCTGTTCGTGTTCATTCGGTTCATTTAAGGCCTAGACACAATTCTTCATAATCATGCCAAAAGTAGAGCTAACGGTAAATAGGACACCTGTTTCTTGAGGTAATAAGCTAACTTTGCACTAACGGTAGTTTTCCCGACACCTTGTAGACCGGCCAGTAAGATCACTGTGGGGGGCGATTTTGCGAAGGTCAGTTCAGAAACTTCTCCTCCCATTAACTTCACCAGTTCATCACTTACAATCTGCACAAAGTAAATTTGTTGAGAATTCTTTAATGATTCTCCTGGGTCATTTATTTTTTAAATATTTAAGGAACAATACCTTGACCAATTGTTGATCAGGTTTGACTCCTCGGATCACGCCGACACCAACAGCTTGTTCACTTACAGCTTGAACAAACCTTCTTACAACAGGTAGACTAACCTGCAAACCAGAATTAGAAACTTAGCTAAAGATTTAAAGTGTTTTTCACATAATCCATAAACGTTTCTAGTAATAAAATAAAGATGCAGCAAAAGGAATAACGAAAAAGGTCTTCTGCACATACATCTGCTTCTAAAAGAGCTCTCCTGATGTCCCTCATCGGTTCCACGATATTCTCCTTTGTTAGCACCTCTGAAGCACAAATTATTAACAGCAACAGCTAGTCAACGGTTATGAAACCAGAAAAATCACAGACGTACGGAAACTCAAACCATATCATTACATCCAAAGATAAGTATGAGTGTGACAATTCTTTTAAATCAATCACGGGTACCTTCATGAAGTGAAAAATGAAAAACAACTACTTAGGTTTATATTATAAGCTTCCTACAAATACCAAGTGATGAAACATCTTTTTATAAAGAAAATCAAACTTTTACAGGTATGTCCAATTTTGGCAGACACAAACATGGAAATTAATAACATCTACACTTGTTGCGTTTTTACAAAGAAAACGAAATTAGTCAAATTAATGACCAAATAACCATGAAAGTCAAAACCAGGTCTCTAGATGCAGATGCACTCTCATATAAGAAACTAAATACAGGTCTGATCAATCAAAACATATTTCTAACTTTTTTTCTAAAACACGCGATCACAAAACTTTCATTTACGATATCAACTGCACATATGCAGACAGTGAGTATAGTTACAAAGAAATGTAAGATTAAATATATTATATTTAAATATTTAATCATGTAGCCATTATAATCATTTATATTATATTAGATCAAAATATATTAATCCTATTATATATTAGTTGGTAATTGTCGATGGACCATATTACCCTTATTAACTAATTAGGGTTTCCTTCTGGGTGTATATATAAGGAGATGACTAAGGGGTTTAAGGTTAGACAATTACAATAACATCATTATCATCAAAGTCGCCACTCACCTCTCTCTCCATAACCTAAACCGAATTCAATCCTAGTTCGGTTCTTACCATCATAATCTTATACCCTAAGGAGGAACCAGATCATATTGACAAAGATGTCAAACTCCATGGCTGCGTCTCAGACTGGATTCTCTGCTGGGCCTGTCGGCCGTCACAGGTGTTTCTTTATGTTTTCCATTATGTTTAAACAAGACTGATCAACAAGAAAACCTAATCAAATCATATCAAATCCCTAATTAAGACGAAAATAATAACGATAAATCCTAACTAATATTTCCAGATATATCCTAACTAATATATTTTTATTATTATGATTATTATTATATCTAATATATTTATAACTAACCAAATTAACATCATTAAAGCAGCAATCAAAAGGCAAAGAAATGAAAGATAGAAGAAAGACCTTCGCCCTTGAGTTTGTTCCAAGCGGATTCAAGCCCGCTGGTTAACTGCCCGAACATCTCTGCCCGAATAATCAGTCCACGTCTCTCTCTTCTGCCCGTAGTAATCACTCTCTGTGACTTCACAATTCCCCATAGCTCTTTCTGTAACCCCCCCCCCCCCCCAAACCATCCAAAACCCCAAATTCATCAACAACGTTACAACAAACACAGTACGGAACTACAACTGAAAAACATGAACTAATATGTTACCGAAGACGATGAACTGTTGGACCGGAAAGAGAGCGCGTGTGGGGCAGTGAAAGACGAGGGAGAATGCGTCGTTTTTCTGGGGAAAGTAGTGGAGAAATGGCGGGAAGAAACAGTGGAGAAAGTTAAAGCCTCCATTGACGGACAGATTTGAGTGTGAATTTTGAGTTGTGTTAATGGATATTTTGGAGTCTGGCTTTCATTATCCACAACGTATCCAGGCAGAGAGGTGCAATCTGGTGTTTCTATCCGGTTTTCTTGATATCGTTGGATCTCCAGATCAACGGCTTCTAGTGCCCCTCCTTTTTTTTTATTTATTTCTTTCTTTTTTGTATTTTAACTGGTGGGATTTCTCGCGTTATGCCACCGGAATTCTCAATTCGTGCCAGAATTTTTTTTATGGTGGAAGAAAGAGAAATCCTAAAATATAAAGTCGTGGTATGATTAAAATGTTATCAACATGTGCTTCTGATAATGCCGATATCAGCACCAATGTTTGGTTGGTATTGATATCGCTTCATCATGGTATCGATACTTGTATAGCTTATGATACGAAAATAAAAAATATATATTTTGAAAGAAATCCGCTTCAACAAAGTTATACCAGAATCTCTACGATACTGTATAACTTATGATACAAAATAAAAAATTGTTTTGATGAAACTCCGTTTCACAATTATACCAGAATCTCGAGAAACAAAATAACACAATTGTGTTTTAGTTTTTTTTTTAAGCTAACCAATGAAAGTTTTTAAAAAATTAAATGGTTAAAAACATATATTATAAATAGTGAAGGTAGGAGGGTTTAAAATATAGTGTTGTAGCAAAGAATTAATACATTTAGGTGATGTTTGTTTTGTGTAATGTAATAGAATTTGTATCGAAAATGAAATTTGAATTGGAATTTAGAGAATTTTTTTGAAATCATGTTCGATTGGTATAATTATCAATAAAATTAGAATGTAAATATAGTGTCATGTAATGGAATTATGAGGGTTCAAAATATAGTGTTGTAGAAAAGAATTAATACATTTAGGTGGTGTTTGTTTTGTGTAATGTAATGAAATTTATATCAAAAATGAAATTTGAATTGGAATTTAGAGAATTTTTTTAAAATCCTGTTCAATTGGTATAATTATCAATAAAATTAGAATGTAAAATAACACAACTACCTTGAAATCCCGTACAAGTTGTAGTTTTGGTAACCACAAGCTAATACATGAAATGTTTTATTAGTTTCGATAATATATTGTTGGCACATTTAAAAAAGATAATCCTTACAACTACTCCTAAATTGCACTATTTTATGACCAATGATAGTTATATTTGTATGCACCCTCACTGTTTTGAGAGAGAAACACCATTCCTACACCTTGCAACCATAAACTTGAAGTCAAACTTCTACTATACAAACAGATTTAGGTCAAATGGATAATTAGTCAACGTAGAACCGAACCAAACCACCAAAAAAAACCAAGATTAATAAGATCAACCAAAATGGACATAAAACATAAAAACAAACCATTGGTATGCATAGCATATACCAAATTACATGTCCACACCACATACATAAAGTTAAAAGACTTTTTTTATGACCACAGGTCAAATAGATACCCATCCCACCACCGCCAACCGCTTCACCGCCACGCTTCAATCCTCTCGGTTCTTGAATTCAATCGGCTCACAATCGTGCTTCCTTTGCTCTTCTCTACGCTTTTTCTCAAACTCTTCTTGTGATTTGAGTTGCTCGACTGCGGCTTTCTGTTCTTAGCAACTTCTACCAACCTAGCACCACCACCACCTTCTACTGCCGTAAGACCACTTCCTTCTTCCGCCACAGTAGTTTGACTTTGACTTTGACTTTGAGTTTTGGGGGTCAGATCATCGGGAGAACGGTTTAAATGGCTTTCCAAAGTGGGCTCTTTGACTGAAAAATCTTGATCCTCGTTTTCCACCTCATTGGTATCGTCAACCGTTGTTCTAAAAGAACAGTGGGGCCCGTTGTTTTCATCGAAATGATCAAACCCTAAAGTGGGTCCCGCCTCAACTATTACGTCTTCTCTTTCCCTTAGAGTCTTGACGATCAAAGTCTTGAGAAAGTTCATAACTTGGACCGCATACATCAATGCAGTCAAAGGATCAGTCATCTGCAAAACCAAAAGCCGTAACTTGTAATCCATGCATTAATAGTTGTACCCGGCGTACAGAAAGCGTTAAAGATATAAACTTTTATTAGAGTTAACTGCAATTTTCGTCCTATGGTTTGTCCAATTGTGCCAGTTCAGGTCAAATTTCAAATTTGTACCATTTTTGTTCCTGATATTCTTGAAAGATGCCAGTTCCGTTCAAAAAAACATGAGTTAACTGTCATTTTCGTCCCTGTGGTTTGTCCAATTATTCAATTCAACCTTAATTTTTGGACGGAATTGGCATGTTTCAAGATGTCAGGGACGGAAATGGATGGTGCAAACACCATAGCGATAATTGAACAAACCACAGGGACGAAAATGACATTTAACGCAAAAAACTCTTTTATTATGTACCTGAGTCATGTTTGGTGCAAACACCATAGCAATATTACGAGCATTCATCTTATTGAGATGTTCAAGTTGAGCAACATCAGCCATTAGATTTACGGCCCAATTCATCAAAGAAGCTTCGGTTGGTGGGAGCAGCCTCACGAGCCGAGCACACTCTTCTTCTGATTGGGCTTGCATCACCTGCTCAGGCTCAAGCGAGTCCAATACGCCATTCGGAAGTTCCCGAAACCAAGCCTACACGTGAAAAAAACAATTAACAAAAAAGTCAAACCCCTCCTGATTACACAATGTAGTTTTTGAAGGAACAATTTCAAGTAGAGATGGGTTCAGGTAGGGCTACAAATGAACCAAACGTTTAGCGAACAGCTCGTGAACCGTTCGGTGGGAAGTTCGCTTGCGTTCGATTATTAAACGAACGACCACAAACAAGAAACTTCGTTTGTTATCGTTCGTTCGTTTATGTTCGTGAATGTTCGGTAAAAAGTTCGTTTGTGTTCAATAGTTAATTAGTGTTTTTGTTTTTGTATTTTATTTAAATACTCCAAAATTCTGACAAATATAATATTTAATATCAGTGTATTATATATTATGTCCATGAACGCTCGTTTCGTTTGTTTGTGTTCATGAACATTCGTTTGCGATTGTTGCCTAACATTAACAAACGAACACGAACAAGTCCATTTCCTTAACAAACGAACACGGACATAAAGTATCATTCGGTAAGTGTTCACGAACAATTCATGCACATAATTTTCTTAATAAACGAACACGAACAAGGTCTTGTTCATGTTCATTCGTTCGTTTGTAGCCCTAGGTTCGGGTATCAAATTAAAAAAAAAAAACGTGTGCTGGTCAAAACACGTACTTTTCGGTTGCCCAAAGAGTACTCAAAAGCCCGAAACATGCTAAATTATTTTCTTCAAATGTAGAATAATTATTCTGTTAATAGCTGCCCGAAAACTAATTTTTCTGCTTACATCGAATAGATTTGACTTTTGAGGTCAAAGGATTTAACGGCAAAAATCCAAAGTCCGTAACAATTTCAATTAATTAAATTACATAAATCCCAAAGGAGGTACAAGACAGAAAACATTATCACACATGGTATAGTTGTTTCATTGAAAGAACAGCTGTACATACATCAACAACACTTCCAAAGAGTTGATATAATTAATTTAAGGCAAGTTGTTTATATAAATAACCATTGAAAACAAAATAAATTTGGCAGTGACTAATAATGGCTAGACAAGCATTTGATGAAAATATAAGCACTTGAAAACAACATAACATTGCCGGACCCCACATCACCTTAACACGTGTCTATTTTTCGACACATGTTAATTATAGGGAGCAATTGTCTTAATTTGATTAAATGGACCACATGAAAAAAAAAAACTTAGTTCAAAGGGAATAAGTCAAACAAATCAAACAGGTTAAATAGGTTAAAAGTCCTGATTTTATTTTGAGTAAATTGCCATTTTAGTCCCTGTGGTTTGGTCTAAAATGCCACTTTAGTTCCAAATAATTTTTTCCTCATCTGTGTCCCTCACATTTGCATTTTCTTTTGTTGTTTCCGTCCAACTCACAAACTCCATCCAAAATTGCAAACGTTAGCGACACAGATTACATATATGTTTTGTTTTTGCCATTTTCATCCAAAATTGCAAACGTCAGCGTCACTGATGAGAAAAAAAAACTATTTGAACTAAACTGGCATTTCTGCCAAACCACGGTGACTAAAATCGCAATTGACTCTTTTATTTTTAATGCAGACAACCTACCAAATCGTTTCGTTTAAAGATTAAAACTATCACTGTAATAATAATGTTTTTTTTAATTGCACATTATTATTTATACATAAAAAAAAGAACCTCGTTTTTACGCGTTACGCTATTCGCAAAAGGGGTACCTTGATTAGACCTGCCAGGCTGTGAACATCGATGTTCTCGGGCACCTCTCCTCTATTTAATTGTTCCCTTATTTGCTCTTCTTGTCCATTATCACCATTGACTCTAAAGATTCCTTCTGCCTGCATTTAACACCCGTGCATTACTTGTTTTTAGTTCAAAATGATATAAAAGTTACAGGAAATTAAAAAAGTTGTAATCTTGGAAGTCACGAGATGCATTGTCGAGTTGTACACTGGTGTGACAGTTACTTGTAAGTTACAATTCAGGAATGCGATATGCACAGAAACGCACCTGAAGGCCACCTTGAGCGTACAAACGTCTCTGCATCATTAAAAGAATTGTGGGCACACTGTTTCCTCTAGAGTCGAATGAGAGCTGCATAGATTCGGTTGATACCCCGAAAACGCTTGTACTGCATAATTATAAAAACGAGTTATAGTCCAAACACTTAAATGAGTTTTGATCTAACAAAATCTGTTTTATCAATATTATTATGTAAATTTACATATTTCGGTAGATAAACTTTGAGTGTCCTATTATCCCACATGCTCTATTTAACAACATAGCTTTTCGATTCAACAAGACAACAACTATCAAGTGAAATATTGCTAAATTACAAACAGAAACTTGTAACATTCATTATTAAGTTTGATCTGGATATCATTAGTTTTAAAAATTCAAAAAGTCAGCATCCAATTTCAAAGTCTTAAACTGTGAAGCAGTTGACCTAAAAAAAAGTCAATTTACATAATATTTCACCAAAAAGGGTCCAAAAAATCCCAATTAGTTGTCACAACAATGCACAAAGCTTCAGATTCCACAAGTACAACATGAAATATCAAAATTGACTAAAAATTTAGTTCTGAATTCAACATGGATTTTTTGCTACTTCTAACATACATTATCAAATTTTACCAACTTACCATTTTTTTCCAAAATTCAAAGAATCAACATGCACTTTCATTGTCAAAAAGGCTAACCCTTTGACCCAAAAAAGTCAATGTGCATCTTTATTCCAACAGAAAACACCTAATTTCCCATTTCATGATTCAAGAATCAAGATTCATCAAAGCAAAACACAAGACAGAAAAAACCAGCTGCAGGGGTAGTACAGTACAAGTCCACAATGCACAAAATCACACCCCCCCCCACCCCACCCCCAAAAAAAAGATCAAAAACCACAAACCTGGCACTTGGAGGTCTTCTAGGAACCTCAGGTTCAAACTCAACAGGCAAACCAAGAAACCCATTAAACCTATCAAAAGTAACATGAGCCACATGCCTAACATCAGTAGGCACACCAATCTCCATTTTAGAAGACTTCTTATTACTATTCTCACAAGAAAAATCTTGAAACTTGACACTATTACAAGAACCCACAAAAGATTTCCTAAAAACAGTCACCACAACAGCCAGAAAAGATGCTTCTCTCTCCTCTTCTTCCCTCTCTCTCCTCTTTCTCCTCTCTCTCTCCTCAGTATTGCATATAGATACAGCCACAGAATACAAGTTTGAACAAGGGTTAATAAGGGAAGATGTTGGAGGAGAAAAATAATGATTTGTTTGTTGAAGTAGCCCATCATTGTCATCTACTGATATCAAAGAGCTTTGAGAAGAAGATATCTGAAGTGGGGATTGGAGTATTTCTGTCATTTTACCAAAAAGATTGGTTTTTTATGCAATTTCTTGAATATTATGACTTGGGTTCTAGGGGAAGATTGAAAAGATGAAATCTTGATATAAAGATTGGATTTTTATTCAATTTCTTGAATATTATGACTTGGGTTTTAAGGAAGATTGAAAAGATGAACAATCTTGATGGTAATTTAGGGCTTTTTTTAATGGGTTTGGTGAATTTGGGGGAATTTGGGGAGAATGAAGAGAGGGGGATACAATGAGTTGGATTGAAGCAAGGATGTTGGATGGTGAGAAGTGACCATCAAAAGATTAAATAATCATGTTACTTTTTGTTTTCTCTTCTACTTTATCCTGATTTGAGGTTTTCTTGACAAGAGAGAGATTTGATAGGCATAAGATTGATTGTTTTGTTGTGTTAGGTTGTACATTGTGCATTAAGAGTTGTACTTTGTTGTGTGTTTGTGTTTTGTAGTTCTGGAAAAGTAATGTGGATGTAAAGATCTAAATAGGATTGTGTTTACTTTTGTTAAAACAAAAAAAGTAGAGGAAACGGTCCATTGCCTAACCATGGGTTTAGGGACTTTAGGTGATTTTAAATTGTTTTTATACAATCTTATGAATAAAAATAATAATATTTTAGCATTGAATCGTATCTATCCATCGACCAAAACGAATTGAGTGGTTATAGAATCGTTTGATAGAAAGTTCGTTTATGCTTATTTATTTAATTAGTATATGTATATGGTATTTGTTGATGAATTGGTTTATTACCAAATGAAACCTTATAAATCATAATGACCTTATGTGTTGGGTGTGATGGCAAACATGTGCTAGGATATTTAAACCTAGAGATTGTGTGGGTGGCTCACATTATTACAATATGTGTAAGAGTAAATTGCACAAAACATCCTTTATGTTTCCTTAAACTTGCAGGTTCCAGCCTTAATGTTTAAAAGTTGCTAAAAACAACCTTTAAGTTTATTTTTGTTGCGGGTTCAATCCTTTACAGCTAACCACGTTATTTTCTTCAGTTAAGTTCCCTCACATGATCAACCAAAATGACGAATATACCCTCACATGTTATGCATGTGAGGGAACTTAACTGAAGAAAATAACGTGGTTAGCTGTAAAGGATTGAACCCGCAACAAAAATAAACTTAAAGGCTGTTTTTAGCAACTTTTAAACATTAAGGCTGGAACCTGCAAGTTTGAGGAAACATAAAGGATGTTTTGTGCAATTTACTCTATGTGTAATGAAATCAGTTGATAAATGAGGGTACATCAAGTTAAGCAAGGAGTAATTTGGTCATTTATAGCATATTAGGATAATAGGATGTGTACATGACTTAGTACACTAGTAGAGTTGGTTCATATGAAGTCACTTTATCAAAACTTACAAGTGACAAAGATGGGTGGATATACGTTATTTTAGATATAACACCGACAATTGATTGGTTTATGCTTCTTCACCAAGGACCTCCCCTACATGTTTTAATGGTATGGTTGTGTGGGTATGAGTTTTGTTTGGTATTTAGGGTTAGTAGGTGCACATTTTAGTATTTGTTACATACTTATTAAGCATATCTTCGTAACCTTTTAGTTAAACTAGATGTAAGACCCTGAAGCATTGCGGTCAGGGCCTATAAATTCAACCGGCATGGGTTAGTTAACAACTAAGAGGTTGTTTGTTTACCCTTATGAGCCTCTGAATGGTTTAGACCTCTTACTGGTTCAACACTTAATGATTCAGATTGTTTGTTTCGCGAGTAAATGTCTGAATGGTTTAGACATTTGCATCTGAATGGTTAAGCATTATACTGAATTTGCATGCTTAAGACCTCTAATCTGAATTGATCAGACATTTGCCTCTAAACGGTTAAACATTATACTGACTCTTAATGGTTCAAACCTCTTACTGGTTTAGCACTTAATAGTTCAGACCTCTTACTGATTCAGCACTTAACCATTCAGAAGTTGTCAAACAGCTCCTAAACATTATACATGAGCTCCATGTTACGGCCGGTGTATTCGGTACCGGTATCCACTTTTCTTGTTTTCCAGTACTGGTACTTTTGGTACGGGGTATCATGCTCATCCCTACCTAACAATGTTACCAAATAATAGTATATAAATAAATACTATAGTACATGGTCTTATCATAATGTCCAACTTTATAAACTTAAAATACAAGTTTTAATGCCTAACAATGTTACAAATTAATAGTATACAAATAAATTAGAATGTTTAAGCTATTTTGTAATTTGTGTGATTAAAACTCGTGTTTTTAGTAGGATTTAATGTCTTAACTTTTCTTGTAATATTCTTGGGTGTTTTTTTTTCAAAAATTGAGGCATCCTGCTAATAAGAAGAAAAAAATCATTGCCTAAACATAGTAACTTTATTAAATTATATTAACATATCCATTACACAAAACATGAAAAAAAATGTAGAAAAGAAAAGAGTTTGTGAAGTCAACGCCTTAACTCAACGGATTTAGGGGTTGAGTTAGGAAAAAAAATACATATTACAAAGGTATTGTTAAGATTTAATTTGAATTAAGTAGGACCAGACCCTTAGACAAATTGATCTTGAGGGTTGTCGATGCGCCGCCCATCCCACCCCCACCCCCCGCGCGGGCCTAATTAGATGGGGTTCGCCTTTAGATCTCAAATTAAAGGAGGTTGATGACAAGATCTTTTGCACATAGGTAAAATAACTTTAAACCCTCCGTAAACAAGACAACACACTCACCAGGAGTGAATCACCTTTGACACGTGGTTGCCTAACATTGAGGCAATTAAGGTGAGGGGTGTCGTGCAAGTGAAACATGGCTTCTTCTTAATCTATCCCCAAAATTAACTTTATGAATATTTTCACACCATTTGAGCGAGGTGAAACAACACGTGGCTATTATTAAGATGCACATTATTTATGGTAAAGTTAACAACATATGAGAGAATATTACTTACAATAGATAATAGGGGTAGGGTTCATCCGAGAACCACCCTTATTGTGAGAACCGTGAGAACCAATGTGAACAGTGGGCAATTTTGTAAATACCAAACAACTTTAAAATACCCACCTACTTGCTTCCCTCTGCTATCGGACTTCAAGCACAAATTAAATTACATTTAATACAAACTTTCACGTCCACTCTCCAAACTCTTATTACATCCAAATCTCTCAATATTTCTCAAGCTAAATCTCTCAACAATACTCAACAGTTCGTCGATTACAAATCGATTACATCATCGTCTCGAATACGTCATTACTTCACCATCATCAATTCACCATATCGAAGCATCTGGATTGAGATTTTATCTCAGATTTGAGATTTTACCAGCAGATTCCCAAAATTCGTCCAAAATTAGTCGTATAATCTATATTAGGAACATAATCATCGATCGTACATTCTTCATCCATTCGTAATTAGGGCAACGTGATTATAAGCATTGTGGATTTTTAATCCGGTCGTAATTAAGGCAGCGTGATTATAAGAATAGATGAATCAATGAGTGTGTCACTACAACGGTATCCCCGGGAATCAGTCGTCGTCGGAATCGCCAAATCCCAACTAGTCGCCAATCACGCCATCTAACACTCGTAAGGCTCTGATTATTACCAGTAGATATATAATATATATATATATAATACTCTAAGTATTTGTTTTTATCGCTAATTTTGATTTCTATGAATGATTTCTATGAATGTGACTCAAGTTGTTGATCTGTTAATTGCGCTTGTTATGTTATTGCATGAACTTATACAGTGCCATGGCCGACCTCGTATGATATGTGAACCAAGTAAAGTTAATAATATCATTCACGTGCATAGTGAATTTGAGCAGATTTGTTTAGGATACGTGTAGATGATTTTGTGTAATTAGAAAGTGCTGGTGTTGTTGTTTTAGGTAATGCACACGTGCATAGTGAACTTGAGCAGTTTTTGTGTAAGATACGTTATTTTGTGTAATTAGGAAATAATGTGTGTTATTGTGATTTTGTGTAATTAGATTTTGTTGATGTTGTTTAAAGTGATGCATATGTGCATATTGAATTTGAGCACATAACATTGAACTTTACATATGGATTGATTTTAAATATCATTATAAGAATATGTGATGCACATGTGTATATTGATTCACAAGTTCATAATGACAATGTTATGTGATGCACATGTGCATATTGATGCACAAATGCATATCGTTTATAGTGATGAAAGTTGTTTAATGCATATACTAATTGAAATTGCATGGTTGATTATATTATGTTTCAATTATTATTGTAGGCAAGAAATGGAAAAAAAAGCAAAGAAAATAACATTTGTGTTGAGATCGAATGACGAAGGGGCAACAAAACTGCCAGGTGATAAGGAAGATGAACACATAAGTGTTAAGCGAAAAGTCAAAATGTAACATCCGTCAAAAACCGGATTTACCAAACCCGCTCCGTTTATTAACCGAACAATCAGTTAAAAATTTCTTTGCGTATTTAATGCCCAAATTATTTTTAAACGATACATAATTAATAAGTATATTGGAATATATAATTTATATTTGAAAAAGTATTAAAAATAGTGGTTTAAAAATAAAAGGCTTCTGCCGGGTTTCGAACCCGGGTCAGCCAGCGATTTCAGCAAAGAATTAACACTCAACCATCCAACCACTGCGCCACTTGTATTTCTTGTTCAATATTGAAAACAATTAATTCATAACATAAATATCGAATTCAAAACCGACGCGCCCAATCGCAGTCGTCGGAAATCCCGACGATTTCGCCGAGATTGGACGGTTTCTTCAGTTTTAACCGAAGCCTTAACTACTACATCGGTTATAACCGACGTCTGAACCCGCGACGCAAGTCATAACCGCCGGAAAACGTAATGACCGACGAATCAAGACGGAAATCGGACCAAATTCATCGATGTCCTACCCTATAAATACCCCCTCTAACCTCTGTTAGCTTTTTCCCTCACAATCACACTCTTTCCCGACGTAAATTCACTCGCCGGAGAATTTCTGCAACTCGCCGGAAAACTGAGCCTTTCCCCTCTGAGCCTTACTGAACACCCAGAGCTCATACCGAAGCCACCCACACTCATCTCAAGCTCCCTGAAGACCCTCTGCCGCAAGACACACGTCGCCGGAATAATCTGCTGTCACCGGAGTTTCGCCGGCGAAACAGAGGAGCCCTGTTCGGTATACCTTACACTTAATCTCTCGTTCTTTTATTAATCGCACATGTAATTAAGCGTAACACACTAAAAGAACTTGATTAAAATCGATGAACCAGTCAGACTCCGATTCTGGTTAAGTCTGACGAAGAAGACGAAGTTCAGTATTATATAAGTATAATTAAAATCAAGATATATCTCGGGTTAGACACACAGTCCAGCGGTGGACTGTGTGCAAATAAACACGCATACGTCCCGAGTTCGACTCTTGTCCCACGCACACTCGCCTTAATAAAAATGTTCTTTTTTTTAACCGAACCGGATCCACTGCTTATAGATGTTAAGTTTAATAAAAACCGGAATAATAACCAAGATAGACACACAGTCCAGTGGTGGACTGTGTGAACGTTTAACCACACGTCACGAGTTCGAGTCCGGACTACCGCACCGGTCCTGATAATTATCAAACTTTTTATATAAGACAGAAATGAAATTATTTAGTTTGTATATAAGTATAATAAAAATCAGATTATTTAACAAGTTAGACACACAGTCCAGCGGTGGACTGTGTGTTAACTTAAACCACAGGTCCCGGGTTCGAGACCTGTGGAGCGCACCGAGTCGTTATGTTAAAATCTTTTTAAAAATAAATGATTTTCAGATTAATCTAATTAGTATATAAATTTAATTAAAAACAAAAATATTTTGGGTTAGACACGTAGCTCAGTTGATAGAGCTGCGTGCACGCGAACGGGCGGTCTCGGGTTCGAGCCTCACCCGGCGCACACAATTACACAGTCTGACCGGTCAACAAGTCAACGGTCGCAAAAAGTCAACATTTTTTATTATTTTTATTTATTTATTTTATTTAAAAATTAATTAAAAATACTTAAACATAACGTTTTTAAGGTTAGAAAATAGCCTTAAACTCACAAAAATATATCCAATCATCCTACTAAAATTGATTAATAAAATCCGCTTATTTACCAAACCCTTATGTTATTATCTAGGTTAGTTTCACTCGTGGTTAAATCCAACTTCGTGCGTATTCAACATCATCAACCGAACGCACCCAATGTGAGTGAATCTTACAACTCCCATTTTTAATTACACGTTTTGGGGTGTGTCATGTGTCACCAAAATTAACTCGTTTATTTAAACTTGTGCCATACCATATTGTGATCTAAACTTAGATTGTATATATTGTTTGTAGTTATGTATTTCATATTGTCAAGTTATATGCAATTCATTCATTAGGCCCATCAGTTCCTCGTGGGAGACGAGTTGAGCAACGCGTGCCTCAAAACAAATCCATTATTGTTCGTGTGTGTATTATTTAGTTTATATTGTTTGTAGTTATGTATTTCATATTGTCAAGTATATGCAAATCATTCATTAGGCCCATCAGTTCCTCGTGGGAGACGAGTTGAGCAACCCGTGCCTCAAAACGATCCATTATTGTTCATGTGTGCATTATTTAATATTAAATGATTGGTGAATAAGTTTATATCTATTTTTACTCATGTGTGGTTGTGCACTTTATTTTATAATCAATTAAATAAACTTGTTCAAATGTTTTTCATAGGATTCACTCGTCAACTTTTTGTTGATCCAAAAACCATTTTTACACATGATACAGGTGAACAGGATGAAGCAAGGGAAAACATAGGAAATGCCTTAGAAGAAAACAATGAAGCCTAGATTGATGTTTAGGATATGATGTAATTATGATTGTAAATTTCCAATTAAATTGTATTAATGAATATGAAACGTTATAATAAATGTCATGAGCTTTGATGATAACCCAATCATGCCCCGATCACCTTTTCCGCTGCGGGTCGGGGTGTGACAGATTGGTATCAGAGCCATGACTATAGGGATATAGGATAGGTTATTAGACCCTTAGAGCCTATACTATAGTTGCCTAAATTTTAATTATTTAGGTGGTTACATACAAACTTATGATATTTATTTGTTTCATATTTGTTTATACTTACAGTCAAACATACATACTTACATACACATTCATCATACATATTTCAATGTTCATATATCCAAATCATCTTCATACTTTTGTTATTCAAAGATTTTGTCGCAATTTTCAAATCCCATCAAAGTGAGTTCTGCGACGGGCATGTAGTAACTGGAAGGGTACAAGTACCGGTAGTCGGAACGTCCTGTCTAGGTTGGCATTCGTATAAATCCAATATAACGGACCAGTTTGCCTACCTGGGGACTAACGATGAGAGTACGAAGGACCTATTAGGCCAAAGCATGCCACACCAAACGTCGTTCGAACTAACCCACTTTGAGGTGTCACCGTGTCTACACCTGGACACATTCCGAATATCATACGTTATATACATATTTCTCGATTTTCTCCGGGTTTTAGTGTACGTAACCAGGCTAACACATGCGAACCATATGAAAAACCCGGTATTCATGGGGGCCCACATGATTACGAAGGTGAAGTATGGCGGCATGCAAGGCCCAATTACAAGCAAAGCCCAAGACATCCTATGGATGTAGTAGATTTATTTTTCTATATTTATTTTATGAATGTTCATTCCTAAATACGACCATGATCCCAAAACATCCAACTCATACTCATGATACGTATTCCTTGTAGATGTCTTCTAGCCTCGCCCGTAGGAAGATGAGAGCAGGAAAAGCCCGCGAGCGCATGGCTGCCCTAATCGCTCAACAAATGGCTGTCGTAATACCCAACATCGTAATCCAAGTCCAACAAGCACTTACCGCTAATCCTGTCAACCAAGAAGATCAAAACGTTATCAACCCTCCCCCAAATACCACTAAATGCACCTACAAGCATTTCAAATCATGCGACCCTCCAAAATACGAAGGGACTGAAGGTGTCACCGCTCTCCTCCATTGGTTTGAAAAAATGGAGAACACTTTTCTAAATTGCGATTGCCCCGATGATCGCAAAGTGCGATATGCTACCGGTCGTTTATATGGAATAGCACTTACTTGGTGGAATACAGAGAAGGCCAAACGAGGCGTTGACGATGCTATGACTTTGACTTGGGAAGAGTTGAAGGAAATCATGACAAGACGGTTTTGCCCAAGGAGCGAAATCAAGAAATTAGAAGATGAGTTCTATTCGTTGAAGCAAAAGGAAGGCGACCACACCACATACAACAAAAGATTCCTCGAGTTAAATCAAATGGTTCCCAACTTGTTCACTCCCCACTACCGTTTGATCGAGCACTACATTCGAGGTCTTCCGTCAAAGATTCAAGACTCTGTAATAAGTACCACGCCTGCAACTTTGGAAGCAGCAATGGAGTTAGCTACAGAGCTCACCGAGAACCGAATCCGGAACAAGGACTTCAAGGAGGAGAAGAAGAAGGATAAGGCATCGACTGAAACTTCAAACTCCACCCAAACCGAATCCCCTTCTCAACCCACTTTTAAGAGAAAAACAGACGGGAAACTTTTCGCTACTACACAACGTAATCAACCAATTTCACACGCCATACCCATCCAAGCTATCCCAATCACTCAAGTAGCACCCAACTCAACTTACCCAAATAAGAAACCATACCTTGGACCTCACCCTCGATGTAACACCTGTTTTTATCACCATCCCTTTACCTTACCTTGTCGACTATGTGCAAATTGTGGACGCTATGGTCATTTGAGCAAGGTTTGCCGCACCCCTCAAAACCAAACCACACCCCCTACTCAAAACATGATCCAAACCTATCAACAACCCCAATACCCCATGTTCCCATATGTTCGAGCTTGTTTCAATTGTGGCGACCCTACCCACTTTAGAAACACGTGCCCTCGATTGGTTAACATCATAAACACTCAAGCTCAATCAAACCCAGTTAACCAAGTAAATCAAGAAAACCCAATCACTAGGCCACCAGCAAGAGGAAGAGTTTTCAACATCAACGCCAATCCTGTCGAAGATAATGACGGCCCAAACGAAACCACCCAACTAGTCCTCTTCACCGAAAATCAAGATTCAACTCCAATCGTTTAGTTTTATGTTTTTCTTTATGTTTTAGAATACATAGAACCAATCATAATTTAAGGATAAAGCCAATGAAAATTTGACAAGAATATGGTGGATACGCCGCTGGTACTTCCTATATATAAGTATTCTTGTCAAAGGATCGGAGGCATTATCAGGCGGTTATGAGAGGTTCCATGTATAAACTGTTTGTATGATTATTGTTTAGATTAAATTTATTATTTTTAGTACATGCAATACGATCGGCTCCGTTTGATTGAGCCTTGATCGCACAGACATTTTTCATTTTCAGTACATGCAATACGATCGGCTCCGTTTGATTGAGCCTTGATCGCACAGACATTTTTCATTTTCAGTACATGCAATACGATCTTTTGGTTGTTGTGTTTGTTGTAGAGTCACATAGAACTAATCATAACTTGTGGATAAAGTCAATGAAAATTTGACAAGAATATGGTGGATACGCCGCTGGTACTTCCTATATATAAGTATTCTTGTCAAAGGATCGGAGGCATTATCAGGCGGTTATGAGAGGTTCCATGTATAAACTGTTTGTGTGATTATTGTTTAGATTAAATTTATTATTTTCAGTACATGCAATACGATCGGCTCCGTTTGATTGAGCCTTGATCGCATAGACATTTTTCATTTTCAGTACATGCAATACGATCTTTTGGTTGTTGTGTTTGTTGTAGAGTCACATAGAACTAATCATAACTTGTGGATAAAGTCAATGAAAATTTGACAAGAATATGGTGGATACGCCGCTGGTACTTCCTATATATAAGTATTCTTGTCAAAGGATCAGAGGCATTATCAGGCGGTTATGAGAGGTTCCATGTAGGATTTAGAATGTTTTGGTCAAAGTTTGTTCATCATACATTTCAGTGTATTTCAATTTCATCATTTAAAGAAGTTGAGCTATGTCTCACTTCCACAATGACTAACCTCTCCATCACAACGAACGAGAGAGGTATTGTCATCATTCAAACATGGATATTATCAGAATTAAGACTCAAGTATTGGTTGTTGTGTTTGTTGTAGAGTCACAAAGAATTAATTATAACTTGCGGATAAAGTCAATGAAAATTTGACGAGAATATGGTGGATACGCCGCTGGTACTTCCTATATATAAGTATTCTCGCCAAAGGATCAGAGGCATTATCAGGCGGTTATGAGAAGTTCCATGTAGGATTTAGTATTGTCTTGGTTGAAATTTGTGTTACATTCATATCATCTCGCCATTTAAAGAAATTGGATTGTGTTCTATTTCTACATAAACTAACCTCTCCATCATAACAAACGAGAGAGGAACTGTCACCATTCAAACATGTATGCTATCAGAATGTGGACTCAAATATTGGTTGTTGTGTTTATTTTTGTTCTAGAGTTACATCATAGAACCAATCATAACTCACTGATAAAACCAATGAAAATTTGACAAGAATATGGTGGATACGCCGCTGGTACTTCCTATATATAAGTATTCTTGTCAAAGGATCAGAGGCATTGTTAGGCGGTTATGAGAAGTTCTATGTAGGATTTAGTAATTTCTTGGTACATTGGTTGTGGCGTTTATTTATGTTTAGAGTCACATCATAGAACCAATCATAACTTACTGATAAAACCAATGAAAATTTGACAAGAATATGGTGGATACGCCACTGGTACTTCCTATATATAAGTATTCTTGTCAAAGGATCAGAGGCATTATTAGACGGTTATGGGAAGTTCCATGTAGGTTGTAGTATTAGAAATTTTGTTTTAGGATATAACCCTATCCTTCCAAACATATCAAAACTCTTACGCATGATATCATATTTAGTGAATCAACTCTACTTATCAATATTTTTACCGTAGGCAACAAAAAGCGATTCCTGTAGCAGGGTACTTAACCCTTACAAGGAACGTTACCGCCTCAAACAAAAACTTAAACTCTTACTCTTTTTCTAAGCATGTAATTGTCAAACTAAACACCATCCTTTTTAGACAAATATGTCACTACTTAAATTTCGGGACGAAATTTCTAAAAAGCAGGGGATACTGTAACATCCGTCAAAACCGGATTTACCAAACCCGCTCCGTTTATTAACCGAACAATCAGTTAAAAATTTCTTTGCGTATTTAATGCCCAAATTATTTTTAAACGATACACAATTAATAAGTATATTGGAATATATAATTTATATTTGAAAAAGTATTAAAAATAGTGGTTTAAAAATAAAAGGCTTCTGCCGGGTTTCGAACCCGGGTCAGCCAGCGATTTCAGCAAAGCATTAACACTCAACCATCCAACCACTGCGCCACTTGTATTTCTTGTTCAATATTGAAAACAATTAATTCATAACATAAATATCGAATTCAAAACCGACGCCCCCAATCGCAGGCGTCGGAAATCCCGACGATTTCGCCGAGATTGGACGGTTTCTTCAGTTTTAACCGAAGCCTTAACTACTACATCGGTTATAACCGACGTCTGAACCCGCGACGCAAGTCATAACCGCCGGAAAACGTAATGACCGACGAATCAAGACGGAAATCGGACCAAATTCATCGATGTCCTACCCTATAAATACCCCCTCTAACCTCTGTTAGCTTTTTCGCTCACAATCACACTCTTTCCCGACGTAAATTCACTCGCCGGAGAATTTCTGCAACTCGCCGGAAAACCGAGCCTTTCCCCTCTGAGCCTTACTGAACACCCAGAGCTCATACCGAAGCCACCCACACTCATCTCAAGCTCCCTGAAGACCCTCTGCCGCAAGACACACGTCGCCGGAATAATCTGCTGTCACCGGAGTTTCGCCGGCGAAACAGAGGAGCCCTGTTCGGTATACCTTACACTTAATCTCTCGTTCTTTTATTAATCGCACATGTAATTAAGCGCAACACACTAAAAGAACTTGATTAAAATCGATGAACCAGTCAGACTCCGATTGTGGTTAAGTCTGACGAAGAAGACGAAGTTCAGTATTATATAAGTATAATTAAAATCAAGATATATCTCGGGTTAGACACACAGTCCAGCGGTGGACTGTGTGCAAATAAACACGCATACGTCCCGAGTTCGACTCTTGTCCCACGCACACTCGCCTTAATAAAAATGTTCTTTTTTTAACCGAACCGGATCCACTGCTTATAGATGTTAAGTTTAATAAAAACCGGAATAATAACCAAGATAGACACACAGTCCAGTGGTGGACTGTGTGAACGTTTAACCACACGTCACGAGTTCGAGTCCGGACTACCGCACCGGTCCTGATAATTATCAAACTTTTTATATAAGACAGAAATGAAATTATTTAGTTTGTATATAAGTATAATAAAAATCAGATTATTTAACAAGTTAGACACACAGTCCAGCGGTGGACTGTGTGTTAACTTAAACCACAGGTCCCGGGTTCGAGACCTGTGGAGCGCACCGAGTCGTTATGTTAAAATCTTTTTAAAAATAAATGATTTTCAGATTAATCTAATTAGTATATAAATTTAATTAAAAACAAAAATATTTCGGGTTAGACACGTAGCTCAGTTGATAGAGCTGCGTGCACGCGAACGGGCGGTCTCGGGTTCGAGCCTCACCCGGCGCACACAATTACACAGTCTGACCGGTCAACAAGTCAACGGTCGCAAAAAGTCAACATTTTTTATTATTTTTATTTATTTATTTTATTTAAAAATTAATTAAAAATACTTAAACATAACGTTTTTAAGGTTAGAAAATAGCCTTAAACTCACAAAAATATATCCAATCATCCTACTAAAATTGATTAATAAAATCCGCTTATTTACCAAACCCTTATGTTATTATCTAGGTTAGTTTCACTCGTGGTTAAATCCAACTTCGTGCGTATTCAACATCATCAACCGAACGCACCCAATGTGAGTGAATCTTACAACTCCCATTTTTAATTACACGTTTTGGGGTGTGTCATGTGTCACCAAAATTAACTCGTTTATTTAAACTTGTGCCATACCATATTGTGATCTAAACTTAGATTGTATATATTGTTTGTAGTTATGTATTTCATATTGTCAAGTTATATGCAATTCATTCATTAGGCCCATCAGTTCCTCGTGGGAGACGAGTTGAGCAACGCGTGCCTCAAAACAAATCCATTATTATTCGTGTGTGTATTATTTAGTTTATATTGTTTGTAGTTATGTATTTCATATTGTCAAGTATATGCAAATCATTCATTAGGCCCATCAGTTCCTCGTGGGAGACGAGTTAAGCAACGCGTGCCTCAAAACGATCCATTATTGTTCATGTGTGCATTATTTAATATTAAATGATTGGTGAATAAGTTTATATCTATTTTTACTCATGTGTGGTTGTGCACTTTATTTTATAATCAATTAAATAAACTTGTTCAAATGTTTTTCATAGGATTCACTCGCCAACTTTTTGTTGATCCAAAAACCATTTTTACACATGATACAGGTGAACAGGATGAAGCAAGGGAAAACATATGAAATGCCTTAGAAGAAAACAATGAAGCCTAGATTGATGTTTAGGATATGATGTAATTATGATTGTAAATTTCCCATTAAATTGTATTAATGAATATGAAACGTTATAATAAATGTCATGAGCTTTGATGATAACCCAATCATGCCCCGATCACCTTTTCCGCTGCGGGTCGGGGTGTGACAGATTGGTATCAGAGCCATGACTATAGGGATATAGGATAGGTTATTAGACCCTTAGAGCCTATACTATAGTTGCCTAAATTTTAATTATTTAGGTGGTTACATACAAACTTATGATATTTATTTGTTTCATATTTGTTTATACTTACAGTCAAACATACATACTTACATACACATTCATCATACATATTTCAATGTTCATATATCCAAATCATCTTCATACTTTTGTTATTCAAAGATTTTGTCGCAATTTTCAAATCCCATCAAAGTGAGTTCTGCGACGGGCATGTAGTAACTGGAAGGGTACAAGTACCGGTAGTCGGAACGTCCTGTCTAGGTTGGCATTCGTATAAATCCAATATAACGGACCAGTTTGCCTACCTGGGGACTAACGATGAGAGTACGAAGGACCTATTAGGCCAAAGCATGCCACACCAAACGTCGTTCGAACTAACCCACTTTGAGGTGTCACCGTGTCTACACCTGGACACATTCCGAATATCATACGTTATATACATATTTCTCGATTTTCTCCGGGTTTTAGTGTACGTAACCAGGCTAACACATGCGAACCATATGAAAAAACCCGGTATTCATGGGGGCCCACATGATTACGAAGGTGAAGTATGGCGGCATGCAAGGCCCAATTACAAGCAAAGCCCAAGACATCCTATGGATGTAGTAGATTTATTTTTCTATATTTATTTTATGAATGTTCATTCCTAAATACGACCCATGATCCCAAAACATCCAACTCATACTCATGATACGTATTCCTTGTAGATGTCTTCTAGCCTCGCCCGTAGGAAGATGAGAGCAGGAAAAGCCCGCGAGCGCATGGCTGCCCTAATCGCTCAACAAATGGCTGCCGTAATACCCAACATCGTAATCCAAGTCCAACAAGCACTTACCGCTAATCCTGTCAACCAAGAAGATCAAAACGTTATCAACCCTCCCCCAAATACCACTAAATGCACCTACAAGCATTTCAAATCATGCGACCCTCCAAAATACGAAGGGACTGAAGGTGTCACCGCTCTCCTCCATTGGTTTGAAAAAATGGAGAACACTTTTCTAAATTGCGATTGCCCCGATGATCGCAAAGTGCGATATGCTACCGGTCGTTTATATGGAATAGCACTTACTTGGTGGAATACAGAGAAGGCCAAACGAGGCGTTGACGATGCTATGACTTTGACTTGGGAAGAGTTGAAGGAAATCATGACAAGACGGTTTTGCCCAAGGAGCGAAATCAAGAAATTAGAAGATGAGTTCTATTCGTTGAAGCAAAAGGAAGGCGACCACACCACATACAACAAAAGATTCCTCGAGTTAAATCAAATGGTTCCCAACTTGTTCACTCCCCACTACCGTTTGATCGAGCACTACATTCGAGGTCTTCCGTCAAAGATTCAAGACTCTGTAATAAGTACCACGCCTGCAACTTTGGAAGCAGCAATGGAGTTAGCTACAGAGCTCACCGAGAACCGAATCCGGAACAAGGACTTCAAGGAGGAGAAGAAGAAGGATAAGGCATCGACTGAAACTTCAAACTCCACCCAAACCGAATCCCCTTCTCAACCCACTTTTAAGAGAAAAACAGACGGGAAACTTTTCGCTACTACACAACGTAATCAACCAATTTCACACGCCATACCCATCCAAGCTATCCCAATCACTCAAGTAGCACCCAACTCAACTTACCCAAATAAGAAACCATACCTTGGACCTCACCCTCGATGTAACACCTGTTTTTATCACCATCCCTTTACCTTACCTTGTCGACTATGTGCAAATTGTGGACGCTATGGTCATTTGAGCAAGGTTTGCCGCACCCCTCAAAACCAAACCACACCCCCTACTCAAAACATGATCCAAACCTATCAACAACCCCAATACCCCATGTTCCCATATGTTCGAGCTTGTTTCAATTGTGGCGACCCTACCCACTTTAGAAACACGTGCCCTCGATTGGTTAACATCATAAACACTCAAGCTCAATCAAACCCAGTTAACCAAGTAAATCAAGAAAACCCAATCACTAGGCCACCAGCAAGAGGAAGAGTTTTCAACATCAACGCCAATCCTGTCGAAGATAATGACGGCCCAAACGAAACCACCCAACTAGTCCTCTTCACCGAAAATCAAGATTCAACTCCAATCGTTTAGTTTTATGTTTTTCTTTATGTTTTAGAATACATAGAACCAATCATAATTTAAGGATAAAGCCAATGAAAATTTGACAAGAATATGGTGGATACGCCGCTGGTACTTCCTATATATAAGTATTCTTGTCAAAGGATCGGAGGCATTATCAGGCGGTTATGAGAGGTTCCATGTATAAACTGTTTGTATGATTATTGTTTAGATTAAATTTATTATTTTTAGTACATGCAATACGATCGGCTCCGTTTGATTGAGCCTTGATCGCACAGACATTTTTCATTTTCAGTACATGCAATACGATCGGCTCCGTTTGATTGAGCCTTGATCGCACAGACATTTTTCATTTTCAGTACATGCAATACGATCTTTTGGTTGTTGTGTTTGTTGTAGAGTCACATAGAACTAATCATAACTTGTGGATAAAGTCAATGAAAATTTGACAAGAATATGGTGGATACGCCGCTGGTACTTCCTATATATAAGTATTCTTGTCAAAGGATCGGAGGCATTATCAGGCGGTTATGAGAGGTTCCATGTATAAACTGTTTGTGTGATTATTGTTTAGATTAAATTTATTATTTTCAGTACATGCAATACGATCGGCTCCGTTTGATTGAGCCTTGATCGCATAGACATTTTTCATTTTCAGTACATGCAATACGATCTTTTGGTTGTTGTGTTTGTTGTAGAGTCACATAGAACTAATCATAACTTGTGGATAAAGTCAATGAAAATTTGACAAGAATATGGTGGATACGCCGCTGGTACTTCCTATATATAAGTATTCTTGTCAAAGGATCAGAGGCATTATCAGGCGGTTATGAGAGGTTCCATGTAGGATTTAGAATGTTTTGGTCAAAGTTTGTTCATCATACATTTCAGTGTATTTCAATTTCATCATTTAAAGAAGTTGAGCTATGTCTCACTTCCACAATGACTAACCTCTCCATCACAACGAACGAGAGAGGTATTGTCATCATTCAAACATGGATATTATCAGAATTAAGACTCAAGTATTGGTTGTTGTGTTTGTTGTAGAGTCACAAAGAATTAATTATAACTTGCGGATAAAGTCAATGAAAATTTGACGAGAATATGGTGGATACGCCGCTGGTACTTCCTATATATAAGTATTCTCGCCAAAGGATCAGAGGCATTATCAGGCGGTTATGAGAAGTTCCATGTAGGATTTAGTATTGTCTTGGTTGAAATTTGTGTTACATTCATATCATCTCGCCATTTAAAGAAATTGGATTGTGTTCTATTTCTACATAAACTAACCTCTCCATCATAACAAACGAGAGAGGAACTGTCACCATTCAAACATGTATGCTATCAGAATGTGGACTCAAATATTGGTTGTTGTGTTTATTTTTGTTCTAGAGTTACATCATAGAACCAATCATAACTCACTGATAAAACCAATGAAAATTTGACAAGAATATGGTGGATACGCCGCTGGTACTTCCTATATATAAGTATTCTTGTCAAAGGATCAGAGGCATTGTTAGGCGGTTATGAGAAGTTCTATGTAGGATTTAGTAATTTCTTGGTACATTGGTTGTGGCGTTTATTTATGTTTAGAGTCACATCATAGAACCAATCATAACTTACTGATAAAACCAATGAAAATTTGACAAGAATATGGTGGATACGCCACTGGTACTTCCTATATATAAGTATTCTTGTCAAAGGATCAGAGGCATTATTAGACGGTTATGGGAAGTTCCATGTAGGTTGTAGTATTAGAAATTTTGTTTTAGGATATAACCCTATCCTTCCAAACATATCAAAACTCTTACGCATGATATCATATTTAGTGAATCAACTCTACTTATCAATATTTTTACCGTAGGCAACAAAAAGCGATTCCTGTAGCAGGGTACTTAACCCTTACAAGGAACGTTACCGCCTCAAACAAAAACTTAAACTCTTACTCTTTTTCTAAGCATGTAATTGTCAAACTAAACACCATCCTTTTTAGACAAATATGTCACTACTTAAATTTCGGGACGAAATTTCTAAAAAGCAGGGGATACTGTAACATCCGTCAAAACCGGATTTACCAAACCCGCTCCGTTTATTAACCGAACAATCAGTTAAAAATTTCTTTGCGTATTTAATGCCCAAATTATTTTTAAACGATACACAATTAATAAGTATATTGGAATATATAATTTATATTTGAAAAAGTATTAAAAATAGTGGTTTAAAAATAAAAGGCTTCTGCCGGGTTTCGAACCCGGGTCAGCCAGCGATTTCAGCAAAGCATTAACACTCAACCATCCAACCACTGCGCCACTTGTATTTCTTGTTCAATATTGAAAACAATTAATTCATAACATAAATATCGAATTCAAAACCGACGCCCCCAATCGCAGGCGTCGGAAATCCCGACGATTTCGCCGAGATTGGACGGTTTCTTCAGTTTTAACCGAAGCCTTAACTACTACATCGGTTATAACCGACGTCTGAACCCGCGACGCAAGTCATAACCGCCGGAAAACGTAATGACCGACGAATCAAGACGGAAATCGGACCAAATTCATCGATGTCCTACCCTATAAATACCCCCTCTAACCTCTGTTAGCTTTTTTCGCTCACAATCACACTCTTTCCCGACGTAAATTCACTCGCCGGAGAATTTCTGCAACTCGCCGGAAAACCGAGCCTTTCCCCTCTGAGCCTTACTGAACACCCAGAGCTCATACCGAAGCCACCCACACTCATCTCAAGCTCCCTGAAGACCCTCTGCCGCAAGACACACGTCGCCGGAATAATCTGCTGTCACCGGAGTTTCGCCGGCGAAACAGAGGAGCCCTGTTCGGTATACCTTACACTTAATCTCTCGTTCTTTTATTAATCGCACATGTAATTAAGCGCAACACACTAAAAGAACTTGATTAAAATCGATGAACCAGTCAGACTCCGATTGTGGTTAAGTCTGACGAAGAAGACGAAGTTCAGTATTATATAAGTATAATTAAAATCAAGATATATCTCGGGTTAGACACACAGTCCAGCGGTGGACTGTGTGCAAATAAACACGCATACGTCCCGAGTTCGACTCTTGTCCCACGCACACTCGCCTTAATAAAAATGTTCTTTTTTTAACCGAACCGGATCCACTGCTTATAGATGTTAAGTTTAATAAAAACCGGAATAATAACCAAGATAGACACACAGTCCAGTGGTGGACTGTGTGAACGTTTAACCACACGTCACGAGTTCGAGTCCGGACTACCGCACCGGTCCTGATAATTATCAAACTTTTTATATAAGACAGAAATGAAATTATTTAGTTTGTATATAAGTATAATAAAAATCAGATTATTTAACAAGTTAGACACACAGTCCAGCGGTGGACTGTGTGTTAACTTAAACCACAGGTCCCGGGTTCGAGACCTGTGGAGCGCACCGAGTCGTTATGTTAAAATCTTTTTAAAAATAAATGATTTTCAGATTAATCTAATTAGTATATAAATTTAATTAAAAACAAAAATATTTCGGGTTAGACACGTAGCTCAGTTGATAGAGCTGCGTGCACGCGAACGGGCGGTCTCGGGTTCGAGCCTCACCCGGCGCACACAATTACACAGTCTGACCGGTCAACAAGTCAACGGTCGCAAAAAGTCAACATTTTTTATTATTTTTATTTATTTATTTTATTTAAAAATTAATTAAAAATACTTAAACATAACGTTTTTAAGGTTAGAAAATAGCCTTAAACTCACAAAAATATATCCAATCATCCTACTAAAATTGATTAATAAAATCCGCTTATTTACCAAACCCTTATGTTATTATCTAGGTTAGTTTCACTCGTGGTTAAATCCAACTTCGTGCGTATTCAACATCATCAACCGAACGCACCCAATGTGAGTGAATCTTACAACTCCCATTTTTAATTACACGTTTTGGGGTGTGTCATGTGTCACCAAAATTAACTCGTTTATTTAAACTTGTGCCATACCATATTGTGATCTAAACTTAGATTGTATATATTGTTTGTAGTTATGTATTTCATATTGTCAAGTTATATGCAATTCATTCATTAGGCCCATCAGTTCCTCGTGGGAGACGAGTTGAGCAACGCGTGCCTCAAAACAAATCCATTATTATTCGTGTGTGTATTATTTAGTTTATATTGTTTGTAGTTATGTATTTCATATTGTCAAGTATATGCAAATCATTCATTAGGCCCATCAGTTCCTCGTGGGAGACGAGTTAAGCAACGCGTGCCTCAAAACGATCCATTATTGTTCATGTGTGCATTATTTAATATTAAATGATTGGTGAATAAGTTTATATCTATTTTTACTCATGTGTGGTTGTGCACTTTATTTTATAATCAATTAAATAAACTTGTTCAAATGTTTTTCATAGGATTCACTCGCCAACTTTTTGTTGATCCAAAAACCATTTTTACACATGATACAGGTGAACAGGATGAAGCAAGGGAAAACATATGAAATGCCTTAGAAGAAAACAATGAAGCCTAGATTGATGTTTAGGATATGATGTAATTATGATTGTAAATTTCCCATTAAATTGTATTAATGAATATGAAACGTTATAATAAATGTCATGAGCTTTGATGATAACCCAATCATGCCCCGATCACCTTTTCCGCTGCGGGTCGGGGTGTGACAGATTGGTATCAGAGCCATGACTATAGGGATATAGGATAGGTTATTAGACCCTTAGAGCCTATACTATAGTTGCCTAAATTTTAATTATTTAGGTGGTTACATACAAACTTATGATATTTATTTGTTTCATATTTGTTTATACTTACAGTCAAACATACATACTTACATACACATTCATCATACATATTTCAATGTTCATATATCCAAATCATCTTCATACTTTTGTTATTCAAAGATTTTGTCGCAATTTTCAAATCCCATCAAAGTGAGTTCTGCGACGGGCATGTAGTAACTGGAAGGGTACAAGTACCGGTAGTCGGAACGTCCTGTCTAGGTTGGCATTCGTATAAATCCAATATAACGGACCAGTTTGCCTACCTGGGGACTAACGATGAGAGTACGAAGGACCTATTAGGCCAAAGCATGCCACACCAAACGTCGTTCGAACTAACCCACTTTGAGGTGTCACCGTGTCTACACCTGGACACATTCCGAATATCATACGTTATATACATATTTCTCGATTTTCTCCGGGTTTTAGTGTACGTAACCAGGCTAACACATGCGAACCATATGAAAAACCCGGTATTCATGGGGGCCCACATGATTACGAAGGTGAAGTATGGCGGCATGCAAGGCCCAATTACAAGCAAAGCCCAAGACATCCTATGGATGTAGTAGATTTATTTTTCTATATTTATTTTATGAATGTTCATTCCTAAATACGACCCATGATCCCAAAACATCCAACTCATACTCATGATACGTATTCCTTGTAGATGTCTTCTAGCCTCGCCCGTAGGAAGATGAGAGCAGGAAAAGCCCGCGAGCGCATGGCTGCCCTAATCGCTCAACAAATGGCTGCCGTAATACCCAACATCGTAATCCAAGTCCAACAAGCACTTACCGCTAATCCTGTCAACCAAGAAGATCAAAACGTTATCAACCCTCCCCCAAATACCACTAAATGCACCTACAAGCATTTCAAATCATGCGACCCTCCAAAATACGAAGGGACTGAAGGTGTCACCGCTCTCCTCCATTGGTTTGAAAAAATGGAGAACACTTTTCTAAATTGCGATTGCCCCGATGATCGCAAAGTGCGATATGCTACCGGTCGTTTATATGGAATAGCACTTACTTGGTGGAATACAGAGAAGGCCAAACGAGGCGTTGACGATGCTATGACTTTGACTTGGGAAGAGTTGAAGGAAATCATGACAAGACGGTTTTGCCCAAGGAGCGAAATCAAGAAATTAGAAGATGAGTTCTATTCGTTGAAGCAAAAGGAAGGCGACCACACCACATACAACAAAAGATTCCTCGAGTTAAATCAAATGGTTCCCAACTTGTTCACTCCCCACTACCGTTTGATCGAGCACTACATTCGAGGTCTTCCGTCAAAGATTCAAGACTCTGTAATAAGTACCACGCCTGCAACTTTGGAAGCAGCAATGGAGTTAGCTACAGAGCTCACCGAGAACCGAATCCGGAACAAGGACTTCAAGGAGGAGAAGAAGAAGGATAAGGCATCGACTGAAACTTCAAACTCCACCCAAACCGAATCCCCTTCTCAACCCACTTTTAAGAGAAAAACAGACGGGAAACTTTTCGCTACTACACAACGTAATCAACCAATTTCACACGCCATACCCATCCAAGCTATCCCAATCACTCAAGTAGCACCCAACTCAACTTACCCAAATAAGAAACCATACCTTGGACCTCACCCTCGATGTAACACCTGTTTTTATCACCATCCCTTTACCTTACCTTGTCGACTATGTGCAAATTGTGGACGCTATGGTCATTTGAGCAAGGTTTGCCGCACCCCTCAAAACCAAACCACACCCCCTACTCAAAACATGATCCAAACCTATCAACAACCCCAATACCCCATGTTCCCATATGTTCGAGCTTGTTTCAATTGTGGCGACCCTACCCACTTTAGAAACACGTGCCCTCGATTGGTTAACATCATAAACACTCAAGCTCAATCAAACCCAGTTAACCAAGTAAATCAAGAAAACCCAATCACTAGGCCACCAGCAAGAGGAAGAGTTTTCAACATCAACGCCAATCCTGTCGAAGATAATGACGGCCCAAACGAAACCACCCAACTAGTCCTCTTCACCGAAAATCAAGATTCAACTCCAATCGTTTAGTTTTATGTTTTTCTTTATGTTTTAGAATACATAGAACCAATCATAATTTAAGGATAAAGCCAATGAAAATTTGACAAGAATATGGTGGATACGCCGCTGGTACTTCCTATATATAAGTATTCTTGTCAAAGGATCGGAGGCATTATCAGGCGGTTATGAGAGGTTCCATGTATAAACTGTTTGTATGATTATTGTTTAGATTAAATTTATTATTTTTAGTACATGCAATACGATCGGCTCCGTTTGATTGAGCCTTGATCGCACAGACATTTTTCATTTTCAGTACATGCAATACGATCGGCTCCGTTTGATTGAGCCTTGATCGCACAGACATTTTTCATTTTCAGTACATGCAATACGATCTTTTGGTTGTTGTGTTTGTTGTAGAGTCACATAGAACTAATCATAACTTGTGGATAAAGTCAATGAAAATTTGACAAGAATATGGTGGATACGCCGCTGGTACTTCCTATATATAAGTATTCTTGTCAAAGGATCGGAGGCATTATCAGGCGGTTATGAGAGGTTCCATGTATAAACTGTTTGTGTGATTATTGTTTAGATTAAATTTATTATTTTCAGTACATGCAATACGATCGGCTCCGTTTGATTGAGCCTTGATCGCATAGACATTTTTCATTTTCAGTACATGCAATACGATCTTTTGGTTGTTGTGTTTGTTGTAGAGTCACATAGAACTAATCATAACTTGTGGATAAAGTCAATGAAAATTTGACAAGAATATGGTGGATACGCCGCTGGTACTTCCTATATATAAGTATTCTTGTCAAAGGATCAGAGGCATTATTAGGCGGTTATGAGAGGTTCCATGTAGGATTTAGAATGTTTTGGTCAAAGTTTGTTCATCATACATTTCAGTGTATTTCAATTTCATCATTTAAAGAAGTTGAGCTATGTCTCACTTCCACAATGACTAACCTCTCCATCACAACAAACGAGAGAGGTATTGTCATCATTCAAACATGGATATTATCAGAATTAAGACTCAAGTATTGGTTGTTGTGTTTGTTGTAGAGTCACAAAGAATTAATTATAACTTGCGGATAAAGTCAATGAAAATTTGACGAGAATATGGTGGATACGCCGCTGGTACTTCCTATATATAATTATTCTCGCCAAAGGATCAGAGGCATTATCAGGCGGTTATGAGAAGTTCCATGTAGGATTTAGTATTGTCTTGGTTGAAATTTGTGTTACATTCATATCATCTCGCCATTTAAAGAAATTGGATTGTGTTCTATTTCTACATAAACTAACCTCTCCATCATAACAAACGAGAGAGGAACTGTCACCATTCAAACATGTATGCTATCAGAATGTGGACTCAAATATTGGTTGTTGTGTTTATTTTTGTTCTAGAGTTACATCATAGAACCAATCATAACTCACTGATAAAACCAATGAAAATTTGACAAGAATATGGTGGATACGCCGCTGGTACTTCCTATATATAAGTATTCTTGTCAAAGGATCAGAGGCATTGTCAGGCGGTTATGAGAAGTTCTATGTAGGATTTAGTAATTTCTTGGTACATTGGTTGTGGCGTTTATTTATGTTTAGAGTCACATCATAGAACCAATCATAACTTACTGATAAAACCAATGAAAATTTGACAAGAATATGGTGGATACGCCACTGGTACTTCCTATATATAAGTATTCTTGTCAAAGGATCAGAGGCATTATTAGACGGTTATGGGAAGTTCCATGTAGGTTGTAGTATTAGAAATTTTGTTTTAGGATATAACCCTATCCTTCCAAACATATCAAAACTCTTACGCATGATATCATATTTAGTGAATCAACTCTACTTATCAATATTTTTACCGTAGGCAACAAAAAGCGATTCCTGTAGCAGGGTACTTAACCCTTACAAGGAACGTTACACCGCCTCAAACAAAAACTTAAACTCTTACTCTTTTTCTAAGCATGTAATTGTCAAACTAAACACCATCCTTTTTAGACAAATATGTCACTACTTAAATTTCGGGACGAAATTTCTAAAAAGCAGGGGATACTGTAACATCCGTCAAAACCGATTTACCAAACCCGCTCCGTTTATTAACCGAACAATCAGTTAAAAATTTCTTTGCGTATTTAATGCCCAAATTATTTTTAAACGATACACAATTAATAAGTATATTGGAATATATAATTTATATTTGAAAAAGTATTAAAAATAGTGGTTTAAAAATAAAAGGCTTCTGCCGGGTTTCGAACCCGGGTCAGCCAGCGATTTCAGCAAAGCATTAACACTCAACCATCCAACCACTGCGCCACTTGTATTTCTTGTTCAATATTGAAAACAATTAATTCATAACATAAATATCGAATTCAAAACCGACGCCCCCAATCGCAGGCGTCGGAAATCCCGACGATTTCGCCGAGATTGGACGGTTTCTTCAGTTTTAACCGAAGCCTTAACTACTACATCGGTTATAACCGACGTCTGAACCCGCGACGCAAGTCATAACCGCCGAAAACGTAATGACCGACGAATCAAGACGGAAATCGGACCAAATTCATCGATGTCCTACCCTATAAATACCCCCTCTAACCTCTGTTAGCTTTTTCCCTCACAATCACACTCTTTCCCGACGTAAATTCACTCGCCGGAGAATTTCTGCAACTCGCCGGAAAACCGAGCCTTTCCCCTCTGAGCCTTACTGAACACCCAGAGCTCATACCGAAGCCACCCACACTCATCCCAAGCTCCCTGAAGACCCTCTGCCGCAAGACACACGTCGCCGGAATAATCTGCTGTCACCGGAGTTTCGCCGGCGAAACAGAGGAGCCCTGTTCGGTATACCTTACACTTAATCTCTCATTCTTTTATTAATCGCACATGTAATTAAGCGCAACACACTAAAAGAACTTGATTAAAATCGATGAACCAGTCAGACTCCGATTCTGGTTAAGTCTGACGAAGAAGACGAAGTTCAGTATTATATAAGTATAATTAAAATCAAGATATATCTCGGGTTAGACACACAGTCTAGCGGTGGACTGTGTGCAAATAAACACGCATACGTCCCGAGTTCGACTCTTGTCCCACGCACACTCGCCTTAATAAAAATGTTCTTTTTTTTAACCGAACCGGATCCACTGCTTATAGATGTTAAGTTTAATAAAAACCGGAATAATAACCAAGATAGACACACAGTCCAGTGGTGGACTGTGTGAACGTTTAACCACACGTCACGAGTTCGAGTCCGGACTACCGCACCGGTCCTGATAATTATCAAACTTTTTATATAAGACAGAAATGAAATTATTTAGTTTGTATATAAGTATAATAAAAATCAGATTATTTAACAAGTTAGACACACAGTCCAGTGGTGGAATGTGTGTTAACTTAAACCACAGGTCCCGGGTTCGAGACCTGTGGAGCGCACCGAGTCGTTATGTTAAAATCTTTTTAAAAATAAATGATTTTCAGATTAATCTAATTAGTATATAAATTTAATTAAAAACAGAAATATTTCGGGTTAGACACGTAGCTCAGTTGGTAGAGCTGCGTGCACGCGAACGGGAGGTCTCGGGTTCGAGCCTCACCCGACGCACACAATTACACAGTCTGACCGGTCAACAAGTCAACGGTCGCAAAAAGTCAACATTTTTTATTATTTTTATTTATTTATTTTATTTAAAAATCAATTAAAAATACTTAAACATAAGTTTTTAAGGTTAGAAAATAGCCTTAAACTTACAAAAAATATATCCAATCATCCTACTAAAATTGATTAATAAAATCCGCTTATTTACCAAACCATTATGTTATTATCTAGGTTAGTTTCACTCGTGGTTAAATCCAACTTCGTGCGTATTCAACATCATCAACCGAACGCACCCAATGTGAGTGAATCTTACAACTCCCCTATTTAATTACACGTTTTGGGGTGTGTCATGTGTCACCAAAATTAACTCGTTTATTTAAACTTGTGCCATACCATATTGTGATCTAAACTTAGATTGTATATATTGTTTGTAGTTATGTATTTCATATTGTCAAGTTATATGCAATTCATTCATTAGGCCCATCAGTTCCTCGTGGGAGACGAGTTGAGCAACGCGTGCCTCAAAACAAATCCATTATTGTTCGTGTGTGTATTATTTAGTTTATATTGTTTGTAGTTATGTATTTCATATTGTCAAGTATATGCAAATCATTCATTAGGCCCATCAGTTCCTCGTGGGAGACGAGTTGAGCAACCCGTGCCTCAAAACGATCCATTATTGTTCATGTGTGCATTATTTAATATTAAATGATTGGTGAATAAGTTTATATCTATTTTTACTCATGTGTGGTTGTGCACTTTATTTTATAATCAATTAAATAAACTTGTTCAAATGTTTTTCATAGGATTCACTCGTCAACTTTTTGTTGATCCAAAAACCATTTTTACACATGATACAGGTGAACAGGATGAAGCAAGGGAAAACATAGGAAATGCCTTAGAAGAAAACAATGAAGCCTAGATTGATGTTTAGGATATGATGTAATTATGATTGTAAATTTCCAATTAAATTGTATTAATGAATATGAAACGTTATAATAAATGTCATGAGCTTTGATGATAACCCAATCATGCCCCGATCACCTTTTCCGCTGCGGGTCGGGGTGTGACACAAAAAAGGTTGGTTATTAGCCGATGATGCAGCTAGTAGTATATGCACATGTGCAACCAACTGTTACTTTCATGTTGAACGATGTTGTTTGATAAGGGCGACAAAACGGTGGAAAACTTCCACCATTAGTAAAAGAAAGTTGGATAGAACGTGTTATATGGAAAATTATGGTTGTTTTTGTATGGTGGTTTATATGTTTGCTATTTTTTTAATGATAATTTATATTTGTTATTGGACGGTGACAACTATATGATCGTTAATTCGGTAGTTTGATGTAATATGAAATAGTATATGTTGGAAATGCATATGTGCATAAGGTGAATTAGTATGCACAGTGGTGATGTATGATGTGTTTCCGGATGATTATATTCAGTTTACAACGTTTTCAAATGTTATATGGTGGTTGGTATAGTATATGTTAGAAATACACAAGTGTTTATTGTTGTGACGTAAATGATTATGTTGCCAATGCACATGTGCATATTTATATATTATTATGCATAGTGGTAATGTATGATGGTGTTTGGTACAGGATATGTGGTTTACAATGTTGTATGGTGTATCGTATAATATATGTTGGAAAAGCACAGGTACCTATTGATGTGATATAATGTGTGGCATAGTTTATGTTGGCAATGCACATGTGCATAACCTAGTGGTAGTAATGTATAATGTTTTTTGGCATAATATATGGTGGCAATGCACATGTGCATAATGCATACATTTCCATGTATAATAGGTAGGTTGAAAATGGAGTACATGAATGACATTAAAAACAGTGCATCAATAAATTTAGATGATATGGTCTCAATGTTGAAAATGCACGCGTTGGGTAATGCACATGTGCATGATGTTGAAACAGTGGACATGTTGGTAATTTATGTTAATTGATCATGAATAAAACAGTGAATAAGTAGATAACAATAAGTCTAAACAAGGAATGTAAACAAAAAACAAGTGATAGTCAATATATAAGTAGTTCAATTATTTTTGGTTGTCCTTCTTTTGAACATAATATATACACGATGTGTACGAATGCTCAATGTAGGATTTTTCGAGTATTTTTTGTTCTTTGATATGCCAATGCGTGTGGAAAATCCAGATTTTGTGGCATAAGTGTTGTAAATCATCACAACGTCCTCCCAGTGATTAAACTTTCTATTTACAGTAGGGATGTATTCAGCATCAACATTAGGTATCCAATACGGTGTGCCATTAGGTGAGGAATTGGCGAAAGTCTTAATTATTCCTGTATATAAACAAAAAATAAAATGAATTAGAAAAGGATATAAATATCGTAATTAATAAAATATATGGCATGTGTACGCACAATGTTTATACGGTCAACGATGTATACATGGTCAACAGCTTATCGGTGATGATTATAGGGGGTCAACAGTTTATCAGTGATAATTATAGGGTGTTAGGGATGTGATGCACATGTGCATGGGAATGTGTTGATGGTTAACATATGATTGTAGGGAGATGATTATAGGGTGTTGGCAATGTGATGCGTTGTGCACGGTTATGTATTAATGGTTAACAGTAAGATTAGTTATGATTATGAGGTGTTGTTAACGTGATGCACATGTGCATGTTCATGTTAATGATGGTTATTAGAGTTTACAAAAACCGAGTATGGGAGTTACCAACATAATGCACATGTGCATGACCGGTGACGAGTATGGGTGTTATCAACATAATGCACATGTGCATGATCGTTGTATTGATCAAGCAGATAAACAAAAAAATGAACAATGTTAAATAAACAATGATATAGGAACATAGAGTAATCAAGCATGTAAAAACTAGTAAAACAAACAAAGAACAATGACAAAGAAACACTGATATAGGAACATAGAGTTATCAAGCATGTGAAAAACTATATTTGTATATTACCTTTAGTCTCGTATCATATAAATTGGAATTGTTGTTGGTCCAAATTCGTGGGTGCTGTAGCAGTCGATGTTGACGTAGTGTCACCAGAAATTGAGTGTTCAACGGAACTGGTAACATAATGGGTGTAATAAAAAAGTATGTAATTTGTTGTAATCACCGGATAAATGATGTATTCGACTGAGTAATCGTATAAGGACGAGCCAAATTAGTTATCGTAGTGGTGACCTATGAGCAGATGTATGAATGTCACCGGATGAGTTGTCGTCGTCGGAGTTGTCGTCGAAGGAATTGTCACGGTGGTGGTACGGTGGTGTCTCGGTGGTGGCAGCGGTGATGTGTTAACGCTGATCGGTGGCGGATGTGTCGGCGGCGGTGACGATTGTCATGGGGGTGGTAGCAGATAACGATTTCAAATACAGAACCAGATTCGTCGAAAGAGTTGTCACGGTGGTGGTGCGGTGGTGTCTCGGTGGCAGCAGCAGTGCTGTGTTAACGCTGATCGGCGGCAGATGTGCCGGCAGCGGCGACGGTTGTCATGGGGGTGGTAGCATTTAATGATTTGAAATGCAGAACCAGATCGAGGATATACATCTGTTAGATGGAATTTCACTTTAATTACAAAAATGTCATGTGTTCACACTGGTTTTCGCAATAAAGGGTGGTTCATAATGGATCCTTATTCTAGATAATAGTTTAATACATCCCTGTTTTAACTCTTAGTGTCATAAACATAAAGGCACAAGAGTATATGCATAAAGACATAATAAATGCTAAAATCAATACAAAACAATGTGCGTGATATGTATGATCGATGCAATGATAGACTAGATACGGCGATGCTTTTGAGATAAATACGTTTAATATCAGAAAAGAACATAAGAATCACGATTGATGTGTAGATCATTGTCGAACATCAATATTTTAGCCTATTCAATAAAGTCGACAAATCCCATTCAAGAAAAATGGAATATCAGGTAAAAAACTTAATATCAATATGCACCAACCTTCATCAATTTGGTTAATAATAATTAATAATTGTTTACATATGAACTCAAAGCTTTAACCCACTCTTGCATTTAGCCATTTGTCATATCAAAGGGAAAAGGATTTCATTGAGTTATTTTCTGTCTCTTGTATGTTACAATGAAAAGAACACATTAATTTATACAGGAATGCTAAATCAAGAAACAAAAGCTATAAAAGGTTAATGATCCTTGAATGGAGGGAACCGTATATCTTGTCCAAAAAATTATGGGATATGATGTGAATGAGAATTAATCTCGCTGATCCCCATATCTTCTTTTATTTTTGACACGCCCCCTCAAGTTGAATAGTGGGATTTCCAAAATTCAACTTGCTTAGACATTTGTGTAGAACTCTTTCGTTAACAGCTTTCGTCAAGACATCTGCGAGTTGGTCTTCCGATCGAACAAACGGTAGACTGATGATTTCCTTCTAACTTCTCCTTAATGAATTGTCGATCAACTTCACTATGCTTAGTTCGGTCGTGTTGGACTGGATTCTCTGAGATTTGGATGGCAGCCTTATTATCACTTATGATTTCACTAGTTTCTTGTGGTGGATACCCTATCTCTGTTAAGAGTTTTTGTATCCAAAGGACTTCGGTTAATCCTCTTGCTATACCCCTGAATTCAGCTTCAGCACTTGAGAGAGCCACCACCTTTTGTTTTTTGCTCCTCCATGTAACAAGATTTCCTCCAACTAATGTAAAGTACCCTGACGTCGACCTTCGATTGCCTTTGTCTCCTATAATTGGGTTTCTAGATGCCCATTAGGTTTGAATAAGACTCCATGACCCATAGTTCCTTTGAGATACCTTAGAATTCGTAAGACTGAATCCATATGAGCACTTTGGGGTTGATGCATAAACTGGCTGACTACCCCCACAGCATAAGCTATATCAGGGCGAGTGTGTGAAAGATAAATTAGCTTTCCAACCATTTGTCGTACTGTTCCTTATCAGCTAGTTGTGCTTTTTCCTCCATGTATAATTTCTGATTAACAATCATAGGGGTATCTGCTGGTTTGCAATTAATCATACCAACCTCAGCCAGTAAGTCAAGAATATACTTCTTTTGACACATAAATATTCCTTGCTTAGATCTTAAAACTTCAATTCCAAGAAAATATTTAAGTCTTCCCAAATCCTTCATTTCAAATTCTTCAAACAAGCTTTTCCTCAGTTTGGCTATTTCTTCATGGTCATTTCCTGTAATAATCATGTCGTCGACATAGATTATTAAACAGGTTATAAGATTGTTTCTTTGTTTGAGAAATAGAGTATGGTCGGAGTTACTTTTCTTGAATCCGTAATTCTTCATGGCTAAAGTGAACCTGCCGAACCAAGCCCTGGGAGATTGCTTCAAGCCATAGAGGGATTTCTTTAGGAGGCATACCTCCCATTCTCCAAATTCACTTGAAAAACCATGTGGAGCCTCCATGTAGACTTCTTCCTTGAGCTCTCCATGTAAGAAGGCATTCTTCACATTAAACTGATGAAGTGGCCACTCTTTATTTGCCGCTACAGAAAAAAGAACTCTAATTGTGTTAATCTTGCCACTGGAGAAAAAGTTTCTAAGTAATCGATTCCATAGATTTGAGTATACCCCTTAGCTACCAGCTTAGCTTTATATCTTTCAATTGAACCTTTGGGTTTGTATTTGATCGTAAAGACCCAACGACACCCAACTGTTTTATTTCCTGTTGGCAAGATACATTCATCTCATCCTCCATTGCATTTCTCCAATGTTCTGATTTTAAGGCCTGTTCTGCACTTGTAGGAAGTTTCTCAGCATACAAGGATGAAGAGAAAGCCTCAGCCTCTTTGGACAAATTTCCTTTGGCTAAGTTTGCCATAGGGTATTTACATCCACGAGACTCTTTTTCCGGAGAATATCTTTTAGGTGGTACTCCCCTATTTGCTCTTGGTGGTAGTACATACCTCTGTGAAGTTTCTTCTTGGGTGGAAATATTTTCCCGTTCCTGAAATGGTTATCCTCGGACGTCAGGTTGGGAGCGAATTCTTGAGGGACACTGATATCTTATTCTTCTCTTTGTGTGGAGATAGGAGACTCATTTTGGGGACTGTGACTTTTTTCCACATCAGTTACATCTCCCAACCAGCTTAGATTATCAAGACATTCTTCATGAGCATTATTTTGGGAACCGTAATAATGCTCGGTTTCAAGAAAATCACAGTTCATAGTGGTGAACATGTGTTGGGTTTTTGGTTAAAACATCGGTATCCTTTTTTATTCACCCTATACCCAACAAAGACACACTTCTCAGCACATGCACCAAGTTTGTCTCTGTGTGACTTAGGTATGTGAACATAGACAGTGCATCCAAACACCCGAGGTTCAAGTGTAAGGACGGGAGGGGGTTTAGTGGTTTCTGACAGAACTTGAAGTGGGGTTTTTGTTTTTAGAATGTGAGTTGGAAGGCGGTTAATCAGATAGGCAGCAGTGGAGAGGGCTTCTGGCCAGTTAAGATTTTGGGGTATGAGATTCGATTAGGAGAGCCCGAGTGATTTCTAATAATATGCGGTTTTTTCGTTCCGCAACTCCATTTTGTTCTGGAGTATGAGGACAAGTAGTTTGATGGATGATGCCTTTGGATTGAAAAAATTGTTTCATGTTGGAGTTAACAAATTCTCCACCATTATCAGATCGGAAAATTTGAATGTTTTTATGGAATTTGTTTTGACCCATGGTGAAAAAGGTTATGAATGTGACATCTCGGAAAAATCAGGTATCGTTCTGATTCAATTTCTCTGTATTTATTCGACTCCATCTTATTCATTCTACCTTTTAATTATATACAAGAATAATTAAATAGCGTCGCGAATATTGAACGATATGTGTATATATATTAAACGTCGCAATTATTTAACGAGTTATAATAAACTCGAACTCGAGCCTACACCCTCTTGCTTTCGCGTGAACACAACTTGCAACCCAACCCGCCACCCACACCCTTTGCGACCCAACCCATTGCGGCCCAAACAAAACCCCACCTCACTCTTGTAAAAATCGGCCCAACCCAAAACCGCCCCACCCCCTTGCCTTTATGTTATACGTATGCATGAAACAAGAACCAAAAGAGAAACCCTAAACACCCTTGGGAGTTTCGATGGCAGTGGAGCAACCCCCCCCCCTCTCGCGATCTCTCACCCTCTCGCTACTCTCTCTCTCTCGCAACTCCTCTCTAGTTTAACAAATCATCTTTGCAAAGTTAGTCTCGTTTTAGTGGTTGTTTCGTGTTCAAATATTTGTATACATGGCTGCGTTTCTTTGATGTTTTATGATAATCTTGTTGTTATAATGTTCACTTCATGTATTAGAATGATATGCGTGCATATGAGAATGATGGCTGTGTATGTGAAGATACTAGGGTGTTATTTGCTTAGGGTTTGTGTAAATATTGATATATTAGATGATATAGGACATGATAACCTGCTAAAAATCGATGTAACAAAGCGCCATGATCGTTTAAACTTTTTTAGTACGATAAAAACTGAAAACAGAAAGCTGATATACATTTACAACCAACCTCGATTGGCTGTAAACTGATCGTTACTTATCGAAAAGTGGAATTTCTGAAGCCTAAAACGTGTATTTTTGAAAAACGCTTCAAATGGCGCCAGATTCTTATTTTCTGAGGTCGTTTGCTATTTTTAAATTATTATTTAGTGCAGCAGCTGAAGCTGCGTAATTTCTGCATAATTTACAGGTTGTTTATCGAGACGTATCTCATAGTCTATATGGGGTTAGGTCACGAAATTTGTACAGTAACTGGAGACGAGAGTTTCTGAAAATCCACTGGAATTTTGTTAATTGGATGAACGATGATTTTTAAATGATTTTTCTCGTGGACTGTAGTCAGAAAGCGACGAATCTGACTGCAGCCTAGTAAATGAATTTTTATAAATAATTGGTATTTAGGATTTGAAAATTTTACACTAAATTCTATAGACTAATCGTCACCTTCTGTAAAATTATTGGAATTTTTTGAACATAGGAACTATTTTATAAAAATTCCCGAAAACAGCCCAGTTTTGAGTGTACAAACTGAAACAATATAACTTGCATTTATGTGTATCTAATCGTTACATGTGCTACCTGAGAATTAACGAGCCTGTTATTACCAAGTTAGACATTATTTGAAAGTGTCGTATGCTATCTATATATAAATCGTCAACGTAATTGCCTGAAACGTGTTAAGTTAATTGCATTAATGTATGTATATTTCTTGAACACGCTAATAAATTAAGTGGTAATCATAATAGGACGTGATTGAACCACTTTGACTCTATTTTCCTAAAAGTCTAACCGAGCAATTTAAGGTGAGTTCACGGCCCCTATTTCTTTAAACGTTTACAAAACACAGGGGGAGAAAACATGTACATGTTACAGTGATATATGGGATGATTATATTACGGTACAGTAACGTATCTTTGTTTAGAGTTACGTTATACGGTTATGGTCACAAGGAAGCATATATCACATACTAGTCCCCTTAACACTTACGATGCCGTTAGTATTGGATTATATGGAGGGAATTTTTAGTAGTACTACTGGGCCCGACAAGCCCCACTCGAACTGGTCACGCCAGTTAGACCGAACGTTGATGGTCACGAGTGTAGAATTTACCTAACTTTTTAGCCATGGTTGGTGATAGGCCTGGCACAACAGGGGCAGCAACGTCAGCTTCGGATCAAACACTTTGTTGACATGACCTAGGCTAGCTACCTAAACATATAACATGAACTGCTAAACCACTTAACGCTAATCTGATTAAAGTTGGATCAGGGAAACTTATGAGACAGTGGTTCTGGGTTGAACCAGTGGGGAAAAGCTTATAATTAAAGTTGTGAACTAAAACCTGTGAACTCACTCATCATTAATTGTTGACACTTGTTCTCTTTTGCATGTTTTCTCAGGTTGTTAAGGTATCATTTTCGCATAGGAGCACGACACGAGCATGAAAAACTATTTCTTTTAAACACTTTGCATTTTACTTTTTAAGTATTTTGGTTTGGGTGTTTGTTTTGGCGCACACTTTATTTACATTTACATACGCTTCCGTATTTATTAAACTGCATGGTTGGATTTGTTTAAACGTATATTTTCGCATATAGAGTCATTCTGTATGACTAGTGTCTTGGATCTTGGTTTATCACGCGCCTCGTGGTAAAACCCCGCAATTGGATTTTGAGGGTGTGACAGATTGTATCAGAGCCACTGGTTATAAAGAATTAGGTTTGCATACACTAGTAAACCTACACTATAGCCACAAACTTGACACTAGTATGAAACTAACGCGAATGCTTAAATTCATGCTTTCTATTAATTAGTGTGTTCGGTATGTTCTATTTCTTATTCTTTCACTTAGACAGGCATGTCTAACTCGCACGACTCATCTGACTCTAGTGAGGAACAAGGCGATGCCCCGCCTTCACCTATGTCTCCCATCTTCTCGGGAAGACTCAGGGCCGCTCGCACTCGTCGTCTCACGCAATTCGAGCCCTTCATCGTCAGACCCAGTTCGGGGAATGGCGACTGGAGCTGGTATCCATATCACATCCGGAACTATATAGTGGATGAGAACGTTCCACCTGTAGTTTTGCAGGATTCCGATATTGTTGACATGGAGGTCTATGGTACCTTGCCCCATCTCGGCTATCCTATAGAGGAGGCCTTTGCTGGATTCGTGGCCGCCACGGAGCGCGAATTTAAGTACATGCGTGAGGCGGCTGGGGCTATAACAGTCCTTATTGCGAGCAATAGCTCATTGAAACAGGAACTAGAACTGGTGAAACAGGAGCTCGCACAGGTCAGGGCAACCCAGCAAACTGAAGCCGCTAAAACAAGTAACCTTAGAGAGATTAGCGGAGTGATGGCCGAACAGGTCGTGGACCTCACAGTTTAGCTGAAGACAGGATCATTGAGATTGGGTTGGCAAATGAGCCGGAGGAAGAAGCACCAGAGGAGATCCCTGAGGAGCCTGAGGAGGCAGCAGCTAATAAAGACGAGGATATGGGGGACGGAGACGTTGAGGATTAGATTTATTTTACGTTTATCATGACATTTCTTTATTTCCTTGTTTGAACTTAGTAGTTGTTTGAAATTCCGTTGAGATTTGGATTTATTTAAAATATTTGGTTTAATACATTGTGGTGAATTGCAATATATTTTAGTCAAATGTTTGGTTTGAATGTTATATGAGATGGGTTGTACCAATTCTTATTACATTATTCTTAGAATTCTATGATGAAATATGTGATACATTTTCTCATGTATTCGTGTATCTGTGGTCAAAAACAGAATGTATGCTCGCGGTGGTGGAGCTCGTGGTGGTGGCGCTCGTGGTGGTGGCCGCGGCAACATCACAATGACACGTGCAGAACTGGCTGCGCTCATCCAGGAGCAGGTTGCTGCGGCGTTGGCAGCCCAAAATCCGAATCCAAACAATAATCAGAATCTGGGAGGTAACCCTCATTCGATTCTACATTCATTTCACTCCACGTATGCTAGCGTATTCAACCGTCCTTTAAATCACCTTCTTCTAAATCTCTTACTTCCAAACTTGTGGATGTAGGTATGGGCCCTAACCCGTACAAGTTGTTCGTCGATGCTAAGCCCACCAAATTCACTGGCGAGGAAAGGCCAATCGGGCTAGTCAGATGGCTCGAAAAATCAGAGTCTGTCTTTGCAATGTGTAACTGCTTACCTGAGAACAGAGTCAAATTCGCGGCTTCGACTCTAGAAGATACGGCTCTCACCTGGTGGAATGCGCGGGTCCAGGTTCTTGGACTCGATGTGGCCAACGCAATGGGTTGGGACGAGTTCAAGAATCTTATCAAGGAACAATACTGCCCCCGGGATCGTATCCACCAATTAGAGCAAGATCTTTGGGTTATGAAGATGGAAGGGTCGGAAATTGAAGCCTACACCACGAAGCACTATGACCTGGTCTCCTTGTGTCCCGATATGGCTAGGCCAGTGTACAAACAGATAGAGCTTTACATCAAGGGATTGGCTCCAGAGATTAAAGGTATGGTTGAGTCAAGCAACCCCGTTACAGTTCAGCAGGCCGTGCGGCTGGCGCACAAATTGACAGACACTGTAGTAGAAGAGGGTAAAATGCCGAAGAGGGGCGCAGCTGGGAACGCCCCAGAAAACAAACGCAAGTGGGAGGATGGATCTTCGAAACAAGCATCAACTGGGCAAGCGCAGCAAGGTCCTCAGAAACGTTTCAAAAACAGTAACCGCAACTTCAATAACAACAACCAGCAGTCTAGTAACAACACCAACAGTCATGTTCAGAGTAGGTATGCTGGAAAGAAACCTCTGTGCAACAAGTGTAACCGTCATCATTTCGGGCAGTGCGGTGGTTGTCAGCGATGTGGTAGGGGAGGCCACACAGCTAAAGAGTGCAGGGTAAACCTTAACTCGAAGAAAAACACTAATCAGACCCAGCAGCCACCGGGAGTCACCAGGTCATGTTATCAGTGTTGTGGCACTGATCATTTCAAGAAAGATTGCCCACAGCTGAACAAGGGAAACAGTGGTGGAAATTAGAACCAGAATCAAAACAAAAATAACAATAATGCTGGTGGAAGTGGTGAGCTAAGGGTCGTGCATTCACATTGGGAAAAGGTGAGGCTCGTAATGATTCTAAAGTGGTTACTGGTAAATTTCCTTTAAACAACAGTTGCTCACATTTTATTCGATAGCGGTGCGGATAGGAGTTTTATTTCCGAGTCGTTTAGAAAACTATTGGACATTAACCCTGTTGAATTAGAGGTCAAATACCTGGTAGAGTTAGCCAATGGAAAATCGGTAGATATAACCCACATCGCCTAAGGATGTCAGCTACAACTGGCTGGCCATCTATTCACCATCGATCCCATGCCACCCACACTTGTAGCTTTGACGTTGTAGTTGGCATGGATTGGTTATCTGAAAATCGAGCGGAAATCTTATGTCGCGAAAAGGCTATTCGCATACCTCATTCAAACGGCGAGATCCTAACCATTCATGGCGAGAAGGGTGATGTAGTAACCAACATAATTTCCTTCATGAAAGCTCAAAAGTACCTACGACAGAAAAACTCGTACGTAATCTTAGCCAATGTCACCAACAACCAAGCGACGAGAGGAAAGTTGAAGATTTTCCTATTGTACGTGAATTTCCCGACGTCTTCCCTGAAGACTTGCCTGGTTTACCCCCACATAGGCATGTCGAATTCGAAATTCAGCTAGCAAAACACGCTGTACCAATCGCCAAGGCTCCGTACCGATTAGCTCTATCTGAACTTCAAGAACTTTCTACTCAACTTCAGGAGCTCTAAGATAAAGGCTTTATCCGTCCGAGCTCATCACCATGGGGAGCTCCGGTCCTTTTTGTCAAGAAGAAGGATGGAACTTTCCGTATGTGTATTGATTACATAGAGCTCAACAAAGTTACTATCAAAAACAGATACCCCTTACCCCGAATCGATGACCTGTTTGACCAGCTCCAAGGGTCAAGTTACTATTCCAAAATCGATCTAAGGTCCGGATACCATCAGTTGCGTGTATGAAAGGAAGACATCTCCAAGACCGCATTTCGCACTCGTTATGGCCACTATGAATTTTTGGTTATGCCATTCGGACTAACAAACACACCTGCGGTATTCATGGACCTCATGAACCGTGTCTGTAAGCCTTATCTAGACAAATTCGTAATCGTGTTCATTGATGACATACTGGTGTACTTTAAGACTAAGGAGGAACATGAACAGCATCTGCGTTTAATGTTGGAAATTCTGCGACAGGAACAACTCTATGCCAAGTTTTTGAAGTGCGACTTCTAGATTCGAGAAGTCCAATTCCTTGGGCATATAGTGAATGAAAAAGGTATCCACGTTGACCCGGCAAAGATTGAAGCCATCAAAAGTTGGGAGGCACCGAAAACTCCGACAGAAGTAAGACAGTTTCTTGGTTTGGCGGGCTGCTATCGACGCTTTATTGAGAGCTTTTCAAAGATCGCTCAACCTCTTACATCTCTAACCCAGAAAGGAACCAAGTATATCTGGGACGATAAACAGGAGGAAGCATTCCAGGTGCTGAAGCAGAAGCTTTGTAGTGCGCCTATCTTGTCCCTACCTGAGGGGACCGAAGACTTTGTAGTGTACTGCGACACTTCCATTCAGGGACTTGGATGTGTACTCATGCAACGCGATAAGGTCATGGCTTATGCATCTCGGCAATTGAAAGTACATGAGAAGAACTACACAACGCACGACTTAGAGTTAGGAGCCGTGGTGTTCGCTTTGATTTTCTGGAGGCACTATCTCTATGGAACCAAGTGTACCATCTACACCGACCACAAAAGCCTTCAACACATTTTCGATCAAAAAGAGTTAAACATGCGACAGCGCCGTTGGCTTGAACTTTTGAACGACTACGAATGTGCCATCCAGTACCATCCAGGTACGGCTAATGTAGTAGCCGACGCTCTCAGTAGGAAAGAGCACGAGAAGCCTCGACGAGTTCGGTCCTTACAACTTACGATACACTCTAACCTACCCGAACAAATTCGCAACACTCGGTTGGAGCCAGCCAAACCCGAAAATCTGGAAGCTGAGAAATTACGCAAGATGGAACGTGATTGGGAAACCAAACCGGATGGAACTCGTTACTTTCTTAGTCGGATATGGGTGCCCCTCTACGGAAACTTGAGGGAACTCATAATGGAAGAAGCTCACAAATCAAGGTACTTTGTTCATCCAGGATCGGATAAGATGTACCAAGATCTCAAAACAACTTACTGGTGGCCGAACATGAAGGCTGAAATAGCCACCTACGTAAGCAAATGCCTAACCTGTGCCAAGGTCAAGGTAGAATACCATAAACCCTCGGGGCTATTACAACAGCCTGAGATTCCCGTTTGGAAATGGGAACAAATCGTCATGGACTTTATTACAGGTCTACCTAAGACATCCAGTGGAAAAGATACAATTTGGGTGATTATCGACCGACTAACCAAATCGGCTCACTTCTTAGCAATCAAGGAAACCGACAAGTTCGACACCCTTGCAGCGCTGTACATGAAGGAAATAGTAACCCGGCACGGAGTGCCAATATCCATCATATCCGACCGTGATTCACGCTTTACTTCTCATCTGTGGCAATCAGCACAGAAATCCTTGGGATCACGCGTTGACTTGAGCACATCATACCATCCTCAGACTGATGGTCAAGTGAATGTACCATTCAGACTCTCGAAGACATGCTTAGAGCGTGTGTAATCAACTTTGGTAAGGGCTGGGAGAAGCATCTACCTTTGGTGGAGTTTTCCTATAACAACAGTTATCACACGAGTATCCAAGCAGCACCATTCGAGGCGCTGTATGGACGAAAGTGTCGCTCGCCCGTTTGTTGGGCGGAAGTTGGTGATAGTCAAATCACTGGTCCAGAGTTGGTTCTGGAAGCAACTGAAAAGATAGTACAAATTCAAAACCGTATGGCGGCAGCTCGGGATCGACAAAAGAGCTACGCCGACCAGCGACGCAAACCGTTAGCATTTCAAGTAGGTGATCGGGTCCTACTGAAGGTATCACCTTGGAAGGGCGTGATTCGTTTTGGCAAAAGAGGTAAACTAAACCCGCGATATGTTGGTCCGTTTGAAATCCAAAAGAAAATTGGCCAAGTAGCTTATGAGTTGAACCTTCCTGATGAGCTCAATGGAGTTCACAACGTTTTTCATGTCTCAAATCTGAAGAAGTGTCTTTCAGATGAAACGTTAGCCGTTCCACTGGATGAGATCCATGTGGATGAACAACTGTGGTTCATTGAAGAACCAATCAAAATTATGGACCGAGAGGTCAAAACACAGAGACATAGTAAAATACCAATTGTCAAGGTTCGTTGGAACTCTAAGCGTGGATCGGAGTACACTTGGGAAAGAGAGGACCAAATGAAAGACAAATATCCTGACCTTTTTGCAACCGAATCACGAGAACCAAGTAAGGCGAACTGAATTTCGGGGAGAAATTCTTGTAACAGGGGGAGAATGTGGCAACTCAAAAATATTCCCTTCACTTACCAACTCACGCTTATCCAATTTTCGGGACGAAAATTCCTTCAACTTGGGGATAATGTGACATCTCAGAAAAATCAGGTATCGTTCTGATTCAATTCTCTGTATTTATTCGACTCCATCTTATTCATTCTACCTTTTAATTATATATAAGAATAATTAAATAGTGTCGCGAATATTGAACGATATGTGTATATATATTAAACGTCGCAATTATTTAACGAGTTATAATAAACTCGAACCCGAGCCTACACCTCTCGCTTTCGCGTGAACGCAACTTGCAACCCAACCCGCCACCCACACCCTTTGCGACCCAACCCATTGCGGCCCAAACAAAACCCCACCTCATACTTGTAAAAATCGGCCCAACCCAAAACCGCCCCACCCCCTTGCCTTTATGTTATACGTATGCATGAAACAAGAACCAAAAGAGAAACCCTAAACACCCTTGGGAGTTCGACGGCAGTGGAGCAACCCCCCCCCCCCCCCCGCGATCTCTCTCCCTCTCGCTACTCTCTTTCTCTCTCACAACTCCTCTCTAGTTTAACAAATCATCTTTGCAAGGTTAGTCTCGTTTTAGTGGTTATTTCGTGTTCAAATCTTTGTATACATGGCTTAATTATATTACGGTACAGTAACGTATATTTATTTAGAGTTATGTTATACGGTTATGGTCACAAGAAGCATATATCACATACTAGTCCCCTTAACACTTACGATGCCGTTAGCATTGGATTATAGCGAGGGAATTTTTAATAGTACTACTGGGCCCGACAAGCCCCACTCGAACTGGTCGCGCCAGTTAGACCGAACGTTGATGGTCACGAGTGTAGAATTTGCCTAACTTTTTAGCCATGGTTGGTGATAGGCCTGGCACAACAGGGCGCAGCAACGTCAGCTTCGGATCGAACACTTTGTTGAAATGACCTAGGCTAGCTACCTAAACATATAACATGAACTGCTAAACCACTTAACGCTAATCTGATTCGGGTTGGATCAGGGAAACTTATGAGACACTGGTTCTGGGTTGAACCAGTGGGGAAAAGCTTATAATTAAAATTGTGAACTAAAACCTGTGAACTCACTCATCATTAATTGTTGACACTTGTTCTCTTTTGTATGTTTTCTCAGGTTGTTAAGGTATCATTTCCGCATAGGATCACGGCACGAGCATGAAAAACTATTTCTTTTAAATGATTTGCATTTTACTTTTTAAGTATTTTGGTTTGGGCGTTTGTTTTAGGCGCACACTTTATTTACATTTACATACGCTTCCGCATTTATTAAACTGCATGGTTGGATTTGTCTAAACGTATATTGTCGCATATAGAGTCATTCTATATGACTAGTGTCTTGGATCCTGGTTTGTCACGCGCCTCGCGGTAAAACCCGCAAGTGGATTTTGAGGGTGCGACAATGAATTTGTCAAAGACTTCAGATTTATTTTTCGATAGATATACCCAGGTCATCCGTGTGCAATCATCAACAAATATCACAAAAAAACGAAACTTTTGTCCCCCAATGATTGGGGCTGGACCCCATACATCGGAGTGAATTAATGAAAAAGGTGAATCAAACCTCGTGTTATTTGGTTTAAAAGTTTTCCGATGACTTTTAGCTAACACACAAGTCTCACAATGTGTCTTGCAATTTGAAGGAAATAAATTTGGAAATAACATATGCAAATAACCCATGGATGGATGTCCCAATCTCCTATGCCAAAGCCATGCTTCACGTTCTGTTGTCCCATGAGAGAGCATGGCAGTCCCACTTTGAGTCACCTCATCCACGTAATAAAGCCCTTGTCTTTCAGTGCCACGCCCAATTGTCGCTCCCGTCCTTATATCCTGTAAAATACAAAAGGTGGATTGCATGAGAACTGAGCAGTTTAATTCCTTTGTTACATACTAATAGACAGGAGTTTGTGTGATAATGAAGGAACATAAAGACAATTAGAAAGTCTAAGAGTCGAAGAAATTTCAATTGTTCCTCCATTTTTTACACCCATTTTTTAACCATTCGCTGTTTATATAAACGATTTCGTAGGTTCAGTTGTCGTAGAAAAATCTGACAACTCATTGCTCATAGTGTCTGTGGCCCCACAATCAAATATCCATGGTGGCCCCCGGTTTCCATCATAGTTCTGGGCCATTAATGCGATACCATTAAGTTTAGGGGTTTTTCTGCACCTTATGAAACCTTTTTTAATAAAGAAATTAAAATCATTGCCATATAATGTTTCTGAATCTTCAAGGGGCTTATTGCAATTCAGAGAAATATAAGTTGGGGTTTTCGAGATTCTTCCCTCAAACCCATTACCTGTCACATTGAATGTTTCTTCTTCATTCCTCCCTGGTATCGCCGCCGCCACACCACCGAAGCCATTGTGGTTTTGCTTGTTGTCGCCGGTGTCGGTAGCTTCATTGTTGCCCACCGCCGCAGAGGCTTTCCCGTGTCCGGCCCTGTACCTTTTATGCCCTTTTTGTGGCCATCCCCCCGCCCAATCTGGATAGCCTACAAGCCGGAAGCATTGTTCTTTGAGATGCTTCGCCATACCACAATGTGTGCATTTGAGGTGAGACTTATCTTCTTTTCCGGACGATCCATTCTTCTTTGGTTCGAACCGCCGGTATCCCTTAGTTGCAAGCCCGAGACCTCCTGATTCGTTTGTAACGCCTCGCGTTTCCGTAAAATTTATTTTAGGAAATACGTGTCGTACCACTGAATTATTTATTCGTCTAATTTATTATCATTATTATTATTATTTATTTAGTTATTATTTTATAGATAACAATAACAATAATAATAACAACAATAATAATAATAACAACAATAATAATAAACAAAATAAATTTAGCGTTTTATTAAACTTGTATTTGAAATCAGATCTCGTCGGTACGTTCGGGCAACTCAAAAACGTTAGAACGTGTTAACGCGCCTTGGCCCAACGCACCACCTAAACCTAACTAAACCCTAAACCTAATTAAAACTATATACACACTACGCAGTCATTCACTCAACACACACACCCGTCTCCTTCCTTTCACCCTCACACCTTTCACATTCTCTCACAACATTTTCCATTGCCTTTGCACCTCGTCGGAGAAGTCGGGTCGTCGCCGGAAGAAGTTGAAGCTCGCCGGAGCCGTACTAAATTCGACAGAACTCTTTTCTTCTGTTCGATACCCCTCCCACGCTCACAAAATCATCGAACCTTCTTCACGTTGCTGGAACTCGAATACTCCGCCGGAACAACACCGCAACGCATCACCGCTCCACTGTCCGGTATAATTCTTAACTTCGTTTTGGTATAAACTTTGACCCATTGTCGTTTTATTTTTTAGTCTGCAACCTGTTCCAACTTAAATTATTGGCTAAGCAATCAAAAACCTTTTTTTAAACTTACTGTAAATGTTTTGCATTGTTTTTAAATGGAAGATGAACACGAATATGTCAAATATTTTTAAAATCCGATTCCACCACAGAAACCCCAGTAGTCTAGTTGGTTGAGAACTTGTTGGGCATAACAGTGGTCACAGGTTCGACCCCGGATCACAGCGTCTTACGCCGGTTCATTTTCTTTTTGGCTAAATTTTTCTTTTGGTCTTCCTTCTACGCCTGTTCATGTTGTGCTAAACCTGTTTCTTTTTTTTTTTTTCCATTTATAAAAACAGTTACACATACTAATAATATCAATGTTAATTATTGACTAATATTATTATTATCAATAACATTACTGTTAAAAACTATTATTATTACTATTATTTTATTATTATTATTATTATTATTATTATGACTACTATCATTGAGTCCCAAATTATGTATTACCTGTACCAAATTAATCTTAATGGAAACCATCTACCAATTTACTTACGTGTAGTTTGAACGTATCTCTACATTTTTTTACTCGAATAATTTTATAAACAACTCCTATCAAAATAACACAATTCGAATCCATAACTTATAACAAGATTCGTCATTTTAGGTTAATCACCCTCGTTCCATCTAGTGGATTCTCAATCTTTACTCATACGCTACTTCTAGAAACAATTTTACGCAACCTAAGGTGAGCATACTCGACCCCCTTTTTACACTTTAATGCATTTTGGGTGCAACATGTATAAATTACAAAATTTATTTCAAACAAAATTAAATGTGTTCACAATATCAAATGTGCCATCAGTTACGCTCATGTGAGTTATATGTGTTAGTTTAAACTCGTCTATACATGCTATTTGTTATGCTTGAGTTTGTTTATGGTTATTAGTTTTGACTTGTATTCTCATGATATCGTTATGCTTAGAATACTATGCATGCTAGTTAAGGAATTCGATTATATGCTATTGTTATGCGAAAGTGGTCTACATATTCGTGCAATTCGACTTGAATATATACTTGTCACAATCAAAACAAACTTTTATACTTATAATTAATTTCAAACTTGTATGCTTCGCCAATACTTTTGTATTGATCTATGCTTTTAATACATGTTGCAGGAATTTTGATGACACACGAATCTAGTAGGATTGCCTAGAAACGCATTTAAACTTTAAATACTTATTGTATTGTATTTGTTTCAAGCATGTATTTCGTTTCAATATCTTGTATTAAATCGTTATCAATGAAATGAAATTATGTTTGTTACGTGTCGGGATCTAAATTGTGTATTATTTGATTTAAACTATGTAAAAAGGTAATTATTAAACACTTGACACAATTAGCGTTATGAAGCCTCTTGCAACTAGTTTTCGTCTCACTCCGATGTTTCCGCCATCGGTTGGGGTGTGACATCGTTGGCCGTTAATCCAGCTCCTATGCCCTGTACATTATTTGAGGTTGCTCCCAAAATATTTTGGTGAGCAGCCTCTTTACAGATGATTGCATAGGCCGCCTTGGCAGTCGGGAGGGGTTCAGATTGGGAGAATTTCCTTTTAATAGGGTCATATTTTCGATCAAGAGCATTCAAGAATTGAAAAAGCTTTTGTTCTGACTTGATTTTGTGATATGTCTGGATATATTCCCGGCACTTCATAGGGTTTGGATCGATACGGTCGATCTCACCCCATACTCCTTGCAGTTTTATCCAGAAATCTTCCAAAGAACTATCATCTTGTTTGATGTCATTTGCCTTGACATGAAGGTTGAATGTTTGTAACTTATCCTTGCCGCTGCTGTATGTAACCACCAGGGCCTCCCATAGCGACTTTGCTGTGGGAAACTCGGTTAGGCTGCCGACAATCACTGGTTCAATATTCTTAAATTAACCACGAGAAAACGACCAAGTCGTCTTGTTCCCACTGGTCGTATTCTTCATCTTTTTGATCTGGGGGATTTGAACTCAAATGTTTTAGCAACTTTTTTGACTTCCTCCTATGGCAACCCGGATCATTAGGGTCCATAGAGCATAATTTTGGCTATTGAGTTTGAGGTTAATCTGTAAACTGTCGGAAAGTTTAGGACATTTTTGTTGGGAATTTAACCCTTGTTTGAGCAGGTTGATTAGTTGCAAGGAGAGCTCATGCTGGCTGTTGTCTTCGGACATGGTGACTGGCTGCAGGTTATGTTAGGTTAGGTAGATGATGAGCAATTAGGTTTCGGAAAAACCATGCTCTGATACAATCATATCAAAGGGAAAATGATTTTATTGAGTTATTTTCTGTCTCTTGTGTGTTACAATGAAAAGAACACATTAATTTATACAGAATGCTAAATCAAGAAACAAAAGCTATAAAAGGTTAATGATCCTTGATGGAGGAAACCGTATATCTTGTCCAAAAAATTATGGGATATGATGTGAATGAGAATTAATCTCGCTGATCCCCATATCTTCTTTTATTTTTGACAATTTGAAATTCAAGAAACATAAATTTACATTCTTTCAAATAATCATCTATTCACATACTTCATTTATATGTTATCCATATACATCATTTGATTGAAAGATCAAGTTCAAGGGTTGGAAAGAGAACGAGTGTTAATACTATAAATTGTAACCTTCATCATCAAATATAATTTCACTTATATGTAAAAAATGATCACTACTTAGACTAATGACAAGAGAAAGACATGACTGCTTTCTTGAATGATGAGAGGTTATTGATGATCCCTTCCAAGGAAGACAAATAGGTGATCTCTACCATTTTGGAGAGACGGTTTGTACATTAAGATCTCTACTAGTTTAGAGAGACACTAGTGTAAAGAAAATACTGGTTGAAGAAAAAATAGTGAACGACTCGATGCCATTGTGTTTATTTAATGACATCTCTCTACTCTTTACTTATTGTTGAAAAAATTAACAAAAAATGGTCAAGATATAAAAATAACAAGTTCACCCCTCTCTCCTCCTCCTAGGTTCTTACACACATGATAAATACTATCCTTAACCTCGATAGTTAGGCATGACGCGCTTCATATATGTACTCAATTCTATACATATAACCAACCTCTATCCAAAAACATCTCTACATTCTTGTATACTCGACCGTCGCCTTACACACATATACATCGTACATATATGATTTATATACTTTGCTTGTACTCAACTCTTGCTAGTGTGAGAACAATTAGATGATTGCCTCCTTTGGAGTAAGACTCATCCTCCATCTTAGATATATACTTACCCTACCCTCTAAACTTATATTTCTTCATTCCTACATCAATGGAACATGGATGACTACTTTCAATACTAATAATAACCCTAGTGTTTATGGGATCCTAGAACATGAATATATTTATTATATCTTAAAATATTCATCGTTCTTGTTTCATACTAATATTTCAAGCTAGTGTTTAGTATTTATTTTTATTTCTTGTTTATCATATTAATTTAATATTTAGTATTATCTATGTTTAGTAGTCTTTTATTATTATTTTAAATATATTGTCGGATTTATATTCGTGTTACTCTTCGAACATCCAAATGGCGAGATTCCTCGGGTCCATGTCGGCTAGTGTTTCTTGATCGATGATAATGCCTCGGGTGATGAGGCAAGCCTTCTTTTACCACAATCACTTTTTTGGAATTATGCTTACTTCTAAAATTTGTACTACCTTTGGGAAATTGAAGTTATAATACATATAATAATTTAAAATTTCTAATACCATTTGACCCTGCATTTGTAGTGGGTAAACATGATATCACTAGACAGTATTATATGTATTAAATACGTATCTGTATGATCGGCCTTGAGAATTGTTAAACAAATTTAGGCCCTGGGCGACATAAGACACTATGCCCAAAATTTGTGTTCAAGGGTAAATGAATTAAAAATAATCAAATCTTGGTGTAGGAGTCAAGACTTGAACTTGAGAACTCAACATTATCCAAGGATGGTTTTTTTCCAATCCACTACCAACATTTTTAACTATAATAAATGGATGAATATACTAAATATATAATTTATATATAAAAGCTTATAAAAACTTTTCGGGCCCTTTGAAAATTTGAGTCTAGGATGACGGCACTGGTTAACCAACCCTATAGCCGGCCTTGCATATCTGATACTCAAGTGACACAGATTTGTTAATCATTTAATCTCAAAAAGTGACTTGAAAAAAATTTGGATCTATATTCACACATACCGGTAAGATAACAAGAAACCAAGAAATCTTGATCACCAATTTTGTAATATAAGATAAAAGTGAAAAAGGAGTTATCACACATACCTCTCTATGTATCATCTTCTAGCAACATTTGGGGACTTTATCTAATTTGATAACTCCTTTTTCACTTTTATCTTATAGTACAAAATTGGTGATCAAGATTTCTTGGTTTCTTGTTATCTTACCCTAGTAAGAGTAGTTAACTATTTTGACTTAGTTATAAACCCATTTTTCCACCAAAAAAGCTACTTGTTATATATAGGCATGTTGGTAAAAGTGTTGCCTTTGATCATTGTTTATGGCTAGATTTGGGGCCAAATTGCATCATTATCTAAACACACTTATGGGTTGGTTTAGTGCCCAAGCATGCATGGGGAATTGTTAATTACCCTAAAAATGGTCTAAAAAGTATTAGTTACTACTATTATAATTATAATTGTCTCATATAGTGTGTTTGTTTATACTTTGTAATGAAGATAAATGACAATCTTGAATCTTTTAAGAAATAATAGATGAATAGGTTTTTGCGATGATAGATTGTTATAGAAGAATGTTTTTATCGCTTTTAAGAAAGTTTCTTGAGTTCTACGACTAGAGTAATATCTTATTATTTGAACAATTTGTTAGTCTTTTTATGATTAAGCGTAGTTGCATATACATATAGAAAATTCAACTAGTCCATGATAAAAGAAAACACTTTTATAGTTCATATAGAAAATGCAAAGTTTTGTTCAACAACTTTCTCAATTGTGGTTATTTCTTGGCACAAAGTGTATTTCACCTTATTAGAAAATTAGACAATATATATATATATATATATAATCGTATTCTCTAAAGGGTGAATACAGTTTGTGCCAATAAATAACCACAATTAAGAGAGTTGTTGAACAAATTTGCTTATGATTGTTTGAATCAAGTGAATGACTCGTGTAACCAATGTGATATATGCAAGTATATTTCTGGTGTCCAATCACATTGCAACATTCACTAGTGTTATTAACTCACCAATAGGAGTCCACATCTCTATAAGCAAACTAAAGATTAAAATTAAAAGATATTACAATACACAAATAATGTTGCAATTCAAATGATTATATCTCAACAACAACAACGACAATAATAATATATCGTTCAAATTAGATCTTCTAAAATATGAGTCATAATAAGGCCTACAAGACCCACTAAAAAATATGAAATGGGCTTCGGCTCCAAGCTTTTTGTAACAACATACCAAAAGGCAAATATGCTATACCCTAAAGCCTAAAATGGAATCACCATAACAAGAGCCGTTGGGACTTCACCTTTTTCACACCAGTGATAATAATAGCCGTTGCTAAAAGAAAAAAATGGTTACAAAAAGGGTACATTCAAATATGATTTTTCGTTCTTCCAACCAAACAAGTATAACCAGTTTGGTACTCTTGAAACCGATCCAACCGATTATTGTCCGAACCCGACACGAAAAAAAAAAGATTCGGGTCGACTAACTCGACCCATTTTGTAAAACGGGTATGGTTCAAGTTGAACCGTTTTAAAAACAGATTGGCTTCAGGTTGACTTGTATAATAAACAAGTTATCTCGTTAACCAGTTTATGTATTTAGAAAAAAGAAATTATATTTGTTTTTGTTTTTTTTTACATGGTTAGTCGTAATAATTTTAATTTTGGCATACCGCATATTTACTTCACACTCGTATTGTCACCAATAAAAACATTATCAATAATTCGCTTACAACCCAACAACCCGCTTATAACTCATTAATATGTATGACTCATTTAAAAAACGGGTTAAACAAGCTGTGTTCGGATTGACCCGAATATGTGTGTGCAGAATAAGGTTGAAATCTTTGACATGAATAATAATATGGGTCGGGTTCGGGTTGCACATTTCAATCCGTTAACCCAACACGATTGACACCCCTAAGTAAAACTGTTGTTGACTTGAGAATAATATATCGATAACAACGACATCCAACCATAATCCAACTTCTTACAAGTCTAGTATCGCATGAAATCGATCATACTCTACAAAGTTTCGAGTATCACATCAGTTACTGCTAGATCAAATTTTTAGAAAAGGCAATAAAACGTTACAGAATAAACTTAGCATCAATTACTGAGCTCTGGCGACTGGCTCTAGAGCTTCAACAGTCACTACGCTGTTACCTCGGATAACCTGCACAAGAATCAAAATGATTTTAATCTCACTTACTCTACTTGAAACTTGCACCAAGTTGCTAACAATAATAACAAATTTTATGAACGAGTGTATTTGGATTGACCCAACCCGTTTTGCTAGAACAAGGGACTTACCACCATGCCAATTTCATTTTTCTCTTCACTGTTGACTTCCACTGTGTTGTCGATGACTAAATTCATGAACTGGTCAAACCCACGAAGAGTCCCCACCACTGTCCGATTCGCATTCAGCTTGACTAAAATAAAAGATCAAGGAATACGGATTAGTAAAGATGTTGATTAATATTGAACAATTAGCTTGACTAAAATATAAGGTCAACCCTTACTAAAAACTGACCCATCTCAATCCAAACCTCGTTTGACCCATAACCAAACCCGTTCATAACAATACAGAATACCCTTGACCATGACACATGTAAGAGAAATGCAACCGGCCAACCCCCAAAAGGACACTTTTAAAACGTAAAAAGAATGTGTGATCAGTGTTCAAAAAATACAATAATCCAGGCATCTAAGATTTCTTAACCACTTTAATTCCTTCTGGTCCACTAGTCGTTCAACCAATGTAGCAATGCACAGAAGCGATTAAACATGATTACACAACATTAATCGGAACTAAAAGGTTACTTAGCTTGTTACTTTTTGTACTTCTGTTTACTTTAAAGGTGGTTTTTTATGGGATGGTAGTCTGCCATGTATAGTAAATACATTTTTTCAAAGTGTCAACATGACATTGTTATGCCATATGTATCCAGTTATTAAACCTAATGATAACAAACTACAAAGGCATATACCTTAATAGCAAATATAAACCACTTATAAATCAGCTTAAGAATTTAGACCTGACAAAAAGGTGTAAGTTTTATTCCAAAAAGAACAAGATTTCTTAAATCCAATAACACTTCTTAAACCGTTGATCTTTTCTCTACTGTCCCATCTGAGTATCACAGGTTATATAAAAGTTTTGAACTAAGTTCTAGCATGAATACATCAAATAGACATAAAGTAGCAAACATCAAACAAGTGAACTCATTGTAAATGCAATGTCAATCACAAAAATGAAACATGTTCATCACTAACACTAACACTAAATGGTATGGAACATATGATCAACCAATCAACCATAACACAACACACATCCTTATAAGCCAATAACACATTTAATTATCCGAATCCACACTTGAAAACACATCCAACTAGGAGTGCAAACGAGCCAAGCCACTCGCGAGTTACTAGATATTAAATCAATTAAACGCTTAAAACGAGCTGAGCCTGAGCTTCAAACAAGGCTCTTTTAGTTATCGAGCCTTGAATAGAAGACGGTTTAGGCTCGTCGAGCCTTAACGAGCCTTGAGTATTATCAAACTTTAACTTAACTCTTTCTAGACTTATATGTATTAACTAATATCCAGCCAAGCTCGAGCCCAGAAAAAAATTGGCTTGAATCGAGCAGAGCTCGACCCCGAGTTTCGGCAAAGCCTAATGAGCTGAGCTCGTGTAGCGTAAGACTCGTTTGCACCCCTACATCAAACCACACCCCATGAGACCACCAAACATCACTGCTTCCTGCTATCAACTACTCCTAAAACTAACATACTTAACATCTTTAATTTTCCAACCAAATCACTGATTCCTGACAAATAACAACCCCAACACCATTCCTAATTATAGTTTATGCCCCAACACATATAACTTAAACAATATGCACTCACAAAATTCTCTCTTTATATAAAAAAAGTTGATTTAATCACACACAAATGCATTGTATAGCCATATATGAACCTAGGTATTCGATCTTCTAAGATTTTATGATATACAAAATAAATTGCGTAACAAAAACACAGTGACTATGAATCGGAAAATGCAAAACTTACTTTGTAGTTGCTTGTCCATATACCTGAAAATTATATGAAAAATCATTAAAAAAGCATTAAGAAGTATTAAGCAGCTAATAGATAACAGAATCCAAAGAAGATGGGAGCTTACTTTTTAAGATCTGGAGGTTGACCTGATCTGCTCATGTTGGAACCCTAGAAAGATGATGAACAGGAGAATCCAACTGCTTGAATATCAATGAGGATTATCGCGGCCAAACCAAAACCCTAATTTTCCTACGATTTTGCCTCTTTTGTTTTTGGATTATTTTTTGTTAGGGTCCCTGTATTGTGCTTTAATTCTGGTTTAGACCCTTGGGTTTCTCTATATGGTTCTTTTTAAAAGTAAACTTCATTAAAACCGAATCAAACGGGACGGTCACAACAAACACATACATAATTACATCAATAGTTTTACATCTACTATTAAACCAATGGAACCTAATAGATTAAACTTCGCTAATAATATCAGTTATCACCTATCCATGCTTGTTTTTCTGAAAACTTCAAGCCGTCTCTAGCTCTCCAAATGCTCAAACGCCCAGTAATCACTATCTCTTGAAACACGTCTTTAGCTAACCTGTTTAGCCCAACATGATTATGAAGCTTCAATAGATCTCTAACCGTAAACGCAAAGAACGGGTCCCTTTACACCACATACTAACATGTTGCCAAACAATAGAAGCGACCATGCGTGAGGTGAAAACATGATCAACCAAGGGTCCGGAGGGAGAGTGCGATAATTAGAGATTAAAATTGGTGTTAACCTCTTCGTATACTAATCGGTTCCTATACAATAGCGACCGTGGGCATTTGTTATTTTTCGGTTAACCGATCTACTAGTAAAAAACCCGTTAATAACCGGTTCTTATACTAAATATTTATAACCGGTTACCAACCGGCGATTAAAATTAACCACTAACCGGTTAATAACCAGTTTCAGTTAATAATCAGTTCTGGTTAATTAACCGGTTTTTTTGCCACCTCTACTACAATAAAATCCGGGTTGATCTTGTTGTCGGGTTGGATCGTGCCTAGCATCCCGGGCTTTCTATGGACCATAAATGAGTTGCAAATTTGCGACATTTGGAGAACTCGTTAGAAGTTGAGTTATGTAAATAAAAGCCAGGGTCCGGATGGAGAGTGGGAAAATTGGATGAGGACATCTAGGCCCAACCATTTGATACTGAGCCCATATGTTAAGTCCAGTTCATGCATTTGATACTGGCCATATAGTCCAGTCACATTGACAATGTTAATTGACAATCTTTAGATTTAAACATGTTAAATGAGCATTGTAAAGCACAAATACACAATATGACAATGATGAACATGATTTGGAACCAAGGATGGAAGTGCCAACACATGAAGTTAATCTAATTAATGAAGAAAATCTAGACTTAAGCCAATCCCTTCGTCGACACATAAGAAACAACATACAAAGAAACTCGTCAACATAATTTATCTCGATCTAGGTAGCCTATAATGATGTAGTAACCTCGATTATATGATAATTTATCTCGATCTCGACTTGGGCCAACGGGCTAAAGTAATACCCTTGCTAACTGCAAAAGTTTATAAAATGTTTGATCCTTTAAGAGTCAAGCCCACATAAGTTTTACTAATCAACGATCATCATCACTTAACTATAGTTTATTGCTTGTCTTCCCAACCACCAGAATAAACTACTTCCTTATCTTTTTTATTCGCTTAACATCGAGTAAAAAATATCGCTAAATGATTTTATATTTCGATCTTAGATGATAGGACATTACTTAAGGTTAGATGTAATTCCGTTGATTAAACACGTTACATAAAACATAAGAAAACTAGAAATAAAGTTACTCTTAGATGTTTGAAGGTGATTATAGCTACAAAAATGTTTAGCTTGAAAGAGAAAACCCAAGAATTATAATGATAGTATGTTTAAAAAGTGTTTGTTTAGTTAGTTTTCTTTAAAAAAAAAAGATAACAAAACAAGAGAAAAAAAGAAAAAAAATGCTTCAAGTTGATTTTAGCTACAAAAAGAGTGGCAACTTTAGCGGGCGTGTACTCCATATCTCCATCGGCTTCGATGCATTCGAAAGAAAAAACCCCAAAAAATTATAGTCGCAATAATGCCCAAAACGTATTTGGTTCGTTGGGTTTCTTAAAAAAAAAACAAATAAAAAAACAAACCAAACCAATAGAACAAAGAAATCGAAAGAAACAAAACAATGAAAGGAAGGAAGCAAACAAACAAAATAAAAACTATAAAACTAAAACACTAATCCTAAAAAAACCATTATTTAGTATAAAAAAATTGAGAAAAAGGGATATTTTTTATAAACAATTATGAAAAACATCAAATACTCCATTTTAGTAGATTAAAAGATACAAAAACTAGAGGGCCATAAAACTAAGACACTAATCCTTAAAAACCATTATTTAATATATAATTTGAGAAAAATGGATATTTGTATAAACAATTATGAAAAGCATCAAATACTCCATTTTAGTAGATTAAAAGATGCAAAAACTAGAGACCAACTCTTTCACCAAACAAATATTTTAACGCAAAAAAACAAGCCCATGAATACTAGAATTTCGTCGCCTCCAACTACATGTGTTTTTATAATAATCAAAATGCAATTTCGATCAAAAAATATGATTTATTTATTAATATTACAAAATATACTAAAATATATATGCAATTTGACAGCCAAAAAAGTTGACAGTCCAAACATTATTTATAATCTATGCCATCTAAGTGACAAATACATCCTAACCCATCAATCATTACACAAATTTTGGTTAGTCAGTGTCAACCTTATTAACCTATATATAGCTTACAAAATCCATCACAATCAGTAGATTGAATTTCATAATCCATGACACCAAAATACTATCAAGTGTTTATCGGTCTAAACATGTTTCAACCACGGTTTTCTTCGATTAAGAAACTTGCCAAGAAAGTTACGCGTAGAGGAATACACCTAAACCGTGAGAAGTTTTATGTTAAAGAAGAAAGATTGTTAAGATACCATGTTGAAGATCGTGTGTCCAACACTGCTGCTACTGCTACTGCTACTGCAACCACCCCGAGAGGGTTTTTGGCGGTTTATGTAGGTGAAGAAAGACAACGATTTGTGGTTCCAACGAGTTCCTTATCTCACCCGTTGTTCAAGATTTTGTTAGCGAAGGCAGGTGAAGAGTTTGGGTACGAGCAAAAGAACGGGTTAGCGGTTCCGTGCAGCGTTGCGGCTTTTCAAGAGGTTGTCACGGTGATGAAATGTTGTAGAGGCATGTTTGATTTCCAACATTTGGTCCCAGAGTTTATTAGTTAGAGGAATTGTTTTTCGTTGTAGAGGCATGTTTGATTTTTATTTAAAAATTTTGTCAATAAAGCCCTATAATCAAGAACAATTATATAATTGCAAATGGTAATCTCTATTAGTTTCTTGAAATTTTAAATCAATAACTAGAAAACCCATATTTCAAAAATCCATATAAGTTAAAGACTTAAAAGTCCTAAACCAAATCCTTTTAACTCACAAACCAAACCGTCTTGCTACAAACATCCTCGTGATTGGACTTGGGTCTTGATGGTAGTGTAAGAAGAGGATCGTTCCGGTGAAAATTGGTGTGTGGTTCTTTGTCGTCATACGGAACAAGGATGTACAATTAACAACCCTTTAGAAGGTTGTGAGACCCGAATACATTCTAATGATCAAGACGGTATACTTCTAAGGATACATAAGTAATGTGGGTGATATGTGCAAAGTGAGAGTAAGAATAGGGGCTTCACAAAATGAGGAGCATTGGACAATCCTAATGGGCCGATGTATGTTGGGCCAATCTACTATGGGTTTCAATAATGGACTATAACAAAATAGGGCCTAGTGAATTAGTTTATAACTTATTATAGAACAAAAATGGGCCTCTAAATGTCTTTTTTAACTTCAGAATATGTGATTCGCCAGCTACTCAACTGGGTCTGCTTCAATTCAGCCCAAACCCCAATAGGTCCATTCATTGTTTTTTTTCTTTTCAATTCCTTATTTCATTTATACCAAAATTAAAATTGTTTTGTAAAGGATGTATGTTTCACAAAAGCTCGTATCCTTTTTTTTTGTACTGAAAAAGTTATGATAAATTTATAAGTACAATTAATTTAAAATTCAATTCCTTATTACTGCATGAAAGTTAAAGCGATTTATAAAATATATATTAATCGAAAATTCTTCTTTATTCTTCAAACTTCTATAACATTGTAATCACACAATTAAATCAATTTCGGAAGTATATTTAGTCTGAAAAAGGATATGTTTGATCTCCATTTTGGCAATTTTTAAGCTTTCATATAAATTGTCGAAAAAGTGAATAACAAGTTGTTTTGTTTTTTTTTCATAATGTAAGTAAAAATGTATGATTATAAAGCCCAATTGGATAGGTAGAATCTACATGGAAACATTCTTGGTCTCTTGTGTAAGAATAGGTACTGTGGATTGTCATGAATGCTATAAAAGTGAGTAGGTGACAAGCAGGACTGTGGATTGTCATGAATGCTTCTTGAAAGGGGATGGTGGGGATTGTTCTTTGTACTAACTATTGGGATTTTCTCGCTTTTCGCTGCGGGTTTTCAGATAGTATGGCACTGTTCGTTATGGTACTGGTATGGTATCGACACTCGATATAACTTATAATGCCAAAGAATACTTTATTGCGAATACAATTATGTGTTCGACGAATTTTATACCGCCACGTCGAGAAAACGGTAAAAACTAATAAACTATCGGTACCAATGTTGTTTGGTTGGTATATATTCGGTTTGTAACGATAAATTATAAATTTAATATATTTGTCCCATTCAAATAGAATTTTTATCCAATCGTAGAGAATTATTTAGTTAAACCAAAAGATATAAAAAAGCTATGCGCCAAAGGGAAATGATAAAAGAATTAAAATTCTAGATTAAAAGAAAAGATAAAATATAGTTCGGGTGTTCATTCAATATAAAATACTTCTCTTTGATTATATATTGTATAACGAAAGTATAAGTTTACCTATACATCTGTTTTTAATTTTTATTTAACATCTGTCTTAAATTTCATAAAGAGAGTAAAATTTACAAATACAATATATTAGACCATTGGTTTATAAAACCATATATGTAAAAATATCAAGGGTAAAGGTGTACAACAAAGAAAGCTTAGTGGCAAAAATTCAAAGTCACAAAGCTTAATAGCAAAACAAAAAAGTAAAAAAGATAAATGATGCTAACAACTTCATATATTAATATATATAATTATATTATATATATATAAGATTAGGATCATTTGTGAACAACTTTTTGAAATGAATTGAGTGAACTAATCTTGACCATTGATTATTTTTAGATTAAAAGGGTCAGATTGAAATTAGTTCTCTCTCTAAATTAAAATTCCTTAATTTTCTCTCTCTCACACATTTTTAATTACTTTCCATTATTTTAAACTCGTGTAGAATCAGTTGCTAATAACGTATATGAAACTCCTAACGGAACTAGGTACTGGACACCAACTGTCCCTCATAGATTCAAACCGTATATGAAACTCCTAACGGAACTAGGTCGTGGACTACAAAATACACAGATGTATCAGAAGTCTGTACAGATCTGTATAAACTAATAACTGTCTATCTTGTATAAACTGATAGTTAGTGAGACTGTACACATATGTATAAACTAACAGCGGTGTATCTTGTATAAATTGATAGTTAGCGAGACTGTACACATGTGTATAAACTAACATCTGTGTATCTTGTATAAACTGATATATCGAGACTGTACACATGTGTATACACTAACAACTGTGTATCTTGTATACACGAAACTAGCAAGATTTATGAATTTTGATTATATTGTTTAATAAATGCAATTTACAAAAGACGCAAATACCATTCTGTCAATTAATTTAAAGAGAAGTTACAACATTATAATTACAATCTTGCCATTGTTTAAAATTCTCTAGATGATATAATTCAATGACTCAGATTAGTTCACATAGTTCACTCTCAATCTAGTGTTCACTCTACCTTACCCTATATATATAATATATATATATATATATATATATATAATATATATATAAGTTTGGTGTACTTTTTTCCAATACTAGAGGCTACCTTTGGCTCGTCTAAACAAATGTGAATATGTCTACGTTGATGGGTAGATCCGGATACGTATGATGGTCAAGGTATGCGACCTGGTCATGATTGCATGATAATTCGGATAGGATACTACGTTCATATAAGTAAGATAGTCCGAGCAAGTGACTAGGTCCAAGCATGCATGATAGTTAGGATAGGTGATTAGGTTAGTATGTCATCACCGTCAATAATTTCATATTACCAACGGGACGTCCATGAGCCCCATTTGTAATGTGTTCAAACATAAGTGATGTATCCAAACAAGACAAGATTTATTTTTATTAGTGACTAATATATATATATATAAATAATATTATTTATTATAAGGAAATTAGAGATAAACTTGTATCCTTTTGAAAAAAAGCTTTTAAAATGACATATAATAAAACCAAGAAAAGCTTGTTTAGATATAGATGAAGGCATGAAGCATGAATGAAGGATAAGATCACGTATCCCTTTCAAAGAGACAAGAGTATCAAACGATTGATATGGCATGATGATAAATTAATATTTACAAGTTTATATGATTATAATATGTATGTACAAGTAAAAAACATATTTCATATAAAATTGATTAATGTTATAATAATTATTGGATTACTTTCAAAATAAGTGGTAACAAATGGTATATGGCTTGCAAATTGCAATGAATGCTTTCATTTGGTTTTGTTACGCCAACATCTCGTTCCTCATATATGACCTAAGTGAAAAAACATCTTTATAAATGACGTATATTTATCCTCCTTTTCATAATCCATTTAATCAAATGGTGTACGATTTGTCTTACTAGATTTTCCTTGTAATTTTTTAAAGATATTGTTAGATATTTTAGTGTAACGGGGCTAATTTGGTTACCATATGAAATGGAATTATAATATGCATCGAACAAGTTAGGAGGTGCAGGAGTGCACACTTGTTCGGGTGTTCGGGCACAATCCCGATGGGGGTTCCAAGGGGCAGAGCCCCTGGCTGGGGTCGAGCTGACGCTTGTAATGACATAATTTGGACATTATTTTCGAAATAAAAATCAAGGCAGTTTGAAAGCTTTTTATTCAAAAGTAAAAGACAACTACCAAAGCAGTTACTCATCCCTAACCCTAAATTTTTTATCAATTTTTAGTTACAGTTCCACTGGTTCATTTACGATTTCTAAAACACACATACTGTTGTTCAATTTTTCGAATTAAAGTTGTATCTAATTAAATTACTTGAGAGAACCACCAAAAAAAAATTGATCTGAGAGTAATCACACATCTTTCTGATTATCCATGGTATACAAAACTCCTAATAGATACAATATAATTAATCCACTAGTATCAAATTATTAGTTAGATCCCGAGAGTGTTCATTTTAGCATTATCAAAAAACTATATTGTTAATAGTTCATAAATGACTCGTAATGTGTTTGAGAGTAGGGTTTATGATATCGTAATAGTTGAGAGACATTTGCATTATATTTATCACATTCTATTAAAAAACTAACTTTATGGAGATACAATTTTATATTATTAAATGTAATGCATTTTTTGTTACCGGATTATTTTAAAGACCAAAAACAGAAACACCAAAACACGAGATCAAACAAACACGTTCAACTTATTTTTATTATTGTAAATCAAAGCAAATGAATTACAATAAGCACAACCATCTATTCGTATTAACAAAACATCTTAGATAACAATAAGCTTGTCTCGCTTGAATAGAAAACAACATAAACACTCTATATTATAACGAAATAAATAAAAAAACTCCTTATGAATAACTCAACTAAAAGACATTTATACCCTTAAGATATTAACTAGGTTAGTTCAATAATTACCCTCCTAATCTTGTGTTGGTCATATCAATCTTCACAACAAAGTTGGATCATTATCTTCCCGTTAAACCAAGTTTACTTCTTCCTTTTGCCTCCACTTTTAGACACTCCATTACATAATGCACAAAAGTGAAACACCCTACTTATTCTTATAAAGATTTGGCTTTTGATTAAGATGATACGATCAAAAGCAATTACAAAATACGGGTTAATTTGAAACCTTAAGTATATGAATCATTCATAAAAACTTTAACACTATTATGTTTCTTGGACAAGGAAAAACTAAAACGGAAGCTAGTAATTCGGGAGTGTTCGGTTCTTCGACACTCTTGATCAAACATCCGTGGCATCATATGATTCACCTGCATTACAAATTTTATTTAGAATTTTAGTTATGTAATTCATACCACATATACAAACATAACCAATTATTTAAGCATGGCCTAATTAAACAAAGCAAAAATTTCGTTTCAGACTCCACCGTAAGCTACGCTGGTCACCGTAGCTTACGGTCAAGGCTTTTTGTTTTACGGTCAAGGCTTTCTGTTTCAACACAGCAGCAACCTACCGTAAGCTATGGTAGGCTACCGTAGCATACGATGGCTTGCTGCAGATTTTCTCTTATTTGCCGTTTTCGACACGAAATTCTCCGTATCTTTTAAATCGTTTATCCGTTTAACCTCCCGTTTCTTCCTACATGATCGAAACATGATCCTCTACCTCATGAACTCAAAATCCAACATTCGGATTAATCATATTTTTAAACTTATAAGCCTTCAGCCTATTAGTTATTTACGAAATTATTGTCCCGTTTATATATTTTTTTAAAACAATTAATTTGACCACGCCTTTTATCTAAATAATCATTCTTATGATTGCACCTCATCCCTCAAGGTAACTTTCTTGTGTTTTAAGTCTCCATTACTAAGTTTACGATTAAATTCCGGTTTTACCCTTTTACTTACCAGATTTAAACCAAAGTAGTCGTTCATACCATTTTAAAATGTGTCACGACTTAGTTTTAAACCCGTTTGGTCGTTTTAGTGAAATCCATCGCTTTTATTCAATCAAACCTTTGTTCTTTTGTCATTTTGACCCGTTTGGTTGCTTTAGCGAAATCCATCACTTTTATTCAACCAAAACTTTGTTTCTTTATCATTTTGACCAGTTTGGTTGCTTTAGCGAAATCCATCGCTTTTATTCAACCAAGCCTTTGTTCTTTATCATTTTGACATGTTTGGTTATTTAACGAAATCCATTGTTTTATTTAACCAAACCATATTTATTTTCTCATTTTAACCCGTTTGGTTATTTAACGAAATCCATCGTTTTATTTAACCAAACCTTTACTATTTTCTCTTTTTGACCTGTTTGGTTATTTAACAAATCCATCATTTTATTTAACCAAACCTTCACTATTTTCTCATTTTGATATTACCTATTCGTTTCATTCATGTGAAATCCATCACTTATGAATGAGCCGAATTTGTTTAAGTTCGTTTCATTATTCAACATATATCGCTACAAGAATCATAATTAAAATCTTACGAAGAAATAAGTTACGTACCTTAAATCTTTCCTTACAAGCGCCCGTCCGTCCCTTCTTGGCCACTTGACGCTTCACCCAGTTTGCCAATAGAGTTAAATTCGTTTTATCGTTTAGAACTCATAATGAAGTTCTAGGACTCATGTCATTGTTAACACCTCGTTTACTTGATTCATACACACTTTTCAAGTATACCATATTCTTTCTAATCTCTATATTCTGTTTGTATATTAACATCTAAACTTTACATTATAGCATCACTCCTTAAATTTTCACTATTAACGTTTCTCATTAAGGCCCATATTAACATGTTTCTTCAACAATTTACATCATGGTATTCATAATTGTATAAATTCTTAAGGCTTTGTTATGTTAGAACATAAACCACTTCTTTATGCAAGCATAATAATATCTATCAAAAATTACCTAAATTTATCATCTAGTTTCAGTTAGGATTATTATCCTATACTTAGGTTATACCTTCCTTAGGTCATGGCATCAATCAATTTCTCAAGAACTTCAATTAACCAAATACCTCCCAAAATCAAACATCATAAAAATTGAAATTGTAACTTACCTTGTGTTAGTTAAGTATGACTGACCACTGTTCTTGATTCATGCACTAATATTGGTCCAGCTTCACCCTTCAATTGATCAATTTGATAAGAGTAGGGTTTGGGTGTTCATCCCTTTTGCTCTGCTCTCACACACGTACACACACATAAGTGTGTGCTGTGTTTTCAAAATTTTATTTTAATTAAACAACTTTCTTAGTTTGACACTTTTAGTCCCTCATGATTGGTTTAGCATAAATGGACCCTAATTTATGATTTTTATTATTTAACAACTCCCCCATTAACTAGGTTAAATATCCCTAGTTATATATATATTGATATTTTTAGGGTGTTACAAAAAGAAACAAATTCATGCTATTATTCTTCTCACCTAAGAAATTCTCTAAACTCAATCTTGATTAACCTTTATGTTGTTTGAATTAAAGACTCCTCTCTACTACCATTCAATCAACTTTTTGGCCTCACCCTGATACCAATTAAAGGCCAAATCCGTTAAAATGAAAAGACTAAAACACGAGATTGAACAAACTCAATCCACTCTTTGTATTATAAATCAAAACCCATGAATTATAATAAACCTAATCATTTTTTATACTAATCAAACGTCTTGAAAATCAAGAAATCTTGTCCCCTCGAATAGGAAACTAAATAAAAACTCAATATCTTAACTTAAAATACGACTCCATAAATGAAACCCAATAAATAAGCAACTCATATTTATACCCCTTAAACTATTAGACTTTGATGAGATTAGAACAATAATTTTCCTTCTTTTGTAACTAATTTTGAATTATATGTTGAAGTTGCAGTAATGAAAAGCACACTCTAGTTTTTTTGGGACTCTTTTTTTGAAATTTATTTTATTAATCATTAAAATGCCAAAACAACATACAAACGAATGATAGGAAAACAAGTAACAAGTTGCGTCACAAGCTCCTTTTAAATTGCAAAACTGATATCGCTAAAGACGAAACGACTCTCATAGGTCAAGAAATTACTATTCACAATCCGCAAAACCCTGTACAGAATTCCACAGCTTTCACGATTAACGAACCAAATGTATTAAAAGCAAAACCGATTATGATAAAAAAAAATACAATTTCATCCTTTTTATATCTTTGTACTTGTTAACATCGAAAGACACAAAGTGATCAGGGGCGGATGTAGCCTTTTAAAAGGGTAGTCTCCGCGACCCTTTGACGCTCCGACAATAGTTTAAATTTTGGAAAAAATTAATGTTTTTTCGATTTTGTTGCCCCTATAAAAAAGAAACGTTGCTCCTTAACATTTTTGCTATATCACCGGTGAAAGTGACTCCGGTCTGCAACCACCAAAAATGGATTTGACCCCTGGATATAAAAACACGAACATACTATCAACCATGAATTAAAAATTGCTTCTATAAACGGTTATTGTGAGTATCACGGCATATTGGTTTCGGTCACTTGGCCCCATGCCTTCTGTCATTTTGTGATTGGATGCATCACCATTCTCAAATTTCTCCAATATTCCTACAATATATATATTATTATCATTAATCACATACACCATCCGAGTAAACAACTTAAACCGCTAGTGTTTTAAATGAATAAGATTTAACAGTCTTACAAAGATAAATAATTGTGTTATTCAATAATTCTTGGTGGTCCAGTTGATCACTTTTCATTAGGGTTATTAGCATTAACCGTAACCAAAGTCATTTGTTAATGAGTTCGGTTAATTTGGTTATTGTCTGTTGGTTTTCAGTTCGGTTCGGTTATTAGCATTAACTGTTACCAAAGTCATCGGTTAATCGGTTTGGTTAATTCGGTTAAATTGTTGGTTTTTGATTCGGTTAATAACTAAATCAAACAAGGGCCAAAATTTTTGCTTATAAATACATGTAATAGAAGTATAAATATATGATATAGAAAGTAAATGAAATAGAGATATAAATAAATGAAATAGAGCTATAAATAAATGAAATGAACATTTTAATTCTCGAAATGAAAGTATAACATTGAAATACATTAAATGAGGTATAAAACTAGAAATATATGAAAATATAAATGGTTCGTTTTGTTAATTTTGATTAACCAATGGTACAAAACTGACTGCTAACCGATTTTCGATTAATTCAGTTTCGATTTGGTTTCGTCAATTTTCGGTTAGTGATTTGCTTATTGCACACCCCTACTTTTGATTCTTAAACAACCTTCATTTGAGGAGTTACGGAGATGAAATGTTGAACCGGATTTTTAAATAACGAGAAGAGCTACTTTAAAAAAATAATTAAAAAAAGGGGACAACCTTGAACTAAACTAATTTTAAATACTTTTATATCTACACTTTACAAAATGTTTTATATATAGAAAAGACGTGTAAATGTATATTTTCTTTGGAAACATGACTCAATATCTTGATTGGTTAAATGAAAATGAAAAGATTACTGCTGAGACCATTTTTTATATTTTACAAGTAATCTTGTAACCGGATGCATTTTAAAATTGAATAAATAATAAAAAATTTTCAATACCACCTCATTCTATTAACTTATCCTTTTATAATTAAGTAGTTTTATAGAAATGTTTTAATAAAGTTAGATTAAATAAAAAGTTTATTTTGTCTAAGTAGAATAAGAATCAGTATTAAATATTTATTTTTTAAATCAATAATTAAGATGAAAATATAGAAAAAAGAGAAGTATGACGGTATCTTGGTAAAATCATATTTATTGACATTTTCTCTCTACATACATATTCTACCTTCTTCTTTTTAAGCGTTAATAACTTTTTAATACGACATTATTTTTTTATAAAAATTTCACCATAAAATCGAGCGTCTTTCTTTTCTTTAATTTGAATACTATATTGCTATATAAAATATGACGACTAAAAAACCCACAAAAATATGTTGTATTTGTATGTTGAGTAAACTGTCAAAATGTTCCCTGAGATTTGATCACTTTTGTCACTTTAATTCAAAACTCAAACCTTTTGAATCTGGTTCCCAGTTGTTTCAATTTTGTTGCCATTTTTATCCAAAATCAAAATCTAGTCAGAATTTTCAGTTAACATTCACCTTTTTGTGTTTTCCTCTCTTTTAGTGAATGACAAAATGGACTTTTAACGTTTTATCATAACAAATTAAAAAAACCTGATCAATTTGCCCTTCATTAAAAGAGAGGAAAATGACAAAAAAAATTTGGATGTTAACTGAAAAATTTAACCAGATTTTGCTTTTGGATGAAAATGACAATAAAATTAAAACCACAGGGACCCAGATTCAAAAGATTTGAGTTTTGGACTTAAGTATCAAAAATGACCAAACATGGGGGACCATTTTGACAGTTTACTCTTCTATGTTATATAACATTCTTTGTGTTGTATTTTTGTACTATATTTTTGTGCTGAATTTTTTTGTCTTAATTTTTTTTCTTATTTTTTTGTGCTGGATTTTTTGTAATATATTTTTTGTGCTAGATTTTTGCGTACTATATTTTTTTGTACTTTAATTTTTTGTACTTTAATTTTTTTGTGCTATATTTTTTCTGGATTTTTTGTGCTATATTTTTTTATACTGGTTTTTTTGTACTTGATTTTTTGTTGTTTTATTTTTTAGAAAACAAAAGGATGTCAAATGTCATTTTCACACTTCTATTTATAAGGACCAAAATACCCTTTCTTATTACTTCTAAGGAGTGTCATATATTATCATCACATTCCTTTTTAGACTACTTAAGCAAAATCCACTTTTTAGTGGATCCTTCCCCCAGTTTTTATAACCACACCGATTATTGAACTATCTTATGAATCCATCCGTCGGATTATTTCAAAAGCAGGATACCGTCAAAGATAACTTAAAATTATAAAGATATATAAATAAACAACTAAAACACGAAATATGAAACTATCTTTTTCTTTAGTGTACATTTGCAATGTTAACAAAATGTGAAGTGTCAAAATAAACAAAATATCGAACTTGAAATAGTAATATGAGATTTTGGAAAGAAAAAAATATATAAAAATACAGATGGTTCAATCACCACTCTAATTCACCGATTCCACTAGTCTATACATTAAAGAGTCTACCCAAATAAAGTTGCTTCAGGATTACTTAACTAGACTCGTTGTGTAAGGTTGGGTGGTATAGGGTGGCGTCCCCTCCACCTAAGCAAAATCACTACCAATAGCACCATTGACGATTTCGCGAGCACAATAAAGGGGGGTTACATATGAGTGGGCAATTAACCTATTTTTTGGTTGTTAATTGGGGGATTGCTTATATAGAGCTGATGTGGCATACATGATGATGTTGATGTGGCGTAATAAAGCCCTTAAAAGGTCCATTTCATACCACCAAGCCTGAGTAGTTCACAACCAAATACATCAATATGTTTTTAATAATACTAATTTTTAGTTGGTCATTATGAATAGTCAAAATATAATCATAGAATTAATTAACGAGAAGTATAAATTCTCTTATTCAGTATCTAAATTAAAATAATCATTGTAGTCGGATGTTTATTTCTTATGAAATGTAACAATAATAAGTCACGAGTTTTCATTAATTCTAAAAGAATCTATAAATATGATAAGAGAGAGGGGGTAGCCACATAAGCACCATGGCACACCATGCGGTGATTCGTGATGTTCCTGTGACACTGATTTACGTTGGTGAAGTCACGTTTGTAAGAGAAATTCATATCTATGAATTTTTTTAATAAAATGAGCTAATGAAATGCATATCTCTACTTAATGAAATACACAACAAACAACAACCAACTAATCAATAACAATGTCTTTAAAGTCATCATTTCCTTAGTTTTGGTCATTATCATTTCATCTTTCTTTTCCATGCTGCATCACAATACAAGGATTGCCTTTTCACAACCGGGACAGGTGGGTATATCAACCCATCGTAGGAATCCACAACCAGCCTGTAACATTTGTCAAAAACGGGTTTTCCAAACCCGCTCCATTTGTAATCGAATATCAAGTTATAAATGTTCGTTGCGTATTTATGCCTAATTTGATTTTTAATGTTACCTAATTAATAAACAAACTAATCTATAAAAGTTATAATTGATAAAAAGTAAAAATAAAACAATTAAAAATAAAATGAAGCTGCCGGGACTCGAACCCGGGTCAGCCGGAAGAGATCTCAACGACTTAACACGCACACGCATAATCACTCCGCCACTTGTTGTTTTCTGTCAACTCTAGGAGACAAATGAGCTTTATAGTCAATCATAGATCAACCGGTTGCGCCAACTGAAAACCGTAATCGGCTATTCAACCGTCCAAAATGTTTGATTAAACGTGAATTCTGGTTTATAACCGATGCACCGACGATTCTAATCAATTCAGACATTGAATTAACTTAAATTCTAATGATGATCGGTTTTATAACCGAAGATATTCAATACCTGAATTACTTCAATCAAAGACCTCTTTCGCGACTCAGAAACACTCTTCAAACCCGCCATTTCACTTTCGTCATACACTCAGTTCATCAGAAACGTTTATTTTACTCGCCGGAAAAATTCTGCAGTTCGCCGGAAAACCGTATTCTTCATCAAAACGGTAAGTTTTTCAATACCGTCGTGGTCTAACAATTGTTAAGCTATTTCTAACTCAAACCTTTCAATTGAAATCAAATTCAGACGCTGTTATCGGATAATTCCAGTTCGCCGGAAAACTTCTGGAAATCCTTACTTCCATCTGTTAACGGTAAGGACATTCAAACACTCTGTTAACGTTTGTTTAGCACTTCAATTCCACGTTTAGCTAATCAAAACGGTTAATTGGCTTGCTCAGTTGAAGTTTATAAAAACAGAGACCGACGCCTTGCCGGAATTCTGAAATAAATCGTTCACCGGTATGTTTACTTCTAAATATCGTCTCTGCCATTTCATATTAGTCTGTACAATGTTTATCAATCGAATTGGACAAGATATAATGGTGTAATCAGCTGTCTGTAAAAACTGACGAAGAAGATGAACTATATTAACATTATAAGGATAATCAAAATTGGTATTTTAAACGGGTTAGACACACAGTCCAGCGGTGGACTGTGTGCATATACATATCACACGCCGCGAGTTCGATCCCTGATTCACGCACCCTCTATGTAATAAAAACGTTTTATTTTTCTAACTGAACCGGGTTAATTTACGTTAGTTGTTAAGTATAATAAAAATGTGTATATTAACCAAGTTAGACACACAGTCCAGCGGTGGACTGTGTGTAATGTTAAAGCACAGGTCCCGGGTTCGAGACCTGTTGGTGACACCGGTTCGAGGATTTAAAATGTTTTTGAAAATAAAAGAATTTTGAATAAACTAAATTAGTATATAAGTATAATTAAAAACAGAATTATTTCAGGTTAGACACGTAGCTCAGTCGGTAGAGCTGCGTGCACGCGTACGGGAGGTCTCGGGTTCGAGCCTCACCCAGCGCATGTATTTACACAATAAACCGGTCAAACAGTCAACAAGTCAAACGGTCAACGGTCAGCGAAAAAGTCAACATATTTTATATTTTTAATTATTTAATTTAATTTAAAAATCAATTAAAAATACTTAAAAATAATGTTTTTAAAGATAGGAAATAGACTTAAACTCGTAAAAATATATCTAAACATTCTATTAAAATCCTTAATAAAATCCACTCATTTACTATATTTTCGTTATTATTTAGGTTAGTTAATTCTCGTTGTTCCGCTCTTACAACTCGTGCGCATCTTACCATCTCCAACCAAACGCACCCAATGTGAGTGACTCTTTACAAATTCCCCGTTTTAATCACGTTTTTTGGGTGTATCATGTGTCTTGCCATTTATTATACTTAAATCATTGTGCATACATCATATCATGAACAAATGTGCATTCAGTTTGATTCAATTGATGGTTATTGTTAGATTTAATTCATTATTTTCAGTACATGCAATTTCATAGGCCGCCGCTCCCCATTACATTATGAGCGTTGAGCATGTTCCCCATTACATTATGAGCGTGAACCTGGCGTGCCAACATACGATCGGCTCCGTTTGATTGAGCCTTGATCGCACAGACATTTATCATTTTTAGTACATGCAATACGATCGGCTCCGTTTGATTGAGCTTTGATCGCACAGTTTCATTCATGTTATATATTTATGCAAGTTGTTATGTTATGGTATGCTGTTGGTATGTTATTGTATGTTATAGTTTGTGGTTAACATTGTTACTGATTGATTACTACATTTGCTCGCTTATGATTATGCACAATTTTTCCTTGATAAAATAACAAGAAAATCAATTATAAATGTTTATCTAACAAGGTTCACTCGCCAACTTATGTTGACCTAAAAACCCCTATTTTTACACATGATACAGGTGAACCAGCTGCAGCCAGAAACACATAGGATTGGCCTAGAAGAATAAAATGGTTTAGAGCTTGGAATTGTTTTGTTTGGTTATTTTCTTTGTATTGTATGGACATGTTTGGATTATTGGGAATGTAATTTTGACTTTAATAAATATGAAACATATTAGTAAATATCATGAGCTTTGGTGATAACCCAATTATGCCCCGACTCTTATTCCACTGCGGGTCGGGGTGTGACAGAGAATCGAATTCGCAACGGTAAGTTTAAAGAAGAGAAAAAGAAAGCCCCTGTTGAGGGACAATTTTCAAACCATTCCATCTCCTCCTCTAAGTTTGCTAACAAGAGGAAGCGCAACACCAGAAACTTCGCGGTCACTCAAACCAATTTCCCTATTCCTGCTGCACCCATTACCCAAGTCGCCCCTTCACCTGCACCATACAAAAGACCATACTCTGGCCCGTTACCAAAATGCAACCGTTGTCAATACCACCATTCTCCTGATCATCCTTGCCAATATTGCACCGGCTGTGGTCGCGCAGGTCATACTGTTCAAACCTGCCGCATGCCTCAGCGAACGAACCGCCACTAGCCTTCAACCCAAACCCACCAACAAATAATGGGTCAAGCCCAACAACCCCTACTATTACCACCTACCCAACATTTAGCCCAAACATACTACTAACCCAACTATCCTATTGTACAACCTATGCGGGCTTGCTACAATTGTGGAGACCCAAGCCATTTTAGAAATACTTGTCCAAGGTTGGTGAACATTATTCATGCTCAGGCCAAGCCAATCCGGTGAATCAAGCGAACCAAGCTCCTCCACCTGCAAGAGGAAGAGCTTTCAACATTAACGCTAATCAGGCTAGAGCTGACGGCAATGTGGTTAACGGTACGTTCCTTATAAATGGTAGATATGCATCCATGTTGTTTGATACTGGCGCGGATAAAAGTTTTGTATCCTTAGAGTTTGAACCTATCTTAAACCAAAATCGTGATAAACTCATGGAATTCATAACAGTAGAAGTTGCTGACGGGAAACCGGTCTCATTGAACTCTATTATACGTAATTGCACTCTTACTCTAAACGACCATAATTTTCTAGTTGACCTTATTCCTATGAAGTTGGGAAGTTTTGATATCATAATCGGTATGGACTGGCTTAGTCAACATGAGGCAGAAGTTGTATGTCGCGAAACGTTTATACGCATTCCTCTTTCAAACGGTCAGACTCTTCGAATCTTCGGAGAAACCTCGTCGAAAGGGCTCAGCTTAATGTCTTGTCTTCAAGCTCAAAAATATCTTCGCAAGAATTATGTCGCGTTTTTTGCTCATATCATCAAAAAGGGAACCATGGAGAAGAAACTTGAAGACATCCCAGTAGTAAAAGATTTCCAGCAAGTTTTTCCTGATGACATTTCAGGACTTCCTCCAGTTAGAGAAGTCGAATTCCGTATTGATCTTATACCTGGTGCTACACCAGTTGCAAATCTCCCTATAGGTTAGCCCCCTCTGAAATGCAAGAGCTAGCCAGTCAATTGCAAGAGTTGACTGACAAGGGATTCATACGCCCTAGCTCCTCGCCTTGGGGTGCACCTGTCCTTTTTGTAAAGAAGAAAGATGGATCGTTTCGCATGTGCATCGACTACAGAGAACTCAATAAGTTAACAATCAAGAATCGCTATCCATTACCTCGCATTGATGATCTTCTTGACCAACTTCAAGGTGCCAGCTGTTTTTCAAAAATCGACCTTCGATCTGGTTACCATCAACTTAGAGTGCATGAAGAAGACGTCCCAAAGACCGCTTTTCGAACTCGTTATGGTCATTATGAATTCATGGTTATGCCATTTGGTTTAACCAACGCTCCAGCTGTCTTCATGGATCTAATGAACAGAGTCTGCAAACCTTATCTCGATCGTTTTGTTATAGTCTTCATCGACGACATCCTCATTTATTCAAAGTCTAAGTCTGATCATGAGCGACATCTTCGACTCATCCTTACACTTCTAGAGAATGAAAAGCTTTACGCCAAATTCTCCAAATGCGAATTCTGGTTAAAAGAGGTGCAATTCCTCGGACATGTAGTCAATGATAAGGGAATACATGTCGACCCCTCAAAGATCAAAGCGGTACAAGAATGGCAAGCGCCACGTACACCAACTGAAGTAAGACCTTTTCTTGGTTTGGCTGGTTATTATCGTTATTTCATTTCAAACTTCTCACGCATTGCTGTACCACTCACGGCTTTAACTCATAAGGGAAAACCTTTCATATGGGGACCCAAGCAAGAAGAAGCCTTCCAAACCCTTAAGCAAAAACTCTGTGATGCACCAATCCTCATTCTGCCTGAAGGTTGTGATGACTTCGTGGTTTATTGCGACGCGTCAGGGCAAGGACTAGGTTGTGTCCTAATGCAAAGAGGAAAGGTTATAGCTTATGCTTCGAGACAACTCAAGACTCATGAGAAGAATTACACCACCCATGACCTAGAACTCGGGGCCGTTGTGTTCGCTCTTAAGATATGGAGACATTATCTCTATGGTACTAAGTGTGAAATATACACTGACCACAAGAGTCTTCAACATATCTTCAATCAAAAGGAGTTAAACATGAGGCAACGAAGATGGGTCGAACTTCTAAATGATTATGACTGTGAAATTCGGTACCACCCTGGCAAAGCAAATGTGGTGGCTGATGCACTCAGTCGAAAGGGATATGCGAACTCCATTCGTCTTCTATGTTCGCAAACATTAAAGATCAAATTCGAGAAGCCCAACATGTTTCAGTAACGGAAGATGATGTACGAAAGGAGCTGTCCTGTGGAGCTGAACTTAAAATTGAAACTAAATCTGACGGTATTCTGTACTATCTAGATCGCATATGGATTCCTGACCACAACAATCTTCGTGAAATTCTTACGAATGAGGCTCACAAAACACGATACTCTATACACCCAGGAGCCGATAAGATGTATCAAGACCTTCGATACACCTATTGGTGGCCTGGAATGAAAAAGGATATTGCTGTTTTTGTTTCTAAGTGCCTTACATGTTCCAAGGTGAAAACTGAACACCAAAGACCCTCAGGACTTCTGGTCCAACCTGAAATACCTGTATGGAAGTGGGAAAACATAACCATGGATTTCATTACCGGGTTACCTCGCACTTCTGGTGGGTATGACACTATATGGGTAATTATTGATCGACTTACAAAATCAGCTCACTTTATTCCTATCCGCGAAGATTTCAAGAAGGAAAAGCTAGCTCGTATTTATATCAGCGAAATCGTAAGCCGACATGGTGTACCGTTAAGCATTATTTCTGATCGTGATGGTCGTTTCACTTCACGAACATGGCAAGCAGTGCAAGCCGCTTTGGGTACGCGATTAGATCTCAGTACCGCTTATCTTCCTCAAACTGATGGACAATCTGAACGCACCATTCAAACTCTTGAAGATATGCTTCGAGCATGTGTTATAGACTTCAAGGGAAATTGGGACGCTCATCTACCATTAGTTGAATTTTCGTACAATAATAGCTATCATTCAAGCATCGGTATGGCACCTTTTGAAGCCTTATATGGTCGTAAGTGCCGATCTCCAGTATGTTGGCACGAAATTGGGGAAGCTCAAATCACTGGTCTAGAATTGATCCAAGAAACCACAGACAAGATCCATCAAATCCGAAAGAATCTTCTAGCGGCTCAAAGTCATCAAAAGAGTTATGCAGATAAACGACGAAAACCTTTAGAGTTTATCATTGGTGATCATGTACTTCTAAAAGTCTCACCGTGGAAGGGAGTGGTTCGTTTTGGTCAAAAAGGCAAGCTAGCACCACGCTACGTAGGACCTTTCAAGATACTCGAAAGAGTAGGACCTGTAGCATACAAGCTTGATCTACCAGAAGAACTCAACAGGATTCATCCCACATTCCACGTGTCGAACTTGAAGAAGTGCCTCGCTGATGAAAACCTCCACATTCCTCTGGAAGATATTCAGATTGACGAATCTATGCATTTTATTGAAAGACCTGTAGAGATCATGGACTTCGGAGAAAAACGTCTTCGACGAAGTCGCATACCAATTGTTAGGGTACGCTGGGAGTCGAAACGGGGGCCTGAGTTTACTTGGGAACGTGAAGACTCAATGCGCGAAAAATACCCACATCTTTTTCCTACTACTGCTACTTAAATTTCGGGACGAAATTCCTAAAAGTAGGGGATACTGTAACATTTGTCAAAAACGGGTTTTCCAAACCCGCTCCATTTGTAATCGAATATCAAGTTATAAATGTTCGTTGCGTATTTATGCCTAATTTGATTTTTAATGTTACCTAATTAATAAACAAACTAATCTATAAAAGTTATAATTGATAAAAAGTAAAAATAAAACAACTAAAAATAAAATGAGGCTGCCGGGACTCGAACCCGGGTCAGCCGGAAGAGATCTCAACGACTTAACACACACACGCATAACCACTCCGCCACTTGTTGTTTTCTGTCAACTCTAGGAGACAAATGAGCTTTATAGTCAATCATAGATCAACCGGTTGCGCCAACTGAAAATCGTAATCGGCTATTCAACCGTCCAAAATGTTTGATTAAACGCGAATTCTGGTATATAACCGATGCACCGACGATTCTAATCAATTCAGACATTGAATTAACTTAAATTCTAATGATGATCGGTTTTATAACCGAAGATATTCAATACCTGAATTACTTCAATCAAAGACCTCTTTCGCGACTCAGAAACACTCTTCAAACCCGCCATTTCACTTTCGTCATACACTCAGTTCATCAGAAACGTTTATTTTACTCGCCGAAAAAATTCTGCAGTTCGCCGGAAAACCGTATTCTTCATCAAAACGGTAAGTTTTTCAATACCGTCGTGGTCTAACAATTGTTAAGCTATTTCTAACTCAAACCTTTCAATTGAAATCAAATTCAGACGATGTTATCTGATAATTTCAGTTCGCCGGAAAACTTCTGGAAATCCTTACTTCCATCTGTAAAATGGTAAGGACATTCAAACACTCTGTTAACGTTTGTTTAGCACTTCAATTCCACGATTAGCTAATCAAAACGGTTAATTGGCTTGCTCAGTTGAAGTTTATAAAAACAGAGACCGGCGCCTTGCCGGAATTCTGAAATAAATCGTTCACCGGTATGTTTACTTCTAAATATCGTCTCTGCCATTTCATATTAGTCTGTACAATGTTTATCAATCGAATTGGACAAGATATAATGGTGTAATCAGCTGTCTGTAAAAACTGACGAAGAAGATGAACTATATTAACATTATAAGGATAATCAAAATTGGTATTTTAAACGGGTTAGACACACAGTCCAGCGGTGGACCGTGTGCATATACATATCACACGCCGCGAGTTCGATCCCTGATTCACGCACCCTCTATGTAATAAAAACGTTTTATTTTTCTAACTGAACCGGGTTAATTTACGTTAGTTGTTAAGTATAATAAAAATGTGTATATTAACCAAGTTAGACACACAGTCCAGCGGTGGACTGTGTGTAATGTTACAGCACAGGTCCCGGGTTCGAGACCTGTTGGTGACACCGGTTCGAGGATTTAAAATGTTTTTGAAAATAAAAGAATTTTGAATAAACTAAATTAGTATATAAGTATAATTAAAAACAGAATTATTTCAGGTTAGACACGTAGCTCAGTCGGTAGAGCTGCGTGCACGCGTACGGGAGGTCTCGGGTTCGAGCCTCACCCAGCGCATGTATTTACACAATAAACCGGTCAAACAGTCAACAAGTCAAACGGTCAACGGTCAGCGAAAAAGTCAACATATTTTTATATTTTTAATTATTTAATTTAATTTAAAAATCAATTAAAAATACTTAAAAATAATGTTTTTAAAGATAGGAAATAGACTTAAACTCGTAAAAATATATCTAAACATTCTATTAAAATCCTTAATAAAATCCACTCATTTACTATATTTTCGTTATTATTTAGGTTAGTTAATTCTCGTTGTTCCGCTCTTACAACTCGTGCGCATCTTACCATCTCCAACCAAACGCACCCAATGTGAGTGAATCTTTACAAATTCCCCGTTTTAATCACGTTTTTGGGGTGTATCATGTGTCTTGCCATTTATTATACTTAAATCATTGTGCATACATCATACCATAACAAATGTGCATTCAGTTTGATTCAATTGATTGTGTGGTTATTGTTAGATTTAATTCATTATTTTCAGTACATGCAATTTCATAGGCCGCCGCTCCCCATTACAGTATGAGCGTTGAGCATGTTCCCCATTACATTATGAGCGTGAACCTGGCGTGCCAACATACGATCGGCTCCGTTTGATTGAGCCTTGATCGCACAGACATTTATCATTTTCAGTACATGCAATACGATCGGCTCCGTTTGATTGAGCCTTGATCGCACAGTTTCATTCATGTTATATATTTATGCAAGTTGTTATGTTATGGTATGCTGTTGGTATGTTATTGTATGTTATAGTTTGTGGTTAACATTGTTACTGATTGATTACTACATTTGCTCGCTTATGATTATGCACAATTTTTCCTTGATAAAATAACAAGAAAATCAATTATAAATGTTTATCTAACAAGGTTCACCCGCCAACTTATGTTGACCCAAAAACCCCTATTTTTACACATGATACAGGTGAACCAGCTGCAGCCAGAAACACATAGGATTGGCCTAGAAGAATAAAATGGTTTAGAGCTTGGAATTGTTTTGTTTGGTTATTTTCTTTGTATTATATGGACATGTTTGGATTATTGGGAATGTAATTTTGACTTTAATAAATATGAAACATATTAGTAAATATCATGAGCTTTGGTGATAACCCAATTATGCCCCGACTCTTATTCCGCTGCGGGTCGGGGTGTGACACAGCCTTCTGTAACAATGTTTGTGTAATATGCTTCATTTTCACTAAATATGTAATTAACAATTAGCATGTCTTTACAGGGAGCATGTTAAATTAAACAGTTTAAACACGTATCTAGAGTGACCATGTTTAATCAACATGATTTTTTAAACATTACCACAATTGCACATCATTTAACAATTTTTGAACATAACAAACACTTACACAACATAAGAACTGTCGGTTTGGATTAGCATCAGTTTGTGAAACACGATGGCAAGTTGCTGCACCACATGAGCAAATAATGTTCGATTCCTCAATCCTTTGTGACGGCTTTTTGGATGAAGTAGTTGTTGTTTTTTGCGACATTGTTTTTGAAGATTGGAAGATTATGTCACACCCCAACCGATGGCGGAAACATCGGAGTGAGACGAAATAGATTGTTCGAGACATCATAACACTATTTGCGACAAATTAAATTTAGAACTCATTTCATTACATTGATCAAATTGTCAAATTCAACATAAACTTGAATACAACATAAATTCAATTACGACAAGTTTAACAAAATTATAACATAAAACCTAGCATTCTCGATGCGTTTCTATGTCGTCCCTACTAGATTTCGTCATATTCAACATTAAGAGACTTACTGATTTGATGGAAAACACGGTTTTTCGGCGAAAGTCCGGCGAGTTTAAATAGCTTTTCCGACGAACTGAAAGTAGTGCAAAAGTGAAATTTGAAGGTCTGCAGATGAGTTTGAGTCGCGAGAGGGGACTATGATTGGAGTAAATCAGGAAATGCAGATTTTCGGTTATTAAAACCGATCAACTCATGAATTCAAGTCCATTCAAGACTAAATTGATTAAAATTGTCGGTGTATCGGTTATTGACAGCAAACCGCGAACACTCAAACGTTTTTGGACGTTTGGAAACCGATTTCGGTTACAGTTGGCGTAAACCGGTTGATTAATGGTTGAACATAAGATTTAATTGATTCCTAGATCTAACAGAAAACATCAAGTGGCGGAGTGGTTATAAGTGTGCGTGTTAAGTCTTATACTTACCCGGCTGACCCGGGTTCGAATCCGTTTTTGACAAATGTTACGCAAACGACAGGTAGCATATCGCACCTTGCGATCATTGGGGCAATCGCAATTTAGAAAAGTGTTTTCCATTTCCTCAAACCAATGGAGGAGAGCGGTGACACCTTCAGTCCCTTCGTATTTTGGAGGGTCGCAGGATTTGAAATGCTTGAAGGTGCATTTAGTGGTATTGGGGGAGGGTTGATAACATTTTGATCTTCTTGATTGATTGGGTTAACGGGATTGGCGGTAAGGGCTTGTTGAACTTGAACTACAATGTTGGGTATTACGGCAGCCATTTGTTGAGCGATTTGGGCAGCCATGCGCTCGCGGGCTTTTCCTGATCTCATCTTCCTACGAGCGAGACTAGAAGACATCAACAAGGAATACGTATCAAGAGTATGAGTTGGACGTTTTAGGGGTCATGTGTCGTATTTAGGAATGAACATTCATAAAATAAATATAGAATAATAAATCTACTACATCCATAGGATGTCTTGGGCTTTGCTCGTAATTGGGCCTTGCATGCCGCCATACTTCACCTTCGTAATCATGTCTATAGCCCTAAATTTTAATACAATTATCATACAAAGTTTAATAATAATTATTTTTTCATACACAATTTACTTGACTCCTGAACATTAATAGAGTTATCATACGACCCTTAAAGTTTAATAAAGTTAAAATATATTTTTTCTTTTGAACAAGTTTTTTTTTTCTTTTATCCTTTTTTATAAATTTTATTCTCTTGTTTATTTTGCTTTTTATTTATTTAACTTAATATAATTAAAACTAACTTTTAACTCTAGACATGTTATTTAATTGTGTTGCTTGCTTGTTTTTAACGGCATTTAGATTAAAAAATACATGGTCTAAATTAACCCTTCAACATATCAGGTAACAAATTTACTTATTTTTTTATTTACCTTATTATATCTACTAACTTTTAATTGTAGACGTGTACTTAACCATGTTGATTACTTATTTTATCATCATTTAGATTAAATCTTGCATGGTCTATAATAACCTATTGATATATCATGTAACAAATACATCTTTACCAGCACCCTTCTACAATTCCATCGCGAGGCGCAGGCTCCAATACTAGTTTTTCCAACATATATCAGCTAATTTAATAGGATTAAAGTTTTTAAATGAAAGATAAGCATATTATATAAAAAAGTATTCGTATTTATTATAAAGATTTTATTTTAAAAGACATTTGAAATTTAATATATAATAGAGCAAAAATAAATAATAGACAGAAACTGTTGGGAACGAATCAAATTGGTTGGCAAAAGTCATAGCATAAATGGTATGCATTACTCCATTAGACAATACTGGTTATGTAAGTCACAAGGGAAACTGGTTTGTTCACCCACCAACACCTCTTTTAAACTAGTAACCATGCAAAGTGATCTTTTTACTACGTGTTAACTAAGATATATGTTTCGTATAATTTCATTATAGAGTAAATTATATGAATGGTATTTATGATAAATGGTACCAACTCTTTTGTCGAATCCCAAATCAACAAGTGTGACGTGTCCACTAACAAGGATCCACCGACGTGTCACCCATAGCAGGAGAAACCTGTACAAGTGAGTACTTGACCTATCTCACTCTGCCTGCCTTAATAACTTCCAGGCCTCTTCGCAAACAACTCTGCTTTATTTTTTTTATGGTCCCATACTTTTCTTATTTTACTTCACTAGTTGTATCCATCTATTGGCATTGAGCCTGTGTTCTATTAGCCTTCTGGGTATGCCCTGCATATCACTATGTTGGTACGCGAAAACATCTATGTTATCCAATAACAGTTCCTTCAACGCGTTTTACATTTGTCACTTAACTGTGACCCAACTCTAATTGCTTGTTTAGGGAAGCGTTGACTGAGTACCCACTACTCTACATCTCCTTCCTTTGATTTTCATGTGTCTTCCTTCTTTGAGACTAATGCCACCATCTCATTGAGGATTTGACCCATGCTAGCCTCTAAGCGTTTGGAAAGCCATAGCTCCATGGGGAGTGGATGCTTGGTATTTCAACATTCCAATCCCTAACCTTCCTAAGATTCATTATACTTGGGGATGGCACACACTTTTGTTAAAACCAACCAAAGATATCGAATCTTCCTCTAGCTTGTCTCTCACATATCTATCCAATCTAACCCGCTGCCCCTATCCATATGTATATTGGCTACCTTGTGTCCTGCTATATCAGCTGAAATATTCAAAGGGACCTCTTATACCTCATGGCCTTCTAAGTATGGCTTTAGGATGGGGGCTCTCGTGCAATTTTGTGATCATAATATTCTGGCTTTGACTGTCCTAGGAAGGGAGTCTTATTCCCTTCTTTGGATAATGTCTACATATCATTTTTCTTTATCCTCATGTTGTACTTCTTTCCCCCCTTTTGTCTCTCCCCTCTTAAATTTCTTTTATCAACTAGGACAATTTCCCCGTTTTCACAGCCAATTCAATTTCTCTTTTAAGATACAAGCAATTGTTCGTTTTATGGCCACCCTTTCTGGAACTCATAATATTCACTAGGAAAAGACTTTGTTCTCGGTTTTATGGGGGGGGGGGTTGAGAAAAAGTTTCTCACCCTCTCTGTTGCAAGGATCTCACTGGGATTTTGGGGGAGAGGGATAAAATTATCGTAGTAGGGGCTCGGCTCCTCCCATTGGGCTTGTAAGGGTTGTAAGCTGGTTTGAGTCTATCATATTGAAACTTGGTTTTAGGGTATGTAGTACCTTTGTCCCGTACCCTTGATAGTTCTTTGTGTCTTCTGTAGTTGGTATCCAATTCTTTCTTTTTGCTGCTTGTGTCCTTTCACTTGACAAAAGCTCTCACCCGGTCCATTAGTATATCAAAAGTTTCTGGGAACTCTTCACCTAGCTTTTTACACAACTGAGTATGCTTCAAACCATTAATGAAACTGCTTATCTTTATTACCTCGGGTGTCACACCCTGACCCGCAGCGGAAATGGTAGTCGGGGCATGATTGGTTTTTATCAAAGCTCATGACATTTACTATAAAGTTTCATATTTATTATTTCCAATTTAAAAGGATAAATTACAACAACCATGTATACATACAAGCACGCTATGTTTTAAACACAACATTCATGACTTCTTTATTTTTCTTTTAAGGCAATTTCCTATATGTTCATTGATTCAACTTGTCCACCTGTATCATGTGTAAAAATAAGGTTTTGGGTCAACAAAAGTTGGCGAGTGAATCTTATTTAAACATTGGAAAGAACTATATTGGTTTTTTAAATAAAAATGTGCATGAACCAAATATGAGTAACCGCATATGTAAATCTAACCACAAACCACATATTATCAACCAATGCACACACAAACATGACAAATGATGAACAATGAGATCAAGGCTCAATCAAACGGAGCCGATCTAATGAGGCACCTGATGCTCAACTCGTCTCCAACGAGGAACTGATGAGCCTAATGAATGAATTACACGCAACTGACAAAAATGTAAACACACAATACAACAAACAACATTCACATTGCACGTTAGATCATATAATGATAATAGCACAAGTGTTTGAATAAACGAAATATATGATACGACACATGATACACCCCAAAACATGAATAAAAAGGGGAATTTGTAAGGATTCACTCACAGTGGGTGCGTTTTCTTGATTGATGAGAAGTGCGCACGAGTTGTGGATTTAACCGACGAAGAAGACTAACCTAAATAATAACGCAATAGATTGATAAATATATAAAAATTAATATTTTGATTAATACTATTTGTTAGATTTTTAGGTTATTTTTTGTGATATTTATAGGAGTTTTTAAACCTAAGAAATTGTGTTAGAAGTGTTTTAAATTGATTTTTGATTAAAAATATATATACAAAAATAGTTTAAATAAAATAAATACAAAAAAACCTTGTCAGACATGACAGCAGGTCTGACCGGTTCGTTGACCTGTTTGACCGCATGTGGTGAGACTCGAACTTGTGACCTCCCGTACGAGTGCCTGCAGCTCTTCCAACTGAGCTACGTGTCTAACCCGAAAGGATTCTGATTTTGATTACTCTTATACACTTATTAGATTATTGCGAAATTATTTAATTTAAAAAGATTTTTTAATGAACGAACCGGTGAGAAGTATCCTACTCGAACCCGTGACCTCGGTGGTGTTTTGCACCCGGCCCAACCAACTGGGCTGGGTGTCTAACCCGAAATATAAGTGATTTTTATTAAATTTATACACTTCCAGAATCTTAATATATGTAAGTATTTAAAAAGGGTTGGTATAATATATGAAATCGGAACCGAGTGCTTGATTCGAACCCGGGTAACCTCGATTGCAATGCACACAGTCCACCACTGGACTATGTGTCTAACCCGGTTTAATCTATGCTTTTAATTATTCTTATGAATTATTATAACTTCATCTTCTTCATGATTAATACCCAAAAACATAACCCGATTGATTAACTCAATTTTTTCTGTATTTGATGATAAATTACTTCAATTAACAAAACACATAAAACGAAAGAATTTAAGGGAAGTTGGAAATGAAGATGGATTGATCTTTCTCCGGCGATACTTCCGGTGACAACTTCAAAGTCCCGACGAAGAGTGGTTTTTAGCGTAGAGAACTTCTGAGTGTTTTAGGGATATGTTTTGAGAGTGAGCGAGTTTATCAGGGATACAAGAATCCCTATTTATAGATGAATGCTAGCTTGAGTTTTGGTTTCGGTTTTCAAAAGATTTTGGTCAAAAATTTTAAATGTCACCATGATTACATAACCGAATTAGCCATGATTGAGTATTAACACATGTTTGGAAAACAGTCTCTTCAATTTAATTCGCAATTGAAACTGAAATTGATGTTGAATTGGGAGTTACAGCCGTTTTACAGGCGGGTGTTGAACTCAAATTCAAATATTGTTTTGGTTGAAATAGTGTTCGGTTTGAGATTATTGTCACACCCCGACCCGCAGCGGAAAAAGGTGATCGGGGCATGATTGGGTTTTCATCAAAGCTCATGACATTTATTATAATGTTTCATATTTATTATTACAATTTAAAGGAGATCATACAATCAAATCATACAAGTACAACATGCTCTATACATCTTTCTAGACTTCATTATTTTTCTTCTAAGGCAATTTCCTATGTGTTCCTTGCTTCATCCTGTCCACCTGTATCATGTGTAAAAATGGTTCTTTGGTCAACAAAAAAGTTGGCGAGTGAATCCTATGAAAACATTTAAACGTGTGTATTGTGTTGATTATAAAATAAAGTGCATAACCACATATGAGTAAATGTAGATGTAAATTATTCACAAAACACATAATATTAAATATTGCACACACATACAACAATTGATTGTTTTGAGGCACGCGTTGTTCAACTCGTCTCCCACGAGGAACTGATGGGCCTAATGAATGAGTTTTGAGGCACGCGTTGTTCAACGAACTGATGGGCCTAATGAATGAGTTTTGAGGCACGCGTTGTTCAACTCGTCTCCCACGAGGAACTGATGGGCCTAATAAATAATTTGCATACAACTTGACAATATGTAATACATCACAACAAACAATATTTACATTCTAAGTTTAGATCATATAATGGTATAGCACGAGTTTGAATAAGCGAATTAATTTAAGCGACACATGATAACCCCAAAACATGAATAAAAAGGGGAATTTGTAAGAATTCACTCACCGTGGTTGCGTTTCTTGGATTGATGATGAATGCGCACGAATTTGGATTTAACCACGAGAGAAACTAACCTAAATAATAACATAATGGTTCGGTAAATAAGTGGATTTTATTAACAATTTTAATAGGATTTTTAGATTTATTTTTGTGAGTTTAAGGTCATTTTCTAACTTTAAAAATATTATTTTTAAGTATTTTTAATTGATTTTTAAATAAAATAAATAAATAAAAGAAAATAAAATTTTTTGACTTTTTGACCAGTTGACCGTTTGACCGGTCGGACCGTGTTTATTATATGCGCTGAGTGAGGTTCGAACTCGTGACCTCCCGTACGCGTGCACGTAGCTCTACCAACTGAGCGACGTGTCTAACCCGAAATATTTCTGTTTTTAATTATACTTATATACTATTTAGATTATTCAGAATCATTTATTTTAAAAAGAATTTAATCATGTCGAACCGGTTGCAGAAGCAGGATTCGAACTCGTGACCTGTGGTTTAACTTTGCACACAGTCCACCGCTGGACTGTGTGTCTAACCTGGTTAAAATACTTGTTTTTATTAACCTTATATACTAACTGGAAAGTGTTCTGAGGCCTTTAAAAAAAATTGGGATTTATCGCAGGAAACCGGTTAAGTGCACGAATCGAACTCGGGACGTGTGGTTTAAAATTGCACACAGTCCACCACTGGACTGTGTGTCTAACCCGTTTAAAAATCCATTTTAAATTAAACTTATATATTAACAGTGCTTCATCTTCTTCAGTTTATGAAACCAGTGAATCAACTCGACTGTTAATCAATAATTCTTGTTGAATTAGTTGATTGAGTATTACTGATTATCGAAATTAATTTAAACAGAAAGGTTTTAAGGATGTTGTACCGAACAGGTGTGATTTCCGACGAATTTCCGGTGACTGAAACTTTTCCGGCAACGTGTAACTTGCGACAGAGGATCTACAGGAAGTTTGAGGTGAGTGTGGTGCTTTCTGTCTGAGCTCTGGAAGTCTTATTTTAGAGTATGGCAGAAGAGATGAAATGGGTTCGGTTTTCCGGCGACTTGCAGAGAATTCCGGCGAGTTGCAGATGGACTTTCCGACGAACAGAAGGTTGAGCAGATAAAATAGAGGTAATTTGTGAAGGAAGTGAGCGGGTTCCTATGAGTGAAGGGTCGATATTTGTAGTGCCCAAAATCACACATGATTTCGATTTAAAAATCTCGGTCAAGAGATTTAATCATCCTTCAGTTACGATTCTGATTTGTTCGAATGATTGATAACCGATTTTTGGGTTAAAGGCATGATTTAATCGTCGGTTTCGTGATCAATTGAAGGGTAAAAGGAAATCTTGGTGATTCCGGTTGACTGGGTGCTGTCACTTTGGACGGTTATTCAGGAATTCAATTTCAGAAGTTATTTTGATATAAGGTTTATTTGGTTGGGGTTGTATTAGATGTGGGCGAGTGGTGTAGTGGTGTAGAGTGTGTTTGTTTGAGCGGGAGACCCGGGTTCGAAACCCGGCGTCTCTATTTTATTTTTATCTCATTATTTAGTATTAATTATTAATTATAGTTTTTAAATTCTAATATGTTTGTTAATTATGTATTGTTTAAAATTAGTTTGAGCTCTAAACGTGCAACGAAAATTTTAACTGGATGTTCGGTTAATAAACGAAGCGGGTTTTTGTAACATCCGTCAAAAACGGATTTACCAAACCCGCTCCGTTTATCAACCGAACAGTCAGTCAAAATTTTCGTTGCGAATTAAATGCCCAAAATATTTTTAAACGATCCGTAATCAATTATTATACAAGAATATATAATTAGTTTTTGAAAAACTGTTGAAAATCGCAAAATAAAAATAAAATGTTTTAGCCGGGTTTCGAACCCGGGTCAGTCCCGAATCAGTTCAAAGATTTAACACATAACACTGAACCACTGCGCCACTTGTTTTGTTTGTTCAATATTGAAATCATTTAATTGTTATAATGACTTTACGAATTCAAAACCGGCGCCCAAACAGTTCAGTCGTCGGAATCCCGGTAAACTCGCGAGTCTTAACTACAATTTACGTTATAACGTAAACCATTAACCAGATATCGGTTATAACCGATGTTTAAAGTCCGCGACCAAAATCATAACCGCCGGAAAATTTAAATAAACGAACACAGTCGGAAATCAGACCAGATTCTTCAACATTTTGCCTTATAAATTGACCCACAACCGATGACAAACCTTTTCGCTCAAAACCACACTCTTCCTCGGCGTAATTCCACTCGCCGGAACTTTTCTGTTCGTCGCCGGAAAACCGACTTCCCCATTACCGAGCCTTGCTGAGCCTCTGAAGCTTATACCGGAGATACCTATACTCTTTCCAAGCTTTCCGGAGACTCGCTGCTGCAAGACACCTGACGCCGGAGTTGAATTCTGTCGCCGGAGTTCTGCCGGAAAACAGAGGATCCAGTCGGTATACCTCTTTCGCTTATTTTCTTTATCTTTTCACCTTTTCTTACCTTAATGGACCGTAAAACGCTAATAAACTGATAAAAATCTTGAACCAGTCGATTTTCGATTTCTGGTTCAAACTTGACGAGGAAGACGATGTTTTTATGTATCATATAAGTATAATATAAATCAGGATTTTACTCGGGTTAGACACACAGTCCAGCGGTGGACTGTGTGCACACATAACACAAACGTCTCAAGTTCGATTCCGGTTTCACACGCTGCCTTAATAAAAATCAAATTTTTGTTTAACTGAACCGGAGTCGATACAGATATATGTTAAGTATATTGATAACCGGAATAATAACCAAGTTAGACACACAGTCCAGCGGTGGACTGTGTGTTTGATTATATCACAGGTCACGAGTTCGAGTCCGGTCTTCAGCACCGACTCGGACAATTATCTCTTCTTTTTAAATAAGGCAGAAAAGGAAAATAACTAATTAGTATTTAAGTATAATAAAAATCGAGTTATATAACATGTTGAACACACAGTCCAGCGGTGGACTGTGTGTTAGATTAAACCACAGGTCCCGGGTTCGAGACATGTGGAGTGCATGTCCGAGTCGTTTAAACTGTTTTTAAAATAAAAAGGATTTCTGTTTAATTCTAATTAATGTATATATGTAATTAAAATCGGATATATAACGGGTTAGACACGTAGCTCAGTTGGTAGAGCTGCGTGCACGCGTACGGGAGGTCTCGGGTTCGAGCCTCACCCAGCGCACAACAATATGCCTCGAACCGGTCAACGCCAGTCAAAGCCAATGGTCAAAGTCAACTGTAGCAAAAAAAAATAATAATAATAAAATATTTTTTTTATTTAATTATTTTAATTAAAAATCAATTATAAATACTTAAAAATAACATTTTTAAGGTTAGAAAATAGCCTCAAACTCACAAAAATACACCCAACAATCCTACTAAAATAGTTTAATAAAATCCGTTTACTTACCAAACCATAATGCGATTTATCTAGGTTAAATCTCACTCGTGGTTAAAACCACTTCGCGTGCATTCAACGTCATCAACCGAACGCACCCACTGTGAGTGAATCTTACAATTCCCCTTTTAAATTACACGTTTTGGGGTGTGTCATGTGTTATGAAAATAATTAATTTATTTATTTAAACTTGTGCCATACCACATCATGACTTAAACTTAGATTGTTTTATTGTTGTGATTTACTTATATTCCGTTTGTCAAATTATATGAAACTCATACATTAAGCCCATCAGTTCCTCGTGGGAGACGAGTAGAACATCGCGTGCTTCAATTCAAATTCATTATGGTTCAAGTGTGTTTCATTGAGTTTATATTGTTTGTAGTTGTGTCATTCATATCATCATGTTTATGCAATTCATTCATCAGGCCCCTCAGTTCCTCGTGAGAGACGAGTTGAGCATCGCGTGCCTTTAATTGTTCCATTATTATTCATGAGTGTTTCATTTAACATCTTATGATTGTTGATCAAGTTACATCTAATTTTACTCATGTTATATCTTATTTATTATTAACTACTAATAACAATTTAATAAGTTTTTAAACTTTCAACAGAAATACGTAACGAACTTCATTCCTATTTAAATTACAAAACGGAGCGGGTTTTAGAACCCGTTTTATGACAAATGTTACAGTGTCCCCTACTTTTAGGAATTTCGTCCCGAAATTTAAGTAGTAGATGTAATTGGAAAGAGATGAGGGTATTTTTCACGCATTGAGTCTTCGCGTTCCCAAGTAAACTCAGGTCCTCGTTTTGACTCCCAACGTATTCTGACTAAAACCTGAATATCTTTTAATCAGGAAAGGAAGGTGTGATGTTTGGATTTGATGTTTACATAACCAGAGGAGTGTGATGTTTTAAATTTTGATTGAGGCGGTAACGTTCCTAGTAAGGATTGAATACCTAGCTACAGGAATCGCTTTTTGATGCCTGAGGTGAGAAACGTTGATACACGGAGTTTATTGACTGAGTATGATTTTATGCATAAGAGTTTTGAGAAAATTGATGTGTTGAAAAGATAAAATTATATCACCAGACGAAAAACTTTAACCATGACGAATTATTGGTTGGCTTAACCACCTATGTGTGTGTTCTTGAGGTTAATTCTTAGGTTATTTTGGTTTAAAAAAACAAACTTGGCCGTAAGTAAAATTTATAAAAGCTTAAATTCTAATAAACAACTCTTTGATAATTGTATTTCTTAGAGCATCTCCAACACATGGTGAGATGGACAAGTCCGAATTCATACCTCACTTCAAACTCTCACCCCCATTGGAGGGATTTGGATTTCCTTCACAGGTTCGTGGCCCATCCGGACCAAGAGGTCACCCCCATTGGAGGGATTTGGATTTCCTTCACAAGTTCGTGGCCGATTCGAACCAAGAGGTGGGGACCACACATACAAAAACAATTTTATTTTAATATTTTTTTATACAAAAGTTGAGTCTAAGGTGGAGGTTTATGATTGGAGAAAAACCAAAAGTTTTTAAAATACAAAGTCAATGATGAGGCAAGGTAGAAGTCAATGATGTGGCGTGTTAAGATGGACTCATGAAGGGTTTGAAATCAAACCCACTCAGCGATGCACTTAGCATTAATGATTTAGATTTATGTTTTGTAAGTGTGATGAAAGTAAAGTTGTTTTTGGAATGAAACCATAAAGTATATTTGTACTTGATTATGAAAATTGAGGTTCATATTCACAATTTGACAAGAATTGAAGGCATAAACCATCAATATTATAATTTTAAAACTTACAATCATGATTAAAAAAGAAAAATGACTCGTGTAAATTGACCTTAATCAAAATTTGACCAACATATTCCATGAATACGCTAGCTAGTTCACAATAACCATTTAACCATCAATCTAATGAAATTTGCCAACCATTTATACACCTAAACATTGTACCTTTTAAATCCAAATGTTGTTTTAAAATTAAGTACTAATTTACGAATCCTATCCCGAATGTTAACCATGTTTTTTTTTAATCTTTCACGATCTGCCAATATTTTATTTTTCTTTTTAAATTTTGAGTTTTTTTGTTACTTGTCAAGTAAAATTTGAATTTAAAGTTAGGGATAATGAAAATAAAGTGAATATTAATTATGTTGTTGCATTTTGAGTTTCAAGCACAAAAGTTAAACAAAAGTTGAAACCCAAGGTTCTTAATTGTTTCCTAAATTACAATAAAGATGAAGATTTGGGGTTTGATTTAACATTGATTGTCATTTTCAGGTAAAGATTTATAAAATTTGCTCCCACCACTAATAATTTTAAATTATTTTTCCTTGTCAAATTTGAATTTGGGACCTTTTCTGTAAAAGACATTTGGCTCTACCAAACTTGATATATTTCCAAAATCGAAGGCATATTTACTAAACCGATTTGAACTACACCTATTTGGTAAATAATTTGTTAAAGCACACCTTTATGAAAAATAAATTTAGAAAACCATCATAAAAGAGATAACAACTCGACCATAAAAGTTTTAACATCTACTCTCAAAGCCAGTAACAACTAAAGTAGACGTACATTTTGAAAGAAAAAAAAAAGAGAGAGAGAGAGAGAAACACAATTTTTCTTTTTCTTTCTTCCAAAGTGAAATCAAGTTTGAAAACGATGACAAGATGGTTGATCGTTACGGCATCATCATTTTTTAGGAGTAAAGTCGCCAACATAAAACCCAAAATTTTAGTTTGACACTCCAAGCAAAAACTATATGTTACATCAATGAGTACATGATAACTACTCATATTCAAAATAATCATAATGAGCTAAATGCCTAATTACAATAATTGGCCCCCGAAAAACGTCAAATATAGCGTCCTGTATTCCAAGACGCAACACACATGTCACGTCTTACGTATACCACAAGGTGTCAATGGCGGACCAAATATTTATTTTCTGGGGATACAATCGAAAGGTTTTAGCATACATTTAAGGAGTGTGATCGAGATTTTTGCCTAATTAATATACTAATAAAAAACTTGAAGGTGAGTGCCAGCCAACCCATGGACCAATGTCCGCCCTTGCAAGGTATACTATTAACATGATCGATGACGACTACTCATTATATGTACTCTTTGAAATAAAAAAATAATAATATTAAATGGTAATACAATAAGTATATAAGTTTGATAAAAAATGAGACATCCATATTTATAACATAAATATTCCATATAAAATTGTATATAGAAGATTATGGAAACAAAATTTTTGTTTTACATACCATACTAAGTAGTTTAAACTTTTACAAATATCCAAAACTAAATAACATTTTTGCATAAATGTTTTATACATATTTTGAAACAAAAACAAGCTGAAGCTAAATAATATTAGGAGTGTTCGGTCCTTCTTCATAGCTTGATCATAGCCCACGAATACCTTGATCTTTATTTCCTACTAATTTACAATTAGTTAGTATTTTATTAAATAAAAATGGTTACATAATATAATTAAATTAACAAACTTTAAAATTTTAATTTTATAAATTCTGAAGTAGCGTCGGCTACGGCTATAAGCCGCGTCGGCGACGCTTCTTCTAAAATTCCGTCGGAACTAGACTGCCGTAAGCAGTCATTTAGGGCGTCGAATAACTGTGTAGCGTCGGCGACGCTGCCTACTGCAGCACTATTGTTGCTGAGTTATTTTCCTTGTTCGTTTGACCCGTTTCATGTCCCGTACAATAAAACACAATTCGGATCTTATATAAAAACATCAGTACATTATTACTTCTTGTTTTCAGTTCTATAATACATTTGTTACGAGTGTTTATAATTCTCCGTTTCTCAAGTCGTTAAACTATTTATTTTGACCCGTTTGCACATTTGGTTAAACAAACTTGATATGTATCAATATTTTACAAAATCATCAGTTTATGTAAATATATTTCATTCTTTGCGGCGATTACGTCATAATTTAAGTGTTTGTTATTCGGTTAAACTAAATTTCCGATTTACCCCTTTTGACCCATTTAGTCATCTTAGCGGAATCCATCACTTCTATTCGAACAAACTTCAATTATTTCGATGTTTGATCCGTTTATTCATCTTAGTGAAGTCCATCGCTTTTGTTCGACCAAACTTTCAATTATTACTATGTTTGACCCGTTTGGTCGTCTTAGCGAAGTCCATCGCTTTTGTTCGACCAAACTTTCAATTATCACTATGTTTGACCCGTTTGGTCGTCTTAGCGAAGTGCATCGCTTCTATTCGACCAAACTCTCAATTTTCACTATGTTTGACCCGTTTGGTCGTCTTAGCGAAGTCCATCGCTTTTATTCGACCAAACTCTCAATTTTCACTATGTTTGACCCGTTTGGTCGTCTTGGCGAAGTCCATCGCTTCTATTTGACAAAACTTTCAATTATCACTTTATTTAGCAACATATATCTCTACAAGAATAATATTTCAAATCTTATTATGATAATACGCGTACCTCAAAGCTTTCCTTTTAATCGTGTGTCTACACCAGCTTGACTCCTTGACCCTTCGCTTACGTTGCCTATATTGTACAAGCCAAGTGTTATTTAAACTTCTCGGCATAACTAAGGCATATAAATTTTGCCGTGCACTACACCTCGTATTATTATCATCATTTTTATATATATATTGATCCATATTGGGAATTCATTTAGGCGTTTCATCAAGCACCTTATACGCATATATTTTAGTTATTTATATAGTTGCTTTGAACCTTGGCTAATCAAAACCCTAATTTAACTAGTTCAATTTACTCAGCACAATTCATATTAACATGTAAACTTCAACAAATTTATGTCATTAATTTGATCATCAACACGAGCACTTGGGGCATTTCATACTAGGATCAAGACTACTTCTTCATACAAAATCTTAATGATTTCAACATAAACTTTTTATGAGATCATCAACAAATTTTGTTAGGATTACAATCCTATACCTAAGTTACACCTTCGTTAGATCATAACATAAATCAATTATTCAAGAACTTCAATTAACCAAACTTCACCCAAAATCAATCATCACCAAAATTGAAATTGTAACTTACCTTATGTTAGTTAAGTATGTTTGATCAATATTCTTGACTCATACACCAATATTAGCTCCAATTCACCCTTCAATTGAATCAATTTGATGAATGAAGGGTTTGGAAGTTTTATCCCTAATTCTACTCACACACACACATACACACACAAGTATGTGCTGTGTTTTTGAGAAATTTTCTTTTTAATAAAACAATTTTCCTATTTGCCAGTTTCATTCCCTCATGTTTAGCTTTGGTATAAATAAGACTCTAATTTATGATTTTTATTATTTTAACAACTTACCATTTACTAGGTTAAATATCCCTAGGTGTGTATATATATATATATATAAGTGTTACAAAAAAAATGTCTATATTATATAAAAAAAACCACATAGGCAGAAACATAAAAATAAATGTCTACGTGACAGTCACCGTCACGTATAGATAAAATACAACTCAATCAACATGCACTACGAATTACAAAACGATTATGAAAATCTAGTATAGGGCAGAGCGAGATGGATTGACGATGGAGTGTATGAAGAACCGTTAGATATTTGTAAACTAACCTTTAATAATTAGCAGCACTTGGTATCTAAATATGATGAACAGGTATGTTAAAGACCTTTACTCGTCATTTTATTATTACATACCACACAAGAGAACTCGATATAAAAGGCTGGTCTGGTGGGTGAGAAACCCTGTTTGGTATATAAACTCTACATTGATTGCTTGAACAACTGATGTGAGACAAGTCCCATACCTTGCAATTGTTTCAGTCCATAACAATCAATCATCTTTAAGAGCCAACGTCCTTGTTGGTTACGGCCATGTTTGTCACGGCTGGCTATTTCCATGCCGCCACCCCATGGGCCACCATTCCAAGCCTCGTTGGTCACGGTTGGTTCTTTCTATGCCACCACTCCGAGTTCTAGCTCGGATACTAATGTTGCATACCAAACAGAAGAACTAACTTCATATCAGTTGCCTATACAACTAATATAGGGTAATGGTTTCCGTCCATAACATGTATATACGAAACTATTTTTTATTAGCTATCAACTACGAGATGAATAGGGTATGTTAAATGTAACATCCGTCAAAAACCGGATTAACCAAACCCGCTTCGTTTATTAACCGAACAACCAGTTAAAAAAATTTTCGTTGCATATTTAATGCTCAAATTAATTTTAAACGATACATAATTAATAAGTATATTAGAATATAAAATTTATAATTGAAAATCTATTAAAAATAATGAAATAAAAATAAAATGCTGAAGCCGGGTTTCGAACCCGGGTCAGCCAGATATAAGCTTAGCGATTTAACTCACACTCGCCCAACCACTCCGCCACTTGTGTTTCTTGTTGATTATTTGAAACAATTAATACATAAAATAAAATTTGGAAATCAAACCCAACTACTCAGCGCGCCCCAAATCAATCTCGCCGGAACACCCGACAAATTCGTCAAACTTTGCCGTTTTCTTTTGGATTTAACGGTTACATTTACAGCAACATCGGTTATAACCGAAAAATCCAATCAATTTCATTCATGGACAATAATCCCTGTTCGAAACCGAAATGTAATTCAATCCGAGTTATACCTTATTCACCAGTTGTGCTCACGAGTTATCTCACTTACACTCTCCATTTTCGCTCAGAAAAAACCTCGCCGCAGTCGCCGGAATTCTCTGCAAATTAACCGGAAGTTATTGCCGGAAAACCGAGTTCATTCCAGCTCGTCTGCTTACCCAAAAATAAGATCTTAGAGTTCATACAGACATCACCCACACTCACCTTAAACCCCTGAAGAATCTCTGTCGCAAGAAATTTCACTCGCCGGAATTCTCTACAAGTCGCCGGAAAACCGAGATTTTCATCTAAACGGTAATTACCTCGACTTTTCTGTTTCATTCCATTATTAGACAAATTCTAACATCACTCCATCACCCAGAATCAACCCCATACGACATTGCCGGATTTTCTGTTTTCGCCGGAAAACTTCTGGAATTTCCAGAAACTCGCTGTTAACCGGTATGATCATTTAAACCTACTGATAATCGTTACTCAGTAGTTCAATTTCACATCTAATCCATTCAAACTGTTAATTGATCCTAACAGAAGAAGTTCACAAAACAGAGCCGACGATCTTTGCCGGATTTCTGAAAAAGACGATCAGTTCGGTACAATCATTCCCCAAACCCTTTTCTGTTCAATACATTGCAATTGTTTATAAAGTCCGTTAAATTAATTTAACAACTAACAGCATGGTTAAGCATTGTCTGTGTTTTGAACGAAGAAGACGAAGTCGCTTAGGTTATAAGATTAATTAAAATCAATATTATGAACGGGTTAGACACACAGTCCAGCGGTGGACTGTGTGCAAATAAACACGCATACGTCCCGAGTTCGATCCTTGACACACGCACACTCGCTTTAATAAAAATGTTCTTTTTAAAACAAACCGGATCCACACGCAGAATCATGTTAAGTATAATAAAAACCGGAATATTTACCAAGTTAGACACACAGTCCAGCGGTGGACTGTGTGCCAAACTAAACCACAGGTCCCGGGTTCGAGACCTGTGGAGAGCACCGAGTCGATACCATTAAATCCTTTTTAAAATAAATGATTTTCGGATTAACTTAATTAGTGTATAAATATAATTAAAAACAGAAATATTTCGGGTTAGACACGTAGCTCAGTTGGTAGAGCTGCGTACACGCGTACGGGAGGTCACGGGTTCGAGTCTCACCCAGCGCACACATACAAACGACCGAACCGGTCTACGGTCAACAGTAATGGTCAACGGTCAACGGTCAAGTCAAAAAGTCAACATTTTTTATTATTTTTATTTATTTATTTTATTTAAAAATCAATTAAAAATACTTAAAAATAACATTTTTAAAGTTAGGAAATAGCCTTAAACTCACAAAATATATCCGATAATCCTACTAAAATTGATTAATAAAATCCGCTTATTTACCGAACCGTTATGTTATTATCTAGGTTAGTTTCTCTCGTGGTTAAATCCAATTTCGTGCGCGTTCATCATCAATCCAAGAAACGCAACCACTGTGAGTGAATCTTACAACTCCCCCTTTTATTACACGTTTTGGGGTGTATCATGTGTCGCTTAAACTAATTCGTTTATTCAAACTCGAGCCATACCATATTATGATTTAAACGTAGAATGTAAATATTGTTTGTAGTTATGTATTACATATTGTCAAGTTGTATGCAAATTATTTGTTAGGCCCATCAGTTCCTCGTGGGAGACGAGTTGAACAAGGCGTGCCTTAAAACTCATTCATTAGGCCCATCAGTTCGTAGAGACAACGTGTGCCTCAAAACTCATTCATTAGGCCCATCAGTTCCTCGTGGGAGACGAGTTGAACAACGCGTGCCTCAAAACAATCTATTATTGTATGTGTGTGCATTATTAAATATTAAGTGTTTTGTGAATAAGTTTACATCTAAATTTACTCATATGTGGTTATGCACTTTATTTTATAATCAACTCAATAAACTTGTTCAAATGTTTTTCATAGGATTCACTCGCCAACTTTTTGTTGATCCAAAAACTATTTTTACACATGATACAGGTGAACAGGATGAAGCAAGGAAAACATAGGAAATTGCCTTAGAAGAAAAATAATGAAGTTTAGTAGGATGATAGAACATGTTGTATTTGTTTGACCGTTACTGTTGACCATTACTGTTGACCGTTGACCGGTTCGGTCGTTTGTATGTGTGCGCTGGGTGAGACTCGAACCCGTGACCTCCCGTATGCGTGCACGCAGCTCTACCAACTGAGCTACGTGTCTAACCCGAAATATTTCTGTTTTTAATTATATTTATACACTATTTAAGTTAATCCGAAATTCATTTATTTTAAAAAGGGTTTAATTGTATCGACTCGGTGATCCCCACAGGTCTCGAACCCGGGACCTGTGGTTTAGTTTGGCACACAGTCCACCGCTGGACTGTGTGTCTAACTTGGTAAATATTCCGGTTTTTATTATACTTAACATGATTCTGCGTGTGGATCCGGTTTGTTTTAAAAAGAACATTTTTATTAAAGCGAGTGTGCGTGTGTCAAGGATCGAACTCGGGACGTATGCGTGTTTATTTGCACACAGTCCACCGCTGGACTGTGTGTCTAACCCGTTCATAATATTGATTTTAATTAATCCTATAACCTAAGCGACTTCGTCTTCTTCGCGCAAAACACAGACAACGGTTAACCATGCTGTTACTTGATAAATTAATTTAACGAACTTTATAAGCGATTGTAATGTCTTGAACAGAAAGGGTTTAGGGAATGATTGTATCGAACAGGTGACTTTTTCAGAACTCCGGCAAGGATTCGTCGGCTCTGTTTTGTGAACTTCGGCTGTTAGGATCAATTAACAGTTTGGATGGATTAGATGTGAAATTGAACTACTGAGCAACGATTATCAGTAGGTTTAAATGATCATACCGGCTAACAGCGAGATTCTGGAAATTCCAGAAGTTTTCCAGCAAAAACAGAAAAATCCGGGCAACGTCGTCAGGGGTTGATTCTGGGTGATGGAGTGATGTTAGTAATAGTCTAACAATGGGTTAAAACAGAAAAAGTCGAGGTATTTACCGTGTAGATGAAAGTCTCGGTTTTCCGGCGACTTGCAGAGATTTTCCGGCGAGTGAAATTGATTGAAGAATCGGTGCGATTTTGAGCGAAAAGTTTACCAGAGGCTAGGGTGTGCATTTATAGGGAAGAATCAAGTTGAATTGGGTCTGATTACCGTCTTGATTCGTTGGTCAGCCGTTCTCCGGCGGTTACGACGGATGTCGCGGAACTGGACGTCGGTTATAACCGATGGCGTCGTTAATTCTTACGTTAAGTCAAAAGTAACCGACGATAATTGGCGAAATCGTCGGATTTTCCGGCGTCTGCGGATTTGGGCGCGCTGTTGACTGGGTTTGATTTTCCAGTTTTATTATATGTATTAATTGTTTCAATATGTTAACAAACAACACAAGTGGCGGAGTGGTTGGATGGATGTGAGTTAAGGCTTTGTGATACTCTCGGCTGACCCGGGTTCGAAACCCGGCTTCAGCATTTAATTTTTATTTCACTATTTTTAATACAATTTCAAATATAAATTTTATATTCTAATATACGTATTAATTATGTATTATTTAAAATTAATTTGGGCATTAAATACGCAACGAAATTTTTAACTGGTTGTTCGGTTAATAAACGAAGCGGGTTTGGTTAATCCGGTTTTTTACGGATGTTACAGTATCCCCTACTTTTAGAAATTTCGTCCCGAAATTTAAGTAGTGGCATGTTTGACTCAAAAGGATGGTGTTTTAATTTGACAGTTACATACTTAGAAGAGAGTAAGAGTTTAAATTTTGTTTGAGGCGGTAACGTTCCTTGTAAGGTTGAGTACCCTGCTACAGGAATCGCTTTTTGATGCCTATGATAATGAATATTGATAGACAGAGTTGATTGACTAAATATGATTTCATGCGCAAGAGTTTTGATATGTTTGGAAAGATAAGGTTATATCCTAAAACAAAATTTCTACTACTAAAACCTACATGGAACTTCTCATAACCGCCTGACAATGCCTCTGATCCTTTGGCAAGAATACTTATATATAGGAAGTACCAGCGGCGTATCCACCATATTCTTGTCAAATTTTCATTGGTTTTATCAGTAAGTTATGATTGGTTCTATGATGTGACTCTAGAACATAAATAAACACAACAACCAATGCCTGAGTCCTAATTCTGATAGTATACATGTTTGAATGATGGCAGTTCCTCTCTCGTTTGTTATGATGGAGAGGTTAGTCTATGTAGAAGTGAGACACAGCCCAACTTCTTTAAATAATGAGATTGAAATACGTTGAGATGTATGATGATATGAATGCTAAAATCAGTGAGTATAAAACAAACTTCAACCATGACATTACTAAATCCTACATGGAACTTCTCATAACCGCCTGACAACGCCTCTGATCCTTTGACAAGACTTATATATAGGAAGTACCAGCGGCGTATCCACCATATTCTCGTCAAATTTTCATTGGTTTTATCAGTAAGTTATGATTAGTCCTATGTGACTCTAAAACATAAACAAACACAACAACCAAAGCTTGAGTCTTAATTCTGATAGTATACATGTTTGAATGATGACAGTACCTCTCTCGTTTGTTATGATGGAGAGGTTAGTCTATGTAGAAGTGAGACACAGCCCAACTTCTTTGCATGATGAGATTGAAATACGTTGAGATGTATGATGATGTGAATGTTAAATCAACGAGGATAAAACAAAACTGAAATAGTAATTCGCATTAAGATCCTTGGATAAATTTCCAATTTATATTTGAGACACGTGAAAATTGAGATAACATAAAGAAAAACATAAAAACTAAGCGGTTGGAGTTGAATCTTTTTTTTTTTTGGTGAAGGAGACTAGTTGGGTGGTTCATTCGGGACGTCATTATCTTCAACAGGATTGGCGTTGATGTTGTAAACTCTTCCTCTTGTTGGTGGCCTAGTGGTTGGGTTTTCTTGATTTGCTTGGTTAACTGGGTTTGCTTGAGCTTGGGCGTTTATGATGTTAACCAATCGAGGACACGTGTTTCTATAATGGGTAGGGTCGCCACAATTAAAACAAGCTCGAACATAAGGTAACATGGGGTATTGGGGTTGTTGATATGTTTGGATCATGTTTTGAGTAGGGGGTGAGGTTTGGTTTGAGGGGTGCGGCAAACCTTGCTCAAATGACCATAACGTCCACAATTCGCACATAGTCGACAAGGTAGGGTAGATGGATGGTGATAAAAACAGGTGTTACATTGAGGGTGAGGTCCAAGGTAAGGTTTCTTATTTGGGTAAGTTGAGTTGGGTGCTACTTGAGTGATTGGGATAGCTTGGAGGGGTACGGCTTGTGAGGGTGGTTGATTGCGTTGGGTGACAGCGAAAAGTTGCCCATCTCGTTTTCTCTTAGAAACGGGTTGAGAAGGGGATTCGGTTTGGGTGGAGTTTGTGGTTTCAGTTGATGCTTTATCCTTCTTCTTCTCCTCCTTGAAGTCCTTGTTTCGTATGCGGTTCTCGGTGAGCTCTGTAGCTAACTCCATTGCTGCTTCCAAGGTTGCAGGTGTGGTACTTATTACAGAGTCTTGAATTTTTGACGGAAGACCTCGAATGTAGTGCTCGATCAAACGGTAAAGAGGAGTGAACAAGTTGGGAACCATTTGATTTAACTCGAGGAATCTCTTGTTGTATGTGGTGTGGTCGCCTTCCTTTTGTTTCAACGAATAGAACTCATCCTCTAATTTCTTGATTTCGCTCCTTGGGCAAAACCGTCTTGTCATGATTTCCTTCAACTCATCCCAAGTCAAAGTAATAGCATCTTCAACGCCTCGTTTGGCCTTCTCTGTATTCCACCAAGTAAGTGCTATTCCAAGTAAACGACCGGTAGCATATCGCACTTTGCGATCATCGGGGCAATCGCAATTTAGAAATGTGTTTTCCATTTCTTCAAACCAATGGAGGAGAGCGGTGACACCTTCCGTTCCTTCGTATTTTGGAGGATCGCAGGATTTGAAATGCTTGTAGGTGCATTTAGTGGTTTTTGGGGGAGGATTGACAATGTTTTGATTTTCTTGATTGGCGGGGTTAGCGGTAAGGGCTTGTTGGACTTGAACTACAATGTTGGGTATTACAGCAGCCATTTGTTGAGCGATTTGGGCAGCCATACGCTCGCGAGCTTTTCCTGCTCTCATCTTCCTACGAGCGGAATTAAAAGACATCTACAAGGAATACATATCAAGAGTATGAGTTGGATGTTTTTGGGATCATGTGTCGTATTTAGGAATGAACATTCATAAAATAAATATAGAATAATAAATCTACTACATCCATAGGATGTCTTGGGCTTTGCTCGTAATTGGGCCTTGCATGCCGCCATACTTCACCTTCGTAATCATGTGGGCCCCCATGATTACCGGGTTTTTCATATGGTTCGCATGTGTTAGCCTGGTTACGTACACTAAAACCCGGAGAAAATCGAGAAATAAGTATGCAACGTATGATATTCGGAATGTATCCAGGTGTGGACACGGTGACACCTCAAAGTGGGGTTAGTTCGAACGACGTTTGGTGTGGCATGCTTTGGCCTAATAGGTCCTTCGTACTCTCATCGTTAGTCCCCAGGTAGGCAAACTGGTCCGTTATATTGGATTTATACGAATGCCAACCTAGACAGGACGTTCCGACTACCGGTACTTGTACCCTTACAGTTACTACATGCCCGTCGCAGAACTCACTTCGATGAGATTTGAAAAATGAAAAATGCGACAAAATCTTGAATAACGGAAGTATGAAGATGATTTGAATATGTGAGCATTGAAATATGTATGATGAATGTGTATGTAATTATGTATGTTTGACTGTAAGTATAATTCACTATGTATCACAAAATGTAGTATTGGAAGTGTTTGCATGCACTTGTGTATGTAATAAATATGAAAGAAATAAACATCATGAGTTTGCATATAACCACATAAACAATTAAAATCTAATCAACTATAGTATAGGCTCTAAGGGTTTAATAACCTATCCTATATTCCTATAGTCAAAAGCTCTGATACCAATCTGTCACACCCCGACCCGCAGCGGAAAAGGTGATCGGGGCATGATTGGGTTTTCATCAAAGCTCATGACATTTATTATAACGTTTCATATTTATTATCACGATTTTAAAGAAGATCATACAATCATATCATACAAGTTCAACATGTCCTATACATCCTTCTAGGCTTCATTATTTTTCTTCTAAGGCACTTTCCTATATTTTCCATGCTTCATCATGTTCACCTGTATCATGTGTAAAAATGGTTTTTGGATCAACAAAAGTTGGCGAGTGAATCCTATGAAAAACATTTGAACAAGTTTATTGAATTGATTATAAAATAAAGTGCATAACCACATATGAGTAAATATAGATGTAAACTTATTCACAAAACACTTAATATTAAATAATGCACACACATACAACAATAGATTGTTTTTGAGGCACGCGTTGTTCAACTCGTCTCCCACGAGGAACTGATGGGCCTAATGAATGAGTTTTGAGGCACGCGTTGTTCTACGAACTGATGGGCCTAATGAATGAGTTTTAAGGCATGCGTTGTTCAACTCGTCTCCCACGAGGAACTGATGGGCCTAACAAATAATTTGCATACAACTTGACAATATGTAATACATAACAACAAACAATATTTACATTCTAAGTTTAGATCATAATATGGTATAGCACGAGTTTGAATAAACGAATTAGTTTAAGCGACACATGATACACCCCAAAACATGAATAAAAAGGGGAATGTGTAAGAATTCACTCACAGTGGTTGCGTTTCTTGGATTGATGATGAATGCACACGAAATTGGATTTAACCACGAGAGAAACTAACCTAGATAATTACATAACGGTTCGGTAAATAAGCGAATTTTATTAATCAATTTTAGTAGGATTATTGGATATATTTTTGTGAATTTAAGGCTATTTTCTAACTTTAAAAACGTTATTTTTAAGTATTTTTAATTGATTTTTAAATAAAATAAATAAATAAAAATAATAAAAAAATGTTGACTTTTTGACCGTTGACCATGACTGTTGACCGTTGACCGGTTCGGTCGTTTGTATGTGTGCGCTGGGTGAGACTCGAACCCGTGACCTCCCGTACGCGTGCACGCAGCTCTACCAACTGAGCTACATGTCTAACCCGAAATATTTCTGTTTTTAATTATATTTATACACTATTTAAGTTAATCCGATATTCATTTATTTTAAAAAGGGTTTAATTGTATCGACTCGGTGATCCCCACAGGTCTCGAACCCGGGACCTGTGGTTTAGTTTGGCACACAGTCCACCGCTGGACTGTGTGTCTAACTTGGTAAATATTCCGGTTTTTATTATACTTAACATGATTCTGCGTGTGGATCCGGTTTGTTTTAAAAAGAACATTTTTATTAAAGCGAGTGTGCGTGTGTCAAGGATCGAACTCGGGACGTATGCGTGTTTATTTGCACACAGTCCACCGCTGGACTGTGTGTCTAACCCGTTCATAATATTGATTTTAATTAATCCTATAACCTAAGCGACTTCGTCTTCTTCGCGCAAAACACAGACAACGGTTAACCATGCTGTTACTTGATAAATTAATTTAACGAACTTTATAAGCGATTGTAATGTGTTGAACAGAAAGGGTTTAGGGAATGATTGTACCGAACAGGTGACTTTTTCAGAACTCCGGCAAGGATTCGTCGGCTCTGTTTTGTGAACTTCGGCTGTTAGGATCAATTAACAGTTTGGATGGATTAGATGTGAAATTGAACTACTGAGCAACGATTATCAGTAGGTTTAAATGATCATACCGGCTAACAGCGAGATTCTGGAAATTCCAGAAGTTTTCCAGCGAAAACAGAAAAATCCGGCAACGTCGTCAGGGGTTGATTCTGGGTGATGGAGTGATGTTAGTAATAGTCTAACAATGGGTTAAAACAGAAAAAGTCGAGGTATTTACCGTGTAGATGAAAGTCTCGGTTTTCCGGCGACTTGCAGAGATTTTCCGGCGAGTGAAATTGATTGAAGAATCGGTGCGATTTTGAGCGAAAAGTTTACCAGAGGCTAGGGTGTGCATTTATAGGGAAGAATCAAGTTGAATTGGGTCTGATTACCGTCTTGATTCGTTGGTCAGCCGTTCTCCCGGCGGTTACGACGGATGTCGCGGAACTGGACGTCGGTTATAACCGATGGCGTCGTTAATTCTTACGTTAAGTCAAAAGTAACCGACGATAATTGGCGAAATCGTCGGATTTTCCGGCGTCTGCGGATTTGGGCGCGCTGTTGACTGGGTTTGATTTTCCAGTTTTATTATATGTATTAATTGTTTCAATATGTTAACAAACAACACAAGTGGCAGAGTGGTTGGATGGATGTGAGTTAAGGCTTTGTGATACTCTCGGCTGACCCGGGTTCGAAACCCGGCTTCAGCATTTAATTTTTATTTCACTATTTTTAATACAATTTCAAATATAAATTTTATATTCTAATATACGTATTAATTATGTATTGTTTAAAATTAATTTGGGCATTAAATACGCAACGAAAAAAATTTTAACTGGTTGTTCGGTTAATAAACGAAGCGGGTTTGGTTAATCCGGTTTTTTACGGATGTTACAGTATCCCCTACTTTTAGAAATTTCGTCCCGAAATTTAAGTAGTGGCATGTTTGACTCAAAAGGATGGTGTTTTAATTTGACAGTTACATACTTAGAAGAGAGTAAGAGTTTAAATTTTGTTTGAGGCGGTAACGTTCCTTGTAAGGTTGAGTACCCTGCTACAGGAATCACTTTTTAATAAAAGATTTCTGAGAATCGTATATATTTTTTTAATAAACGACAAATGTTACAATAATCTTACTTTTAAATTATACCAAATTAGTCCTAAAATACTTATATACACATGCCGAACCCTGGTCTTATTCCTAAAAGACATATAACCAAAGCTGGAACGACGAGAATCATATATCTAGTTTAGTTAGGGGATGCTTGTTTTAGCTCTTAATGAACTTTTAATAATTCAGGTCTCTTATGAGTTCTACACTTAATGGTTTAGACTGTTTATTTCGTACGCAGATGTCTGAATGGTATAGACATTTGTCTCTGAATGGTTAAGCGTACTTAGTTTAATTGGTTAAGACCTCTTATCTAAATTGGTCAGACATTTGTCTCTGAATGGTTAAGTATTATACTGACTCTTAATGGTCCAGATATTTTATTGGTTCAACACTTAATGGCTTAGACTTCTTACTGGTTCAGTACGTATTCATTCAGAAGTTGACAAAAAGCCTCTTAGGCTCGCAATCTTATTTACACATATATAACAATATCTGATTAAACATGTATTACATATTAAACACGACTACAGCAAAATTAACTATATATAATAAACAATAGCATATATGTGACTGAAAAATAAGTATATTTGCAAAAGCTAAGCTCAAGCTTAAGAAATTTACTACGAGGCGAATTTGAGCTTTAGATGTAGAGTTCGAAGCATTTGAACTCAAACTTAATTGACCAGGCTTGCGCGATTCCAGCGGCATCTTCGATGTTTCTTCAATAAAAGCGAAGCTTCGAACCAATCTGTTTTACAGGAGACTATATTCCACTAGAATAACAAGGTGCCTAAGAAAGCAAATGTATCCGCTTGGAGGACGAATCAAAACCGAGTCGCAGCTCTAACAAAAAGAAATATTAATGTTGGTTCCATCTCTTGCAAACTTTGCTCGGATTCGGACGAAAGGGGAGGTCATCTTCTAACCTCTTGCATTTGGGCGAACCAAATTTGGCACCACATCTCTTCTTGGTGCAACATTGCGCCTATGTTTGCTTTCACGGTAAACGACCTCCTCTCGATTCACAAAGCTTAGAGTTTGGGATGACGAAAAAAAAGAGATTCTTCAAGGCATTATCCTTACGACATGCTAGTGTATTTGGAAGACAAGAAAAGAGATGGTTTTTTCGGGGGAACAAAAAGCGTATAAATCTAGTTATGCGGGATATAAAAGCGTTAAGTTTCTTTTGGAAAGGACCTGGTGTGGAGGGACTGGGTTCGTTGTCCTTTGTAATTTGTTTTTCACTTTGTTTTTTTCTAGCTTTGTTAATGAAATTTGCCGCTAAAAAATAAACATTAATCTCATAACACATATCCTGAGTGAAAAACAAAAAACAAAATTAAATGTTGTTTGTGAATATACCAAAAGAAAAAAACCTTAGAAAATTTATTTCTTACATATAATAATACTAATAATTGATGGGGGATGTTAAGAAACATGTGTTAATTCATGCATATAATATTGTTATTTATTTGTATAATATGTTGCAATAATTGTCACGAGATTGATGGACTAATAGATATAGTGTTGCGTATACAAAATATACGTAAATAACATTATGAGCACATGTGCTAAATTTAATATAAATTTATTGTAATTTTTGACATTAAAAGAATATAGTTGAAATATACATAAATTTTATTTGTAATTTTAGACATTATAAGAATATAGTTGAAATCTATATAAATCGCGGTGACAATATATATGATTGTTTTAGTTTATAACTACAGTTACCAAACGCAGGTTTACTCCCATCCCATTTGCTATTGATTTATTTTTTAATTTATTTTATTATTCTATAAATATAACTAATTTTTTTATAACTTTTAAAATACTATGTTTTTAAAAAGTATGAGTATATCGTTATGAAGTTTTTATTTTTATCTACGTCTTCATATTAATTTTCATAGAAAACAAGTTGCAAGTAGTATTGTACAAATCATTTAAGCATAAATATAGATGTTATCAAAGCTAACTCACATATAGTTTTATTCTAATAATATAATGTAGTGCTTTATAAGACTCTGAATTAGATATTAATAAAGCTAACTTGCATTTAGTTTTATTCCAATAATATAATGTATTGCTTTATAAAACTATGGATACAACGTTGCGACGTGCTTATTTATGTCTATGTTTCAATTAAAAGTTATGTTTAAAATTGAACATGCCAAATATAATGGAATATTTGATTTAAAAACCCAAACTTTCACCAATTCGCCGATAACACTCCCGACTTTCAATTTGTACACACCAGCACTCACAACTTTCAACTTATTGGCCGATAACACTCCTTAACTAACTGAACCTTAACCCAGTTAGCTGATATCAGCTGTCACGTCATCAAAAATGTCATGTCGGCTGCCACATCATCAAAAAATGCCACGTCAGTTGTCACATTAACTGCCATGTCATAAAAATGCCACATAAGTTGCTACGTCATATGCCACGTCAGCAAAAAGGGCCACATCAGATGCTACATCAGCAAAAACTAACTGGGTTAGGGTTCAGTTAGTTAGGGAGTGTTATCGGCCAGTAAGTTGAAAGTTAGGCGTGATGGTGTACAAATCAAAAGTTGGGAGTGTTATCGGCTAATTGGTGAAAGTTTGGGTTATTGAAATCCAATATCCCAAATATAATTAAATTTTTTGTTCTTTATCGTAGCGAACTGAACCGACTTCATCCGAACAACTTCGGTAGCAACAAAAATATCCGTAGTAATGATTTTCGATTGATATAAAACATGTGTTACTTTGGATTGTTATAATAAGTGTCAGTATTGTGTCAACACCATAATAAACAAAACCAATATCGTCTGAATTTGGGTCACAGAAGAGAATTCCACAAGTTATTCATATTAACAAACTATATATTTGGAACTTACTACATATTTACATGAACAATACCAATAGCGTCTGAATGCCAATGAGTTGTTGCACAACTGGTATTGGAGGGGAAGTGAAAATTTGGGTTGAAGATCACATATCTTAATTTCAAATCCGATCCAACCGAGTTTTACCGCAGTGAACTTTTGGGCGACGTATTTTCTCCGGAATTAAAGATGGTGGGCTAGGGCTACCCAGCGTTGTTTGCGATCACGGATGTATGGGTTGTTTTTTTTCCATCGGGATAACCCAAGTAGTCAAACTTTATTTGTTGGTCGTTTAGAAAAACTACATATTTATGTTTATGATATGATATATATATATATATATATATATATATATATATATATATATATATTATAAATTAGGAAAATTAAACTTTAGAATTTATAGGTGAGAATAAATAACATCATCATTAATAACCATCTACATACATACCAACCACACACACTCTATGACGCATAAATAAGCAACAGTAAATTCTTCTACGTCTTTTGATATGATTTTATGAATATTCGAAGAGATTATTTTATGTATTGTAAATTCAAAATTGATACGAAAATCTTCGGTATAGTTAATAGTAGCAATATAGAAGTTGCACTATTTTATGTACAAATTAAGAAATTAAGGAAATGATATTTTATAAAATTTGGCAAGTATTTGAATTTCTAATTGTAATATAAATATTTTCAAGTCCTAGAAAAAGCCAACGGTTTTTACGTTTGGTGTGAAAAGAATCTTCTAATTTTGAGCTTGAGGTAATTTAATATTCATTATCTTTAAAATATTTGAATGGCCAGTCAACTTGTTTCTGCAATCTTATCTTGGCTTAAACCGTTAAAAGATGATATATCATATCATATAAAATAATCTAAAAAATTTATATTGGCTTAAACCGTTAAAAGATGATATATCATATCATATAAAATAATATAAACCAATATTTATGTCTTAAATTACTCTTGTAATTCTATCATTAAAGTTAGCTCACAAGTTTCAATTAAACGAAAGGATTTTCGATATATATATTCATTATATACGTACAAATTTACCAATGAGTATCATTATAGAGTACTTAAACATATTGTAGCTAATCAAGGCAAAGAAAATATTTGAAAGTATCAAAGTAAGATAAAGAGATTCCCATGACACAAGAATACCAACACAATCATAACTCATAAGGCTCGCAAGTCCTTATTGTAAAGTCAATAAGTTGACCATCTTTTAGAAATTCCCTCTTACTCTACACTACATATAGCATATGACATTCTTCCTCATTTTTCATTATTCAAATCTCTCTAACCCTTTAACCTCTCTTTCAATTCTTCAAAAAACAAGATGTTAGGAAAGATGGGTTCGGTCAAGAAACTAGCCAAGAAAGTCAAAGTGAAAGTTAGCAGTGCCACTGAACCATCGCAGCACCATGAGCACTTGCTCAAGGACCAAGAAGAAGCATGTTCAACCCCAACAGGGTTTCTTGCACTTTACATAGGTGAAGAGAGACGTAGGTTCGTGGTTCCAACCGGCTACTTGTCGCACCCTTTGTTCAAGATGTTGTTAGATAAGGCCTCCGACGAGTTCGGGTTTGATCAAAAGCATGGCTTGGTGGTTCCATGCAGTGTCATGGCTTTCCAAGAGGTGGTAAGTGTTGTGGAATGCTGCAATGGCAAATTCGATATTAGTCATCTTGTTGAAGAGTTTATTTAGTGTAAATAAGTGTGTTAAAAAGAGAGAAGTTGTGATTTTTGCAACTCCCTTTTTAGCTCATCTTGTTAGTATGGGGTTATAAATGAATTAATCCTTGATGTACTGCCACACTTAAGAATTTGAAGGTGTGTTAATGCTAGTAATTTTGGTACAAGATAATCTTTTTGTTAATTTTTTTTAAGTTTTCCTTATCCTTAATATGTATAATACACGGTATAATACACCGTTGTCACGTGAAACCAGTAAAAAGAATTCAATGCTCGTAATTTTGATACAAAATAATCTTTTTTTGTAAAATAATCTTTTTTGTTAATATATTTTTAAGTTTTCCTTATCCTAAATATGAATAATACACAATATAATACACAGTTGTCACGTAAAACCAGTAAAAAGAATTTATGTATACTAATTCATCAACATTTTAAAAATTACATAAAACAATATTTCCAAGATAAACAATCTTGAAAATTTTCTTGGTAACAACCCCATAAAACAAATTATTTATTTTAATTATATAAAACAATTTCCAATTTTGCTAGTAAGTTGGTTTACCTGCTCCTAAATTTTGATTATTGGGAGATCTCAAACTACTTAGGGATATATTGTCTCTTAAACTATGTTAAGAGCCGATACTTATTAGTTGGCTCTTCCTGTAGCCTTTTCTTTTTATCCATCTTGATTGCTCATGAAACTTACAATATTGCATGATGTACAACTTATTATAAAATGATTTATTGTCAATGTAGACACTATGTTTAAAAAAAGAAAAAAGTGTATATATGGGGTTGAAATTCTGCTATCCAGCTAATGATTAAGATTGAAAGTTTTTAAGTTAATTATCTGAACCAATCTTAAGTGTTTAGGCTCAAATGAAATAGTATATATTTTTGGTTACTTGAAAGATACTTTTGATAGGTATTTCTTTGCTTGCAACTTAAGAGAAGAGAAGGTATTGGGTCACAATCTCACTCCTTATCACATGGGTAGAAATCTTTTTCTTCACCAAGATTGCATCCTTTCAGAATAATATATCACAAATTTAGAAGTTTTATACACAACAAATGTTATAAAATCAGTTTGAATAATATTTTTTCACTAACTTTGTACATAAATAATTATATATGTGTGTGACATATATTTAATAACATACTAGTTTGTTTTCTCTTTTATAAGAACTTCACAACAAGTGTTACCAAAGGATTTTTTTAACAGCAGATAATTTTATTAATAACCCTAAGCCGAATGAGAAATCTGACTCGGGAGGAAAAAGATATTACATCAAGTAAATTAAGGATTTTTAATACACTCGGCTCATCTATGTTTCGCTTTCCGGTTCCTATTCGAATACCACAAGAGCGAGAAATTAAGATCATTGATTTGAGTATACTTTCAATAAACACATATGCTACAACCTTGTTCTACTGGATGAAATGTTAAATGCACACAAGCAGAGTGTTATTATTGAACTAATGAGCCCTGTCTCTAAAAATGTTCTTGTTTCGATTGTTGTACTCTGAAAACATACTTATATTGTCATAAAATTTGTTTTAAGGAACTCTTGTCATCATACACCTCCAACCAAAAAGATTATTTATTGTGCTTTGATTTCAGTTATTTTATCTTCTATGCATTTATACACAGGTGTTTAGCTTTTATTTTTTATAAACTAGTGCGTTACGCCCACGCTCTTTGGCGGGGCGACCCAATTTTTAATGAAAACATAGACGCAATAGAAAAAATAACGTTAATGTCAGGAATTCGTCTGATATTGGTTCGGTTCATTAAAATAGCGACACTTACCAAAACAGAAACAAAAAAAGTGTCAAAAAATACCGAGATTTGTTTACATCGATCCAAACAATAACTATGAATATCAATTTCGTACTGACGTTTTTGGTCAATATTACACCGTTCTTTTTGTTACATGTACAACAACAGGTTCGATTGAAACTTAAAAAAGAAATCAAAAAATAGAAAAGAAAAATGAAAGATGAAAAAAATTCACAAATAAAAAAATCATAAAAGGACAAAAATCACCGTAGTTAAGAAATTAATAAAATATATTATATAATAACGGCATTGTATTGTTCACATTAATTTTAAAAAAATTCTTAATTAATTACTTGATTCTGATTTTAATACATACACATATAATTAATTTAATACCTAACCATCTTCATCAAACTTTTACCTAGGGTGCTAAACGGGTCGTGTTCGCGGGTTGACGGGTTTAACCCAACCCGAACCTGATCTGAACCCGAAAATTGTATCATACATATGAACCTGAACCCAACCCGAATATTCTTAGCTGACCCGAACCCGACCATTCAACCGAATTTTTTTATTTTTTTATTTTTTTCAGCAAATTAATATATTAAAATTAATATCTACTACAAAAAACACAAATTTATATAATAAATTACATTACAATCATAAAATATTATGTCAATTTTCCTTTTTAAGTTATAATTATTACATAAAATTACATACATAATCAAATTTATGACATAAAACATATTGTAATAATATAATTTAATATAAATGGGTTAAACGGGTCAACTCGCCAACCCGACCGTGTTGACCCGAATCTGACCCGTTTAACTAAACGGGTTCGCGGGTTCAACCTGAAACTGGCCCAAACCCGTTTAGACTAAACCCAAACCCGCAAATTTTGTTTTAAGTTCGTGTCGTGTTTTCAGGTCCTATCAAAATTCATACCCTACTTCTTAAGGGAAAGGTATTAGGTTAGTTTTGAAGTTTTGGCCAATTAGCCATGCATTTTTAACCCACTTTTTTGTTTATGAATGATTGAGTTGGCTTTAAATATTATTTCATTATTCACGTGGTTAATCTTAAAATTATAAAAATTTAACTAAAAAATAGATTATACGATTCAAACAATTTAAAAAGTATTTATAGGTAAAGTTATTCTATAAATACTCTTAAAAATATGAAGTAGGTAAAGTTATTCTATAAATGCTCTTAAAAATATGAAGTGTAAACACAATGTCAAAAAATATAAGAAATGTTAAATAAAAAAGATACAATGAATCACAAAAAAAACACAATGATACAAATGCAAAAAAGACACAGTGATTGATTTTAATAATCCAAACTATTAGCCGTTGGCTGGTAACGGTCCCAACTTAAAAAATAACAACGGTGGTTCCACCTTTTCACATATTATAAATTAATGGACCTTTACTAACAGAACCTTAATTTCTTTTTGTCCCCTTATCATTTTCGGTTTAGTAAAGGTTTATTAGTTTATAATATATGAAAAGGTGAGACCACCACTGATTATTTTTTAAGTTAAGACCGTGTTAGCCAACGACTAATAGTTATGATTATTAAGATCCATTATTCCTAAATAAAAAGACACAATGATATATACAAAAAGTTTAAATCTACAACCCAAACACCTAAAAACAAAAACATAAAATTTCACATCGTAGAGTCCGATAAGACGGTTTTAATACCGCTTAAATGAGATCAAACAGAGTCCGTTTGATACCCTTTTACGACTTCTGATTTTTAGGATACTTTGTATTTGATTCTAACCAATTTACGACTTATATGATATGATAAATAACTTTTAAATCGTATTCATTATGTAAGCTATTAGTATTAGTATTTAGTAAAGCAAAAAAGGTTATTTTGGGCCACAGATTTTGACATTCACACTTTTGACTTTTTGGGTCAATGTTTAAGGTGAAAATGGTCCAAAGTCCAAACTAATAATATTCTGGATTTGCCATTGATTAAGTATTATTCTCAAACGTTTGATTTTGAAGTTTTGAACTTATTAGGTTTTATTAAAAGACGATAGTCAAAAGAATGAAAACGTACATATTACTGTTTAATTATATAATACATTTTTAGTACATTAATCAATCATGTTTTAAAAACACAAAAGCTAATACCAAAACCAATGATTCAATCCCAACACACACACACATATATATATATATATATATGGGAAGGTAAAACGAAAACTCATTTGAGTTGAGAAAATTTAAAAGCCTTTGTAAAAACCCCGTGTAATATTTTTTTTTCTAAAAAAATAGGAAATGTAACATACATATATTTGAACATTTTTATAAAAGAAACAAAAAAAAATGCCGAGTAGTTTATTTTTTTAAATGTTAAAAAATGTTACATAATATATATATCCAAAAAAATGTAGCATACAAATTTTGAAATTTAAAAAAAAAACAAGTAAGCGCTTTTTACATTTTTTTTATAAAAATGTTTAAGTACATTAATGTTACATTCCCCTATTTTTAGAAGAAAAAAATAAAAATGTTAAATAGGATTTTTTGAATTTTTTTCAACTCAAATGAGTTTTCGTTTTATCTTTCCCATTATATATATATATATATATGACCATACATTTCGTCACCTAACGATTTTGAGTCAAACTGAAGGCATTTCGGTCAAATATTTGAACTATACAAAAATTGGGGATACGTGATATTCTAGAATCCATGTGTCACCCTTTTGATTAGGTTTTCAAATCTTCATTTAAACAATAAAAAAGAAACTAATACAAAATAGATGAGTTACATTATACATGTAGTCGAAATAGCAGTCAAGGATATATAATACGAAGCAAATGTCAATAAATCAAATTCTCATCTCATGTGTGTCTGTAATTTACCCGATCTGGTTCTCTTGTTTTGATTGTGACAAATGACATAAAAACACGATAGGTTATCACACAAATATCAATTTTATGATAGAAATTAGTGAACATAGTCGGAGTCTGCCATTATATTCATATCATTTTATTTATATGAAATTAAAAAATAATGAAAAACGTACTCTGCTTTTTTTATTTTTTTGATTGACATGGTTTATTAGTTTTTAATTTTATTTAAATAAACAGGCAAATTGCTATAGTAACGATAACGTGACCCAACCAACACATGTAGTCGCCTACAATTTTCTAATGTGGAAATGGATGTTAATAATCCTAATTATTAGTCGTTGGCCGGCAACGGTCTTAACTTAAAAAATAACCAGTGGTGGTTCCATATTTACACATATTGTAAACTAATGGATCTTTACTAAACCGAAAAGGATAAGAGGACTAAAAGAAATTAAGGTTCTTTAGTAAAAGTTCATTAGTTTACAATATGTGAAAATGTGGGACAACCACTGGTTATTTTTAAAGTTGTGACCGTTGCCAGCTAACGGCTAACAATTTGATTATTAAAATCCATTATTTATAAAAGAAATAGATGGGTTACATCTTATATGTCGTTGAAACTGCAGTCAAGGGTATACAACATTAAGCATATGTCCATAAATCAAATTCACGTCTCATTTTTGTAATTAACACGCTTTAGCTCTCTTGTTTTGATTACAAATGATGGAATAAAAACACGATAGGTGTTACCACGTAGATATCAACTATGTGGATATGAATTAGTGAATGAAGTCCTCCATCTACATTTATAGATGTATATTTATGAGAAAGTTAGAAAAATCATGAGAAATATACTAGGTCTTTTCATTGGATTGACAAATTTTGGTGTGATATTTAAATAAACATGCTAGGCAAATTGCTATGGTATATTACCACACTAATATCAATTCTATTAAATTAGTGAAAAAAGTCTTATATATATATATATATATATATATATATGTGTTATAAAGTTTATTTATGATAATAAATCCATAAAAATAATGAAAAACACACGCTATATTCTTAATTTGACTAATATTTTTATATTTGGATATTAGATTTAAATAACTCTAACTTTCACTAATTAGCCGATATCACTCCCAACTTTCGATTTGCACAGCGCCACTTCTAACATTTTAACTTATTGGTTGATAGTACTCCTAAACTAACTGAATATTAACCAAATTAGTTTTTTTTCCTGATATGGCACTTGTTTGTTGACGTGACATCCGATGTGGAATTTTCTGATGAAGTGGCAGCTGAGGTGGCCGCTGACGTGGCATTTAACTTGGTATTTATTTATGATATGCCAATTGAGGTGGCAGCTGACTTGGCTTTTTTAATGACGTGACACTAGTTTGGTGGCGTGGCAGCTGATGTTAGCAAATTGGGTTAGTTTTGGAGTGCTATCGGCCAATAAGTTGAAAGTTCGGAGTGGTATATTATAGGGATAAGCAAATGGTACCCGGTACCGCTATTGAACCGGGTACATTTTCGGTACCGGTTTTTACCCTCAAATACCGGTACCGAACCGTACCGTACCGGGTATATTCGGTACCGGTACCGGACGGTACCAAGCTCATCACTGTCATGTTACAAATCGAAAGTTTAGAGTGCTATCAACCAATTCATGAAAGTTTGGGTTCTTCAAATCAAGTATTTTTTTATTTGATAAACATGGTTGGCAAAATGCTATTGTAATAATAGATGTGAACCAACCAAAACCTGTAGCCTTCCAACTTTATACTGTGGAAAATTCGGACGTAGTATTCTTTTGGATGTTGCTTGAGATGGTGACCAACCACACATTAATGATTTTTTATTGAATGACAAACTATAACTACTATTAAACTACAACATTGTGCCCGCAAACAGGACTTGAATTATCATCACTATGGGAGAGGGCCTCCTATTTTAAACCCTTATGCAATTTAGCAGTGCGCAGCTACTCTATTAGAAGGGGTACTTCTCAACCCCGTCTTCATACTATTTTCGTAGTGTAAAAAGATAAAAAAATATCCGGTTTTATACAAAGGATATCACTGATCCCTAAAAAAAGGTTTAGATGACTCTGAATTTTTAGGCTAGCTCCGCCAATGCAATTGAGTGACATGCCTTTTGGTAGACATTAATGATTAATGAGACTAAATTACAAAATATTTCTTTTGACTTATTGGTTTGGGGTTACCAAAATGTAGTTATTGATTTAACTAGTCAACTATTTTTTTCTACGGTTTAAGGTCTAGGTATATTAAGACGTGGAATAAACATAACTATTGATGCATGTGTGCTTTGCGATGACTTGTCTAAGTCGGCTAGTCACTTGTCAATGCCTTGTCAGTTCGCTAATAGTGTTTGGTTGTAGTGGTTCTCACATGGTGAAAGGTTTCGATGTCAACATTTAGCTTGATTGAAGAAATCATTGAGCTCTTGGCAATATCTGCCATCGCGAATGCAAATAAAAGGGTGATTCGTGGCATCTGCTTGGCAACACTATGGTTCATATGTATGGCAGGCAACAACAAGTTATTCAATAAACAACCAGTATCCTCTCTCTTTTGTTTGATAAAAAATCACCGCCGTTCGTAAAAATATTTTTTTACTGTATATTTTTTAAGTCGATTGTTATTAAAAGACAAAATGTGACATTATTGAACCGTTGTACATTCCAAGTTAAACACACAAATTAGGGGGTGATTTTGGTATTGATGTTGTGGATTTTTCATGAGGGAGCATATAAATAATGTTATCTTTGTATTTTCTTCAATTTTCGTTGAGTTATTATTTTATTGACCGTTAAAAATAAGAGTAAATTGTACAAACATCCTTTATGTTTCCTCAAACTTGCAGGTTCCAGCCTTAATGTTTAAAAGTTGCTAAAAACAGCTTTAAGTTTATTTTTGTTGCGGTTCAATCTTTACAGCTAACACGTTATTTTCTTCAGTTAAGTTCCCTCACATGCATAACATGTGAGGGTATATTCGTCATTTTGGTTGATCATGTGAGGGAACTTAACTGAAGAAAATAACGTGGTTAGCTGTAAAGGATTGAACCACAACAAAAATAAACTTAAGGTTGTTTTTAGCAACTTTTAAACATTAAGGCTGGAACCTGCAAGTTTGAGGAAACATAAAGGATGTTTTGTGCAATTTACTCTAAAAAAACACACAAAACTTGAAGACTAACATTGCAGTCACATGTCGCTTGTGTTGTCATAAGTCATAATTGGCACATGATGGCGGTGTTAAGTTTTCTTTTGTTAGTTTAGAATTTCACTATTGTTATTGATAGTTTCAAATATAGATGCCTTAAATTTGAATAAAGTCAACATAAAAACGTACTTATATGACTAAATTTATATGACTAAAATGCTAATAAGTTGGAAACACAAATCGTGATAAAATGAAAACCAAAAATTAAAAAAAAAGTCAAAAAGGCCATTTCATCGGTTTAATTCGAAAACCGCAAGGGTTTTGTACGATGAAGAAAAAATAGTTTTGTATCGGAGACTAATTTGTTAGTGGGAGGGTTACTTTAATACACGTGATTGGTTAAGAGGGTGTTTTCATTATATTTCTCTAGTAAAAATAATTTATGTCCTTTTAGTGTCTAGTGAGGTACCTAGGAATTTTTTCCAAGGAGTACAAATGAGGCATTCAACTATATTTTTAAGCAGCGTGGTTGGATTTTTTGCCTAAAATATATGCTAAAATTTTCTTTTCAAGGGTGCGGCCGCCCACCAATGACACTGGGTAGGTCCGCACCTGCTAGTGTCATCTTGGGGTATGATAAAACTTAAAGACCATGAGATCCTGAGTTCGATTCGCACAAGATGATTTTCATTATATTCTCAGATTCATTGGGTTTACTCCTAAACCTGTGTATATACATTATAACATAGTGGAAATGGATATGATCAGATGGTTTCGTTAGTGGCATGATGATAATCTAGTGACCCGTCACTGATCCAAATTTCATATTAAAAAAATAAAATAAATAATAATAATAATAATAATTTGTGCAAAATAATAATAAAATAATAATTTGTGCAAGTATGATGAACTAAAACATTCAAGAGGTAAACCAAGTAACCAACAACAAAATTTGGGCCTTATTGATGGGGCCCGACAACTTTGGGTTCGGCTAATGTTAGTTGGGTTTTTTTTTAACCAAGTTAAAATGTTTAGGCAACCTGACTGGCTGACTCTAGTCTTGTAAACGAGTTGGGCTCATCTCAAACTCAACTAATCTGATTTGGAACTTGGAAGATATCGATTTTTATACTCGAAGTTCAAGTTAGGCTCATGATAATATTTTAAAACTTCTACTACTCCTGGGCTCGACTCACATTTTGGATTGAAATAAGATTTTGGGTCCATTATGCCTGGTATAGATGAATATGATCAGATGGTCCATTATGACACGATTATACTGTAGTTGTCCGTTAGTGATCCAAATTTGTTGTTCAAAAAAAAAAGTAAGTTATAGCCTGTGTACAATTTGCATCAATTTGCATTCCCATTTGAGGCTTCATCTCTTTCTATATAAAAGCAAACATTTCTCTAAAGTTTGTTAATTTTTTAAAAACATCTCACATACTGACATACAACTCTATATCTCTATCTATTTATTACACGCAAACAATTATTTTAATATTTTTGTATCTTTCTTACACACTCACATATAAATACAAAGGGTTGAATATAAACTTCTTAATACAGAGGTGCACTTTACTTTCTATATATATTTTTCTCAATTATTAAGATTCTAATGTGGTGATTTTTTTTGTTGTTTCCTCTATCATATTCTTTTAGTATATAGAATAGAGCATTCAATGTGAATGTTTTAGAGCATTTATAATGAATCCTTTGTATGTATGTGGGTGTAATCTCTATATTTGTGAGAGCGGTTGTAATATGTTATCAATGAAGAAGAGAGAAAAAACAGAAAAAGTTAATGTTCATCAATAAATTTGGAAAATATACAGTTAACCTATATAATTTTTTAATACTTTTTAAAAGTTGTTGTAAGTGAAGGAGAAATAAAAGTTAATGATAAAAGTATAAAAAGATATTATTTAATTGAAAATGAGATATAAAAGGTAGTATATTTTAGTATAATTATAGAAATAAGATAAGAGATTTGATTGTGAATGTTATTAGATAGTAAAAATCCCGTGGGTATCCCACCAACTTTGCTACCCCTCACTTTGAAAATTTGATACTTTTAGCCTCTATTTAATTTTACAATTTTACAAACTAACCTCTCTAATTCTTTATGTCTAGAATTATCCATATGTCTTATATATATATGTTTTCTACCTATAATGTTTTTTTACTAATTTATTTTTTATTTAATAACTTTCGTTTGCTAAATTCATTAAAAAACAATTTTGTCGATGTATTTAAAAACTTTATAAAATATTATTTTGATTCACTTGAGTTTCTAAAGTTTGAAGTTTAGCAAATTTCATTCTTTTATTTTTAAAAGGTTAATTTTTACATGAGTATTTTTATGTGTGTGTAAATTAAATTCGAGGGTTGATTTACGTTCAACGTAAACTTTTTGTTGAATGACATAATATTTTTCGTGCTTATCTTATGTATGTTTCCAGTGATCTACGTTTTGACGTAAATTTTGTTTTAGACCGACGGTGATTGGATATAATATGTTTTTATTAATATTGTCTTAAATAGCAAAGTTGGTGGGCTTTGCTACCCCCTTTACTTTGGCAATTGATACTTTCAGTCCTACTTTATTTTATAAGTTTTATAAAATAACCTTCCAATTTCTAATGTTTTAACTTTACCCCTATACCATATATAATATACATTTTTAACCTATTGAGTTTTTACTAATTTAATTTTTCTGTTAAACTTTGTTCGCTAATTTCTTTTATATAAAATAATTTGTCGTCGTGTTTAAAAACTTTGTAAGATATAATTTTGACCCTTTCGAGTTTCTAAAGTTTTGAGTTTACCTCTTTTGTTCTTTTACCTTAAAAACTATTTTTTATGTGCGTACTTTTATGTACGTGCCAGTACAAATTCGAATTAGTCTATGTTTGGGCGTAAACTTTTTTTTTAAAACAAGTCGTGTCAAATATAATACGTTATCGTGTTTATTCTATGTATGTTTCTAGTTGGTCTACATTGTAATTTTTGTTCCGAACCGAGTGGGGTCAAATATAATACGTTTTTATTCAAGTGTGTAAATTAAAGTTACTCTATGTTTTGACCCAGTCGCAACGAGTAAAATGAATATCATTTTATATATCTATAACAAAAACCAAAGACATTGGTGTTTACACCTTTTGACTTTGGTATTTTCATTTTGCAAAACACTAATGTTTGCTCAATGCGTTTTCTTTTTTCCTTTTAAAAAAATCTAATTAACCCCTTTTGATTGTGTATTGTTGATTTTTTTTCAAACTTACATGTATTTCAGTAAATAAAGCATAATATGATGGAAGATCAAGAAAAAGGGATAAACAAGGAACGACGACCATTTCTGAAGGGTTTACCTTATATATTTCGCCTTCATGCGTGCATATAGAAGTCATAGTCTTGTTTTACATTATGAAGCAAACTATGTTTTGGTTAAACTTATTTTGTAACTTGAAATACTATTTGGGGAAACGTTGTGAACATGATCTAAAACTTTTGTACTAATGCTTCAAACTATACATCAATGACGTCGTTGTTATTTTATTGTTTACTTGTCGAATGCAATGTTTACCTTTCATAGTCACACGAATGCGCTTCCGCTACGAGCAGGTGTGACATAACGCTCCATCAAACTTACTTCGTTTTGAGTTTTAGCGTTTATAAACAGCATATACAACTATAACAAAAAAAAATGGAGAGAGAAATGTCACACCCCGACCCGCAGCGGAAAAGGTGATCGGGGCATAATTGGGTTATCATCAAAGCTCATGACATTTATTATATGTTTCATATTCATTAATACAATTTAATGGAAATTTACAATAAATGATACAACATGTTCTAACTATCAATCTAAGCTTCTTGGTTCTCTTCTAAGGCATATCCTATGTTTTCCTTGCTTCAACCTGTTCACCTGTATCATGTGTAAAAAGGTTTTTGGATCAACATAATGTTGGCGAGTGAATCCTATGGAAAACATTTGAACAAATTTATCCAATTGATTATAAATAAGGTGCATACCACATATGAGTAAATGTAGATGTAAATTTATTCACACAACACATAATATTGAATATTGAACACACAAACACCAAATAATTGTTTTGAGGCACGCGTTGTTCGACTCGTCTCCCACGAGGAACTGATGGGCCTAATGAATGAGTTTTGAGGCACGCGTTGTTCTTACGAACTGATGGGCCTAATGTATGAGTTTTGAGGCACGCGTTGTTCTCGTCTCCCACGAGGAACTGATGGGCCTAATGAATGAGTTTTAAGGCACGCGTTGTTCTCGTCTCCCACGAGGAACTGATGGGCCTAAATAATTTGCATACAACTTTGACAATATGTAATATATCACAACCAAATAATAGTTACATTCCAGTTTAGTTCATATAATGGTATATCACAAATTTGCATAAGAGAATTAGTTTAAACGACACATGATACACCCCAAAACGTGAATAAAAAGGGGGAGTTTGTAAGAATTCACTCACATTGGGTGCGTTCGGTTGATGAGGTTGAATGTACGCGAAATGGTGTTAACCACGAGTGAAATTAACCTAGATAAATCGCAATACGGTTTGGTAAGTAAACGGGTTTTATTAATCTATTTTAGTAGGATTGTTGGGTGTATTTTTGTGAGTTTGTGGCTATTTTCTAACCTTAAAAATGTTATTTTTAAGTATTTTTAATTGATTTTTAATTAAAATAATTAAATAAAAATAAATAAATAAAATATTTTATTTATGCTACAGTTGACTTTTGACCGTTGACTTTGACTAACGTTGACCGGTTCGTAGGCATATTGTTGTGCGCCGGGTGAGGCTCGAACCCGAGACCTCCCGTACGCGTGCACGCAGCTCTACCAACTGAGCTACGTGTCTAACCCGTCATATATCCGATTTTAATTACATATATACATTAATTAGAATTAAACAGGAATCCTTTATCTTTAAAAACGATTTAAATCACAAAACCGGTGCGCTCCACAGGTCTCGAACCCGGGACCTGTGGGTTAGCGGACACACATTCCACCGCTGGGCTGTGTGTCTCACTTGGTTATAAACTCGGTTATCAATATACTTAACATATACTTAAATCAACCGGGTTCAGTTTGCTGAAAAAAAGAATTTTTATCAAGGCAGCGTGTGAGGGACAATACTCGAACTCGTGACCTTAGCGTTAAATATGCACACAGTCCACCGCTGGACTGTGTGTCTAACCCGGTAATTATCTTGATTTTAATTATACTTAACCATTACTGAAACGTCGTCTTCTTCACTGGTTTTTAACCGGAAGTGACGACTGACTGGTTCGAAAAGTTGATTCAAGATCCTTTAGTGTTTTATGATCAATTACAGTCGAGATAAAAGTAAAAAGGGAAGGAATTAGGCGTGAGAAGTACCGGCTGTTTCTCCTCTGTTTTCCGGCAGAACTCCGGTGGCAGCAAGTTCTTCCGGCGACGAGTCTCTTGCAGCAGAGAGTCTTCCGAAAGGTTACAAAGGTTGTGGGTGACTTCGGTAAAAGTTTAGGGGTTTCAGTAAAGCTCGGAGACTAATAATACGGTTTTCCGGCGATGTATCAAATATTTCCTGCGAGTGATTTTTCGCCGAGAAAAGGTGCGATTTGAGTGTGAAAGGTTTCTGGCGAGTTGAGGGTGTATTTATAGGGTAGTATTGAGATGAATGGGGTCTGAATTCGGTCTCAATTCGAAGTCAGCCGTTCTCCGGCGGTTACAGCTGATGTCGCGGGTTCATATGTCGGTTATAACCGTCGTAATAGTTAAGTCATCGGTTGAATTGAGCGTAAACGTAAATAAACGGCGAAGTCGTCGGGATTTCCGACGACTGCTAATTGGGCGGAAAAATTGATTGAATTTAACTTCGAACTTGAATATTTGAATTAAATGTTTCCTGATATTACCATAAAATCAAAGCGGCGGAGCGGTTGTTCGGCTAGGTGATAAGTTGTTGTTGAGCCGGTTATAGACCCGAGTTCGAAACCCGGCAGAAGTAAAACATTTTTATTTTGATATTTTTGACAGATTTTCAAAAACTAAATACATATTCCCGCATAATAATTGATTATGTATCGTTTAAAATTATTTTGGACATTTAATTCGCAATGAAAATTTTAACTGACTGTTCGGTTGATAAACGGAGCGGGTTTGGTAAATCCGTTTTTGACGGATGTTACAGTATCCCCTGTTTTTTAGAAATTTCGTCCCGAAATTTAAATAGGGATATAATTGACTAAAAGAATGATGATGTTGAGTTTGCCAGTTACATGTTTAGAAGAAAATAAGGGTTTAGGTTTTTGTTTGAGGCGGTAACGTTCCTCGTAAAGGTTAAGTATCCTAATACAGGAATCGCTTTTTGTTGCCTACTGTATAAGTATTGTTAAGCAGGAATGATTCGCTAAAATGATATCGTGTATAAGAGTGTAGATATGTTTGGAAAAGTATGGTTATATCCTAAGGCAAAACTTCTAATACTACAATCTATACAAAAACACAACAACTAATAATTGAATCCACATTCTGATAGTATATATGTTTGAATGGTGACAGTTCCTCTCTCGTTTGTTATGATGGAAAGGTTAGTCTATGTAGAAATGGATCACATTCCAATTTTTTTTAAATTGTGAGATGATATATGTATGTAACACAAATTTCAACCAAGGCAATACTAAATCCTACATGGAACTTCTCATAACCGCCTGATAACGCCTCTGATCCTTTGGCAAGAATACTTATATATAGGAAGTACCAGCGGCGTATCCACCATATTCTTGTCAAATTTTCATTGGTTTTATCAGTGAATTATGATTAGTCCTATAACTCTACAACCAATACGACAAACATAAAAATACTGAAATGATATATATCTGTGCGATCAAGGCTCAATCAAACGGAGCCGATCGTATTGAATGTACTGAAAAATGAAATTGTCTATGTGCTCAAGGCTCAATCAAACGGAGTCGAGCTTATTGCATGTACTGAAAATGAATAACTTAATCACACAAACAACCTATGCATGGAACCTCTCATAACCGCCTGATAATGCCTCCGATCATTTGACAAGAATACTTATATATAGGAAGTACCAGCGGCGTATCCACCATATTCTTGTCAAATTCTCATTGACTTTATCCGCAAGTTATGATTAGTTCTATGCGACTCTACAACATAAATAACACAACAACCAGCGGTTGAGTCTTAATTCTGATAGTATCCGTGTTTGACAAAACCTCTCTCGTTTGATATGATGGAGAGGTTAGTCTATGTAGAAGTGAGGCACAACTCAACTTCTTTAAATGATGAAACTGAGATATGTCGTGAAGTATGATGATATGAATATTAAATCAATGAGCATAAAACAAACTGAACTAGTAATTTGCATTAAAATTCTTGGATAAAATTCCAATTGAGATACGTGAAAATTGAGATAACATAAAGAAAAAAAAACATAAAAACTAAGTGATTGGAGTTGAATCTGGATTCTTGATGAGAGAAGGCTAGTTAAGTGGTTGGTTTGGACCGTTAACATCTTCAACAGGATTGGCGTTGATGTTATAAACTCTTCCTCTTGCTGGCGGTGGAGCTGGGTTTGCTTGGTTTGCTTGGTTAACTGGGTTTGCTTGAGCTTGGGCGTTTATGATGTTAACCAAACGAGGGCATGTGTTTCTAAAATGGGTAGGGTCGCCACAATTGAAACAAGCTCGAACATATGGGTACATGGGGTATTGAGGTTGTTGAAATGTTTGGATCATGGGTTGAGTAGGGGTTGAGGTTTGGTTTTGAGAGGTGCGGCAAACGTTGCTCAAATGACCGTAGCGTCCACAATTCGCACATAGTCGACAGGGTAAGGTAGATGGATGGTGATAGAAACAGGTGTTGCATTGAGGGTGAGGTCCAATGTAAGGTTTCTTGTTTGGGTATGTTGAGTTGGGTGCTACTTGAGCGTTTGGGATAGTTTGAGGAGGTACAACTTGTGAAGCTGGTTGGTTGCGTTGGGTGACGGCGAAGATTTGCCCATCACGTTTTCTCTTAGAAGTAGGTGGTGTAAAGGATTCGGTTCGGGTGGAGTTTGAGGTTTCGGTTGATGCTTTATCCTTCTTCTTCTCCTCTTTGAAATCTTTGTTTCGGATTCGGTTCTCAGTGAGCGCGGTTGCTAGCTCCATTGCTGCTTCCAAAGTTGCAGGCGAGGTACTTATTACAGAGTCTTGAATCTTTGATGGAAGACCACGAATGTGGTGCTCGATCAAACGGTAGAGGGGAGTAAACAAATTGGGAACCATTTGATTTAACTCAAGGAATCTCTTGTTGTATGTGGTGTGGTCGCCTTCCTTTTGTTTTAAAGCATGAAACTCATCCTCCAATTTCTTGATTTCACTTCTTGGGCAAAACCGTCTTGTCATGATTCCCTTCAACTCTTCCCAAGTCAAGGTCATAGTTTATTCAACACCTCGTTTGGTCTTCTCTGTATTCCACCATGTGAGTGCCGTTCCAAGTAAGCGACCGGTAGCATAACGCACTTTGCGATCATCGGGCAATCGCAATTTAGAAAAGTGTTCTCCATTTCTTCGAACCAATGGAGGAGAGCGGTGACACCTTCAGTACCTTCGTATTTTGGAGGATCGCAGGATTTGAAATGTTTGTAGGTGCATTTAGTGACTGAAAGGTTGACAGTGTTTTGATCCTCTTGTTGGGTTGGGTTAACGGAATTTGCGGTAAGGGCTTGTTGAACTTGAACTACGATGCTTGGTATTACAGTCGCCATTTGCTGAGCGATTTGGGCAGCCATGCGTTCACGGGCTTTTCCTGCTCTCATCTTCCTACGGGCGAGGTTAGAAGACATCTACAAGGAATACATGTCAAGAGTATGAGTTGGATGCCTTTGGGATCGTGCGTCGTGTTTGGGAATGGACGTTCATAAAATAAATATAGAAAAATAAATCTACTACATCCATAGGATGTCTTGGGTTTTGCTCGTAATTGGGCCTTGCATGCCGCCATACTTCACCTTCGTAATCATGTGGGCCCCCATGATTACCGGGTTTTTCATATGGTTCGCATGTGTTAGCCTGGTTACGTACACTAAAACCCGGAGAAAATCGAGAAATATGTAACGTATGATATTCGGAATGTGCCCAGGCATGGACACGGTGACATCTCAAAGTGAGGTTAGTTCGAACGACGTTTGGTGTGGCATGCTTTGGCCTAATAGGTTCGTCGTACTCTCATCGTTAGTCCCCAGGTAGCAAACTGGTCCGTTATTTTGGATTTATACGAATGCCAACCTAGACAGGACGTCCCGACTACCGGTACTTGTACCCTTCCGGTTACTACATGCCCGTCGCAGAACTTACTTTGATGGGATTTGAAAATTGCAACAAAATCCTTGAATAATGAGAGTATGAAAATGAATTGAATATATGAACATTGATATATGTATAACGAATATGTATATAAGCATGTATGTTTGACTGTATGAAACAAATAAATATCACAAGTTTGTATGTAACCACCTAATCAATTAAAATTTAGGCAGACTATAGTATAGGCTCTAAGGGTCTAATAACCTATCCTATATCCCTATAGCCATGGCTCTGATACAATCTGTCACACCCCGACCCGCAGCGGAAAAAGTGATCGGGGCATAATTGGGTTATCATCAAAGCTCATGACATTTATTATATGTTTCATATTCATTAATACAATTTAATGGAAATTTACAATAAATGATACAACATGTTCTAACTATCAATCTAAGCTTCTTGGTTCTCTTCTAAGGCATATCCTATGTTTTCCTTGCTTCAACCTGTTCACCTGTATCATGTGTAAAAAGGTTTTTGGATCAACATAATGTTGGCGAGTGAATCCTATGGAAAACATTTGAACAAATTTATCCAATTGATTATAAATAAGGTGCATACCACATATGAGTAAATGTAGATGTAAATTTATTCACACAACACATAATATTGAATATTGAACACACAAACACCAAATAATTGTTTTGAGGCACGCGTTGTTCGACTCGTCTCCCACGAGGAACTGATGGGCCTAATGAATGAGTTTTGAGGCACGCGTTGTTCTTACGAACTGATGGGCCTAATGTATGAGTTTTGAGGCACGCGTTGTTCTCGTCTCCCACGAGGAACTGATGGCCTAATGAATGAGTTTTAAGGCACGCGTTGTTCTCGTCTCCCACGAGGAACTGATGGGCCTAAATAATTTGCATACAACTTTGACAATATGTAATATATCACAACCAAATAATAGTTACATTCCAGTTTAGTTCATATAATGGTATAGCACAAATTTGCATAAGAGAATTAGTTTAAACGACACATGATACACCCCAAAACGTGAATAAAAAGGGGGAGTTTGTAAGAATTCACTCACATTGGGTGCGTTCGGTTGATGAGGTTGAATGTACGCGAAATGGTGTTAACCACGAGTGAAATTAACCTAGATAAATCGCAATACGGTTTGGTAAGTAAACGGGTTTTATTAATCTATTTTAGTAGGATTGTTGGGTGTATTTTTGTGAGTTTGTGGCTATTTTCTAACCTTAAAAATGTTATTTTTAAGTATTTTTAATTGATTTTTAATTAAAATAATTAAATAAAAATAAATAAATAAAATATTTTATTTATGCTACAGTTGACTTTTGACCGTTGACTTTGACTAACGTTGACCGGTTCGTAGGCATATTGTTGTGCGCCGGGTGAGGCTCGAACCCGAGACCTCCCGTACGCGTGCACGCAGCTCTACCAACTGAGCTACGTGTCTAACCCGTCATATATCCGATTTTAATTACATATATACATTAATTAGAATTAAACAGAAATCCTTTATCTTTAAAAACGATTTAAATCACAAAACCGGTGCGCTCCACAGGTCTCGAACCCGGGACCTGTGGGTTAGCGGACACACATTCCACCGCTGGGCTGTGTGTCTCACTTGGTTATAAACTCGGTTATCAATATACTTAACATATACTTAAATCAACCGGGTTCAGTTTGCTGAAAAAAAGAATTTTTATCAAGGCAGCGTGTGAGGGACAATACTCGAACTCGTGACCTTAGCGTTAAATATGCACACAGTCCACCGCTGGACTGTGTGTCTAACCCGGTAATTATCTTGATTTTAATTATACTTAACCATTACTGAAACGTCGTCTTCTTCACTGGTTTTTAACCGAAGTGACGACTGACTGGTTCGAAAAGTTGATTCAAGATCCTTTAGTGTTTTATGATCAATTACAGTCGAGATAAAAGTAAAAAGGGAAGGAATTAGGCGTGAGAAGTACCGGCTGTTTCTCCTCTGTTTTCCGGCAGAACTCCGGTGGCAGCAAGTTCTTCCGGCGACGAGTCTCTTGCAGCAGAGAGTCTTCCGAAAGGTTACAAAGGTTGTGGGTGACTTCGGTAAAAGTTTAGGGGTTTCAGTAAAGCTCGGAGACTAATAATACGGTTTTCCGGCGATGTATCAAATATTTCCTGCGAGTGATTTTTCGCCGAGAAAAGGTGCGATTTGAGTGTGAAAGGTTTCTGGCGAGTTGAGGGTGTATTTATAGGGTAGTATTGAGATGAATGGGGTCTGAATTCGGTCTCAATTCGAAGTCAGCCGTTCTCCGGCGGTTACAGCTGATGTCGCGGGTTCATATGTCGGTTATAACCGTCGTAATAGTTAAGTCATCGGTTGAATTGAGCGTAAACGTAAATAAACGGCGAAGTCGTCGGGATTTCCGACGACTGCTAATTGGGCGGAAAAATTGATTGAATTTAACTTCGGAACTTGAATATTTGAATTAAATGTTTCCTGATATTACCATAAAATCAAAGCGGCGGAGCGGTTGTTCGGCTAGGTGATAAGTTTTTTGTTGAGCCGGTTATAGACCCGAGTTCGAAACCCGGCAGAAGTAAAACATTTTTATTTTGATATTTTTGACAGATTTTCAAAAACTAAATACATATTCCCGCATAATAATTGATTACGTATCGTTTAAAATTATTTTGGGCATTTAATTCGCAACGAAAATTTTAACTGACTGTTCGGTTGATAAACGGAGCGGGTTTGGTAAATCCGTTTTTGACGGATGTTACAAGAAAAATATCTACCATATTATATGCGTTTATGTTTTTATAAGAGATAACAAAACCCTTGATCGGTGCCACAGTGTCACCTAGTCGATCGGGTCCGATTATAAGAACAATGCCAATTACAAATGAGAAATATCCACCAACACAACTAATTCAAATAAGCGATGGTATTTAAGGTCTTGAAATAATATCATATTTGACTATATCCTGTTTACCAGCACTTCCATTTGCCACATATAAGAATACAAATAATGATCTGTGTTTAAATTGGCCTCCTAATATTTTCATCTACAAGAAGCTTAGTATACGATTACTAACAAGGTCATTGCATTAAACCTAGGGGTGTTTGTTGTGGTTATTTAATATATGCTGATGATGAAGTCCAAAACTCAAAGAAACCATTTCCCTTGCCATATAGAATAAGTTGGAATACATATTAGAGTCTAAAAGTTTCCCTCTTTGAAAGCTTTCCGAACAACCACATAAACTATTATAACAAAAATGTTATTTAGAAGAAACAAAAAGACAGTAAAAAGTGCAGGAATAAAAAGTGATGGGTGACTGACGTCAATAGTCAAGTCAAAACTGAATACCAGAAGACCATAATCCAGTTGTACTGGATTCCAAAATTGCTGGAATCCTTTCAGAAAGACCTGGTTCAAATATATAGTCTCCTAAAAACAGGAAGTTGTAGGAAGGATATCAAACAAACTCTGATTAAACTCATACAAGTGACATTGGAACCGTCTCTTCAAATTATACGATATGAGATTTTAGGTTTTCGATTTTGGGTTTTAGCTAGTAGATTTTAGAATTTTGTTTAGATCGTTTGAGTCATTGTGTCTTTTTTGCGTCTTTTTTTACATTGTCTTATATTATCAGCGAAGTGTTATATTTTGCGATCTATTGTGTTATTTATTGCAATATATTGTGTTATGTTTTTTTTTATCTATTAATTCTTTATGCTCTTCTTATATTTAGGAGACTTTGTAAGATAACTTTACCATATCCCAATATATTTTTATCTAACATTGAATAGACACTTAATAATTTACGAGCACACCGCAAACCATCCAGTATTACACATATATCATTGACTGTTTTTTACTAACATGTTTGTGGCGAATACACTACTAAAACGTTTGATCATTCAAATTTATAATAACAACTCTAATATAGAGTATTGTTAAGAATAAACTAATGACACAACCAAGTAAGAGCGTCCACAATAGAATACAATTTCAAACAATCACTTTCATTTTTTCTCTAACTCCAAACCATTTAAAAACTCTACTTTAATATTTAAAAAAAAACTATGTATATGTGCGCGATCCCTACCACCATCTTGCTTTAAAGAGTCTATAAAAAAAGAATCGATTTGGAATTTCAAACCCCTTCATTGTTACACCATGCCACATATACACCACCGGAGGTGCCCTATAAAAAGAAAATAATTATACAATTGGCTTATTATCAATGTTTTAAAATCCGATTTTATTCTATACAGGATTGGGCTCATAAACAGGTTAACCGATTCTACCAGACGATTCACCCGGTACTACCGGACGGTTTGAAACGGTTTTTAAAATAACAAACTAAAAGAGTGTCCACGCGATGCGCGGGAGTGGCAATTTGCATTGCGGTATTCATTTCTAGTAATTTTCTTATTCATATAATGTTTATTGAAGCATCATTATGATATCATCAAAAGCGAAATAATCAGCTAATTCATTTCATTGTGATGTGCATGGTTCGGTCGGTTATTATCTTCAACCGAAGCCCAAACCAAAGTCATCCGTTAGTCTATTTTATTAACCTATTGATTTTCGGTTTAAACACTTCGGTTTATTTGGTTAGATTGATGATTTTTTGTTTGGTTTATTTAAGTTCAGTTAATTGCAAAAACCAAACTTTGGTTAGAACTTTTGCTTAGGATTATATGAAACTGAGGTATAAATACATGAAAAAAAGTATTAATATATGAAATGGAGATATAAAATATGAAATGGAGGTATAAAAGCTAGAAATATATGAAAATATAGAATGATTCGGTTCGGTTCAGCTAATTTTGACTAAACGAGAGTACAAAAAATTTGATAACCGGTTTTTGGTTGATTTCGGCTCAGTTTTGTATGTTTTTAGTTTGGTTTAGGTTAACGATTTAGTTATTGCTCACCGATAACCGGTTTTGGTTAATATAGCTAGATTGACGGTTTTTGCGACGAGAAACACAGACATTGCTACAGTGTGCATTGTTCGGTTGGTTAGATTATAATACTCAATCGAAATCGAGGTCATCAATTAGTCTATTTTATCAAACCAATTTGTTTTCAGTTTATCGTTTGGTTTATATAGTTAGATTGACGGTTTTTGGTTTGATTTATTTAATTTCTGTTAATAGGCAAAACCAAACTTGGGCTAAAACTTTTAATTAGAAATAAATGAAATTTAGGTATAATTACATGAAATAGATGCATAAATACTTGAAAGGAGGTATAAATATGAAATATATGAACTAGAGGTATAAAATCTAGAAATATATGAAACTATGAATGGTTGAGTTTAGTTATTTTTGTTTAAATGAGGGTATAATAATCGATAACATTTTTTTGGTTTAACATTTAATAAAAACTATAGCATTATTATACTCAAATTAAAGAGAATAAAATATTCATTTATACGATGTAATTTAAAAAAAAATTCAATTTTTCATAAATTAATTCAAATTATATTAACATACCAAAAAGTTATGACCGCTTAAAAATCGTCGGGAGGGTGGGGGGGAGTTAGTTTTTTATATGTGGATAAGTGTATGTACAAACTAATTATCTATAGTTTTGTAAAGATGCGAGATTAAAATTTTAATCTAGATGAGATTATTAAACTGACGGAATTTAATCACTTGACAACTTGACATTATGTAGCTATTAAACATTCTGGGATAATTACTAAGTACGTTGGGCTTTAATTACTTGTACACTAAGATATCATCTACTTATACCTTTTAATACATACGTCAATACTGACCAAGACAAGTATCGAAACGTCAACAAAAATAGCAGGTCGTCATGGTACTTTTGGATTTTTTAAAAATATTATAGTTTATAAGATATGACTAGAATACCTAAAAGAATTATAAGTTTGTTGTGGAAAGGAAAAATTGTAAGTAATTATCTATAATTTTGCTATAATTAGGGTTTTATGTATTATAAGTTTAGAGGCTAAAAAATAAATGTGTTTAAAAGATCAAATTATCTTTGTTTTAGAGGGTTATCTATAAATAAAAAAAATTTCTTTTGGTATATTAATAAACCTCTTAAGTTTTCATCTCACAACCCAAGGGCAATTTCGTCAACTCCCACCCCGATCCAGATCTGGCACCACATCCACCGTCAGATCAAAATCAACCCACCACCAACCGTCAGATCAAAATTCAAAAAGCGGCCCTCAAATATTTCAAAAAATCGCAATCCATCATCATCCCGCTGCTTCCATTTCTTTTTTACACACAACGTTCCAATAGAAACAAAAACCTGCAAACAATCTCTCAATCTCACAACAGAACACACACTAACTGTGTGTAAACAACCAAATATGTCCAATCGCCATGACAAAGGAGTCAATGTCCAGGTCCTCCTTCGCTGCAGGTACTGTTTATGTTCGTTAGGGTTTACGTTTCGTACAATTTGTGTGATTTGGATATTATTCTAGTTAGGTTTGATGTGATTGTTATGATGTTATGATTGTTATTATCAGGCCGTTTAGTGATGATGAATTGAGGAACAACGCTCCACATGTGGTGACTTGTAATGAGCAGCAGAGAGAGGTTGCGGTTTCGCAGAGCATTGCCGGAAAGCAAATTGATAGGGTTTTTACGTTCGATAAGGTATTGGTTTGTGAAATTTGTTGTGTGTTTTGATTTGTAGCAATTTGAATGTGTTGGAAGTTTGTGAGTTATGGTTTTTTAGACCTAGGGTTTGTTCTTTTGCTCTGATGATGATGCATTGATTGTTTTCGTGGTTTTAAGATGGGAGTTGCACACAAAAGCGGCAAGGTCTAAAATCTACGGGCGGATATTGTTTTATAACTTTTTAGAGATTTTGTATAGGTTTCTAGCATCAGTTGCTCAATATTTAGACACGAATAAGCTTTATATATGTTTTGATATTGAAATAACATACACGTACAGCCTGAAAAGCATGCTGTACACAAATACATGAGGCGTGCATCTCAGGGTCAATCTTTTTGCCAAAAAAAACGCCCTAATGCCTGGGCGCACTTTTTTAAATTCAGATTGTTTTAAGTTGTACAATCATTATAATTATGAGATTAGCTTAATTCAGAAGCTCCAGGAATAGAACTGGCTTACACAAATAAAAAGATGTTTGGTGGCATAAACTAGTTGTTGATTATATGTTAGTGTTGAATCGACAAACAATCATAGCATTCTAAGTGAATATTAATGTTTTTGAAGTACAGTAATTAGCACTTTCTACTTTGTTAGTTCACTTCATGTATGATTTTAGTAGTCCAATAGCTTCACAGGTCCACTCTCTAAGTGTTAGGTGAGCCTTGAGGTTAAGATCCATTAGATTTAAGAAAGTAATTATCTTTAAGAAATACATGGTGCGGCGGTTTAAGTAATTAACCATCATTTTTTTTTGATGTAGGTTTTTGGACCTAAATCTCTTCAAAAAGATTTATATGAGCAAGCAGTCATTCCCATTGTAAACGAAGTGTTAGAAGGATTCAACTGTACAATATTTGCGTACGGACAGACAGGAACAGGGAAAACATACACCATGGAAGGTGATTGCAAGAGGTCAAAGGTAGTCAAGTCACATATGTTTACAGTCAATCTTATGTTTTACATCGTTACTTCTTTGTTATTACCAACTTACATTGTTCGGTTAATCAATCAACAGAGCGGGCCGAATGGCGAGTTACCTTCTGGAGCAGGTGTAATTCCTCGAGCAGTCAAACAAATTTTTGACACTCTAGAGCACCAAAACGCAGAGTATAGTGTTAAAGTAACGTTCTTGGAGTTATATAACGAGGAGATCACCGACTTACTTGCTCCTGAAGAAATCACTCGGGTCGTTGAAGAAAAACAGAAAAAGCTTTTACCACTGATGGAAGATGGTAAAGGAGGAGTTCTGGTAAAGGGATTAGAAGAAGAGATCGTGACAAGCGCTAGCGAAATTTTCACTTTGTTGGAAAGAGGCTCTGCAAAACGTAAAACTGCAGAAACCTTGTTAAACAAGCAATCAAGGTCTTGAGTTACTCTATAACATAATTCATATCTACTGTTGATGTGAAGTTTTTTTGATCTTAACAGTTGCTTGCTTTTTCAGTCGGTCACATTCTTTGTTTTCTATAACGATCCATATCAAAGAGGCTACACCGGAAGGTGAAGAACTGATCAAATGTGGCAAACTGAATCTGGTTGATTTAGCGGGTTCTGAAAATATTTCACGTTCCGGAGCTAGGGAGGTAGTTTTTTCACCAAGTTTTTATTGATAATCAAGAATGTGAAATGCCTTTCTTTGCAATTAAGTTATATATCTTAGTAAAATGTTATTTTTGTCTTTGAGGTTTGGCCAGTTTTGCGACTTTTGTCTAAAGGTTTGTTTTTCCGCAGCTGGATCCAAAAGGTTTTAAATCTTGCTATTTTCATCTAGCTTGTTAAATCCATTCATTTTTCTCCGTTAAAGGGCATTCGGCCCTTTGAATGCTTGTACATTATGCTAAATGCTTGTACATAAATTGAAAAAGACCAAATTGCCTTTTAAGTTAACAAAAAAGACGGAAATTTCCCTGACTTAACAAAGAAAAATGGATGGAGTTAACAAGCCGGATGAAAATGGCAAGATTTCAAACCTTTTGGATGCAGATGCGTAAAAACATACCTTTGAATGAAAGTTGTAAAACTGGCCAAACCTCAGGGACGAAAATGACATTTTACTCTATGTATCTTTTATATACTTTCTTTATCTTAAGCATATAATTTCTAAATGTTTAGGGGCGTGCAAGAGAAGCCGGAGAAATAAACAAAAGTTTACTTACTCTAGGACGTGTAATAACCGCACTAGTTGAGCATCTTGGGCACATCCCATATAGGTTTGGATGAACTCATAAAGTTGTAATTTCACATTTTTTATTCTTTACTCTTTATAAATGATGGTTTTCATGTTTTAATTTTGGTGTTTTACGTAATCCAGAGATAGCAAGTTGACTCGTCTACTACGTGATTCATTGGGTGGACGGACCAAAACGTGCATTATAGCTACTGTATCTCCTGCCGTTCATTGTCTTGAAGAGACTTTGAGCACATTGGACTATGCTCACAGGGCAAAAAATATCAAGAACAAACCGGAGATAAATCAGAAGATGATGAAAACAACTCTTATCAAAGATCTGTATGGTGAAATTGAAAGACTCAAAGCTGGTAAAACAAGTGTTTTTTTTGTTTGATAATGCAATGGCGAGATGAAAACACAATGACAGTTAGTTTGTTATCTTATTGTACTCGCAGAGGTTTATGCCACACGTGAGAAAAATGGCGTTTATATACCAAAAGACCGATATTATCAAGAGGAGTTGGAACGCAAGGTACCAGTTATTCTTTCAGTTCACTTTGTATTTGTGATGGTTTTATATAATCATATCTTTTTCTGTTTAAGTTTGAATTATACGATTAATGTTCTTTTCATGTGTAGTCAATGGCAGATCGAATTGAACATATGGAAGCTAAGATGGAAAACCAACAAGAGGTATTTTGTATACATATTTGCGTTATATTTTATATGCAAAGTAAAATTGTTCACTTGTTATTTTCTCTTTCAACAGCAATTTAACGAGTTGCAAACTAATTACAATGCGCGTGTTCAAGAGTGTTCCAATTTGACCAACAAGCTTAATTCTACTCAGGTAAGTCAAATTCTTATTTAACACGCATTGCTGTTGTACTTCTTACACGATTGTACATTTGTACGATTCTTATTATTTGCTCTATTTCTATCATCTATGTTGTTTAGAATAAGCTTGATCAAACCAGCAAGGAGTTGTCGAACGCTCAGGAAGAAGTAAAAAGATGTCAGTATACGATTAAGGAGCAGGAATTTATAATACGTGAACAGAAAAAAGCAGGTATATGTGGCTGTTTTACAATGTTGAAGACTTGACTTTTTATAAGATATATATATACACTAATGATCAAATTGTGAACAGAAAATGCACTGGCGAATCAAGCTTTTGTCCTGCGGTCTAAATTAGAAAGATCCTATAAGGACAATGCTTCGTTGTTTATGAAGATCGGTATGCTTCGTTTAATAGTTTAGATTATTACTAAAGTTACTGTAATCATAATTTACACATTACATATCTATATATGCAGCAAGAGAAGATAAAATGAACGCTGAAAACCGATCCGTTGTGAATAAGTTTGAATCTGAGCTCAAACAAGACGTTAAATCTCTATGCAACACTGTAGCGACTTCAATGTCTCAACAAAATGAACAACTTGAATGCATTGAGAAGTTTTGTCACTCTTTCATCAACCTTAATGATAAAGTACTTTTCGAGTTTCATTAACATCATTCTGCTTTGATTGTTTGTATACTTGAGTTTCATCATTAATTGTTGTTTATACGTTTTTAGGCCATGATTGACTTGAAAAAGAAAGTTAATGGTTCGAGAGCGTTGTATGTTTCTCACATTGAGGAACTGCAAAACATTGTACTTTTGCACAAAGCAAACTCTAATGCAAACTTAGAGGACGTTAAATCTTTGGTTTCTTCCAACGCTGGTTCTATTGAAGAAGTAAGTTAAATAACATATAACATAGTGAATTTGTGTTCATTTATTATACGCACAAGATGTGCATGAATTCAACGCATGTTGTTAATCAGCTATTAACTGAAGAAGCTACCAAAGGACTTTCAATTTTTAACGAGCTACAATCCTCTTTATCAACTCAACAAGGAGAAATGGTACATTTTGCTAGAGAGCTTCGACAGGTAATTAGCATTCTTATAGTTTCTAATAATAGGTAGGAATGAGCACTAACCGTACTGAAAACTGACAAAACCGAAGTTAACCGAAAATCGAATTAACCAACAATCGTTATTGGTTATTGTTTTTACCCGCTGAACTGAACTGAACCATTCATTTTTCATATATTTCTAGCTTTTATACCTCTATTTCATGTATTTCAAGTTTTATATCTCCATTTCATATATTTATACTTACATTTCAATTAATTATACCTCCATTTCATGTATTTATACCTCCATTACATGCATTTCTAAGCAAAATTTTTAGTCCAAGTACGGTTTCGGTTATTAACCGAGAATAACCGAACCGAACCAAAAAACAAAAAAAAAAAAACCCGAATAAACTGAACCGATTAACCGAAAATCGAATGGTTAATAAAATAAATTAACTGATGACTTTGATTACAGTTTCGGTTAATGTTAATAACCGAACAGAACCGGATCATGCACACCCCTAATAATAGGACACCATTTTTTAAATTACCTACTAATATTTTTTTCTTTTCTGGATTTTGAATTTTCAGAGATTTAGTGTCAGTGTTGAACATACGGTTGATATTTCCAAGTACATTAATGAATTCTTTGATATGCTGATGAAAGAATCGAAAGAGCTAGCGAGTCACGCTGTTCAAGTCGATGGGAAACAAACAAACAACATTGATGAATTTAAGAAGGCATATGAGGTAAATAACGCCACACTGTTTACTACAAGTATAAAAAAAGTTAAAAACAATCATTATATCATTACATTCTAGATTGTATTTTCAGGAACACTCAAAATCCGATGCACAAAAACTCATCGCTGAAGTTACAAGTTTGGTTTCGAACCATATTTGTCGTCAAAAAGAGATGGTTTGTTTTTTGTAATGCCTTCTGTTTTGTTTTCTTTTAGTTGAAGAAATATTGACGGTTGAGTCGTGAATGTACAGGTGGATGCTCGGCTCGCAACTATCAGAGAAACGGCTGCAGGAGGCAAGAAGGTTTTGAAACAACACGTGTCATCTGTTGACAGAATCACATCGAATGCCAAAAGAAAATGGCAAGATTTCTATATGCAAGCGGAAAATGATGCTAAAGAGAATGCAGTTTTTGCTGCTGCAAAACACTGTCGTTTCGAGTCGGTGTTACAAAAAACGTAAGCAAAAGTTTTTTTTCAAGCTATGCAGTTAATATCGGTGATAAATCGGTGTCAAATATTGGTCAGAATATCGGTATCCATATTATTGGCGATATTGACCAATATTCGACCGATATATCACCGATATTTGACCAATATATCACTGAATTGTTAGTGTTAAATTGCTATATATATAAATTCTGCATGATATTAAAATTACCGAAATCTCACCGAGATAACCTATATCTCAAGTATCGTCCTTTGACCGATATCCGATATTTTACCGCATTAACTGCATAGTTTTTAAGTTGCAATCTCCTTTGGTTAATTATCCTACATTTAAACTGCGGCTCTTTCATTCAGTGTTGATGCTACTGAATCGGCTCTAAATCATTCAAAAACGACACATGACTCGGTGATTGAAATGGGAAAACAACATCTCACAGCAGTGGACACCCTTATCAGGTTAGTTATAGTGTTAGCTTTGTGGTTTTTGCATTTATTCTAATGTTAATCGTGGTATGATGCAAACAAGTAACGGTAAAATATAACAATGAATGCTGCAGGAGCGCGTTAGATAGTAACGATCAGCACGATCATGAGTTTAATTCTTTAAGGGCAACTGCTAAAGATGACGTGTTGAAGACTAGTGAAGATATATCAAAGCACACAGACAGTAAGTTTCTCTGAAACATGTGTTTTTTTAACTTCTACTCTTTTGTTTTTGATTTTCTCTGTGGTAATGTTTTTTTATCGGATACTTTCTGTAGGTACATCGGAACAGGAAAGAAATGTCATTTCTTTGATACAGGAAACAACAAAATCTCATATTAAAAATCTTGAGCGCTTACGTGAAAACCATGCAACTCAATCTTCTGTAATAGAGCAGAAGGCTCATGATACATTCCACAACAAATACATGGTAATGGGTCGTGCTGGGTTGACCCACAATCTATATCTTTTTACCCTTTTAGATAAAGTTTATGACTAGTCTGCTTGTTAAATAAAAAAGTAAAATGTCATTTTCGTCCCTGAGGTTTGGCCAGATTGCGACTTTCGTTCAAACGTTTGTTTTTTCGCATCTGGATCCAAAATGTTTTGGATCCAGATGCGAAAAAATAAACCTTTGGACGAAAGTCGCAAAACTGACCAAACCTCAAGGACGAAAATGGCATTTTACTCTAAAGTTTAATTACTAGAACACGTGCTTAAGAAGTTGTGTATTAAAAATATAAAAATGATATAAAATATCAAATGACTTGATTTAAGAAGTTGTGGATTAAAAACAAATTTTGGGTTATGTTCGTTTCTAAGCTATCGTATTGACTATATGTTGTTATCCAGGATTATGAGCCATCTGGAAACACTCCTAAAAAAAAGATACGGATGCTCCAAGTAAAGGGAGCATAGAATCCCTTAGAGCAATGCCAATGGAGAGTTTATCAGAAGAGTTCCGAGAAAATAACTCGTTCGAATTGTTTACAGGGAATGACTCAAAGATTTACTCTACTCCACGGCCACCGTTGGCACAAATCAACTAATAACGCTGTTGTTCTGTTCAAAGGTAAACTTCATGTACAGAATTCTGTGTCGTATTGTTCCTGTCTGTATATGATCGATCAATGGCGGATGGATCCCTGCTTGGGATTTTTGCTTAACCGTTTGTTTACTCCTTTGAAAATTCAATTAATCTGGTTTTGTAATATTAATGATATTTGTTAAGATGGGATGGTGTAAAATTGACTTTTAAGAAGTCAAATAGTTTTGATGAAAACAAGTTGTGGTGTTGTTCAAGCTTTGTATTTGTTGACACATGATTGTAATGAAGTGTGACAGTTACATTTATGACTTGTTTGATAGTTTCTTTGTGTGAATGTGTGATAAACATATGTTAGTAGAGATGTTGAGTTGACTCGGTGAGTGGTGGTTTTTTGGTTGTGAAAGTTTTAAGGTTGTTTGGGACATCAGTCATCAAATTTCATTGTGTTATTTTAAAATGTATTCTATAAATACTTTTTGTTGGTTAACATTTGATTATCAATTCATACAACTGATCAATTTTGATAACTGTTTTACACTTAAATCATAATTATAAATGCATGATTTTATTTTCTAATTATGATTATGTTTAAGAGTATCCGCAAAATAAGGAGATCTAAAAACACAAAAAAAGTATGCCTACTCGGCTACTTTGTTTCACATTATAAAAATGCCAAAGACCCGACTCAATAAGAAAATCCAAATACACTAATATAACATTGCTTTATCATCACTCTATTTTTAAGTAAAAACTTATTTCTCTTTATATACATTTAATATAAAAACAAATGATTCCTGCCACTCACTCATTTTTTTCATTGTTTTTGTGTAAAAATGTATGGCTCAAAAACCACCCAATAGTAAAACATAAAAAAAACAAAAATAGTGGCGGATTTTGGGGTTAAAAATCGCCATTTTGGACATGGTCTAACAAAGCTTTTATTAAGACCAAGACTGTTTAATATTTTCTAAAAAAAATCACTAAAACTGATAAAAAAGATGCCTTTGACTTTTTAAATGCTCAATATTTTACTATTAATTTTTCTCATGTATATATATTAAAATATAAAGTTTAAAAAAAATCACTAAAACTTATAAAAAAGATGCTTTTTGACTTATTAAATGCTCAATATTTTATTATTAGTTTTTCTCATGTATATATATTAAAAAATAAAGTTTAATGAGTGTTTATTAGCGGGTATATTTATAATATAGAAGGGGAAGATCATAAAGAAATATAATTATCACGTTCCATCAAATAAAAATGTAATTCAAAAAGATAAAGTTAACAGTCAAATAAATTATACATGAAGTGAGAGTTTCTAAGAAATCACTAGAAATACATACAAAAATCTCAAAGTGTCTTTTGTGATCTATTATAGATCATTCTATATAACTTTTTTTGTTGTATATTCAGAATATGAGTTTTTAAAAGGGACATTTTTTATCCGTTGGATTTAATAGATTTTGAGCGTTAGTTTAAAAGGTGGACACTCATAAAAAAGAAAGGGACATCTTAGACTATTTTTCTTTGTTAAAAAGTAAAAACTGATGTTATGTAGACTTATTTTTTTTCACCCTTCATATTATTATGGTGTGTTGTGATGAGCTTTATATGAAATGTGGTATTAGGTTAAGGTGGTTAAGTATGATTAAGTCATATTTCATCTTATTAAAAGAAAATAAAAAAATATATATCAAAAGAGCTCTACGCCCGCGAGGCTACCTGACCCCCTCGTCTGCGGCGGTGTTCATGCGCCACTAATGTGGATCAACGGCGCCCCCTTTAGAGACCTTAACACATAGCCTTAGTTTAAGCATGTGTTACTAGTAAAACTCACTTTTCATTTTTCATTGTAACATCCATCGATCTAGTTCATTCCGTTTTCTTAAGAGGGAAGTGGATTGCGTTAAAGTATATGTGTTAAACAAGGCTATATGTTAAAATATACGAGACCTTATATATTGACAACGGATTATTTTCCAATGATCTTTATGTGAAGAAGGAAAATCGTTAATAAGAATTTTTTATAATATTTATATTTTATAGGTTATACAATAAAACATACATTGCTTATAAAAATATTATAATCATTAAAAGTTGAGTTTTTATAACATGCATATATTTACATCTCCTAATTTTCCAACCTACAAAACAAGAAATCGTAATTAGTTATAATTTGAAATTGTAAAACTTACTTTGAGAAAAATAAGATCCGTAAGTAAATGCATAGAGATTTTTTCTCATCAAGATTTTTTCCCAATAAATTCCTCCAAAACCTCACTTTCATCTCATATTGTCTTTTTAATGTTCTACCTACCCTCTAGAACGTTGATATACTAGGTTTATTACATTGTCTCCATAATGTGTGGGTTTACAAAGCTTGCATGGGTTTTGGTGTTTTTGATATCTCTAAACATTTATGGCAATGGAGGAGTCATGGCCTTTCACAATAATTACGAAACTCAAACTCGTAATCATGTGAAGGTAAAACAAGTATACAGAACTGGTTATCATCTTCAACCCAAGAAAAACTGGATTAATGGTATGTCTACATTTTATCATTGTATACGACCAACTCCATTGTCTGATATTGTATGCGTGATTTTGTTATTTATCATCGTAAAAAATTGGTTTTGTTAACATCAGTGTTTTGAAACCATACTGGACATATCAATCCGACAACATAATCTTGTCAGTGTCGCCGATATGATTATAAACTAATAGATCAAGCATAATTGTACTGGCTGGTTTTCGCATAACTAGCAGTGGCGAAGCGTGAGATTTCTGACCGGAGGGTCGGAAATCACGGATCTAAAATTATACCTAAAAAATTATAAAACCTGGGGGTCGAAAACGTATATACCTAAAAGAATTTGGTACGAAAACTACATACCGAACACTACTGAGCGAAAAGTTCAGGGGTCGGGTGCCCCGGCCCTCCACTATGCTACACGCATGATAACTAGATAAAACCCTAGACAACCAATCGATGTTTGTCACACTCGAGGATAAGATTAAATCTTCACAACGAGAGGAGTTTAAAATCATGAAAGTTCGTTAAAGATCTAAACAGACACCTCTTCGTTAATAAAAGTATTATTATTATTACATAGAATTTGAATATTTAGTTTCCTATATTTTACATATATCTCGTATATAGTGTTTAGAAGGAGGTAGTTGCTCGTCTAGAATAAACAACTTTATTAGACTTAGCTTTTGTGTTATCGGCTTTGATTTGAATATAATTTAACAAATAAGTTATTCCAGGAAAATAATATATTTTTGAAACAACTTTTAATGAATTTAGCTTCATGTTGCTTCTGGCCTATTATTAATTAATTACCTTTAAAATGTAAATTTAGCTTCATGTTGTTCGAGGCCTATTATTAGTTACCTTTAAAATTTAGAAAAAAAATCAAATACATATTTATCATACAAAACGTAGGGGTGTTTATCGGTTCAGTTTATGGTTTATTCGGTTTTCAAAATTTTGTACCCCAAACCAACCAAACCAAATTAGGAATATGCAAACCGAACCAAACCAAACACAAACCAAATTCAATTCGGTTTGGTTTCGGTTAGAAACCAAAATAAATCAAATAAACCAAATTTAGCCAAATCGTATCTAAGTACTTTTTTTTCCTAATATATATTTATGTTTGTGTTCTAACTTCCAAACATTAAGTCAACAACTAATTTAAACCTAATAATATATAAATAAAAGATATAGCAAAATATAACAAACACATGTCGTACATACAACCACAAAGTTAAAACTTCAAACATAAACATAGAAATTATAAATAGTCAATAAATTTAATGACACAAAATATAAATAATCTCCAAACATGAGTCGTTCTCCAACTTGAATGAACTTGCTTACATCAAATGACGAAAATTTAATAAATAAACATGTATTGATCGACATTGGTGCAACCATGGAGATACATATACTTAGATATTAAACTTAGTATATTGGGCTACTATATTGTGTGTAGCTTACTAAACATTATTATTTTTATTTAATAATTAATTAAATTAACGGTTTATTGGTTATCCAAATAATCCGAATAAACCAAATAAAACAAAACGTGGATCCAAAAACCGAACCAAAACCCATATTCACAATTCGGATCGGTTTATTCGATTACGGTTAGGTAGTTTACTGGTTTTTATTTGATTACTTTTTTTCTGAACACCCCTAACAAAATGTATGAATATGGTGAAAATTAAAAAACGTGGTGGCATTTTCGTAATTATTTACTCCTAGAGTAATTATCAAAATTACTCTACAAATGATCTTGTAGGTAATTTGATCTTGTAAGTAATTTGTAAATGTTCTTGTAGGGTAATTTTGATCTTGTAGAGTAATTTTGTAGAGTATCATTATTACCCTACAAAATCATGTGTAGAGTAATTTTGATAATTACCCTATGTTACGAAAATGACACTGCGTTTTTTTGGTTTTTTTCATGCATTTCATACGTTTTGTACGATAAGGCGCTTTGTACGCGAACTTAACCCTTAAAATGTAAGCACACAAAAATAATCAAGACATTTTATTTTTACGAGTCTTGATAGACGTTCCTCTTTTTCCTTAAAAATAAATTCAGTCGATGTGTTTTCTTAATTATCAATAACTCTCGATGTTTATTAAGATCCTATAAAATTATTAATACATATTATTGTGCTTATTTTTTCCCAGACTTCACTATTATGTCATGTTAAGCAGGTTGATATAGTTTATAACAAACATAAGCGTAGCAAATAGCATTGATTAATTCCAATTTGTTTTCTGATGGGTATTTATTAATTCCCCTCTCTCTTTATTTTATATATATATATATATATATATATATATATGTGTGTGTGTGTAATTGAACGAATGACCTTTTCATCTTTTTTGCATGAAATCTTTGTGGGCACAATCATACTTATCTCAATAGATCCAACTGGTAAGTTTTTCCTTTGAAATCTAAATTATTATTATTATTTTATTAAGAGAGTTATCATGTATCTAATAAAATTAAATTAACAGGACCAATGTATTACAAAGGATACTATCATATATTCTATCAATACAACCCCGAAGGTGCGATATGGGGAAACATTGTGTGGGCTCATTCAGTGTCAAAAGATATGGTTAATTGGATACATCTTGAACCAGCAATTGTACCATCACAACCTTATGACAAATATGGGTGTTGGTCCGGATCTGCTACAGTCTTGCCAGGGGATAAACCGGTAATCTTTTACACAGGGATCGTTGATCCAAAACCTTCACCTGGTCATCAAGTCCAGGTCTACGCTATACCCGCCAATTACTCAGACCCCTACCTAAGAGAATGGATCAAACCTCATGACAATCCTTTCTTAAAGCCCACGAGTGAGAACATTTCGGCTTTTCGTGACCCCACAACTGCCTGGTACAACAATGGTCATTGGAAGATGATAATTGGCAGTAGACATAACCATAGAGGAATTGCTTATTTATACCGAAGTCGAGATTTTGTTACATGGATCAAGGCAAAACATCCGTTTCATAGTAAACGTGATACGGGTATGTGGGAATGCCCCGACTTTTACCCGGTAGCATCTAAAGGAACAAATGGGTTAGACACATCAGCATTGGGTAAGGGTGTTAAATATGTTCTTAAAAACAGTATAGAAGTGACTAGGTATGAATATTACACCATCGGGAGGTGATGATCTCATTAAAGATATATATGTTCCATACAATACCACTGAAGATGGTTGGGGCGGATTAAGATACGACTATGGAAACTTTTATGCCTCAAAGTCATTTTATGACCCGAGCACGAAAAGGAGGATTCTCTGGGGCTGGGCTAATGAATCAAGCACTCAAAGTGAAGATGTTGAAAAGGGATGGGCTGGAATTCAGGTAAATTGAGCAGCATATATATTTACATGACGTAGTTTTTTTTTTACTTTTAAATGTCAAACTTGATTTATTGTTTATTGTATGTAGTTGATTCCACGAAAGGTATGGTTGGATCCAAGCGGACGTAGGCTGTTACAATGGCCAATTTCTGAATTGGAAACACTAAGACGTAAAAAAGTGGAGCTAAACAACGTGGTTGTTAAAAAGGGGAATATCGTTGAAGTGAAAGGAGTCATAGCAGTACAGGTTTGTATGATAAAAGTATTCCAATAAATTGAATATATGCAGTTGATATTTACTTATTTGATGATGTGATTAAAATATAGGCGGACGTTGACGTTACATTTACATTTTAAGTTTGGAAAAAGCTGAGTTGTATGACGAAAGATGGGCTGAATTCCCACATCATGATCTTGGTAAAAGTATATGTGGGGTTAGGGGTGCAACGGTTCAAGGTGGGCTCGGGCCTTTGGTCTCATGACCCTCGCTTCACACAATCTTGAAGAGTATACTCCTGTATTTTTTAGAGTGTTTAAAACTATCGAAAAGAAACATAAAGTTCTCTTATGTTCTGATGCCACTCCGTAAGATCCCTTTCTTTAGTCTTAATGTTACTAAAGAAAAAAAAATACAAGTGAAAATACTTTCAATTTATGACCTATGTGAAATAACAACAATGTTTTAATGAATACAGTTCCTCACTGAACTCAAAGGAATACAAACCATCATTTGGAGGTTTTGTGGATGTTGACTTATCAGAAAAGAAGCTTTCACTTAGGAGTTTGATTGATCATTCAGTTGTAGAAAGCTTTGCAGAAGGAGGAAAGACGGTTATGACATCAAGGGTCTATCCAACATTAGCTGTTATTCGTAACGTTCATCTGCACGTATTTAACAACGGATATGAACCCATCACCATTAAAAAGCTGAATGCATGGTCTATGAAGACACGAAGACAACTAGTATCAATTAGACCTGTAAGTTTTACTAGAGTATGTAATAAAATATTTTTTTGTTAGTTATCATTATTTTTTTAATTTAGGGATCTTATTATTATTATTATTTTTTTTTTCATATGGAAGTAGATTTTTGTGGACTGTGAAAGTTGATCTAGTTATTGTTTAGTAATTCTTTTAGATGACAAGAAATTGTGATCTTTCTTAATTTTGTGGATGTATATATTGTAACATCCAATCCGCAGCGGAAATAGAAGTCTGGGGCATGATTGGGTTTTCATTTAAAACTCATGACATTTACTATAATTAAGTTTCATATTTATTGATTGAAAATTTAAAAGAAAGTATCACAAAGGAACATACAAACACCGGAAATATTTTTCTAAATAAGACATATTTTATTCATCTTCTAAGGCCAATCCTAAGTGTTCTCTCTTCAGCCTGTCCACCCGTATCATGTGTAAAATAAAAGTTTGGGTTAACAAAATTGGCGAGTGAATCTAAATTAAACATTTAAACAGATTAGTTACATGGATTAATTTAATAAAAATGTGCATAGACCATATATGAGCATATTTATATATAATCAAACCACAAACTGCTTAACATTAACAAGGCACATATGAGCATGATACATGATGAACTGTGAGATCAAAGCTAAATCAAACGGAGCCGATCTAATGAGGCACGCGATGCTCAACTCGTATCCAACGAGAAACTGATGGGCCTTATGTGAATGATTGCACTGAAATGATAAATGTAACCACACATAACAACAAAAAAATATACACATTAGTTCACATAATGGTGTTAGCACAAGTGTTTGAATAGATAAAATATGTATACAACACATGATATACCCAAAACATGAATAAAAAGGGGAATTTGTAAGGATCCACTCACAGTGGGTGCGTTTCCTTGGATTAATGACGAACACGCACGAATTTTGGATTTAACCACGAGAGAAAACTAACCTAAATAATAACGTAATAATTCGATAAATAAATAAATTTTTAATTGAAAATAACATTTTCAATTAGTGCTTTTTATTAGATTTTTAGATTTATTTTTGTGGTATTAATACAATTTTTAAACTTTAAAAACCTTATTTTTAAGTATTTTAATTGATTTTTAATGAAATAATAAAGAAATTGGTTATAAAAAAGATATACCCTTTTTCAGGGATTGACCGGTTCAACCGGTTTTGACTTGAATATTATAGGCAGCGTGTGAGGTTCGAACTCGTGACCTCCCGTATACGTGCACGCAACTTTACCAACTGAGCTACGTGTCTAACCCGAATTTATCTCTGTTTTAGTTATATTTATGTACTATTTAGATTAATTTATAATTTTATTTATTTAAAAGGGTTTTTCAAATCATTGGACCGCTGCCCATACTCGCCTCGAACCCGCGACCTCTAATGTGTGATGCACCCAGCCCTACCAACTGGGCTGGGTGTCTAACCCGGTATAAAGAGAAAATATAATACATTTATGTACTTTTTGAAAAATGATCTAATTAAGTTTTAAAAAGGTGGATTTTATTTCAGAAAACCGGTGATGATTAAGGCTTGAACTCGGGACGTATACGTTGTGGGTGCACACAGTCCACCACTAGACTGTGTGTCTAACATGTTTAAAACATCATCTTTAATTATACAAAAACACTAGTTCAACTTCATCTTCTTCATAAACAAAAACCCAGAACTTGATTCCCGACTGTTAACATAGTTAATCAGTTTTGATTAATTGATTTAAACAATTTCATTTATACTATACAAAATAAAATCGAGTAGATTAAGAAAATTGTACCAACTTGGAGAATTGCTTCGGTTTTCCGGTGAGGAATTTTCGGTGATGAACCGAGAATTCCGGTGATGAACAGATTCGGTGACTGGTTTGTTTGAGCAAAGATTGACCGAGAGTTGTTTGAGAGATGAATCGAAAGGAATAGCGAGTTCAATTGAAGTGGAAAGCATCGATATTTATAGCGTGGATGTTTAATCATAGGATTTCGGTTTCAAGACCCCAAATTATGGGTTTTTAGTTACCGAATGATTTCAATCGGTTTCTCATGATGATTTGTAATGGATTTTCGGTTACAATCCGGGTGTTCAACACCTTCAATCCACCGTAATTCGCAGAATCAATTTTGATTTTTGGGCGGTTACAGTCTGTCACACCCTGACCCGCAGCAGAAATGTAACGGGGCATGATTGGTTTTCATCAAAGCTCATGACATTTACTATAAAGTTTCATATTTATCATTCCAATTTAAAAAAGAAATTACAACAAACATACAAGCACAACATGTTCTAAACACAACATTCATGAACTCTTTATTTTTCTTCTAAGGCAAATTCCTATGAGTTCCTTGCTTCAGCCTGTCCACCTGTATCATGTGTAAAAAAATAGGGTTTTGGGTCAACAAAAGTTGGCGAGTGAATCTTATTTAAACATTTGAAAGAATTAGTTATATTGGTTATTTAAATAAAAATGTGTATAAATCCAAATATGAGTATACGCATATGTAAATCAAACCACACCACATAATAACAATCAATGCACACACAAGCATGACAAATGATGAACAATGAAATCAAGGCTCAATCAAACGGAGCCGATCTAATGAGGCACTGATGCTCAACTCGTCTTCAACGAGGAACTGATAAGCCTAATGAATGAATTGCAAGCAATGACAAAAATGTAAAACACACAATACAACAATCAACATTTACATCACACATTAGATCATATAATGGTAATAGCACAAGTGTTTGAATAAATGAAATATGTAAACGACACATGATACACCCCAAAACATGAATAAAAAGGGGAATTTGTAAGAATTCACTCACAGTGGGTGCGTTTCTTGCTTGATAAATAAATGCGCACGAATTTGAGAATTTGATCAACGAACGAATACTAACCTATAATAATAACGCGATAATTCGATGAATATAAATGATTTAATATTTCGATTTAATACTTTTGTTAGGTTTTTAGGTTACTTTTGTGGTATTTTATTGGGATTTTAAAACCTTTGAAATTGCATTTTTAATTGTTTTTAATTAATTTTTAAGTAAATACATATATAGAAAAATATTATTAAAATAAAATAATAAAATAATAAAAAACCTTGTCAGACTGACAAGGGGTCTGACCGGTTCATTGTGTTATTGGCAGCGTGTGATGGGATTCAAACTTGTGACCTCTCGTTTGCTGTACGTAGCTCTACCAACTGAGCTACGGTCTAACCAAGGATTCTGATTAATATAATATATCAATTAAAGTATTACAGAAATCTTTAAATAAAAGATTTTAAAATCAATCGAACCGGTGGGAAGGACACTCTCGAACCCGCGACCTTAGTGTTGTTTTGCACCCAGCCCAACCAGTTGGGCTGGGTGTCTAACCCGATTAACATAGGATTTAAATTATACTTACATCTTACTGATGGATGATATGATCTGCTTAAAATAAAAACTATTTTTATTCCAACGATACGGACATGTGCCAGACTCGAACTCAGGTCATACGCTTTGAAATTGCACACAGTCCACCACTGGACTGTGTGTCTAACCCGATTAAAAACCCACTTTTAATTATATTAATACACTAAATAACTTCATCTTTTTCCTTTTAAAAAAATCAACCGGAAAGTCTACCCGACTGTTAATTCGTTTATACATATTTGATTAACCGATTTATAACAACAAACATTAAACAAAAGATAATAAGGAGATGTAGATGTTTGTACGAATTGGAGAAATATTATAACTTTTCCGGTTGAATTCCGGCGATGAAACAAAAAAAAAAACTCCGGCGACTAGTTGGTTGAAACAGAGAGTTTCTCTCAGAGATTTTGAGTGAAGATGTGGGTGTGAGCGAGTTAAATTGGGATACAAGAATCGGTATTTATAGGTGAGGATGGATTAAATTCAGAATTCGGTTACAACCGATTTTAAATGATGAGTTTGATTGCCTTTGATGATTCGTAACTGATTGTGTGATGAATGAGTTAATTGGCATGACTGGAAGACCATTTCTCTGGTTTGATTCAAAAGAAAACGTAAATTGAATGAAGGTTTTGACTGCTGCAAACGTTGGTGTTTGGGCGGTTAAACTTTGGAACTGATTTAAGGGATTGTTTTGTTATAAGAGATACTTGTTTCGGGTTTATAAACATATAGTGTGTGTATCACAGAGGTGTTTTGGTGTGTGCGTTTCCGGGGTATCCGGGTTCGAACCCTGACTACTTCTTTATTTTTATTATTTTATTTCTTTTTGTTATAAAAAGTTTATTTATTTCCTTTATTGATTGTTATTTTAATTAGGTGACTTAATTATTAATCATGAGTAATAAAATAATCTAATTAATACTAATAAATACGTAACAGACTATTGAATAAATGCTTGAGTTTCAACGGAGCGGGTTTTGGAACCAGTTTTACACAAATGTTACACAGTCTGGTGTAACATTGATTTGCAGGATTTCAACTTATGTTTCGCATATAAGAAGTTATTATTTCAAGTTTATAACACCAAAATGTGTGTGGTCGAGTGGTGTTTTGGTGTGTGAGAGTTTGTGGGACCCGGGTTCAAAACCCGACTACTCCTTTTATTTATTTTTATTGTTTTAAAGTTTCAAGAAATATTATTATTTATTCACTATTTTAATTCTTTGAATTTATTTAATAACCTTTAATTAGTAATTATTTATTAATAGCTATATGTTAATAACTCATATATATATATACCATCGAGACTTATATTAATACTAGAATTATTCAACGAAGCGGGTTTTGGCAACCCGTTTTACAACGGATGTTACAGTATCCCCTACTTTTATAAATTTCATCCTGAAATTTAAGTAGTAACTGTAACTGGAAAAAGATGCGGGTATTTTTCACGCATTGAGTCTTCGCGTTCCCAAGTAAACTTAGGCCCTCGTTTTGACTCCCAACGCACTCTGACGATTGGAATACGACTTCGTCTTAAACGCTTCTCACCAAAGTCCATGATTTCTACAGGTCTTTCAACAAAATGCATATATTCATCGATCTGAATATCTTCCAATGGTATATGGAGATTTTCATCAGCGAGACACTTTTTCAAGTTTGATACATGGAATATGGGATGAATTATGTTGAGTTCTTCTGGTAGGTCAAGCTTGTATGCTACAAGACCAACTCTTTCGAGTATTTTGAATGGTCCCACATAACGTGGTGCTAGCTTGCCTTTTTGACCAAAACGGACCACTCCCTTCCACAGTGATACCTTCAAAAGTACTTGATCACCAACACAAAACTCCAGTGGCTTTCGTCGTTTATCAGCGTAACTCTTTTGACGTCTTCGAGCTGCTAGAAGATTATTGCGGATTTGTAGAATTTTATCAGTCGTTTCTTGTATCAATTCAGGTCGAGTGATTTGCGCTTCACCGATTTCGTGCCAACATACAGGAGATCGGCACTTACGACCATATAAGGCTTCAAAAGGAGCCATGCCGATGCTTGAGTGATAGCTATTGTTGTACGAAAATTCAACTAATGGTAGATGAGTATCCCAATTACCCTTGAAGTCTATGACACATGCTCGCAACATGTCTTCAAGAGTTTGTATGGTGAGCTCAGATTGACCATCATTTGAGGGTGAAAGGCAGTGCTGAGATCTAAACGTGTACCCAATGCTGATTGTACGCTCGCCATGTTCGTGAAGTAAAACAACCGTCTCGATCTGAAATGATACTTAAAGGCACACCATGACGGCTTACTATTTCATCAATATAGATACGAGCTAACTTCTCGTTCTTGTAGTCTTCACGGATTGGAATGAAATGAGCTGATTTAGTGAGACGATCAATGATAACCCAGATTGTGTCATACCCACTGGAGGTGCGAGGTAACTCGGTAATAAAGTCCATGGTTATGTTTTCCCACTTCAAACAGGTATTTCAGGTTGGACAAGTAATCCTGAAGTCGTTGATGCTCAGCTTTAACCTTAGAACATGCGAGGCACTTAGAGACAAAAATGGCGATATCCTTCTTCATGCCAGGCCACCAGTAAGAGTATCGTAGATCTTGATACATCTTATCAGCACCCGGATGTATGGAGTATCATGTTTTGTGAGCCTCGTTCATGAGAAAAGCACGAAGATCGTCACGATCAGGTACCCAAATACGATTTAAATAATAGAGGATACCATCGGACTTGGATTCTAGTTTGGTTTAGCTCCACAAGACAATTCATCTCGTACATCATTTTCCGTGATAGAAATTTGTTGAGCTGCTCGAATTCGGTTTTGAAGATCGGTTACTATTTGAGAACACAAAAGATGGATGGAGTTTGCATACTCTTTTCGACTAAGAGCATCAGCCACAACATTGGCCTTGCTAGGATGATATCGGATTTCACAATCGTAATCATTTAAGAGTTCGACCCATCGTCGTTGCCTCATGTTCAACTCTTTTTGATTGAAGATGTGTTGGAGGCTCTTGTGGTCAGTGTAAATTTCACACTTGGTTCCATAGAGATAGTGTCTCCATATCTTAGAGTGAACAAGACTGCTCCAAGTTCTAGGTCGTGAGTGGTATAGTTTTTTTCATGTATTTTGAGTTGTCTTGAGGCATAGGCTATCACCTTTCCTCTTTGCATTAGGACACAACCTAGCCCTTGCCCTGACGCGTCACAATAAACCACAAAGTCTTCGCAACTATCAGGAAGGATAGGTGTATCACAAAGTTTTTGCTTCAAAATTTGGAAAGCCTCTTCTTGCTTGGGCCCCGAAATGAAGGGTTCACCCTTGTGAGTCAAGGCTGTGAGTGGTACGGCGATACGAGAAAAATTTGCAATGAAACTCGATAATAACCAGCTAACCAAGAATGATATAACTTTGGTAGGAGTGTGCGGTGCTTGCCATTCTTGCACTGTGATCTTTGTAGGGTGGACATGTATCCCTTTGTCATTGACAATATGACCAAGGAATTGTACCTCTTTTAACCAAAACTCACATTTCGAGAACTTAGCATAAAGCTTTTCGGTTCTCAAAAGTGTTAGGATGAGTCGAAGATGTCGCTTATGATCGGATTTGGTCTAAAGAATAAATAAGAATATTATCAATGAAGACTATAACAAAACGATCGAGGTAGGGTTTACACACTCTATTCATCAAATCCATGAAAATAGCAGGAGCATTGGTCAAACCAAAAGGCATAACCATAAATTCACAGTGGCCATAACGAGTTCGATTAGAGATGTTTAATCAATCTAATAAAAAAATAAAGAATAAATAAATAATAATGGTAAAAGATTTGGTTTGCTTTACAATACCGGTTCCAAGTTTCAAATCAGCAGCTAAAAAGTCAAGCTGTCAAATCATAACCATTAAATAGTCAAACATGTGTATTTGCTTCGATTCAGACAGTTTAGCCGATTCAACATGCGACAGAATCAGTAAAGTATTTAGAAGCGACCTTCTTGCCATATTAAAGTTTACACTTTAACCAATTTTACCTATAACTCTAAAACCATGCCCACAATATAAGAACTATGGGTTACCAAAATTTTGAACTGTAACTAACAATACATATGCAATTCATTGGCCTTCAACACCAAAGGACCTCAAAACTCAAAAACAGGAAAAAGATAGTGGCCTAGATCCCTATTTTATGCATGCATCTAAACAACTACCAAAAATGTATAAAATTACACCAATACAATATAAGACCAAGAGATGTTGACTTAATTAGACGAAAAACTACACTTCATTAGCCTTCGTTCGGCTTAGGGATCTTCTTATATTCATAGTTGTTTATGTCAACACTCTTCTGCAAAGCCTGCAACCAAAACATAACCCAAATCGATATAATGGATGACTTTCAATGGTTTGACCCAACTGACCCGTTAGCGATAAGACATAACCCAAATCGATATAATGCATTAGGTTATAGGATATTGTGTCACCTTAAGCTCCTCCTCCAATGACAAGTTTTTGGGCTTGTATGCTTCAATCGGGCCTGTTCTTGAAAGGGCTTTTTTTGTTTCGAGAATCTCCCACTCTTGATCGTCTTTCACCTTAGCTATATCCTTGCTTAAGTAGAAATATTTCACATCAATAACATGGAAATAAAGGGAAGAATTCCAAAGAAATGATGAAATACACATCAATTTTAGTTTGAGAAAAATGCCATTTTCGTCCCTGAGGTTTGGTCAGTTTTGTCCGAAGGTTTGTTTTTCTGCCTCTGGATCCAAAAGGTCTGAAATCTTGACATTTCATCCGGCTCGTTAACCCCATCCACTTTCCTCCTTTAAGTCAGGGGTATTTTCGTCTTTTTCAGGGGTATTCTATCGTTTTATATAAAGTGAAAAAGACCGAATTGCCCTTTAAGTTAACAAAAAAGACAGAAATACCCCCAACTCAACGGAGAAAAACAGATGGAGTTAAGGAGCCAGGTGAAAATGGCAAAATTTCAAACCTTTGGATCCAGATGCGGAAAAACAAACCGTTGGACGAAAGTCACAAAACTGACCAAACCTCAGGGACAAAAATGGCATTTTACTCATTTTATTTTCCAAAATAGTTATATACCACTCACCTGCCCTGCAATAGATGACCAAGCCCGAGTGCTCCAAACACGGTAAGTGAAATCATAGGAAGCCCGTATCTAATAAACGGGCCTTTTCTTCCCCATCTTTTGAACCCTGAAGCCGAGCTCTGAACTTTAGCAACATTTGCGGCTCCGGGTTTATTAGCTTTACTAGTTTGATCCATTGTTGTTCCAACTGTTGTCATCTTAAACATTCGGGAATATGTAACAACAATGCAGAATGTAAGATAACTTAAAGTGATTAACTTTAATACATAACAGCCGATATATTCATCATTTCTATAAGTATTAGAAGGCGACTAATGCAAGCTAAATAAGATGATTTGAGGATTAAAATCCACCCGAAGTAAATTAAACAAATGACTTTCAGATGTTACATACCATTTGCATCCAAAATTTATAGTTTAACATAGGCATGAATCTAAGAACCCTAATCAATCAGTGAAAGGAGTGTTAGCTAAACCACTTAGTTAACGGAGACCCTTAATCGATCAGCCAGCGTAAGTGAAAATCCAGTTTCAACTTTCTAGATAATCAAGTCGATATCTCACTTAAACCCTATGTATATTTTGTTTATCTACATGATATTTGGAGCATAAAACCCCTTAAAACCAGTTGATTCGAACATTGAACGGAGAAATCGCTAGAAATATACTAACAGTTGATCAATTTGTATTCAGCATGTGGGTTTTTTACTTTTTAGCTGTGCACACAAGGTGTTTGATGAAAGTCCTGAACCAAAGTGGACCAAGAAAACAAAGTAAACTGTTCTTTGAACGACAATTAAGAATCACATAGTTGCCCTCTGATGAAATAAGTAGCACAAAAGTGTGAATTGTTGCTGATCTCCATGAATCTTTATCATCATATGTTAGCTTATTATAATTGCACACCAACTGTTTGTTAATATGCCAACGTTATTAACGAAATAAATCTTTACCCATGTAACCTAATTTTACACATAAACATAACAAGAAATCAAGAATCACTTACGTTTGAATACACCCAATTAAACTGAAACGAACAGCAAATAATTAGTAAAAAAGAAATCCAAAACTTACCGCTAACGAGCCGTGATGTGCTGAAGCGAGCAAGAAGGATAATATCCTTTGAATTCGAGCTTTATAATCACCCTTCAGAAACACAATTTCTTTTAGGTGTGAAATTGTGAATGATCTTGAGTTTCGGAATTTTACCAAGATTATGCTATGTGCAAAAAGGTCCTTCAACTTTTTAGTTTCTAAAATTAAATTTTCATTTTTAAATTATATTTTTCTTAAATATAATCAATTTCTTTTTGTTTTTTTAAAACATTTTATTTAACATTTAATGTATATTTTCTTTCATAATTTGTGTTTGTCAGTCTAAGAAAAACTAAATACACAGTTTTTTTGTTTAACTGTCAACATTCCAATACATAGTTTAATTAAAACTGAGGTTTATTCAAAATCAAGTTCTTTTTTCGTCTCATAAGCGGGTTGCACGTGCTTGAATCGATATTTCAGAGGATAGTGAATATGGTAACCGAGTTGTATTCAAAGTAAATTTTACTAATATGGATTTATTATTTTTCTTTATTATGTAATGGTTTAATTATGTTTTTTAGAACAACTCACACTACTCTCTAATCTCCCACTAAATTACACATTTGTTTGTCTACAGTGAGGACTTAACTTTCACCACCAGAAAATGCAAAACCTTATCAACACCTTTATATTATTATTTAATGTTTTTCATTATCAATGAAAAGCTTAAATTGATCTTATATTTATATTTCTTTTTGATTTAGTTAGTAAGTGTTTTAAAATTAATAACTTGTTTGCATTGAAAAAGATTGGAAAAAGGTGAATGGTGGTAAGTTAACATAAGTTGAGCACAGCAGATTGTTGCAAATATCATCGTTATATCATGTTTGAGATTCACTAGAGATTAGCTAGAAATGATTACAACTCGATAGCCAAAATTTTGATTTTTTTTTAAGATTTATAGAAACGAACATATATAATTAGCAATGTGAACTTTTCAGCAGTTATTCAAAGTGGAACGTAAACGGTAGTTCATCACTGAGGTGCTTTAACATGCTTCACAAAACGCATACCCACGTATGCACAGACATACGCGCGCTTATGAGCAAAGCTACATCGCGTATTTGCATTAGATCAACCAAGTCACATAGGGTGCATAAGGCAAAGTATGTAAGCATTAGATCAGCCAAGACACAGATAGTACATAAGGCAAAGCATGTACCTCTAGATTGCTTCTAGTGATGAAGAAAGGGTATTTTGGACGCGATGGCCTCTTTGCCCAGTAGCACCAAGTGTTTATCTCACCAAAGTGATGCTTGCAGGTATGAGGCTCACAAAGTGAGCAATATGTAATTGTAACGTAGATTTTAGAAAGGGTGTGTGTTGGTCCTTGAAAAAAAAGAAGAAGCGTATTTTAGGCTATTTTGACCATAGATAAAGCAAAAGACCTATTAACAATCTCCATCACAACTTCAACTTAATTGCCAAAAAATGGCAATTTAAGCAGTCATGGTCAACTTTGTGGGCCCCACGAGATCTAAATCTTCCTAATAATTAAATGAAAAGTAAACTAATCAGGCCAGAAGTCATGATGTGTGTGTGTGACCGTGTAGTTTCATGAGTCAACCATCAACAAGAACACAAGATGGCTACATGTGAAGTAATTTAACCGCTGAATATACTTCAAATGCATCTTCGTTTCACTATAATGCTCAGTTTACCAATTAACCGCTGAATATACTTCAAACACAACTTTGTTTCACTATAACGCTCAGTTTACCAATAGAAGTTGATGCAAACATCAATGTCCACCAACATTTACATCATTAACTTTCGAAATTATCACATAAATACACAATATGGCCTCTCTTTATGCTTATTAGCCCGATAGAACATCATTTTCCAACAACCAAGCTGGCATTGGTTCAAGGCAGTAACTTAGTCAAATGGGTCAATTCGATGATCATGTTCACTTGCCATTACCATTCCCGTGCAAAGACACGTGGGGCACATTACCTAAAAAATCAATGTAGTCATAACAAAGAATGTGAAACCGAAGGAAAAAAAAAGTCACCAGACTGAAGTTTCACTAATATAAATGCTGATACCTTTCCTGCCCCAGAACAGTTAAGACACCTCCGGGTAGTCGGAGCGCGTAATGGACGATCAGAAGCATTAGTTACGGAAATTGGCTCTACTTTTACGCACACACCACTAGAAGAACAACGGGCACATGCCAAGTATCCTGTTTTTTTGGTACATCAAACACCCATAATTAAAAGGCATATAATTGAACAATGGTAGAATTTTTAACCCATTTACTTATGACTGGGTCGGTTTAGGTTGTGTACTTCTGCATTATTTCAAACTAGTCTTAGCTAAACGGGGAACGGTTCATAAAGGTTGAAAGTCGCAGTCTATTTTTAATCCATACAATCACTTAAATCGTTTGTTCAGAGACTTAATAGTTACTGTAACAATATTGATTTTGTAATGAAAACTTACACATTTATTTCTGAGTATAATGTCAGTTTCGTCCATGAGGTTTGGCCAGTTTTGCGACTTTCGTCCGAAAGGTTTGTTTTTTCGCATTTGGATCCAAAAGGTTTGAAATCTTGCCATTTTCATCTGGCTCGTTAACGCCATCCATTTTTCTCTGTTAAGTCGGGGGTATTTATGTCTTTAGGTTAACTTCTTAGAGGGCAATTCGGTTTTTTTCCATCCATTTTTCTCTGTTAAGTCAGGGGTATTTATGTCTTTAGGTTAACTTCTTAGAGGGCAATTCAGTTTTTTTCACTTTACGTAAAAAGACCGAATATCCCTGAAAAGCCTCCCTGAAAAAGCCCAAATTGCCTTTTAAGTTAACAAAAGAGACGGAAATACCCCTGAGTTAACGGAGAACAATGGAAGGAGTTAACAAGCCGGATGAAAATAGCAAGATCTCAAACCTTTTGGATCCAAATGCGGAAAAACAAACCTTTGGACGAAAGTCGCAAAATTGTCAGAACCTCAGGGACGAAAATGGCATTTTACTCTATATTTTTTATAGTAAAAAAGAGACTAGTGTTTGCAGGTCAATCCTATCAGGCCTGTTTCAACCCATCCATTTTAACCCGAACCTGCTTTGATCATTTCCCAACCCTCTCGTGTGTGGCAAGAGTATTACCGGTTCCGTGACAGTATCTACACCTTTTCTTCTCTTGTTGCATGACGTTATTCGCTTCAAGCAACATGAGAGTCGAAATTACACCCACTGCTCCACCCGAAAAGGAGGCCACTATTGGATCCACCTGACTGAAATAAATACAAGAATATTTGTGTAAATATTTGCTTTAAATAAATGTATATATTAACCATTTTTGTAAATTACACCTCAGTTGCAAAGGCAGATGCATATTGGTTATAAAATCTTTATATGAGGTGCCACCCACACCTAGTTTTAGCCCCAGCTGGCCAGAAAGTGAGTTTCCGTGTTACAAGCATATGTGTGATAACTCAAAAGGAAATAATCATGCTATAAAATGAGCTTACGACTGGTGCAAGAAGGCCACCAAAGACGATAATTCCTGATATAAATGAAAAGCTTGTCAAATAAAGCTGCTTCAATGTCTTTGGCGTCTAGTTCAAGAAAGAAGAAAAACAGATATTAGTAATAAAAAAGTTACTTATAAAAAATGTGCAATTAAAATACTAGGCTTTTGTGTACGTATATAGTAATATGTAGCTTCAATAAAACTATTTTACTTCAATAATTGATGATATCTATTACTCCTTTTATTACGCTACTATGTTTGACTATTATTCAATTGTCAAAACTACCCCTCTGTAATGCCAAAATTCGTAATTTCATTAACAACAATGACAATGGGCAACTTTAATGTATTAAGTATGACTGAAAAGTTATTTTATTAAAATCTTACTGTAAGTTAGTGATCTAAGAGGTTGTAAGAACTTAAATACATTTTAGATTACTTTCGACCCATTTCACTTGTAACTTGTAAGGGAAATTGTAATAATTTAGATGGAACAGACATTTACATCGAAAAACTTTATGCTATAAAGTTCAATCTGCGGTCACTATTTTCAGAAATTGGTAAATACTTCTGATTACAGAATCCTATTTTCAGACTTAAAAACAAAAGTATCAAATGAATGAATTACTATAATTGTTTCATACATCATTAAAAAGAATTAACACTAAAACCTTATGATATTAGATTATAAGCAAAAGAAAATATAATTTACCACTGAAGGTAGAAAGGGAATTGAAGATGGAATATCAGGCATCTCATTATCCTCAGAGCTGCCCTCATTACGTTTAAGGTTTTTTAACCGTTGTTGCACTCCTAACCTCCTCACCTGTGAATTTGAACAGGTCATATTCGTGCAATTGAAAACGTATCAAGGTGAAGATATTACCTCTTCCATGAGGAGGAAGATTTTATTACGTCTACTCCTTATGTTATCTTGGATTTCATTTGTCTGCATCTTGACAAAATCCTGAATGGTCTCTGGTCCTTCAATAATACAAAAGTTGCTGCATTGATAGCAAAAGTGAAAATCAGCATGCCTCCTTTTTCCAATAATTATGCAAGAACCGTTTACTCATTCGCTCACGCACAACTAATTCGTATCGAACATTATTCTTGATTTCTTTCAAACTCCAAGGTACCTTAACTTTCATAATATATATAAAGCATTTAGCAAAGGCATACACAAGGTACTATAGATGTCTAACACATCTTCACAGTAACAACATCAAAAAGATGAGCTTGATGCCTTGACCTAAACGTGTGAAAACAATCATTCACTCAAGCGCAACTAATTCGTATCCAACCTTACTCTTGATTTCTTTCAAACTCCAAGTACCTTAACATTCATATCAATAAATGCATTAACAAATGCATACACCTGGTGCCAGAGATGTCTAGGTATCTAACACATATTCACAGTCCCCCAATCGCACTAAAATGAACATGCCCTAAATGTGTGCACACAATCTGCAGATTGAGAGCTCATAAAAAATACTCGTTCAAGCACAACTAATTTGTATCAAAGATTATTCTTGATTTCTTTCAAACTCCAAGGTACCTTAACATCCATATCTATAAAGCCTATAGCGTATGCATACACAAGTTACTATACATGTCTTAACACATCTTCACAGTTCCAATTGCACTAAGATGAGCATGACCTAAATGTGTGAAAAAATCTGCAGATAGAGTTCATAAAAAAACTCATTCACTCAAGCACAAGTCACAACCAATTCGTATCAAACATTACTCTTAGAGTTTCTAACACTAATATCTCTAAAGCCTTTAGCAAATACATACACAAGGAGCTATAGATGTCTTAACACATCTTCATAGTCCTAAATGCAAAAGGATGAGCATGACCTAAATGTGTGCACACAATAAGCAGATTAAGACTTCATCAAAACACCAATCCGTGCAAGCACAAGTAATTCTTATCAAACATTACTCTTAATTCCAACGTTATTTCTATAAAGCCTTTAGCAAATGCATACACAAGGCACTATAAATGTCTAACACAACTTCACAGTCCCAATTGCACGAAAACGAGCATAACCTAAATGCGTGCAAACTAATTTATCAGAAACATCTCTTATGCATAATTCCAACGTTATTTCTATAAAGCCTTAGCAAATGCATACACAAGGCACTATAAATGTCTAACACAACTTCACAGTCCAATTGCACGAAAACGAGCATAACCTAAATGCGTGCAAACTAATTTATCAGAAACCGTATCTCTAGCCATACGTATCTCTTATGCGATACATCACTTATTTCCAGTTTATCTCCACCAAAACCAAACGAATCTCAGGATACACACAATATTCTCAACAATCCTCATCATTACAAGCATAATTGCTTCATTTAAAGTTCAAACCAACGAAATTCACTTTCTAAATTCACAATTACTCATGAGTAAGATTACTCGACTTTATTCATCTAAAAAACAGGCATCAAATCAACAATAGAACCTCTACGACATGAATACTCAATCAACACATAACAATAAGCTAAAACGATCCGTACAAATTATCTATTTCATACACCTAAACATAAACAACAAATAAAATCTAAAAACAACACAATCTCTGATACATAAACACTAAACAGACCTGGAGGCGTTATCGCCGGAGGAAACGGAACCGGAGGCAGCTGCATCATCTGAAGAAGAAGAGATAGCGAAACGCCGACGGTTAGGGTTTGGATATCTGAAACGAAATGTGGATTTGGATGAAGAGGAGCTGATAAAAGTGCTGTTGTGGTTGTTATTGATAGAGTGAGGAAGATGAAGATATAGCATCTGAGAGAAACAGACGCCATTGTTGTGGTGAAACTGAAGAGAAGAAGAAGCAGAAGAAGATAGATAAAGGAAGTTTGGGATCTTGTTATTTTCAGAGCATCTTTTTCATGAAATGCTGTTATAAAGTGTTTTTGTCGTTACTACCCTTTTAGGAAATCCAAACTGATTTTCTTGAGTCGGTTTGTTTAGATTTTTTTTAAATCACGAATTTCTTGTATTAAGCTACGACACTCCTTAAATTAAAACTCGTTGTTCTACTCCGTCAGATTATATTGTGTTAACTGGGCTCACACTGACTTTATAGTTTGGGTTAGGTTTTACATTAGGAACCACCATACCGCCAAGTTCACTTGACACACTTGTGCCAAACAAGAGCTGAACACTATCTGACGTAACATACGTGGGACGGAAACCCAGATGACTCAAGATAAAACCTAGCACCTATGCAAATAGGCTAGACTATATTCATCATTGCCCAATCTACTTAAATAACACATGATTAAAATTATGTCTCTATTAGAAAATGCAAACCTTCGTACCATGAGGCTCAAGTGATGGAACGGTTTGAAATTTCAATAAGGATGTTTTTTTTTTTCATAAAATAACAAAGTTAATTTAAAAACATATTGAAGTGTCCAAAGGAAGCAGTCAGTTTGGTATGTAGGTTTTGTTTCAAATGATTTAGTGGTTTGGTTAATGGTTAAATATGTCGGTTTGGTTTGAAACTTAGAATACGCCGGTTAGCCTTTGTTATTTGTATCTTTTTTATATTTTTGAGTGAGATATGTAGTTATGTAAGTTTACATATTATAATTATTAACTAATAACTAATTTTATCATTGTAAATTTTTTAATACAACCTAGTGATTAGGTTTTACGCGGTGTGGTCTCGCGCTCTTATCACCTCACCTTTTGTCACGCCCCATAGTGTCCCTTCCCTAGGCGCCAAAGGGGGCGCTATCCTTAACTTTCACCAAAGAGATAGCGGGCATGAATGGCAACATCTGGTGGGCCCCATGCATCTTGACCAATTAGATTTTGTTTACTTTTTTTTTCTTTCTTAATATTTAATTAGGGGGGGGGGGGGAGGGCTAGTGGGTTTTATCTCACACTATCATTGTTAAAGGGGACGCCATCTTTACCCCAAAATCTATGTGACGCTTACGTGGCACGATAAAGCTCCTAGGGGGCTAGTGAGGCTTTATCCCACACCATCATTGTTAAAGGGGGCGTCATCTTTACCCCAAAATCTATGTGACACTTACGTGGCATGATAAAGCTCCTAGTAACTTTAACAACCCACGGATTGTCTCAATCGTCAAATCGAGTTGTTAACCACTAAAATCGGCCACTCCGGGCAACCATATAACCCAACATGTTTGATTTATTGTTTCTTGATATTGTAGTTAACGATTTGACTTATGACTTTTGTCAAAATCTATCAAACAGACTGAATATTCCTAAATTCAAACAGCACCAATGAGTAGTTATGACTCATGGGCTTCCTCGATGTAAAAAGGATATATTTTTCTTTTCTTTACATATTCAATTTCATCATTAGTTTGGTTTTTATGGGCCTTTTACTAAGTCTAATGGTTCTATACTTACGTAATGTTATGTTCTTTACCGTTTTGTTACAATATCTTGTTTTACATATTAATACGGTTTAGTGAATTATATATGAAAAATATTATAAAAGATATTAATACAGTTTATTGAATTATATATGAAAAAAATAAAAAAGTGCTTGTAGAATAACGATTTAGTATAGGTAACTTGTGTTGAGAAGAAAAGTCCATAGACTGAGTATAAAATCACCAAAGATTCCTGAACAACAAGTCAGTGGGTATCAGTGGCGGATCTAGAAAATATTCGTAGGGGTAACGTTTTATAAAAAAAAGGGATAATGTTTTATAAAAAAGGTCAAATTTTTCCAAAATTTACACTATCGTCGGAGTGCCAAGGGGTAGCAGAGGCTACCCTTCGTATAAGGTAGGTCCGCCCCTGGTGGGTATGCAACTTGAACAACAGTTGTGGATGTGTTCGCTTCTATGACAAAACTGGAGTGTATACATAAGTGCTAAGATCAATTACGGTCGTTCGCCACGGATATATCAACACCATAGTTACAATCCGAAAGAGGCTGTTTGGAATTTAAAAAAAGGGAGGTCACACAACAAAGGGTTACAATCTTCTTTTATGGTGAATAAGTTCATTTGAATTTTATGAGGTTAGAGTTGAGTACATTTTATATTGAATTTAATTGCATTTAACATGTATCATTTATTCAAAGTTCAAATCATTTGCATCGATCACTTATTTTATCTTTTACTTTTTATCTCTTTTAGACCACTCGTTGTGGGGTCGTCCAGGCCCGGCCTGGCCCGGCGATGCCCCCTAACACCGCCCCAGGTGGTCCGGCGTCGTCGTGAACGGCGAGTGCAAGACGTTGAGGACGGGGCGCTAGAGGACAAACCTTATAGCCGTTGTTCTTCTTCTTTAACTTCATATGCCGGAGTAGTGGCGGCGGAAGCGGAGCATGGAGACGAGCGACGGTATGGCGTCGGAGAAGTGGCGGTGGTGTTTGGGTGGTGAAGAGAGAAGTGTGGCGGTTTTTGTAGGGGAGAAGAGGTGGTGGTGGTGGTGGTGGTGTGGTGATGAACTTGACAGAAAAAGGTGGTGGTGGTGGTGGATGCCTGAAACTGAAGAGGTGGTGGTGGCGGTGGTGTTTGGGTAGGTGGAGAGAGAAGTGTGACGGTTTTTGTAGGGGAGAAGAGGTGGTGGTGGTGGCGGTGGTGTAATGAACTTGACTGTAAAAGGTGATGGTGGTGGTGGTGGTGTGATGAACTTGACAGAAGAGGTGGTGGTGGTGGTGGCGGCGGCGGTGGGAGGTGAATTAAAAAAAAGAAAAATAAATTAACTAGGTGGGGTCGGGTCATCACCCATTTCTTTGCTTTCATCCTTGGAGGGGCGTCCTCCAAGGCCTCTGACGTGGATGTTGACGTGACGGGTGGTCTTGGAGAGACGCCGCACCCACCGAGTAGCCTTATATAACAAAGAGGAGCATGGGCAATAAAAGGTCACGTGAGTACTAAACTAGAACCACGATAAACAACCACTGGATTTCCATCTATTAAAAGTTCTTTGTATTTCTTCCTAAAAGTCATTTTATAGAGTAATACTGTAAATGTTTTAGAGGTTCTGGGCGCAAACGGGTTGGGTACGACCCTTTGCACAACCCTATTTGTATTAAAACCATCCAACTTCCTAACGTACAACCATGCAACCCAGTTCACAAACCCAAATTGAGTTAAGGTTTTGGCCTACAAGACCCTTTACCCGACCTATCAGACAGACCCTTTTGGATCCGAAACCGGATTAACATAAAAGGTAGGGGTGAATAAAACTGAATTAACCGAAACCGAATAACCTAAACAAAGCAGTGACCGATGGAACCAAACTTTCGGTTTCGGTTAATCATATATCTGAAACCGAAAATAACCGAATCGAATCGATTAGCCAAACATGTATATATGCCAAACTCTCTTAAAGTAACATAATTTATAAGTTCACGGCTCCCTTGTTTTTTGAACCTTTTAGTCTATTTGAGAGTCCATTTGTTTGCTTTATTATGTACATAAGACCCATTACCAATATGTATGTGGTAACTATATAATTTTGCAAGTTTTATATCATTGGATAATTAACCAAAATTAACCGAAATCGATCCATAACCAATGGTTAACCGAACAACGGTTAACCAACCATCGGTTATGGTTAACACTTTTCAATTAATCGAACCCCTCGCGGTTAACCGACTTTGCACACCCCTAACAAAAGAGTCGGTTCGTGATTTTCATTTTATAGAGTAAAAAGGTAAATGTTCTAGAGGTTCAGGGCGCAAAAGGGTTGAGTTCGACCTTTGCACAACCTTAGTTGTTCAAAATCCTGTTTTGACAGGATTTCTAAGCCAAATCGGCAACTACGACTTTTTCTAGGAATTAAATGAACCGGCTAGGTTCATTAGGTTAGCCGGACAGCCGGACGACCAAAATAGTTTGGTTTTAGCGGATTGGGCACATTTTTTAAACAAGGAATCGTACCATTATATTTTCGAAAATCCAATAAAATAGTAGGCTTAAAAATAACTAAGCATTTTGCATGTCCGGTACTGAAGGGTCTATGAAAAAAATTGAAACAAAAATGTAACAGCACAAAATCGATTAATTTAATAATTATACGTGTCATAAATGTTAGATCCATAGATGGAAAATATATTTTTTTACTTTAGTTCTTTACTTAAATTATAAATATTAAAAAAATCATGAAACCCGATTTTCCAAACCGTAAAGCAAATTGTATTACTCCCAACCTAATTGAACTGATTGATTTAGTTTGGTTTGAATGGTTCAGTCGGTTTCAATGAGTTATTGAACACCCGTACTGTATTGTATGCATTTTTGTGATGCTCTATACGGGTTGTTGATTATACTTTAATATAATCATTGTTGCATGATGTGTAACCATGGGGTGTCAGCCCAGTGACCAGCCTCACCTATTCTAAACGGAAGGACGGGGTTGAGTCCAGCTCGGCCCGAATAATCCTGCTGGGTAGTAACCGCCAGGCAGTTATGAGGCTAAGCTAGCTTGGGGAGAGAGCACCCTCCCGCGATCAGGGGTACCATACATTTACCTTTTTTTTTGTTGCATAATGTGTTACTTGTGATACTTTAATGTAATCATTGTTGTATATACTATATGTATATATGTGTTAAATACTATGTTGTATGCATTAATGATTGCACATGTGTTGTTGATGGTACTCTAGTGTAATCATTGCAACATACAACCTTTGTTGATATTTTATTCAAATCATTGTTGCATACAACGTGTATATATTATATATATATCCTTATTGCACACATTGCATGTGTATTCTTCATATTACGTCTGCATTGATTATTACATTATATATGTTGCGGATTATATTTTAGTGTAAGCATTGGATATTACATCACACGTGTTACTTATTATACTTTAGTACGCGCATTGATTATTACACTACTTATGTTAGCGATTTAGTTAAGGCTAAGCATTGATGATTATCTTACTTGTGTTAGTAATTATACTTTAGTGTATTGTATTGCTATACACATTATTTTCTGACTTGTGTAATGAAATATGCTTTTAGAACTAAGATTAAAAAACCTTGTAGAAAAGTAAAATAAAAACAAATTACTTTTCCAACAAAAAGTAAATCATCAAAATTAATACCAAAATGATCTTTATATATACTCTACTTAAAATTCTTTAGTACTGATTTAGAGTTTAAATATATGTAGTATGGTAAGTGAAGGTTATATATTAGGTTATTAGCCTTTTTCATACCACCTTCTATCAAGTAAATTCACATAAATAGTGGCCGTGACTAAATATATTATTAAATTAACCGAGCCATATTCATATTCACATACATAAGAAGTATATAGGAAGAAGAATATCGTTTGAAAAAGAAAAATAATCTTTGTTTGAATTTAAGGATTGATATATTTCTATAAACTTAAGTAGTCTTATCAAACATTTTTATTAAAATAGTCATTGTTTTTTTTCTATTATTAGTTTATCACTGTGACTATTACACACGTTTCTATAGCATGGAAATAAGTTGTGACTAGACACGTGACATTTACAAAACTTGACAAGATGTACACTCATCCATGTAGAGAAAAAACGTGTCGATTAGACTAGCTACCAAAAGGTTGTTCATCATGCGTCACGTCGGTTTGCGCTAGACTTTTGTGTCGATCAACGCAAACTTCACGATGTATTTTACATCATATGCATGAATTTCGTAGTCCCTGATTTATTTGAACGGATGTAATATTTGTAAGCATTATCTACCATTTAGGTAAAAAATCTAATCAAATGTTATTCTCATGACTTTCCCCCTCAAAAAGATTATGCAAATTATTCATTCACTTTGACTTTATGCCAACTCCAAAACACAAAATGTAACTAACAAACACCATATGTCACCAAACTACCTTGAATATGACAAGTGAAAAGACCCACAAACCTAACATGATTCGATCAAGAATTCATGGGGTACACAAGTCACCTCATTATTGTGTAAACCACAAAGTTCTACCAATAGGCCAAACTTGCACCAACCTATTTGGGTACACAACATAAGAAAAAACCAAACAAACATGCACAACATCATGTCCAAAATACCAAAAACATATGATCCCCTTCAGCCCTTCTAATCTTTGCATTATACCAGATGTCACCATTCACAACCATGCTAGGCTTCAGTGGCGTAACCAGAATTTTTAGTCGGGGGTCATCGCAAGGTTCTTTTATCTACTGTTTACAAGGGCGTTCAAATCATGTTTTTGTTCAAAAACCTTGGATTTTATATTTAAAAATCCAACAAATTCCGGTGACTGGAGGGTCCATAGACCCTCTTGACCCTCCTCTGGTTTCGCCCCTGCTTGGCTTGACGTATAGATCTAACTACTACGTGTCATCAACGTCGTAATATACAAAAAACCACATAGATTACAGCATAAAACCAAGCATAATATACCGAATCTTATTGCTGGATTTGAACAAGAATCTAACAAGAAACAGAATTCGATCTTGTTAAGGTAGAAGAAGAGTTTATAAACTCAATACAGTCGTCGATAGCTTCTGCTCGTTGAGAATCGATTGGAGCTATCGTCGGTTGTTGTGGCGTTCCAGAGGAAGTAACCTTGGTGGAAGCTCTTTTTCGACCATAAATACCACGAAAAACGAACATCATCTTATCACCCATATGTTTAATGTATTTTACGGGTGATATCGCGGATCTTTGTGGTAGAAATCTACAAGTTCTTGCAAACTTTGTTGATGTTCCATTGCAATCAACCCTTTTGCTAGAATTTTGTTCACTAAACATTGTGTTTATGTTTGAGGGAGGGTAGGAAGAAAAATGAGCTATATGGTGTACATATAAGAGTGTGATAGAATGATTACCTTTGGGCCCTAGTGCATTGTTGAGTTGTACAGTACTAACCATGTTTGACAAAGCACATAGAATTCAAGATTCAAAGATGCAATCTAATATTTTCCTAATGTGTAACTCAGATAGTGGGAATCAGGCAAAATAAAGCAGATAAAGACACTTTTAGCCTTTTTCTCTTGTTTAGATTAATGAGGTACTCAAGTTGATGCCTTTTGGATTAATGAGGTGATAATTACTATTGTCTTGTGATAATTGCAAATTTGCAATGTGTTTAGTGTTGGAAATTTGAGTATGTGTGAATGAAGTCGCGAACTTTGTTTCACATAGATGTGGGAACAAAGTGGAAATTAGTTTATGAGGTAATGTTGTACCTAACTATTATAACCGTGTGCCATGTTTTACCAAAATCTACGCGGCGCGCAGGGTGCAAGTTGACGATTAGTTGAATCGTGTACGCCGCAATCCTGCGCGGATGCAGTCCGAAACGGCCCGCGCGAGCGTTTGATGGACCAAAACTCTCGCGGCGCGCAGGGTGCAAAGTTGAGCCGAATTTAGTTGAACTCGTGTACGCCCGCACATCCTGCGGACACGGATGCAATTCCGAAAAAACCGGGCCCGCGCGGAGCGGTTTTGATGATCATTAAGACAGTTTTCAATTTCGAAACAACCTTTTGAAGGTTATTATTATCAGTCGAGAAACTGATAACTAATGACCATTATTGGGTCAGATTTCGGTTATGGTTCTGCAAATACAAATACAGACCAATTGAGACACACCAAAAACACACAGACGGCGAATCTGTTTAAGGGAGTTGTGTCAAACACAAGCCCGGTTCACTGTTTCGTTTGTTTCTGTCTTTAATTTTATTCCTTTCGTAGTAATTTTCTAACACTTAGTTTAAATACATTTAAGTCCTTAACCTTCTAAAGTTCGTCTCCAAAATAGTTTTCTAAGTGTTACCAGTCTTAAAGTCTTTGATTCATATTTGGATCAATTGGATTGAGTCAAGTGGTCTTAGAAAAAAGTTCCACTTTATTCGGCATAACTTTTGTTCTGTTTGGAGTTACGAGGTCCATAATTGATGGACGAATACGCCTCAACAAGCCATACGCTTGGACACATACCATAGACATTTTGCCCGACTCTCGGGTCCTTATATCTTCATCTAAAACTCTGTTTCAAATTCATCGGTTTTCCCCAATCTTAACTGTTATCATTTATTTCGTTCTGACTTTAAAAACACGTGAATCTTCAGTTTATTAATCTACGGTTTATTTAGGAAGCATATGAGCTTGATTTCAATAATAATATCGATTTCCCTCGAAAATATTATCTTATCATCGCCATAAATGAACTCGAGTGCTTAGCTAATTAGATGCTGATTTATATACTTGTATCAATCAATCACTGAAATCATTCATTGAAGCATAGGAAACAATTAGTGCTATTAATAAGTAGTGAATATTAAAGAATGTAAGAAAGAAGTAGATCAGTGGGGATAAGGAAGCATTTTTGTGGCAGTGACACTAAAAAGGAGGAGAATATGAAAGTGGGGAGGTTGAATGAAAGAAAAGATATAGAAAACTATCTATAAGCACATACAAAGATGTGAATGCTAGACCATATATCTATAAGCTAAGTGCGACCAGGTTTTTATTTATTTATTTTTTATTTTCACATCTTTTGGTAAGGCTGCCGGTAGTGGAGTGGCGCTCTAGGCCACCGAGCACCTGCACCTACATGGGCTAGACATCATCCTGATGGGGAAGTTACGAGTGTTAAGGGCGTTGGTGCCACCAACTTAACGGGCATGAGGGAGAGTGTGTGTGAAACAATTTTTTTAGCCAATTGCCATTAGTTATATTACCCATTTTTTTTAACTTTTTTGTTTTAGTTAAAACACTACACACTTTTGAGACTTTAGTTCCGAGAATCTCATTATTTATGTGAAGTTACTTTTATATTTTTAGTTAAACTTTATCGTATCTTGAAAGAACATGGAAGAGACCACAAGAAGAATTCACTTAGCCTGTCTCCAACTCGGGAGTTTATACCCCACCCGTTTCGATGTGGCAAACGAAGTGGAGGAAAGAGAACAGAGGCAAGGGACGTGGCGGAGAGAGGTTGTTGGGGTTGCCCTTGCACAAGGGCGTGCCCGTAGATTTGCTGTGAGAGGGTAAGGAGAGAGAAGAGGAGGAGGCCCGTGGAAAAGGAAGGAGAGGTTGGCTAGTCAGGGACGTGGCATCGGACAGGGGGAAGAAGGGCGAGAAAGTGCGGGGGAGCGATGAAGTTAGTCTTACCATGTATTGAAACAATCTTACACATGTCCCAATATTCTTTAGTTGGGTCCCACTTGCCCACTTTTTACACATCTTGAACTTGAAGGCATAAAACTATAACTAATATTGTATTGAACAAATCTTACACTAAACATTTTTACCATCTCTACCTTACCAACTAATATTGTTGATCAAATATCCCAAAATGAAATGTTCATCAACTGATCATCTAAATAACAATTAACAGATATCCTGACTTGCTAATAGTATCAATTTATCATCCATTAGCATGTGTGTTGCAACAAAAAGGAGCATTGGCAAGTTGCTAATGATTTTTATGATGATAAATCGGTCACAAATAGCTTGACGTTAATTATGCAACTACCCTTGTCCTGTCAGTTTTCAATTTGAAATACCATAGACAGTGTTCCTGATTCTCGGGTCTTATGTTTCTTTATTTGAAACTCTAATATCGAATTCAACAGTTTTCTCCAAATTTTACGATTTTAGCCCATTACGTTTCAGTTTTAATTTAGAAAGTTAATTCCATTCCCGGAATTCCAATTTATTTTTAGATTTGACAATACTTAATAAATTTCAATATCTTTACAAAAACGAGTTTAACGTAAGGGTTTTAATATCAGTGATTCTCTTATCTTGAGCTCGAACTTTAACTCTTAGCTAGGATGTTGGTTTGAATAATCGGGTCAATCATTATAAACATTCATCGAATCATAGAAAGCAATTAGTACTAATTAACAATAAATAGTGAATATTAAGAATTTAAGAAAGAAATGCAGTGGGGCTAAGGAAGCATTTATGTGGCAGAGTGGGGAGGTTGAATGCAAGAATATATATATATATATATATATATATATATATATTGGAGAGTTCAAATGAGAAGAAAAATTATGTAACAATAAAAAAAATAACTTTTAAACTAATAGAAATTCTCCATTTACTTCATTTAATGTGTTTATTTAATACTATGAAAAAGGGCATATCAGTAAATTTATAATTGTCATTAATTAGCTAATTAATTAAACTTGTAACTCATTTTTTAGTATACTTTTTTAAGATAAAATAATTTATGGTGAAGGACAATTTTCGACATGTGTAGGATAAATTTTGAAATGTGTAGGGTAAATTCCGATAAGTATAAGATATATGCAGCATAAATTTTGAAATGTGTAGGATAAATGTTTTTGTTTTATTAATAAGAGATAACATAATTAATGAGATGAGTTATAGACTATTTAATATTTTACAATTATGCTCTTTCTTCTTTTTCTTCTCGAACTTTTCATATATATATATATTATATAAAGCCACAATTTGATTTGATCGTGATCTCTAAAGGAAGATGAACCTTTCGGTTATTTTAACTTTCTATATGCATATACAAAGATGTGTGAATGCTGGTACAAAGTTTTCTTATATGTATGATATATTTTAAACTAAGTGGGACCCAATGTTTTTCTTATATATTTTTTTGACAGTTTAGTGTTTAGACATCTTGAAACACGAGAGCAAGGAAGGGGCTATCATACGAATTCAAGAGGTTGCAAAAGGATTACAAAATGAGAAATATCATTGAGCGAAGAAGATGTGTCATAAGTATTATTAATAAGATAAGAAAATATGAAATCACATCTTGTCACACAAACTTTTATGTATCAATAAAATTAGAACAACACATGACTAAACTAAATCTAGATAATTTATTCTTTTTTATAACTGTGACTACCTGTAATTCGTAAACTCATGAATCTTCATCAAAACCTTGCTAACCCATAAGACCGGCTGAGACCCTGGGGAAAGAAGACAATGGAAAATATACAAACACAACGACGAAAATGGATTTGGCGTAAATTGCTCCTGGAAGTCGAGACATATGGTTACCATCTCTATCTTCCTAATAAGGGTCTAGAGTTTAGATGGTGTCATGTTACCCAAACTTGCATAACATGTAGATGGCATTTAACTAATATTGTGTTGATCCAAACTCGGAACTATCTCCATCTTCAAAACATATTTTACTATCTCTACCTTCCCAACTAAGAATGTTGATATTATCGGAAAATCAAATGTCAAGGTAACTCATAATTTAAATAAGTAATATTGGATTTTAATAATCTCAACTATCGACCGTTGGCCGACAACGGGTCTCAACTTCAAAAGTTCTCACTGGCGGTCACATCTTTTCACATATTGGTCTTCAATGGACCCTGACTAACAGAACCCCAACGTCGTTAATCACCGGTCGCCGAAAAAAACGTTTTTGGTCGGAAAAAGGTTTCTAAAGGTCCGATCTATGATTACAAACAGTTTGGGACGAACTTTAAGTTTTCCTATCAAAAATAAGTTTTCCGACGAAAAAAGAGATTTTCCGGCGACCTTAATAATCGGGGTTTTTGCAAGAAAACGTTCCTAAAGGTGCGTAATAAGGTTACACAGAAGTTTGAGACGAAAAGGTTGAGTTTTCCCGGCCAAAAATGTTTTTCCAGCGACCGAAGACTAACGGTGTTAGGATTCTGTTAGTCAGGGCACATTGAAGGCCAATATGTGAAAAGATGGGACCGCCGGTGGGAATTTTTGAAGTTGGGACCGTTGCCGGCCAACAGACAATAGTTAGAATTATTAAAATCCATTATTCCTTTAAATAAGATTATGTGTAGTGGAATCACACCCACCTCCACATGGGGTGATTCCATAAGCTATTGCATGAGATCTACACATATACATACATTTCAGACTCGCGCCGTTACCACACTCACGTCCGAGACCATAATGCCCCCATGGCATCCCTTCTGGGTGGTGTTTGGCACCCCTATGGAATATATTAACTAAATTATAAACAAAAAATTTTATTTGTCACCCCCATAGAATATATCACTTTTTCTTCTCTTCTATATACCAAGTAGTAGGAGGCTTGTTTGTTACTCTTATATGTTGTTTAAAACCTTATTGAATACTAAAAGATTTTTAAACCATCGATTTGTTATGTAAACACGAAAGTAAAAGATTTTTAAACCATAATGGACCCCATGTAGTACATCCATATATTTCGATTGGTAAGAGTTTAATTAAAAACAATTATTTGGGTTGCTTGGAGATTCCTCACATTATCACTTTAATGACATTGTTTCCTAAAATAGTAAGTTTAGGTGGTTCGATCTTCACATGGTATATACAAGAATACATGTTGATATTATTAGTTGTTTAGTTGATACGTAAATCCTGAAATTGTGAGCTATATTCAGAAATTTTTATTTGAATGCTTGTTATGGCAAATTCCAATATAGTTTTGGTACGTATAATACGAAATTGTACCTTTAAACGCAAACTTATGGAGAAAGTCGAAGGCGAAGAGGACAAAAGTCTCTAGAGGTGGAGAGATTTCATTACATGCATGATTGAGCAACAACAATTTCATTACCGATGGCGATTTACAACAAATGGAGGATTAGAAGACGATTTCACTATAATGAAAGTTAGGAATCGGTGGTATATTTAGGAATTACCAGGGACGAGTCATGTCTAAGAAAATATCAAACTGTAATAAATATATAATTACATAGATTATTGAATCATCTTAGATTCAAACAAAATTAAATATAAGCAACTTATATAACGATAACAAATAAGTTTGAACATTAATATTTTTAAAGTATATCATATATATAAATAGAAGTTCTAAAATAATTTACATTTTTTAATAAGTTAGAAAGATTGGGTGTTAATTCATTGATGGGACAAAAAAGAGTTAGGAATAGAAAAAACACTCTTCTTACTCCATTGGATTAATCTTGATTGGTTATGGATTTTAATTAATGTTTATCTAATTAGTTAGAGTTACATAATTATAGGGATTATGTTATTATTATGTTATTATTTAATTAGGTATCATGGTATAGTTAGGATAGATTTTGTTACTTGGTTATCAAGTATTGTTTAGTATATATACATGATTTAGGGTCATTGTAATATGTGGTCTTCGTTCATTATAATATAGAGTTCATAACTAATGATTAATTACATAAATCTTTGTATTTGTGTTAATTGTTTTGATTTACCATTGTTGCCTCCTACACTCCATACCATTTTGGGTATAGTGTTGTTATTGGACTAAATAATCATTTATAAGAAAACTCAATTGCCTATGGCATTATATCCTAGTGACATCTTAGAGATGGGATAAGTCTTCAGGGTCGTTAGGTTCTAGGTTTGATTTCCATAACGTGTTTTTTCTAGATTTATTGGGTTTCCTCTTGAATTGGTATATAGACATTAATGCCTAGTGAAGATGGATATGATTGGGTGGTTTCGTTGATGGCACAATGACACTCTAATGATCCGTTAGTGATCCAAATTTACCGTTAAAAAAACATAAGAAAACCCGATTCTTTTTTTTCATTTCTAAATATCAATATGTATCTCTCCACATGCCACTCCCATCACTCTCTTTCCCTAACAATCACATTTCCCACCAAACCTTGGGCCACCATAAACCCCCACATGTAGGCTTCATTTCCAATTGGTCTGCTAAGAAACTAAATGAGGGTCTAACCTAAATGGGCTTGTAAACCGGACCTTTTATTTATATACATCCACCAGGGTCCTCCATCTTGGCAATATATAGATCCGTCCCTACATAATAATTGAGGATGTCAAACGAAGCCGAACTCAATGGGTAAATCTGAAGCCAAAAGATTCAGAATGTCGAATGGGTATTCTCTTTAAAAAAATTGTGACAGATGCTCAACGGTATTGGGCGGGCATGGGATACCGTTTTACAGTCGGATATAAGATAGAGATTACAAGCATAATTGTCAAAGGTGTAAGGCGCACTCAAGACACAAAGGGTGAGCCTTAGGCCTCAATGCAAGGCGCTTAAAAAGCAGGGATTTTTAGGCGAGTTGTTAAGTGTAAAACGACAGTTGTTAAGGATGTTAGACATGTTTTAGGCTTCTTTAGGGCTAGTTTAAGTTGATTAAGGTTGTTTCCAGACTTGTTTAGAGTTCTTATAATTGTTTCAAACATGTGTTAAACCTGTTCAAATGATTTTTGACATGAATTTCGTTAGAATTTGGCATCATATATGTAATTTGTTATATTACATATATATGTAATGTAATATGGTACTTGTTTACTAATACAAATATTTATGATGTTAATTGTAACATTCGTCATAAAACGGGTTCCAAAACCCGCTCTATTTAAAAATTTTTAGAAGTTATTAAATGCTTCGTTACGCAATTATGCATTTTTATAAAATGTGTTAGATAACTTTCATAATTAATGAATAAATTAAATAATTAATATATTGATTAAATAAAAGAATAGAAATAATACCAATATTTAAGATTTTAAAATATAAAAATAAGAAACAGGGGCGACCGGGTTTCGAACCCGGGTCCCCATCGAACATACACACCATGAACACCACTAAGCTGCACACACCAGTTGTTTATAATTCCAACCACTAAATTTTTATACTCAAACTTTCCTTCAAACTGTAAACCAATTCTTTCCAGAAATTCAGAAACGGTCGAAAGCCTTAGTAGACAATCAAATATGATTGACGGTTTCTTTGAAACAATCATACATAACTGATCCGATTATCAGCCACAATTAAAAATTCGGAATTAAATTTGAAACCGAAATCAATTATTGGTTTTAAAGATCCAAAACCGAAACCGTTTCTCTGCGACCTATATATATATCGATCTATCACATGCTTAAACTCACACAATCACAAGTCAAACGCTCTGCTCAAGCTCTGAATTTCGCCGGAAAGACCGTACGACGTCGGAAGTTCAACCGGGGATCTGAACTTTTTCTTCAAATCGGTATAAACTACCTTAATTTTTCTTTGTTATATGTTGTCTATTATGTTAACATTCAAACCCAGCTAACTGAACCGGCATGAAATGGGTATCAGTCGGAAATCAAATTCTGGGTTGTTTTATGGAAGAAGATGAAGCTTCAAGTTGTAAATATATATAATTAAATTTGAGTTATACACCGGGTTAGACACACATTCCAGTGGTGGACTGTGTGCAAAGTTAAACCACATGTCCCGAGTTCGAGTCTCATTACTGGACTGTGTGCAAAATTAAACCACATGTCCGAGTTCAAGTCTCATTACTTACAACGATCCGTTCATATCACCAATCTTTTTAATGAATAAAAACATGATTTAACCAAGCGAGTATATAAATATAATATAAATTCTGTCTATAACGGGTTAGACACCCAGCCCAGTTGGTTGGGCTGGGTGCAAGTTAAGTCGATGGTCATGGGTTCGATACGTAGTCTATGCACCGGTTCAGTGGATTTTAAAATCTTTTTAATTTAAGAAATTTCTGAAATATTATAACAAGTATATAAGAATAATTAAAAACGGATTCCTTACGGGTTAGACACGTAGCTCAGTTGGAAGAGCTGCGTGCACGCAACCGTAAGGTCACAAGTTCGAATCCTGTTATACGCTGCCAATATCTTGATAAAACCGATCAGACTCCCACCTGTCAGTATGACAAGGTTTTTATTTTATTTTTTTTATTATTCTTATTTCATTTCATTTCATATTTTTGTATGTATATTTTTAATTAAAAATCAATTTGAAACACTTAAAAACAAGATTTCTTAGGATTAAAAATCTCAATAAATACTACAAAAATAACCTAAAAATCTAACACAAAGTATCTAATCAAAATAATAATTTGTTTATATTTATCGAATTATCGCGTTATCATTTAGGTTAGATTCCTTCATCGAGTAAATCTTAAATCGTTCGCCATCGCTATCAACTCCAAGGAACACAACCACTGTGAGTGAATTCTTACAAATTCCCCTTTTATTTATGTTTTTGGGTGTATCATGTGTCGTTTATACATTTCGTTTACCCAAACACTTGTGCTATTACCATTGTATGATCTAACGTGTGATGTAAATGTTATTTGTTGTATTGCGTGTTTACATTTATGTCAAGTTGCGTGCAAATCATTCATTAGGCCCATCAGTTCCTTGTGGGAGACGAGTTGAGCATCAGGTGCCTCATTAGATCGGCTCCGTTTGATTGAGCCTTGATCTCATTGTTCATCATTTGATGTGTGTGTGTGCATTAATTGCTATTATGTGTTTTGTGATTAAATTTACATACACTTATACTCATATGTGGTTATGCACATTTTTATAACCAATACAACAAATTCGTTCAAATGTTTTTATAAGATTCACTCGCCGCCAACTTTTGTTGACCCAAAAAAACCATTTTTTACACATGTATAGGTGAACAGGTTGAAGCAAGGAACACATAGGAATTTGCCTTAGAAGAAAAATAAAGAGTTCATGAATGTGGTGTTTAGAACATGTTGTAACATTTGTCAAAAACGGGTTTTCCAAACCCGCTTCGTTTGTAATCGAATATCAAGTTATAAATGTTTCGTTGCGTATTTATGTTGATTTTAATTTTGAACGATGCATAATTAATAAACAAACTAGAATATAAAAGCTATAATTGATAAAAAGTAAAAATAAAATAAATAAAATGAAAAACAGGCTGCCGGGACTCGAACCCGGGTCAGCCGGAAAGGCAACGACTTAACACGCACACTTATAACCACTCCGCCACTTGATGTTTTCTGTTAGTTCTAGGAATCAATTAAATTTTATGTTCAACCATGAATCAACCGGTTTACGCAAACTGTAACCGTAATCGGTTTCCAAACGTCCAAAAACGTTTGAGTGTTCGCGGTTTTCTGACCATAACCGATGCACCGACACCTTCAATCAATTTAGTCTTGAATGGACTTGAATTCATGTGGTGATCGATTTTAATAACCGAAAATCTGCACTTCCTGAATTACTCCAACTATAGCCCCTCTCGCGACTCAAACTCATCCGCAGAACCTTCAATTTCACTTCCGCTTTACTTTAAGTTCGTCGGAGCAGCTTTTTGAACTCGCCGGACTTTCGCCGGAAAACCGTGTCTTCCATCAAATCAGTAAGTCTCTCAATTCTTTCATCATCTATCAGTTGTTAAGCTTTTGCTAACTCAAACTCATCAATCAGAATCAGTTTCAGACGGCGATATCGGATAATTTACTCTCGCCGGAAAACTTCTGAAAGTTCCCAATTCTCGCTGTGAAACGGTATAGCCTTTTAAACCTTCTGGTAATTCTTGTTCAGTGCTTCAATTCCGCATCTAGCTAATCAAAATTGTTAATCTGTCCGCTCAGACGAAATCCGTAAAAACAGAGCCGACGACTTCGCCGGAATTCTGAGATAGATCGTTTCTCCGGTATGTTTACTTCCAAAATCTTCTCTGCCATTTCATTTTAGTCATTTGAATGTTTGTCAATCGAATTAAACAAGGAACAGTAGAGTAATCGTAGTCGGTGAATTTGTAACGAAGAAGACGAAGATAGGTTGTTTATAAGTTTTATATAAATTAGATATTATCTCGGGTTAGACACACAGTCCAGCGGTGGACTGTGTGCGCACATATATCACACGCCGTGAGTTCGATCCTTGACACAAACGTATGCTCTGTAATAAAAATGTTTTCTTTTTCTAACTGAACCGGATTAACTCACTGAAGTTGTTAAGTATAATAAAAATCGGTATATTAACCAGGTTAGAGACACAGTCCAGCGGTGGACTGTGTGCAATACTAACCCACAGGTCCCAGGTTCGAGACCTGTTGCACGCTCCGGTTTGATGATTAAAACCCTTTTTGAAAATAAAAGAATTTTGAATAACTAAAACAGTATATAAATATAATTAAAAACAGAATTATTTCGGGTTAGACACGTAGCTCAGTTGGTAGAGCTGCGTGCACGCGTACGGGAGGTCTCGGGTTCGAGCCTCACCCGGCACACACTTATACGCTAGCAAACCGGTCAAACAGTCAACAGTCACGGTCAACGGTCAATGGTCAACGCAAAAGTCAACATTTTTTTATATTTTTATTTATTTATTTAATTTAAAAATCAATTAAAAATACTTAAAAATAATGTTTTTAATGATAGAAAATAGCCTTAAACTAACAAAAATATATCTAAAAACCCTATTAAAATTATTAATAAAATCCACTCATTTACTATACCTTCCGTTATTATTTAGGTTAGTTAATCCTCGTTGATCAATCCTTCAAACTCGTGCGCATTTCATCATCTTCAACCGAACGCACCCAATGTGAGTGAATCTCTACAAATTCCCCGTTTTAATCACGTTTTTGGGGTGTATCATGTGTCTTACCATTTATTATATTTAAATTATTGTGCATACATCATATCCATGAACAAATGTGTATTCAACTTGTATCCACTGTTTGTGTGGTTATTGTTTAGATTTAATTTATTATTTTCAGTACATACATTATCATAGGCCGCCGCTCCCCATTACATTATGAGCGTTGAGCTGTTCCCCATTACATTATGAGCGTGAACCGGGCGTTGCCAACATACGATCGGCTCCCTTTGATTGAGCCTTGATCGCACAGACATTCATCATAGGCCGTTCGTTCCCCATGACATTATGAGCGTGAACGTGACGTTGCCAACATATACAGTTTCATTCATGTTATATATTCATGCAAGTTGATATGTCATTGTATGTTATTGTTTGTGGTTGTTATTGTTATTGTTTGATTATTTACATTTGCTCACATATGACTATTGCACAATTTTTCCATGATAAAGATAACAAGAAATCAATAATAAATGTTTATCTAACAAGGTTCACTCGCCAACTTATGTTGACCCAAAAACCCCCATTTTTACACATGATACAGGTGATCCAGCCGCAGCAAGAAACACACAGGATTGGCTTAGAAGAATAAACTGGTTTAGAGCTTGGATTGTTTAGTTGATTATTTTTCTTTGTATTTGTATGAACATGTTTGGATTATTGAGGATGTAATTTTGACTTAAATAAATATGAAACATATTAGTAAATATCATGAGCTTTGGTGATAACCCAATTATGCCCCGACTCTTATTCCGCTGCGGGTCGAGGTGTGACAGATTGGTATCAGAGCCATGACTATAGGGATATAGGATAGGTTATTAGACCCTTAGAGCCTATACTATAGTTAATTAGAAATTTTTAAGATTTTGTGTGTTACATGCAAAATTCATGATGTTTATATGTTTTATGTTTAATGTTACATTCAATGTTATGCAAGCATGTTCATAAGTACATATTATTATATAATGCCTATCATGAATCATATTCTCATAACATATCATATCCATGCGAGCACACACCACATCATTTTCATGATTGTTTTTGCAATGATTTTTGTATTTTCAAATCACATCAAAGTGAGTTCTCATGACGGGAATGTAGTAACTGGAAGGGTACAAGTACCGGTAGTCGGAACGTCCTGTCTAGGCTGGCATTCGTATAAATCCAAAATAAAGGACCAGTTTGCCTACCTGGGGACTAACAATGAGAGTACGAAGTACCTATTAGGCCAAAGCATGCTATACCAAACGTCGTGTGAGCTAACCCCACTTTGAGTTGTCATTGTGTCTACACCTGGACACATTCCGACCATACATCTCGTAAACATATTTCGTGGTTTTCATTCGGGTAATGCGAGTGTTAAACCGCCAATACTAATGTGAATCCTACCAAGCCAATAGTCATGGGGGCCCACATGACTATACAGGTGAAGGTATGGGGGACATTTGAGGCCCAACATGAGCAAACCCAAGACATCCTATGGATGTAGTTGCATTATTGATATTTTTGTTATTTTCATTTTCTTTAAGACACATGACACCTAAAAAGACTCCATAAACTCACAATCTTCTTATGTATGTTCCTGTAGATGTCGGCTAGACAACAACGAGGGGGTAGAAGATCAGGAAGGTCACACGAACGCTTGCCACTCAAATCGCAAAACAAATGGCCGCGGTGCTTCCTAACATTGTGGTTCAAGTACAACAAGCTCTCGCCACAAATCACACCAATCCTCCCCAGCAAGAAGACCAGAACATCGGCAACCCTCCTACCAACAAGTGCTCATATAAACATTTCAAGTCTTGCGATCCTCCGAAATTTGAAGGGACCGAAGGTGTCACTGCTCTCCTCCACTGGTTTGAGGAAATGGAAAACACCTTCCTCAACTGCGATTGTCCCGAGGATCGCAAGGTACGATACGCAACCGGGAGACTATTTGGGGTAGCTCTTACCTGGTGGAATACTGAAAAGGGTAAGAGAGGAATCGAAGATGCAATGGCCTTAACGTGGGAGGAGTTAAGGGAAATCATGACGAGGCGATTCTGTCCTAGAAGTGAGATTAAAAAGTTAGAGGACTAATTTTATTCATTGAAGCAAAAGGAGGGAGATCATACTTCTACAACAAGAGGTTTTTAGAGTTGAACCAGATGGTCCCTGACTTGTTCACCCCAGTTTACCGTTTAGTCGAGCATTATATTCGAGGTCTTCCCTCGAAAATTCAAGATTCAGTTCTCAGCACTTCGCCAGCAACACTTGAAGCTGCTATGTAGCTACTGAACTGACCGAGAATCGAATTCGCAACGGTAAGTTTTGTAACATTTGTAAAAAAATCGGGTCTCCAAAACCCGCTCCGTTTTGTAATCTTGTACCAAGTTATAAAAGTTTCATTAATTATTTATGATTATTTTGAGTTAAAACGTTACATAATTAATAAATAAACTAAACTATAAAAATCATATTTGATAAAAAGTTAAAATAAAACAAATAAAAAATATGTGAAGCTGCCGGGACTCGAACCCGGGTCAGCTGAGTCACTACAACCGACTTAACATCCTTTTCCTAAACCACTCCGCCACAATGTGTTTTCTTTTAACTTTAGGAAAGCAAATGAAACTTATACACAAACTCAGTTTAACCGATGATACCATCTGAAAACCGGTAATCGGCAAACCAATCGTCAAATCGATTGTTTACCTCACAATTTCAGTTATAACCGATGTGCGACGGTTTCTAATTAAGTCAGAATTGATTGAACTTTAAGCCTTATCATTTCGGCTTTTGAAACCGAAAATTTCATCAAGTTCTGATTTAATTCGAGCTCCAGATCATTTACACGATTCAGAACTATCACAGCAATACTCAATTTCATTTTCGACGCAATTCTGAACCATAAGATTTTCTGAATCAGTTCGCCGGAAAATTTCTGCAAGTCACCGGAAAACCGGGACTCACATTCTCACGGTAATTCCTCCGACTCTTTCAGTTTAAAACATGTGATTAATCAGTCTCTAACACAACTCTATCATCAGAATCGATCCTAGCCAACGTTTATCGAAAATCTTATCTTCGCCGGAAAGTTTCTGAGACTGCCGGAATCACACTGTGAACTGGTATGATATCCAAAACTTCTTTTAAACCTTGTTTAAGTGACTCAACTTTATGAATAATCGATCAACGCTGTTAATTGGTTTCAACAGTCGGAGTTCATTTCCAGTACCGACGAACCTCCGCCGGATTTCTGTGAATAACGTCAATCGGTATATTCTGTTCCTTAAACTTTCTCCATTCTTTACTTTTGAATTCCTGTTAATGTCTGAGAACTTTATAAATCACAAATAAATCATAACCAGTCGAATATTGCTATCTGTGAAAATCGGTGAAGAAGATGAAGCTATAACAGAACATAAGATTAATTAAAAACGGTATTTTAAACGGGTTAGACACACAGTCCAGCGGTGGACTGTGTGCAAGTTTCACACACACGTCCCGAGTTCGATCCTTGCTACGCGCACGCCTTGTGTAATAACATGCCTTTTTGATCCAGAACTAAACCGGGTTTTAAACAGGTAGTTGTTAAGTATAATAAAAACCAAGAATATAACCGGGTTAGACACACAGTCCAGCGGTGGACTGTGTGCAACATGAACTTCACGTCGCGCGTTGGAATCTTGTCACGAGCACCGGTCCAATTGAATTAAAACGTTTTTGCAAATAAAGGAATTTTCGGTTAATTCAAATAAGTATATAAATATAATTAAAACCGAGTTTATAACGGGTTAGTCACGTAGCTCAGTTGGTAGAGCTACGTGCACGAGAACGGAAGGTCGCCGGTTCGAATCCCACCCGGCGCAGAAATAACCGCTGACCGAACCGGTCAACGGTCAACGGTCAACGGTCAACAGTAAAAAAATAATATTTTTTTTATATATTTATTTATTTAATTTAATTTAAAAATCAATTAAAAATACTTAAAAATAACATTTTTAAAGATTAAAAATAGCCATAAACTCATAAAAATATATCTAAAAATTTCATTAAAATCCTTAATAACATCCATCCACTTAATATATTTTTCCATTATTATTTAGGTTAGTATTCCTCGTCGACTCGCTCATCTAAATCGTGCGCATCTCATCATCTCCAATTCAACGCACCCAATGTGAGTGAACCTTTCAAATTCCCCGTTTTAATCACGTTTTTGGGGTGTATCATGTGTCTTTGTTTATATACATATTATAACGAAACTATTGTGCATACATCATATCATGACATGTGTATTTAGTTTGTTGCTGTTAAGTAGTTATTATTGGATGCAAATTATTATTACAGTACATGCATTTGCCGAGGCCGCAACTCCCCATCCATGAGGTTTGAGCTTGTTCCCCATTTTATTATGCGGTTGAACTTGGCGTGCCCGCAACGATCGGCTCCGTTTGATTGAGCCTTGATCGGTCATTTCATTTTACATTTCAATACATGCAATACGATCGGCTCCGTTTGATTGAGCCTTGATCGCACAGTTCAATTTACATTTCCAGTTCATGCAATACGATCGGCTCCGTTTGATTGAGCCTTGATCGCACAGTTCAATTTACATTTCCAGTTCATGCAATACGATCGGCTCCGTTTGATTGAGCCTTGATCGCACAGTTCATTTATGTTAGTTATCGTATGATATTGGTATGTTCATGTATGCTATCAAGTGTTATTGTATGTTATAATTGTAACTGCTATTTGCCAATGCTTGATTACTTACATTTGCTCTTTTATGATTATGCACAATATTTTATTGATAAACTAACCATAAAATCATTATCAAATGTTTATCTAATTAGGTTCACTCGCCAACTTATGTTGACCCAAAAACTCCCATTTTACACATGATACAGGTGAACCAGCAGCAGCTAGGAACACATAGGACCTGGATTAGAAGAATAAATCGATTTAGTTTTGGGATTGTTACCTTTTGATTATTTCCTTTGTATTGAACGAACATGTTTGGATGTTTGAAAATGTAACTTTGACTTCATTAATTATGAAACATAATAGTAAATGTCATGTGCTTTGGTGATAACCCAATTATGCCCCGACTCTTATTTCCGCTGCGGGTCGGGGTGTGACAAATTTAAAGAGGAGAAAAAGAAAGCCCCCGTTGAGGGCCAAACTTCAAACCATTTCACCTCCTCCTCTAAGTTTGCTAACAAGAGGAAACGTAACACCAGAAACTTCGTTGTCACACAAACCAATTACCCTATCCCTGCTGCACCCATTACCCAAGTTGCCCCCTCACCTGCACCATATAAAGAACCATACTCTGGCCCATTACCAAAATGCAACCGTTGCCAATACCATCACCTTCCTGATCATCCCTGCCAACATTGCACCGGCTGTGGTCGCGCAGGTCACACTGTTCAAACCTGTCGCATACCTCAGCGAACGAATCGCCACCAGCCCTCAACTCAAACCCACCATCAAATAATGGGTCAAGCCCAACAACCCCTACTACTACCACCTACCCAACATTTAGCCCAATCATACTACCAACCCAACTATCCCATGGTGCAACCTATGCGGGCTTGCTACAATTGTGGAGACCCAAGCCACTTTAGAAACACTTGTCCATGTTTGGTAAACATTATACATGCTCAAGCCCAAGCAAATCCGGTGAATCAAGCTAACCAAGCTCCTCCACCTGCAAGAGGAAGAGCTTTCAACATCAACGCTAATCAGGCTAGAGCTGACAGCAATGTGGTTAACGGTACGTTTCTTATCAACGGTAGTTATGCATCCATGATGTTTGATACTGGCGCGGATAAAAGTTTTGTGTCCTTAGAGTTTGAACCCATCCTAAACCAAATTCGTGATACGCTCATGGAATCCATAACAGTAGAAGTTGCTGACGGGAAACCGGTCTCATTAAACTCTATTATACGCAATTGTACTCTCACCTTAAACGATCACGATTTTCCAGTTGACATCATTCCTATGAAGTTGGGAAGCTTTGACATTATAATTGGTATGGACTGGCTCAGCCAACATCAGGCTGAAGTTGTATGCCGCGAAAAGTTTATACGCATTCCTCTTTCAAACGGTCAGACTCTACGAATTTTTGGAGAAACCCCATCGAAAGGGCTCAGATTAATGTCCTGTCTTCAAGCTCGAAAATATCTCCGCAAAAATTATGTCGCATTTTTAACCCATGTCGTCAAAAAGGGAACCATGGAGAAGAAACTTGAAGACACCCCAGTAGTAAAAGATTTCCCGCAAGTTTTTCCTGACGACATTTCAGGACTTCCTCCCTTGAGAGAAGTCGAATTTCGCATTGATCTTATACCTGGTGCTACACCAGTTGCAAAGTCTCCTTATAGGTTAGCCCCCTCTGAAATGCAAGAGCTAGCCAGTCAATTGCAAGAGTTGACTGACAAAGGATTCATACGTCCTAGCTCCTCGCCTTGGGGTGCACCTGTCCTTTTTGTGAAGAAGAAAGATGGAACGTTTCGCATGTGCATCGACTACAGAGAACTCAACAAGTTAACGATCAAGAATCGCTATCCATTACCTCGCATTGATGATCTTCTTGACCAACTTCAAGGCGCCAGCTGTTTTTCAAAAATCGACCTTCGTTCTGGTTATCATCAACTTAGAGTACATGAAGAAGACGTCCCAAAGACCGCCTTCAGAACTCGTTATGGTCATTATGAATTCATGGTCATGCCATTTGGTTTAACCAATGCTCCAGCTGTCTTCATGGATCTAATGAACAGAGTTTGCAAACCCTATCTCGATCGTTTTGTTATAGTCTTCATCGACGACATCCTCATTTATTCAAAGTCTAAGTCTGATCATGAACGGCACCTTCGACTCATCCTTACACTCTTAGGGAATGAAAAGCTTTACGCCAAATTCTCCAAATGCGAATTCTGGTTAAAAGAGGTACAATTCCTTGGACATGTTGTTAATGACAAGGGAATACATGTCGACCCCTCAAAGATCAAAGCAGTACAAGAATGGCAAGCGCCACGTACACCAACCGAAGTAAGATCATTCCTTGGTTTGGCTGGTTATTATCGCCGTTTCATTTCAAATTTCCCCCGCATTGCTGTACCACTCACGGCTTTAACTCATAAAGGAAAACCTTTCATATGGGGACCCAAACAAGAAGAAGCCTTCCAAACCCTTAAACAAAAACTATGTGATGCACCAATTCTCACTCTTCCTGAAGGTTGTGATGACTTCGTGGTTTATTGCGACGCGTTAGGGCAAGGACTAGGCTGTGTTCTAATGCAAAGAGGAAAGGTGATAGCTTATGCTTCTAGACAACTCAAAACTCATGAGAAGAACTACACTACCCATGACCTAGAACTTGGAGCCGTTGTGTTCGCTCTTAAGATATGGAGACATTATCTCTACGGTACTAAGTGTGAAATATACACTGACCACAAGAGTCTTCAACATATCTTCAACCAAAAGGAGTTAAACATGAGGCAACGAAGATGGGTCGAACTTCTAAATGACTACGACTGTGAAATTCGGTACCACCTTGGCAAGGCAAATGTGGTGGCTGATGCACTCAGTCGAAAGGGTTATGCGAACTCCATTCGTCTTCTATGTTCGCAAATCATAACTGACATTAAAGATCAAATTCGAGAAGCCCAACATGTTTCAGTAACGGAAGACGACGTACGAAAGGAGCTGTCCTGTGGAGCTGAACTTAAAATTGAAACTAAATCTGACGGTATTCTGTACTATCTAGATCGCATATGGATTCCTGACCACAACAACCTTCGTGAATTCCTTATGAATGAGGCACACAAAACACGATACTCTATACACCCAGGAGCCGACAAGATGTGTCAAGACCTTCGATACACCTACTGGTGGCCTGGAATGAAAAAGGATATTGCTGTTTTTGTTTCCAAGTGCCTTACATGTTCCAAGGTAAAAGCTGAACATCAAAGACCCTCAGGACTTCTGGTCCAACCTGAAATACCTGTATGGAAGTGGGAAAACATAACCATGGACTTCATTACCTGGTTACCTCGCACTTCTGGTGGGTATGACACTATATGGGTAATCATTGATCGTCTTACAAAATCAGCTCACTTTATTCCAATCCGCGAAGATTTCAAGAACGAGAAGCTAGCTCGTATCTACATCAGCGAAATCGTAAGCCGACATGGTGTACCGTTAAGCATTATTTCAGATCGTGATGGTCGTTTCACTTCACGAACATGGCAGGCCGTACAAGCCGCATTGGGTACACAATTAGACCTCAGTACCGCTTATCATCCTCAAACTGATGGACAATCTGAACGCACCATTCAAACTCTTGAAGATATGCTTCGAGCATGTGTCATAGACTTCAAGGGAAATTGGGACGCTCATTTACCATTAGTTGAATTTTCGTACAACAACAGCTATCATTCAAGCATCGGCATGGCACCTTTTGAAGCTTTATATGGTCGTAAGTGCCGATCTCCAGTATGTTGGCACGAAATTGGGGAAGCTCAAATCACCGGGCCAGAATTGATTCAAGAAACCACAGACAAGATCCATCAAATTCGAAACAATCTTCTAGCGGCTCAAAGTCGTCAAAAGAGTTATGCAGATAAACGACGAAAGCCTTTGGAGTTTAACATTGGTGATCATGTACTTTTAAAAGTATCACCGTGGAAGAGAGTAGTTCGTTTTGGCCAGAAAGGCAAGCTAGCACCACGCTACGTAGGACCTTTCAAGATACTCGAAAGAGTAGGACCTGTAGCATACAAGCTTGACCTACCAGAAGAACTCAACAGAATTCACCCCACATTTCATGTATCAAACTTGAAGAAGTGCCTCGCCGATGAGAACCTCCATATTCCTCTGGAAGATATTCAGATTGATGAATCTATGCATTTCATTAAAAGACCAGTAGAGATCATGGACTTCGGAGAAAAACGTCTAAGACGAAGTCGCATTCCAATTGTTAGGGTACGCTGGGAGTCGAAACGGGGACCTGAGTTTACTTGGGAACGTGAAGACTCAATGCGCGAAAAATACCCGCATCTTTTTCCTACTACTACTACTTAAATTTCGGAACAAAATTCCTAAAAGTAGGGGATACTGTAACATTTGTCAAAAACGGGTTTTCCAAACCCGCTTCGTTTGTAATCGAATATCAAGTTATAAATGTTTCGTTGCGAATTTATGTTGATTTTAATTTTGAACGATGCATAATTAATAAACAAACTAGAATATAAAAGGTATAATTGAAAAAAAGTAAAAATAATATAAATAAAATGAAAAACAGGCTGCCGGGACTCGAACCCGGGTCAGCCGGAAAGGCAACGACTTAACACGCATACTTATAACCACTCCGCCACTTGATGTTTTCTGTTAGTTCTAGGAATCAATTAAATTTTATGTTTTCTGTTAGTTCTGAAAGTTCCCAATTCTCGCTGTGAAACGGTATAGCCTTTTAAACCTTCTGGTAATTCTTGTTCAGTGCTTCAATTCCGCATCTAGCTAATCAAAATTGTTAATCTGTCCGCTCAGACGAAATCCGTAAAAACAGAGCCGACGACTTCGCCGAAATTCTGAGATAGATCGTTTCTCCGGTATGTTTACTTCCAAAATCTTCTCTGCCATTTCATTTTAGTCATTTGAATGTTTGTCAATCGAATTAAACAAGGAACAGTAGAGTAATCGTAGTCTGTGAATTTGTAACGAAGAAGACGAAGATAGGTTGTTTATAAGTTTTATATAAATTAGATATTATCTCGGGTTAGACGCACAGTCCAGCGGTGGACTGTGTGCGCACATATATCACACGCCGCGAGTTTGATCCTTGACACAAACGTATGCTCTGTAATAAAAATGTTTTCTTTTTCTAACTGAACCGGATTAACTCACTGAAGTTGTTAAGTATAATAAAAATCGGTATATTAACCAGGTTAGACACACAGTCCAGCGGTGGACTGTGTGCAATACTAACCCACAGGTCCCGGGTTCGAGACCTGTTGCACACTCCGGTTTGATGATTAAAACCCTTTTTGAAAATAAAAGAATTTTGAATAAACTAAAACAATATATAAATATAATTAAAAACAGAATTATTTCGGGTTAGACACGTAGCTCAGTTGGTAGAGCTGCGTGCACGCGTACGGGAGGTCTCGGGTTCGAGCCTCACCCGGCACACACTTATACGCTAGCAAACCGGTCAAACAGTCAACAGTCCCGGTCAACGGTCAATGGTCAACGCAAAAGTCAACATTTTTTTTTATATTTTTATTTATTTATTTAATTTAAAAATCAATTAAAAATACTTAAAAATAATGTTTTTAATGATAGAAAATAGCTTTAAACTCACAAAAATATATCTAAAAACCCTACTAAAATTATTAATAAAATCCACTCATTTACTATACCTTCCGTCATTATTTAGGTTAGTTAATCCTCGTTGATCAATCCTCCAAACTCGTGCGCATTTCATCATCTTCAACCGAACGCACCCAATGTGAGTGAATCTCTACAAATTCCCCGTTTTAATCACGTTTTTGGGATGTATCATGTGTCTTACCATTTATTATATTTAAATCATTGTGCATACATCATAACCATGAACAAATGTGTATTCAACTTGTATCAACTGTTTGTGTGGTTATTGTTTAGATTTAATTTATTATTTTCAGTACATACATTATCATAGGCCGCTGCTCCCCATTACATTATGAGCGTTGAGCTGTTCCCCATTACATTATGAGCGTGAACCGGGCGTTGCCAACATACGATCGCCTCCGTTTGATTGAGCCTTGATCGCACAGACATTCATCATAGGCCGTCCGTTCCCCATTACATTATGAGCGTGAACGTGACGTTGCCAACATATACAGTTTCATTCATGTTATATATTCATGCAAGTTGATATGTCATTGTATGTTATTATTTGTGGTTGTTATTGTTATTGTTTGATTATTTACATTTGCTCACATATGACTATTGCACAATTTTTCCATGATAAAGATAACAAGAAATCAATAATAAATGTTTATCTAACAAGGTTCACTCGCCAACTTATGTTGACCCAAAAAACCCCATTTTTACAGATGATACAGGTGATCCAGCCGCAGCAAGAAACACATAGGATTGGCTTAGAAGAATAAACTGGTGTAGAGCTTGGATTGTTTAGTTGATTATTTTTCTTTGTATTTGTATGAACATGTTTGGATTATTGAGGATGTAATTTTGACTTAAATAAATATGAAACATATTAGTAACTATCATGAGCTTTGGTGATAACCCAATTATGCCCCGACTCTTATTCCGCTGCGGGTCGGGTGTGACACATGTTATGCTTGTATGTTTGATGAAATTTCTCTTTTAAATTAGAAATAATAGATATGAAACTTTATAGTAAATGTCATGAGCTTTGATGAAAACCCTATCATGCCCAGGCTACCATTTCCGCTGCGGGTCAGGGTATGACAGATTGGTATCAGAGCTTTTGACTATAGGGATATAGGATAGGTTATTAGACCCTTAGAGCCTATACTATAGTTGATTAGATTTTAATTGCTTATGTGGTTACATGCAAACTCACGATGTTTATTTGTTTCATATTTATTACACACACAAATGCATGCAAACACTTCCACTGTCATTTTGTGTGATACTTAATGAGTTATACTTGTTGTCAAACATAACATGCTTACATATACATTCATCACGCACGTTTCAATTCTCACATATTCAAATCATTCTCATATTTCTTTATTCAAGATTTTGTGGTGTTTTCGTTTTCCAATCTCATCAAAGTAAGTTATACGACGGCCATGTAGTAACTGGAAGGGTACGAGTACCGGTAGTCGAAACGTCCTGTCTAGGTTGGCAATCGTATAAATCCAATATAACGGACTAGTTTGCCTACCTGGGGACTAAAGATGAGATTACGAAGGACCTATTAGGCCAAAGCATGCCACACCAAACGTCGTGTGAACTAACCCCACTTTGAGTTGTCACTGTGTCTACACCTGGACACCCTCCGACCTTATACTTTGCGATCATGTTTTACGATTTTCATTCGGGTGGCGTAAATGTTAACATGCCAACACCAATGTGAACCCTACAAGAGCTCAGTAGTCATGGGGGCCCACATGACTACCAAGGCCAAGTATGGGGACATATGGGGGCCCAAACATGAGCAAAGCCCAAGACATCCTATGGATGTAACAAATTTATTTTCTCATTTGTTTTGTGGATATTCATTTTGTACGACACTTGACACCTATATGTCAACCTCATACTCTCGATATGTATTCCTTGTAGATGTATTCTAGTCACTCTCGAAGAGGTAGGAGATCAGGAAAATCACGCGAACGCATGGCTACCCAAATCGCTCAACAAATGGCCGCCGTAATTCCCGATATAGTAATTCAAGTCCAACATGCCCTTACCGCTAACCCCATCAACCCAATCAATCAAGAAGGTCAAAACGTTGCCAACCCTCCCCCAAATATCACTAAATGCACCTACAAGCATTTTAAATCCTGCGATCCCCCAAAATACGAAGGGGCTGAAGGTGTCACCGCACTCCTCCACTGGTTTGAAGAGATGGAAAACACTTTTCTCAATTGCGACTGCCCCGATGATCGCAAGGTTCGATATGCTACCGGTCGTTTGTTCGGAGTAGCACTTACATGGTGGAACACAGAGAAGGGCAAGCGAGGTGCTGAGGATGCTACGACTTTGACTTGGGAAGAGTTGAGGGAAATCATGACAAGACGTTTCTGTCCAAGAAGCGAAATCAAGAAATTAGAAGATGAGTTCTACTCTTTGAAACAAAAGGAGGGCGACCACACCACATACAACAAGAGATTCATTGAGTTAAATCAGATGGTCCCCAACTTGTTCACTCCCCTCTACCGTTTGATCGAACACTACGTTCGGGGTCTTCCTTCAAATATTCAGGACTCTGTAATAAGTACCACACCTGCAACTTTAGAAGCAGCAATGGAGTTAGCAACAGAGCTCACCGAAAAACACATTAGGAATGGAGACTTTAAGGAGGAGAAGAAGAAGGAAAAGGCATCAACCGACACCTCAACCCAAACCGAATCCTCTTCTCAACCCACTACTAAGAGGAAACGAGACGGACAAAATTTTGCTGTCACACAAACCAGTCAACCAGCTCCACAAGCTGTACCACTCCAAGCTATTCCAATCACTCAAGTAGCACCCAACTCTGCTTACCCAAATAAGAAACCTACATTGGACCTCACCCTCAATGCAACACCTGCTTTTATCACCATCAACCTACCTTACCCTGTCGATTGTGTGCAAATTGTGGGCGTTATGGTCATCTGAGTAAAACTTGTCGTACCCCTCAAAACCAAGCTTCACCCCCTACCCAAAACATGATTCAACCCTACCAACAACCCCAAAACCCCATAGTTCCATATGTTCGAGCTTGCTTTAATAGTGGTGGCCCTACCCATTTTAGAAACACGTGCCCTAGATTGGTTAATATCATAAACGCCCAAGCTCAAGCAAACCCAGTTAACCAAGTAAATCAAGCAAACCCAGCTCCACCACCAGCAAGAGGAAGAGCTTACAACATCAACGCCAATTCTGTTGAAGATAATAACGGAGCGAACGAACAACCCAACTAGCCTTCCCTCACCCAAAGTCAAGACTCAGCTCCAACCGTCTAGTTCTTAATGTTTTCTCAATCTTTGTGTAACCCTGTTATAAATTGGGAATTTATATATCCAAGAATTTTAATGCAAATTGATATTTCTGTTTTATTTCATATCTTTACTCATTGATTTAATTTTTATATCATCACGACGCATCTCGTCTCATCATTTAAAGAAGTTGGGTCGTGTCACACTTTTTCATAGATGACCTCTTCATCATAACAAACGAGAGAGGTACCGTCGTCATTCAGTCATGTATTCTTTCAGATTTGAGACTCAAGCTTTGGCTTTATGTTTGTTTATGTTTTGGTAGATTTTAGAATCGCATAGAACTAAACATAACTTACTGACAAAGCCAATGAAAATTTGACGAGAATACGGTGGATACGCCGCTGGTACTTCCTATATACAAGTATTCTTGTCAAAGGATCAAAAGCAATGTCAAACGGTTATATGAAGTTCCGTTTAGGTTTTGATATTGTCATGATTGAAGTTTTTGTTTTGTGATATAATTTTATCCTTTCAACGCATCAATTCTCTCAAAACTTTTATGCACGAGATCATATCCAGTCAATCAAACTATGTGTATTAACGCTTCTCATTATAGGCAGCAAAAAGGATTCTGTAGCAGGGTATCCAAACCCTTTCTAGGAACGTTACCGCCTCAATCAAAATCCAAGCATCACACCTCTCTTTTCTGTTAAGAGATATTCAATTTTAGTTAGAGTGCTTGGGAGTTAAATCGAGAACCTGAGAACGCTAAGGCTTAGAGTGTGAGAAATCCAGTATTTTCTTCCAGTTATATTTACTACTTAAATTTAGCTAGGGAGACGAAAATTTTTCCCCTAAAAGAATGGCATACTGTAACATTTGTCATAAAACGGGTTCCAAAACCCGCTCTGTTTAAAATTTTTAGAAGTTCATTAAATGCTTCGTTCACGCAATTATGCATTTTTATAAAATGTGTTAGATAACTTTCATAATTAATGAATAAATTAGAAATTAATATATTGATTAAATAAAAGAATAAAAATAATACCAATATTTAAGATTTTAAAATATAAAAATAAAAACCCCGGGTCCCCCATCGAACACACACACCATGAACACCACTAAGCTGCACACACCAGTTGTTTATAATTCCAACCACTAAATTTTTATACTCAAACTTTCCTTCAAACTGTAAACCAATTCTTTTCAAAATTCAGAAACGGTCAAAAGCTTTAGCAGACAATCAAATATGATTGACGGTTTCTTTGAAACAATCATACATAACTGATCCCGATTATCAGCCACAATTCAAAATTCGGAATTAAATTTGAAACCGAAATCAATTATTGGTTTTAAAGATCCAAAACCGAAACCGTTTCTCTGCGACCAATATATATATATCGACCTATCACATGTTAAACTCGCACAATCACAAGTCAAACGCTCTGCTCAAGCTCTGAATTTCGCCGGAAAGACCGTACGACGTCGGAAGTTTAACCGGGGATCTGAACTTTTTCTTCAAATCGGTATAACTACCTTAATTTTTCTTTGTTATATGTTGTCTATTATGTTAACATTCAAACCCAGCTAACTGAACCGCATGAAATGGGTATCAGTCGGAAATCAAATTCTGGGTTGTTTTATGGAAGAAGATGAAGCTTCAAGTTGTAAATATATATAATTAAATTTGAGTTATACACCGGGTTAGACACACAGTCCAGTGGTGGACTGTGTGCAAAGTTAAACCACATGTCCCGAGTTCGAGTCTCATTACTTACAACGATCCGTTCATATCACCAATATTTTTAATGAATAAAAACATGATTTAACCAAGCGAGTATATAAATATTATATAAATTCTGTCTATGATGGGTTAGACACCCAGCCCAGTTGATGGGCTGGGTGCAAGTTAAGTCGATGGTCATGGGTTCGATACGTAGTCTATGCACCGGTTCAGTGGATTTTAAAATCTTTTTAATTTAAGAAATTTCTGAAATATTATAACAACTATATAAGAATAATCAAAAACGGAATCCTTACGGGTTAGACACGTAGCTCAGTTGGAAGAGCTGCGTGTACGCAACCGTAAGGTCACAAGTTCGAATCCTGTTATACGCTGCCAATATCTTGATAAAACCGGTCAGACTCCCACCTTGTCAGTCTGACAAGGTTTTTATTTTTTTTATTATTCTTATTTCATTTCATTTCATATTTTTGTATATATATTTTTAATTAAAAATCAATTTGAAACACTTAAAAAACAAGATTTCTTAGGATTAAAAATCTAAATAAATACTACAAAAATAACCTAAAAATCTAACAAAAAGTATCTAATCAAAATAATAATTTGTTTATATTTATCGAATTATCGCGTTATCATTTAGGTTAGATTCCTTCATCGAGTAAATCTTAAATCGTGCGCCATCGCTATCAACTCCAAGGAACACAACCACTGTGAGTGAATTCTTACAAATTCCCCTTTTTATTTATGTTTTTAGGTGTATCATGTGTCGTTTATACATTTCGTTTACCCAAACACTTGTGCTATTACCATTGTATGATCTAACGTGTGATGTAAATGTTATTTGTTGTATTGCGTGTTTACATTTTTATCAAGTTGCGTGCAAATCATTCATTAGGCCCACCAGTTCCTTGTGGGAGACGAGTTGAGCATTAGGTTCCTCATTAGATCGGCTCCGTTTGATTGAGCCTTGATCTCATTGTTCATCATTTGATGTGTGTGTGTGCATTAATTGCTATTATGTGTTTTGTGATTAAATTTACATACACGTATACTCATATGTGGTTATGCACATTTTTATAACCAATATAACAAATTCGTTCAAATGTTTTTATAAGATTCACTCGCCAACTTTTGTTGACCCAAAAAAACCATTCATTTACACATGATACAGGTGAACAGGTTGAAGCAAGGAACACATAGGAATTTGCCTTAGAAGAAAAATAAAGAGTTCATGAATGTGGAGTTTAGAACATGTTGTGCTTGTATGTTTGATGAAATTTCTCTTTTAAATTAGAAATAATAGATATGAAACTTTATAGTAATGTCATAGTAAATGTCATGAGCTTTGATGAAAACCAATCATGCCTCGGCTACCATTTCCGCTGCGGGTCAGGGTATGACATTAATATCATATTTTACATATAATAGTAATTGTATTAATCGATGTCCAATGATGTAGTCGATAAAACTGCGCATTGAGTTAGCTGATTGATGTTCATGCTTAAGGAAGCTCACTAATTGAAATTAGCTTGACTTTTAGATAGGGCCGTCTAACGTTTTTGAAGACACTAAGCGAACGAAACAGTCGGTGTCCTTTTGTATTGGTATAACGAAACCATTGGTGACAATTGATTTCCCGTAATTTCGCCCAAATTTCTATCTTAAACGCCATTCATGTCGGTTGTAGTTAGCGAGGTCATAAGTAATGAGGATAGGAGCGTAGCTGCGGAGGATGCACTAATGAAAAAAAGGTATTCGGCCAATATTTGTTTCCTAATTTGTGCTAGAGGCCTTATTTTTTGGGTGCCTTAGGCCTTTGCCTGGCTTTTAGTTGTTAAGCCTATTAGACCGGCCGTGCTTTTAGGTTGCCATCATCTTTATATCTTTAGCAACGATTAGCCAATTGTGAGTTTATATTTTCAAGTTGTGTACATAAATTTCCAAAACCAAGTATACGCTAATATTGTCTATTTAAGAATAGATTTGTGTTTAATTAGCCAAAAAGTGTAATTTGTTCAATTGACCTCTTGGTAGTCTACGTTGATGACACTTACAGTCTAACATGCTAGTTACACTTTGTTTTTATAAAACCACATAGTATTATGGTGTTTGGGTTGCAAGTAATGGAATACTGTAAACTAGGGTTGTAAATGAGTTGAGCCGAACTGAATTAGGGTGGGCTCAGGCTCGGCTCGTTTAAAAATCGAACCGAGCTGAGCCGGCTTGTTTAAAACCAAGCTGACTTCGAGTCGAGTTCTTTTACGAACTATTTTCGAGCGAGCCTCGAGCCACGGACTTTTTAAACAGAATAGTAATTTTGGGCGAACTATAAAACGAACAAGAAAAGATTTATTGTTGCTTACCTTAATCTATATCTTTTAAATCAATATTAATAATTAAAACTATAGCTTAATAGTCTATTTCTTTTGATAAAAAAGTAACCATATTACTAATTAAACAACATTGCTTAGATAAATTAATATACATGTATATAAACACACACTCATACACATAATTTGCGGTTTAATTTAAACGTTCCAAACGAGCGAGCCAACGACCAACTAATGAGCGAGCCACGAATTGAACCTACCTTGGCTCGGGTTCAGCTCGTTTACAAACCGAGCTGAGCCGAGCCAACTCGTTTAAAACCGAGCTGACTTCGAGCTAAGCTTTTTTCGAGCGAACTTCGAGCAAAACTTGAGTCACGAGCTTTTTAAACAGCCCTACTTAAAACTTAATATTCATTTAAGGGCACTAGAGGGCTTAATCCTCACATATTGAATTTGAGACTTGTGATTTTCAAATTGTTAGATGACTTGTTGTCATGATATTGAATTTGAAACTTATGGGGTTGGGCGGGTCGGCGACCGCTTAAGGTCCAAAGCTTTGGAGGGCTCGAAAATTAAAAATATTTTTTTTGAAATTTTATTATATATTTTAAGCTTTATATATATATATATATATATATATATAATATATATTAGGGCTCGAAATATATATTTTAAGGTCCAATTTTCACTACTTACCCAAGACCAAAGATTTTTTAGGATTCTCTAGGGCAGCCCTACTTATTATTAATCACTATGATATTCGCAAGCTATGTTTAAAAAAACCACGGTTAGAACAATTGAAACACTCACCATAAAGGAAAGGAGGAGTAGAGGCATGCCAAAAAAATGACTTAGGATTAGCAGATTAGGCAAGATTTGCACCTCTCTGAGAACATGGTTGAGGATAGAACTTCGTGAAGATGTATGATTAGAATTAAGGACTTTTAGGAGGATGACCTGATGTTGTTTTAGGTTCTTGTCTTAGGAGATTAATTTTCAGTTTCTACAGGTGTTATATAGCTTTTCACCTATCCATGGTGTCGTAATTTTACTAAGAGATACTTATTTTTTATGTGTTTGTTTTCATTATTTTTATTTCAACCCTTTTAGCAGGTGTGTTCTTATGTATATTTTCAATAATCTTATATCTTGGTTATGGTTTTAGAGCTGGGAGTCTCACTAAAACCAGCCTCTTTATCTTCTAGGATAGAAATAAGGTTTGCTTACATTTTACCCTTCTCAGACCTTATAGTGGGTAAGGTTGTTGTTGTATGTTTGAAAACATTCAGCTGTAGAATCACCACAGAGGACCAATTTTGCACAAAATAGACATCAGGAACAACAATTATCACAATGCAATGGAATTAGTTAGAATGCATGTGCACTGGACTTGGGGAATAAGAGTTCAACTAATTATCCCATATACACTTTTTTTTTGCATAAAAACTTGGATTTTCCAAGTTATGGATGAGGTTTAAAATTGAGTTTGGGGTGTGGGAATACGTACATACATACACATATCGATTATATCACTCATTAGACCATACATTATCGTCCCAAAAGTTGTAAAAAAGTGGTGTGACTGCTTCCACACCCGTAATGTTTGCAACCTTCACTTTTAGCTTGTGAGTTATTTCTTTAAACCAATAAAGAAATTCCACCTCACTCCACTTTTCACTTTTTAAATCTTTTTTAAACTTTACTTTCTATATAGTTTATTTAATTATTATTTTAATGAACACGAGTGTGAAAACTTATGAAACGATTACACATCAATGTCACACAATAACATTAGGTGATCCATAGTGAGTCTACTGACTATTGTATAAATTTCTAAATATTTTTTTAAATTAATGTTTTACAACTCAATAGGTTTTTTTATTAAATTTTTAATAATAATCTGCGTAGCAGAAATCGTGATATAATTTACAATGACTCCACGAATATTAAAATCGCTACATTATTTACTTAACAAACCGCTGTGTGAGTTGTGACCAAAATATTTGTTATTAGGTTTTTTTGCTATTTCTTTATGTTTTATGGCTCTTTATCTTAAACTTTAAACATTAACAAAGTTAAATGAATAAACCCATGATCATAAAACGTTAAATTAGATTTTGATTCGGTCATTGTAAATTATATTTTGATTCGGTTTGAAAAAATATAAACATAACTTTTACAGCTCATAGATTAACAAGTATGCAACCGAACTATTTTCTAAATCATCGGATGAACGAGCTATTGAATTATCAGATGATCGAGAGATCAATTCATCGGCTCTATGTAGGTTTTATAGCTGAAGTTTCAGAGATGAGGTCGGATTATTAAACAAAAAAGAGTGGAGCTTATGCATAATTAGTTTGAACATTAAGATAATTGTATAAGGTGTCTTTGGGGCCATTGGTAATTGGTAGGTCACACATTACGGGGAACAAAAGGATTAGGCTTGTCTCAAAGTATATTATCAACTTTGACCCATGATTACCATGAGTCACAATCCTACTCCATTCTCATTTTATTTTTAATTATTTTTGATGTTAGACGTGTTATCCTTTTAATAGTAATTAATAATGTACAATCAAATTTGTACTTACTATGAAACGGATAAAGTGATTTATTAATTATATTATTTACTATATAATGGTAACCAGAATTAAGTCTCTCGCGTTGTGATGGGGGACTTAAAACCGTATCAAATAACACCAATACTACACCATCGTCAACGATCACCAACACAAAGATTGCGGTGTGTTAATGTGAATAAATGAGACCAAAATATAAAATATGAAAAGAAAAACTTAAGTCGATTTAGGACCCACGCGTTGCGACGAACCCGTCAAACTGGAAAAAAACACAGTAAAAACATTAAACCCCACATGCATGTTGTGTTATGTTAACTCGCAAAATTTTGAACAAAACATCAAAGCGTTGAACCACACATGCATGTTGTAACCACGGGGTGTCAGCCCAGTTGTCAGCCTCACCCATTCCAAACGGGAGGACGCGGGTTCGAGTCCAGCTCGGCCCGAATAATCCTGCTGGGTAGTAACCGCCAGACAGCTATGGAGCTAAGCTAGCTTGGGGAGGGAGAACCCTCCCGCTGTAACATTTGTCAAAAACGGGTTTTCAAAACCCGCTCCGTTTTGTAATCGAATATCAAGTTATAAAAGTCACGTTGAATATTTATGATTATTTTGATTTAAAATGATACATAATTAATAAATAAACTAAACTATAAAAATTATATTTGATAAAAAGTAAAAAAAAAATAAAAAAAAATATGTTGCTGCCGGGACTCGAACCCGGGTCAGCCAGAACAACTCCAACGATTTAACACACACTCACATCACCACTCCGCCACTTTGTGTTTTCTGTTATCTCTAGGAAACAAATGAGATTTATACACAAACTCGGTTAAACCGGTTGCGCCAACTGAGAAACTGAAATCGGCAAATCAATCGTCAAATCGCTTAATTACTCGCACATTCAGTTTATAACCGATCCACCGACGATTTTAATCAAGTCGGAATTGATTGAACATCAAGTCTCATCATTATCGGTTTTTATAACCGAAAAATAATCAAGTCCAGATTACTTCAACTCCAGACCCCTCTCGCGACTCAGAAACATCATACCAACATTCCATTTCACTTTCGTCACATTTTCAGACCATCAGAACGCTTAAATCAGCTCGCCGGAATTTTCTGCAAATTTCGCCGGAAAACCGTATTCATCCTCAAACGGTAAATCTTTGAATAAACATTGTAGTTCAACAATTGTTAGGCTATTTCTAACTTAAACCTTTCAATTGAAATCGAATTCAGGCGCTGTATTCAGCTAATTCCAGTTCGCCGGAGATTTCCTGAAAGTCTTTATTTCCGTCTGTGAAACGGTAAGGACCTTCAATCCCGCTGTTAACGTTTGTTTATCACTTCAATTCCACGATTGACTAATCAAAATGGTTAATTGTTTTGGTTCAGTTGAGGTGCACAAAAACAGAGCCGACGCATTTGCCGGAAATTCTGTGATATATCATTCCTACGGTAAGTTACTTCCAACACCGTTTCTGTCATTTCATTTTAACCTTAAGAATGTTTGATAATCGTAAAAACAAGAAACGGATCAGTGATTCAGTCGACGGAAATTTGAATGAAGAAGAGGAAGTTAATTAAGTTATAAGTTTATTTAAAACCGGTAAAATGAACGGGTTAGACACAAATTCCAGCGGTGGACTGTGTGCAAAACATGTACGCATGTCCCGAGTTCGATCCCTGATACACGCACTCCTTATATAATAAAATGCCTTTTTGTTTAAAAACTAAACCGGGTTAACTCAGTTAGTTATTAAGTATAATAAAAATCGAGATAATAACCAGGTTAGACACACAGTCCAGCAGTGGACTGTGTGCAACACTAAGTCACACGTCGCGAGTTCGAAACCCGTCACTGGCACCGGTTCGTTGAGTTAAAATGTTTTTGAAATTAAAAGAATTTTGGTTAAACCGAATTAGTATATAAATATAATTAAAAACAAGATTATTTCGGGTTAGACACGTAGCTCAGTTGGTAGAGCTGCGTGAACGCGTACGGGAGGTCTCGGGTTCGAGCCTCACCCGGCGCAAACTATTTCGCAGACCGAACCGGTCAACAAGTCAACGGTCAACGGTCAACGCAAAATAAACAATTTTTTTATATTTTTATTTATTTAATTTAATTTAAAAATCAATTAAAAATACTTAAAAATAACATTTTTAAAGATAGAAAATAGCCTTAAACTCACAAAAATATATCTAAAAATCCTTAATAAAATCCACTCATTTAATATATTTTTCCGGTAATATTTAGGTTAGTATTTCTCGTTGTTCCGCTCATCTAATTCGTGCACATCTCACCATCTCCAATCCAACGCACCTAATGTGAGTGAATCTTTACAAATTCCCCGTTTTAATCACGTTTTGGGGTGTATCATGTGTCTTGATATATATTATACTTAAACCATTGTGCATACATCATATCATGAACTTGTGTATTCAGTTTGTTTCTGTTGTGTAGTTATTGTTGGATGCAATTTATTAATTTCAGTACATGCAATTTCATAGGCCACCGCTCCCCATTACATTATGAGCGTTGAGCATGTTCCCCATTTTATCATGAGGTTGAACCTGGCGTGCCCACATACGATCGGCTCCATTTGATTGAGCCTTGATCGCACAGACATTTTCATTTTCAGTACATGCAATACGATCGGCTCCGTTTGATTGAGCCTTGATCGCACAGTTTCATTTATGTTATTTATCGTATGATGTTGGTATGTTCATGTATGCTGTCATCTGTTATTGTATGTTATAGTTGTGATTGCTATTTGCCACTGCTTGATTATTTACATTTGCTCATTTATGATTATGCACAATTTTTCATTGATAAACTAACAAGTAATTCATTAATAAATGTTTATCTAATAAGGTTCACTCGCCAACTTATGTTGACCCAAAAACCCCCATTTTTACACATGATACAGGTGAACCAGCAGCAGCTAGGAACACATAGGATTGGACTAGAAGAATAAAATGTTTTAGAGTTGGGATTGTTATGTTTGGTTTATTTCCTTTGTATTGTATGAACATGTTTGGATATTTGGAAATGTAACTTTGACTTTAATAAATATGGAACATATTAGTAAATGTCATGAGCTTTGGTGATAACCCAATTATGCCCCGACTCTTATTCCGCTGCGGGTCGGGTGTGACACCCGCGGTCAGGTGTACCGTGCATTTACCCTTTTTTTCACATGCATGTTGTGCCGTGTTAACTCACAAAATATAGAACGAAACATGTAATAAGTATTTGCAAAGATGAAAAATATAGGGAATCAAAATTGAAGTAAAAAGTTGTGAAGTTAAATTGCAAACAATGAAAAGTTTTGGGTAAAAAACAAATTATATAGGATTAAATTACAAAAGATAAAAACTTTAGGTTAAAAATAAAAAGTAAAAAAATCAAAAGGGTTAAAATACAATAAAATGAAAACATTTGGGTTCGAAATAAAAAATCATTTTTTTGAAAAACTCCTTATGTAAGAGATACAACACCATAAAACATAAAAATCTTGCTAATTAATAATATGCAAATAATATTACGGTTATAGGTCACAAAATTAACCTACATAAAATCGAGAATTAGTACATTTAAACTAGTTTCCTTCACTATTTGTTTTATAAATAATGTGTAATTTGACCTAGACTTATTTTAAAGTTTCAAACAAAAACCTTGATTTAAACCTTTATACGTTTAATAAAAACCAAATCAAAATCTAAGTTCATTTTGTTGATTTGTGAAGTTTTGTGATTTTGAGAATAATCTGACAAGCTACAAAAAAGATCAAACAAAACCTTCCACAAAGCCATACGATATCCATATTTTTCTTCCCATCCATACCGCAACTCTCTCTTTTTCACATTAGCGTTGAATCATATTTTTGGATTCCATCTTTTCCATCCTAAAATAGGGGGTATTCATCCTTTTCTTTTCACTCATCCCACAACCAATTAAAAATTTTCCTTTAAATTTGTTCAAACCCGCTTGCGCGCGCTCGCTCTCTCCCAATATCTTAGACCATTTGGAGTGGCAATGTGATTGGGCGTGAAGTAGCAAAGATCACGCCCCATAATGCCCCTACAACGCCCATGGGCGTGATTCGATCAAACAAAAGGCGTGATTATTAAAATTCCTGGTGATTCTTGGATGATTATTGAATGGCCAATGAGAAAATTCTTAGTCTTCCATGATAATATTAATTGTTTTATTTTTCTAAAAAAAGTCGCAATTAAGTAATTTTGCAAAAGCATCATGTGACATTATACCATTACACCACTTTTGAACTTCAAGCCCTATAATACTCAATACTGACTGAGATACAATATGTCGCTTCATGTATAAGAAAGAGGCTTGATCTTCAAGCCTCAGTACACAGTGTTAAGTGAGTTACCCCTTTTCCGAATAAAACTAAGTACCACAACACACAATACGATGTTGAAATTAGTACCCACTTGCCGCCAAAGATCTCTTCTCGGTCTTACCACCAAAGATTTCTTCTCGATACCGTAAGTGAAAATCTCTTGATAACGTGTGGCCTAACAGAAACTAGACACCCTATAAGACTATCCCCTGGTCATTTTGCCACACGACAATGGAAAATCCAAATATTGCATGACCTATCTTTTACCCCATGAGTTCAATCTCTTTCATAAAATCGTTAGATTATCCTACCATGTGTTCAAAAGTGGACCAGAATCGTATGTCTAGCTATATAATATATTTAACACATGGTCTTTTATTTAATTATTTTATATTATTAAATGAGTTAAATGCTTGGTTGGTCCCTGTGGTTTGCAAATCTTGCAGACTTGGTCCCAGTGGTTCACTAATTACACACTTGGTCCCAGTAGTTTCAAATTTTGCACCGGGTGGTCCTTACCACTAACCTTTGTTAGATTTCTCAGTTAAGTATATGCAAAATTACTATATTACCCTTGAAATAATAAAATAAAAAAAATTCCTCTCAACCTCTTCTTTAGTCAACACTGCACCAACACCACATTTCCTCTCCTCTTCTGCCGCCGGTGGCTGTGGCACCGCCACCGATCAAATTCACCGGCAATCTTCGGCTTCACCTGTACGGCTGGCTTCACCTGCCCGGCGGCTCCTCCTTCACCTTCATCATCCAACGTTTCAGTTAGAAAAAAGATGGTTTTGTGTTCTAAGTAAATTGTGAAATCAACAGGCTTTTTTAAAAATTATCTCTGATGTTTATTTTTAACTTTTTTGCTGCAGAAAGCGAATGGAGGAGGATCGAAGCCCAGACCACCAAAATCATCATCAAAGTCGCCATCTTCTAATCCTGATGAGCTTGAAATCGAGATAGCTGAGGTTTTATATGGTCTCATGACTCAGTCACAAGCTCCATCTAAGAAAGAAATCCCATCTAACGATTCATCGATGAAATTTGATTCGAATAAGTCAAGTAGTGACACCAAATCTAGAGTTTCTTCTCCTATCTCAAACTCAACAGCTTTACCACAAAGTTCAACGTCTTTGTCAACTGTTGGTAGGTTTGATTATCTGTCATTTTGTATATTCAATCTTATTCTTGTTTATTATTGATTGTGATGTTTAATTTAAATTGAATGACTTTACAGCACCAAAGAGGAAGAGACCACGGTATGTATCAGCGAATCCGGTTTCTTCTTCGATAAAAACCGAGATTGAACATCATCATCGTCTCCAGTCTCCCAAGACAGATATTTCTTCTCCTTATTTGGAAAACAATAGCCCAGATTCTGCTGCTGCTGCTGCTGGTTGTGGTGGTGGCGAGAATGGTGTTTCTTCCTTTGGTTTCACCACTTTGCCAGGTCAAAAGGCAACGTGTCTATCATCAGAGCTATCGGTGGCGGTGCTACAGCCACCGGCGGCAGAAGAGGAGAGGAAATGTGGTGTTGGTGCAGTGTTGACTAAAGAAGAGGTTGAGAGGAATTTTTTTTATTTTATTATTTCAAGGGTAATATAGTAATTTTGCATATACTTAACTGAGAATCTAACCAAGGTTAGTGGTAAGGACCACCCGAGTGCAAAATTTGAAACTACTGGGACCAAGTGTGTAATAGTGAACCACTGGACCAAGTCTGCAGATTTGCAAACCACAGGGACCAACCAAGCATTTAACTCTTATTAAATTGGATAAATAGACAAGAATTTGAGTCATCTATAATTCCAAGATGTGTACTTTATGGAATTGAAAAATGAAAACAACAATAAAGTAGGCCAGTACTATCTTAATTTGATTGAACTTAGTCTTTAAAGTTATGATAGTACTCCGAGAAAAAAAGAGCAATCATTTGACCGTTTAACACATGTAATTAAATCCATTAGGTAGGACGGGGCACTTCCCGGGTCGCCCTTTCCGGGTTTGAACCCGAGACAACATACCGTCACCACCTCTACAGGCAGGTTTCACGGGTTGGCGAGACTAGCTTTGGTACCCGCTCGCAAATTGTTTTCTATGGTTGTTGTTGACCCTCAACGGTCGTATGAACGTTTGAAATAAAAAAAATTATTTATTTTTTAAATTTATAAATACCAACTCTTTCTCAACCTATTTTCACTCTAAACCATTTCATTTTACTCTAATATTTTTTACTAATTTTCATTTTCAATAGCTAATCATTCATACGAAGTTGTGTAGTGTTATTTTTGTTTTTATTCGTTTGTGTTGAATTATGTAACTTTATTTTTATTTAATGAAGTTTATTTTCTATAAAACATTTGATTTTATTAAATAAAAAAAGTTTGGGGCATGGGTAGGTGACATCCTGCTTACTAGTTAATGGGTATTTTAACCGATATCTGATGTAACGAGTGATGATTGATTGAGGCCACGATACTTAGTACTTACCCTTGAATGCCCATTTCTCTTTTATAATGTTATATACTTGCAAAATTCTTTACATAAATTTCAGTTTTATTATTATAAAAAAGCTTATTAGTTTAGCTATAACCCACTTGCAGAATATTACTTTCTTGCAGAATATTACTAAAAGTAATATTCTTCATGTTCTTCAGTAAAATGATTTATTCTATAATAATTTATAGTTTTCCACACGTCACGTACAGATTGTAAGCTTTTTTTATGTGTGTTCAAAATATGCAATACCTTTAGATTTTTCTCAAAAAAGATGCACTGTTTTAAATCATCGTATCTGAAATATATACATCTAACAAAATATTATCGACTAGAATATAAAATGTTTGGAAAAATTAAAGAAAATATGAAAATTAACAATTTACTAGGGAAAGATTCATTTGAAAGAAAAATAAAGAAATGCGTAATAGTAAACATTTATTTTATAATTTCTCCAATTAGTTATGTTATCTTTTATTAATAAAGCAAAAATCATTGTATCCTATATATTTCAAAATTTATCCTACATATATCTTACACTTACCGAAATTTACACTACACATATCTAAATTTATCATATGCATTTCAAAATTTATCTTACATATGCCGAAAGTTATCCTACACATGTTGTAAATTTTCCTTCACCACAGATTATTTTATCTTGAAAAAGTATATTTAGAAGTAAGTTACAACTTTAATTAGTTAGCTAATTCATTACAATTATAAATTTACCTACATGTCATTTTCAATAACATTGAATAATGTGAAGTAAAAAATGAAGCATTTCTATTGATTTTAAACTTATTTTTTTATTCTTACAAAATTTTTATTCTCATTTAAATCCTCCACCAATTTACTGTTACGTTATATAAAATGTCCATTTACAGGGATTGTTATCTTGAGAACGCTAAATATTGCGAGAACCGTGAGAACGAATGAGAAAACCAATCAAAACCATGTTTTAATACAATCATCTTTTTAATTAAATACAACATCAAAAACAGAAATTACAACATCAAATAATTCATTTCTCCTCTCAAAATCACTTTATTTATTTTTTGGACATGTGTAAATTTTTTTATTTCCAAATTCACGTAAATTTAAATGTGTAAATTAAATTCTAGAATTGTATTCGAATAATAATGACAAGTGTAAAAGAAATTTTGAATTTCACTTGTTTTGATCAAGTTCTAGTGGTTTTTTTTTTGTTCTCACGGTTATCACGATATTTAGCGTTCTCGTTTAAACCATCCACTATATAAAGGTGTGGACTCTTGGCTAAATATGTAACCTCTTGAATTTTCAATATTGTGTCCTTTATGAAAATATTAAATCATTGCGTTTAATGTGAAAAGACCAGGGTTTTTCCTGATATAAACATCACTTGTTATAGATGTTTAACTTCAAATTAAAACAATGTGAATTAATAATATATATTATAATAAATTGTCAGAAACTATTAAAAAATAACCTTATAACACGTATCATATTTATTTTTAACATCAAAAGTACGTTTTACACGAATACTTTCATTTTGTAAACAACAATAAAACTTACATTTTGGCAAAAATATAATGTACTCAAAATTTTTTATTTTTACAACCATAAAAGTCTACTTTTTTGAACACTCGGTGCCTATTTGATATTAGGTAATGGAATAAACGAGATAATGAAATGAACAAAGTAATGAAATTGACAACGTAATGAAATGGATCATTCCATTCTATTGTGAAATGAATTATTACTTTGTACAGTTTAATAGAAAAAAAACAAAGTAACGAAACACAATTTATTAAAACGATAAGAAGAAAACTGCCTCAATAACGACAACGACGACGACCACAATAATAATATAATAATAATAATAATAATAAAAAATATTAATGGTAAAAAATTAATAATAAAAATAATATAATAATAATAGTGATATATTTCTTTTCATTCCTTGAAAAAACACCCCTTTAAAAAAGAATGAAAATTGTTATATTTGGAATAAGCTACATTCCATTCACATATAACCAAACATGTTTTTTTATTCCATCAGATTGGTCCATACCATTCCGTTTCAATGTTTTAAAAACCGGTTTAAATCAGCCGGTTGAACTGGTTAAACCGCTCGGTACAACCGTTTGAACCACTCAATGTACCTGGTTAAACCGTTTCTGAGTTAAATCTGATACAGTATAAAAATTGAATTTTAAAACACTGTTCCGTCTTCTATTTTCATACCAAATGCTACATCAAATGTCAAATTTCACCTTTATGAAGTTTATAAAATAATTTTAGACCGAGTTGATTAATGTAGTTTGAACATAGAGCATAACTAAACACAATTAAAAGAAGACCTTAATTCTAATAAAACATCTGATAATAATAAACTTTCTTAATATTTTTAAAATAAACAATTTTGATAATAATAAGCATTCTTAATATCTTTTTAAAATAAACAATTTTAATAATAATAATAATAATAATAATAATAATAATAATAATAATAACAAAAGTAAATTATGCAAAATAATGTTGATACTTGATGGTAGGGTTAAGAAATAAGATATCATGAAGTTGCCTTCCACCTAATCTCCCTAACCTTTATTCTTCTATTTCATCTTCACGTACTCTCTCTCTACTCTCTCTCTAAACTCCAAAACTCCGATCACCAAAATGCCCACTTTCCGACCCGTTTTAACCAAACTCATCTCCATCTTCCTCCTCCTCCTCCACCTCGGCTGCTTCACAATCATCCCCACCGATCACCACCACCGTCGCCGCCGTAAAAAACCATCATCCCCCCTCCCTCTCCTCCGCACCACCACCACCAAAATCCTCAAACCCAAAGAACATGGCACTCCTTCATCAAACGGATCTTCTCACTCAAGCCCACTTCACAACCCGACCCGAACTCCATCATCCACTACGTACCCGCTTCTCCAGCCTCCTCTACCCGATCTTTACGCAACACGAACCCGACCCGACCCGGATCCTTAACCGACTCCGACTTCTTCCGCTTCGAAACGACATTTACCCATGCACAAACTGTGGCGAAGTGTTCCAAAAACCGGGTTTTCTTGAGCAGCATTTGGCGTTTAAACACGTGGTTTCCGAGCTATCGGATGATGATCCCGGGAAGAACATTGTTCGGATCATTTTTGAAACGGGTTGGCCCGGACCCGGATCCGGGAAAAACCCGATGGTTTATCGGGTCATGAAGATTCATAACTGTCCCAAGATACTAACCGGTTCGAAGAGTATCGTGAGGTTGTTAAGTCGAAGGCGGCAAGGTGTGGCGGCGTAAGGCGGAGGGATGAGCGGTGTATCGCGGATGGTAACGAGCTACTTCGGTTTTACTGCGCCACGTTTTTATGTGACCTGGGCCAAAATGGTAATATTAGGGTTTTCGTATTGCTCAGATATCATATCATATCATATAATGGATACGGCATAAAAGTAAATATTTACTTTTTAACCGTAAGCTTTATACTATACAAAATGCTATAAAATCACCGCCGTAAGTTTATTATTAATTATCAAGTTGGGTTTGTGAGTTACTTTTTACATTTTTCACCCTTACATTTTTTTACAACTTTGTTCAAAGCCTTTCTCACTTTTAACTTTGACCCCTTATATTTTTTATTTTTCGTTTTATGTTTCGAATAAAATTTTGCGAGTTAACATCCTTCAAAGCGCGCGTGTGGTTCAATATTATTACATTATTTTTTTATGGTTTAACGGTTTAACAGCCCCGTCACAATGTGCGGATCCTAAGTTGATACAGTTATACTTTTAAATATTTTACGTGTGAGTCTAATTTTCACGAGTTAACACGTAACAACGCGCATACATACGTTTTTACATCTACTTTTGTCTAGTTTAACGGTCTCGCCACACAACGCAAGTCCTAAATACTAGTTACTATCATTATCTAACAGGTAATTCCAGCATATGCAGCCACCAATACTGCAGTGTGTGTGGGATAATCCGGGGTCGGGTTTTCGTCGAAAATGGACGGGATATCCACATATTCAACAAGTTGGAAAGGTCACGTGGCGCTTCCTGAAGACATCGAGGAGGAGTTCCGGTTCATGCACGTAAAACGGGCGATGCTAGTGTGCCGGGTGATAGCGGGTCGGGTCGGGTGTGATCCGGAAGTGGGGGACAAGGATGACCCGGGATATGATTCGTTGGTCGGGAGGGGACCCGGTGTGGGAGAGACCAGGTTGGAAGAAGAGGATGAAATAATTGTATTTAATCCAAGGGCTGTGCTTCCTTGTTTTGTGATCGCGTATACCGTTTGATTGTGATCGTGTGGCTGTGAGGTTTTGGTAGGAGTAGGGAGTATAAGGGGTGAAGTGTATTTTATAAAAGCTTTTGCAACAAGATCCTAAGAGCTTAGTTGCTTTTTGGGAGCACGATCGAGAAGATGATTGCACCCACTTTGTTGTGTTTTATGTAACTTATGACTTTTGTACTTTAATCTTTAAAACGTTGTTTATTATTTCTTTAACTTGGGTGTTGCAAAAACGTACTATTTTAAAATTGTTGCGATGATTTATTTTAGAGAGATTTATTTCGGAGCTAAATTATATCTGATACAAAAGTGTGTCTCACACGTAATTTAGTTTTGTATTTCGTGTAAAAGTGTGATACAAAATGCAATTATGTAAATCTTTTACCTTATTACATACATGTGTTTTATGTTGTTCTTGTAGTGTTTAACGTATAATTTTTATTTTGAAAATAACGTGTCCAGTATTTTAATGTTGAGAACTATCGTTACAAAGAAAGGTTTATGGCGACAACTAGGTTAAATTTTGGATAACAATAAGTCCCGAAAATTTAATGGTTACGGATAAATGCTTAAATTTGTAAAACCAAAAATTCATAAGCTATAATCGTAGTGCCAAGTGACATTTAGAGTGACGGTATTATTATGCAACTTAAAGTGTTTTTGAAGTTTCATGTAGGATAAGGATAATTAGGTAAGGTGTGTTTGATAAAACATGGAATGTGTGTGATAGATGTGATTTTAGATGATTTGGCATCATAAGCTTTCAAGAACTAACATTATAAACGTAAAACTTTACAAGGAAAAACAATTACCCATTCAATAATAGTTTTGTGTAATCTTATCATGTAAAAGAAATACTATGAGTCTAATATTAAATAGTTAACATTCATACAATATAACTATTTGAACTAGTTGATAATGAAGGTATGTTCCGAACGGACTACATGCTATAAACTTAGGCTTAATACTTCTAAGTTTGACCTAGAGTGATGTTTCCACAATGTTCAAATAAGACTAGAAAAGACCATTATCTGGAGTTTATTTCTAACTATTAAATACTAATATTTTCTAGACACAATAGCATAGTACCACAACTAATAAATATTTATGGTGACCGGAATTACGGGAGGATAAAAGTATTTTCAATCGCTAATCAAACAATTAAGATTACATATATAGTTTTTCAAGAAAATGACCAAAAATGAATTTTGCTTTGTTGTTTACTTTACTCCGAAAACTAAAACTTTCAGAAATATCATTACAAAGAAAGGTCTATGGTGACAGTTAGTTTGGATATTGGGTTACACTGTGCAGGTTTTTATGTCTGCGTCGCGCAGACATTGTCATCTGCAGACTTTTTGTTTTTCCGAATACGTTTAATTAAAAAATGTATGTGCGAGCTCTTCTTGGTATAGACTTGGCCCAACCACTTTTAAGATATTCTAATGTCTTCAGAGGGTTACACACCACCATCTACTACCACCGTCCACACCAACCACCGTCCATCACCACTGTCCACCACCCACCACCCCTGTCTACCACCCACCTCCACCACCACCACCATCGTTCGTACACCACCACAAGTTATTTTAGAAGTCTACATACGTTAAAAAACAAACAGGCTTCTTCTTGCAAACTGCAGAAGTTTGGTCCACGTTTTCTTCTATAGATGTCTGAAGACGTGGTACGCAGACTGCATGTAACATTTATGTAAAACGGGTTCAAAACCCGCTTCTTTTAACAATCAAATATTCAGTTTAAGTTCGTTGCGTATCCTATTAGTGCCGGTTATTTTTTTAAATGTTTCATAATTAATAAATATTGTAAAATTTAAAAACTATAATAATAATAATAATAAAGTAAATGAAAATAAAAATAAACTCTAAAAATAAAACAAACATTTGAAAGGAGTAGCCGGGTTTCGAACCCGGGTCTCCCGCGCATGCACACACACCAAACACCACTACACTGCACGCACATTTGTGCTTAGAAATGAAAACAATTAAGTTTTATTTTTGAAAACCCGTTAAATCTGCAACTCAAATCACTGAACCAGAAAACTGTCGAAACTTAATCCAAGCAATCAAACGTGATTAATGGTTTTTCTTTGATTACAAGTAAGTAACTGATTTCAACTTCAGTTACAACCGAAAATCAAAATCAATTGGTTTGAAACAGAAAGAAATCATTGGTCTTAAATTTTGGATTTTTAAACCGAAGCTATAACTGTCTTGATGCCTATAAATATCGATTCTACACTTCAACTAAACTCGCTCATTCTCTTAGCATTATTCTGAACTCTCCAAAAACCTCCTCTGATCAAATCAAAACGTCGCCGGAAAACCGTCCACTCGCCGGAATCATCACCGGAGGATTTCAATTCGGCTCTGATCGGTATAATCTTTTGATTCATGTTCTTTTATCATTTAATTTACTAAAGTATGCTAGAATTCTGATTTAGCAGTCGAGTTTGAATTCTGAGAATTTAACATGAAGAAGATGAAGTTTATATAGTGTATATGAATAAATAAAACCGGTTATAAAACCGGGTTAGACACACGGTCCAGTGGATGGATTGTGTGCACATGAATCACAGGTCCCGGGTTCGAGTCGTTATACGCTGCCGATTCTTTAAATAATACAAAACATTTTTATAACTCGCACATGAAACGATTCAGTTAGTGTATAAATATAATTAAAACCCTTTATTTTCCGGGTTAGACACTCAGCCCAGTTGGTAGGGCTAGGTGCAACACATTGTATGGGCGCGGGCTCGACTCCGGATAAGTGCAACGGTTCGATGCTAATAAAACTCTTTTTAATTAAAGGAATTTATGAATTAACCCAGTTAGTATATATTGTTAATAAAAAACAAGTTTATAACGGGTTAGACACGTAGCTCAGTTGGTAGAGCTGCGTGCACGTATACGGGATGTCACGAGTTTGAACCTCACGCTGCCTATAATAAACGAATCTGACCGGTCGTTGATCAGTCAACCCTGAAAAAAAGGGGTAATTTTTTTATAATTAAAATCCTTTTTATTTTTAAAAATTAGTTAAACATACTTAAAAATAAGGTTTTAAAGCCTACAAAATTTGTATAAATTCCACAAAAATAACCTAAAAATCTAATAAAAAGCATTAACAAAAAATATTAATTTTTATATATTTACCGAATTATTGCGTTATTATCTAGGTTAGACTTCTTCGTCAGTTAAATCCTCAATTCGTGCGCACTCTTCATCAATCAAGAAAAACGCACCCACTGTGAGTGAATCTCTACAAATTCCCCGTTTTATTCACGTTTTGGGGTTATCCTGTGTCGTACAATTCCTTTATTTTATTTAAACACTTGTGCTTATATAATCTTGTGGTCAAATGTGTGATGGTTGTTGTGTGAATATTATGTGGATTAAATTTATCATTCAGTGCACTCATTTCATTAGGCCCATCAGTTCCTCGTGGGATATGGGTTGAGCATCAGGTGCCTCATTAGATCGGCTACGTTTGATTGAGCCTTGATCTCAAATGCATCATCATTCATGTCATATATTCATTCAATGTGGTTTGTGATTGTTTACATATATATATTTGCTCACATGTGATTTATGCACGAATTTTCTTTAATAAATAAAACATGCAATTATTTAAAATGTTTTATCAAGGTTCACTCGCCAACTTTTGTTGACCCAAAATCTCCCCTGTTTTACACATGATACAGGTGATCCAGTTGAGGAAAGAAACACTTAGGATGGCCTAGAAGAATAAACAAGATATTGCGTTGGAATAAACATTTAGTTTTTTTTATATTTGTATGAACCATGTTTATTGGATATTTGAATTTTGTAATATGAATTTAATAAATATGAAACTTCTTAGTAAATATCATGAGCTTTGGTGATAACCCAATCATGCCCCGACTTTTATTCCGCTGCGGGTCGGGGTGTGACAGATTGGTATCAGAGCCTGTGACTATAGGGATATAGGATAGGTTATTAGACCCTTAGAGCCTATCGATTTAAATTTTAATTGTTTATGTGTTACATGCAAAATTCATGATGTTTATATGTTTCATGTTTATTTTCACACCCAATATTATGCAAGCACTCTCACAAGTACATATTAATATGCAATGCTCATCATAGTTCATATCCTCATAACATGTCATACCTATGAAAGCACACACCTCACGATTTCCATGATTTTTGCAATGTTTTCGCATTTTTCAAATCACATCAAAGTGAGTTTTCACGACGGGCATGTAGTAACTGGACGGTACGAGTACCGGTAGTCGGAACGTCCTGTCTAGGCTTGGCATTCGTATAAATCCAAAATAAAGGACCAGTTTGCCTACCTGGGGACTAACGATGAGAGTACGAAGGACCTATTAGGCCAAAGCATGCTATACCAAATGTCGTGTGAGCTAACCCCACTTTGAGTTGTCATTGTGTCTACACCTGGACACCCTCCGACCATACATCTCGCAATCATGTTTTTACGATTTTCATTCGGGTGGTGCGAGTGTTAACCCGCCGACACCAATGTGAATCCTACCAAGCCCAATAGTCATGGGGGCCCACATGACTACACAGGCAATGGTATGGGGGACAATTGGAGGCCCAAACTTGAGCAAACCCAAGACATCCTATGGATGTAGTTAAATTATTTTCAGTTATGTTGTTTTCATTTTTTTTACGACACATGACACCTAGGAAATTCTTGAACTCACAATCTTCCTACATATGTTCCTGTAGATGTCGGCTAGGCAATTACGTGGAGGTAGAAGGTCAGGAAAGTCAAACGAACGCTTGGCCACGCAAATTGCTAAACAAATGGCCGCAGTACTTCCTGACATCGTGCTACAAGTTCAACAAGCCCTCACCGCTAATCCCATCAACCCTCCCAACCAAGAAGACCAAAGCGTCGCCAACCCTCCTCCCAAAACCCCCAAATGCACCTACAAACACTTCAAATCCTGCGATCCCCCAAAATATGAAGGGACTGAAGGTGTCACCGCTCTCCTTCACTGGTTTGAGGAGATGGAAAACGTTTTCCTCAATTGCGACTGCCCGAGGACCGTAAGGTACGTTACGTGACTGGAAGGTTGTTTGGGGTAGTCCTTACCTGGTGGAACACGGAAAAGGGTAAGCGAGGAGTTGAAGATGCCATGGCCTTAACATGGGAAGAGTTAAGGGAAATCATGACGAGACGCTTCTGTCCAAGAAGCGAAATCAAAAAGCTAGAAGACGAGTTTCACGCATTGAAACAAAAGGAAGGAGACCACACTTCATACAATAAGAGATTTCTCGAGTTGAACCAAATGATCCCCAATCTGTTCATGTAACATTCGTCGAAAAACGGGTTTCAAAACCCGCTTCGTTTATCAATCAAATATTCAGTTATAAGTTTCGTTGCGTATTTATGGTTCATATTAATTTCAAACAATACATAACTAATAAACATTTTTAGAATTTTAAACCATAATTAATAAATAATAAAAATAAGTAAATAAAAAAATAAATAGGGCAGCCGGGTTTCGAACCCGGGTCACCCACAAAAACAAACACACAACACACCACTCCGCCACACACTTCGTTTGTGATAAACACTGAATCAAATAACATTTAAAGTAAAACCCGAAAGTCAAATCCGGTAAACAACGCGCCAGAACTCGCAATCACCGGAGAAAACATAAACTCCGCGAATTTGGCTGTTTCTCCTTTGACCGAAACGGATAAACTGATTTCGACATCAGTTATAACCGATGCCGGCCATCAATTTCGGTCATAACCGCCAGAAACCTTTGACCGCGAATCAAGACTCATATTCGAACCCAATTCATCCAGTTCTTCCTTATAATTACCCACTCAAACCTCCTGTAAACCTTTCGCTCAGAATCTCACTCTCTTTCGAAGCTTTAGTCCTTCCAAAGCTCGTCGCCGGAGATTTTCATTTTCGCCGGAATACCGCCGGAATCGCTGATCAGAAAACCGTATTCGTTCATCAGACGGTATAATTGTCTAAACTTTCTTGCTATCTCTTGATTGATAATCTAATTGCTCAACACAATAATCAAAACTGTTAAAACAGTTAATACAGCCGGAAATCGCAAAATTAGAGCCGACGAACTTGCCGGAAATCTGAAGAAAACTCGTTGTTCTGGTATACCATATCATTTAATTTTCTATCCATTTCAATCAAGTATAAGTCGTGATCGATTAAACAGAACAGTCGGATTTCACTGTTCTGTGTTCTTGTAAACGAAGAAGATGAAGTCGAATATATGTATTAATATAATTAAAACCGGATATTCAAACGGGTTAGACACACAGTCCAGCGGTGGACTGTGTGCAAATACAATATGCACGTCCCGAGTTTGAATCGCACATGTTACCGACTTTCAGAAATAAAACCAACATTTTTAGAACTTAATCAGATCAAGTCGCAGAATGTTCATAAGAGGAATATAAGTAATTAAGCAGATTAGACACACAGCCCAACTGGTTGGGCTGTGCGCACTCGAACCGAACGTCCCGAGTTCGACTCTGGGTCTCTGAAGCCGGTTCGGCCATATTAAATCATTTTTGATACAAACTAAATAAGGTTAAAGTTAATTAGTACATATATATAATTAAAACAGAGAATATTTCGGGTTAGACACGTACTTAGTTAGTAGAGCTGCGTGCACGTATACGAGAGGTCCCGAGTTCGAACCTCACTCAGCGCATAGAAAACACAGTCTGACCAGTCAGACCCAGTCAACGGTCAAAAAGTCAACTTTTTTTTATTTCTTTTTATTTATTTATTTAATTGAAAAATCATTTAAAAATACTTAAAAATAAGATTCTTAAAGTTAGAAAATTTCCTTAAACTCACAAAAATAAATCTAACAAACCCATTAAGAGCACTAATTAAAAATATTAATCTCAAATAAAATTTATTTATTTACCGAATCATTTCGTTATTATTTTAGGTTAGTTTTTCCCTCGTCGATTGAGTCATAATATTCGTGCGCATTCATCGTCATCAAGAAACGCATCCACTGTGAGTGAATCTCTACCAATTCCCCGTTTTAATCATGTTTTGGGGTGTATCATGTGTCGTATAATTCTTTTATTTTATTTAAACACTTGTGCATACATCTTATCCGTGATCAAATGTGTATCAACTGTTGTGTGGATTATATGTAGATTGGATTTATCATATTCAGTGCACGCATTTCATTAGGCCCATCAGTTCCCCATGGGATACGGGTTGAGCATCAGGTGCCTCATTAGATCGGCTCCGTTTGATTGAGCCTTGATCTCACATACATCATCATTCATGTCGTATACTCATCCAAAGTGGTTTGTGATTGTTTATCTATATATGTTTGCTCACATGTGATTATTGCACAAATTTTCCTTAATAAATAAAACAAGAAATTAGTAACAATGTTATATCAAGGTTCACTCGCCAACTTTTGTTGACCCAAAATCACCCCTGTTTTACACATGATACAAGTGATCCAGTTGAGGAAAGAAACACTTAGGATGACCTAGAAGAATAAATAAGATATTGCGTTGGAATAAACATTTAGTTTTTTTTTGTATTTGTATGAACCATGTTTATTGGATATTTGAATTTTGTAATATGAATTTAATAAATATGAAACTTCTTAGTAAATATCATGAGCTTTGGTGATAACCCAATCATGCCCCGACTTTTATTCCGATGCGGGTCGGGGTGTGACACTGCAGACATTTTACCTCTTAAAAAACAAATAGCACCTAAGTCTCCATAATTTAACGCTTATAAATAAATGTTTAAATTTGTAAGACCAATAAAACCTAGGCTCTAACTATTTGAACTAGTTGATAATGTAGGCATGTTCCAAATGAACTACATACATGCTCGAAAGTTAAGCCTAATACTTCTACGCTTGTTCCACAACATTCAAACAAGACGCATTCAAGCGATTTTTCAAATGTTTAGACAAGACAAGACAAGACTAGAAAAGACCATTACATAGTTTTTCAAGAAAATAACCAAAATGAAATTTTGCTTTGCTGCATGAGCTTCTATGTAGTTTACTCCAAAAGCTAAAACTTTGATGCACATCATACAAAGAAAGGTTTATGGTGACAATTAGGTTGGATATTGGGTAACAATAAGTCTCCATAATTTAATGGTTATGAACAAATATTTAAATTGTAAAAACAATAAAACCTAGACTATAATTGTACTGCTAAGTGACATTTAAACTAACGGTACTGTTATGCAACTTACGTGTTTCTTAAATTTGGTATAAGATAAAGACGATTAGGTAGGATAAATGTTTGTTTATAATTTGGTATAAGATAAAGGGTTTGATGAAAAGGCGTTGTATGGGGATAGATGTGAGTTTTGTTGATTGGCATCATTAGCTTTTAAGATCTAACATGTCATGTTTAACAATATAAACATTATATAGTTGAACAAACAAAAAAAAAAACAATTACCGTTCAATAAGATTTTGTGTAATCCTATCATGTAAAAGAAACACATGCCACATTTCTACAGTACTAGTAGGCTTTAGATGTTGTGAGTTCAATATATTAAATACTCCGTATTTATACAATATAGCTATCTGAACTAGCTGATTATGTAGGTATGTTCCAAACAAACTACAAGCTCTAAACTTGGGCCTAATACTTATAAGTTCAACCCAGATTAATTGTAACATCCCAAGTCGTCTGGTCAATAAAAATCCAAAATGACCCGAATAAACCCGTAATCAAAACCCCAAGTGCGTGAGACAAAACTTGCGATTGGGGAACCAATCCTCACCAAAAATACCCTTACCAAACTTACAATTAAAAACCGAACCAATTGGGATCAAAACCCGAGCATACGGGATAAGTATCAGCACGAAAATTGAGAAAAATACGTTATTGGGCAAAAAAGGCGGCGGGGGATGTGTGTCACGAGGTGGTGACATGTGGCAGACCTAGGTGGACACGTGGCAGCCTAGGCAAGACTGACCTCCCTAGCGCCATGCGGGAGATGCCCTGTCTCCTCCCGCGACGCTCAGGAGAAGTCCACCTGGCCTATATAAAAGCCGGGTCTAGGACTTATTCATTTGCACCTTTTCGATTAGAAATCGACACTTCTTTTTTCTCGTTCTATCGTTCTAATACCAGAACCCCTAAACCTCGAAACTTTGCTCCATAGAAAGTGTACTAAACCCTGATCAGTGAAACGAGACCCTATCCGATTGATCTAAAATCAATCAACGGATGCCAAAGTGCTACCTGAATAAGGCTATACTTTGTTAACTACGTTGAGGTTTTGATCTCGTGATTGTTGTTAAAGTTTGATTCGGTTTTTACACTTATGCATACTGTACCTTGTTAAATTAGATGCTTAGTTATCAGAAGGCTTAGAACCAAGACTATAAGCTTACAAGAAACTTAATTATCTGAAGACTCAAGAACTACAAGCTAGCACGGTGAGTTCCTCTGAACCGTTTCTAAAACAGGATGTGATGTTTTATCTGATTGGTAATAATGATAGAATCAACTATGTACAGCATCTGTGATATGTGGCAATGATTGAGGGCTGATTGAATGTATCTGATTTACCCAGTAGAGTTTGTATACATAGCCTGATTATGTGAACATACTATGCTTATTATGTTATTATCTGTTTGCCATGATTATATCTGATTGATGTTATAGTCGATAAATATATGTTTTGAATAAAATTATTTATCTTCATGAATTCACAAGTTTATGCCGAGTCCCAAATATTTTTCGGGCACACATCCTAGGTGCCATGTGATTGCAGGAATCGAGGATGATGAGATATGAGGAAATAGAGGTCTAGAGGGCTGCTGAAGATTTAGATCTCTGGTAGAGTTTAACTGAAGAAAATGTTATTGTATAATACTCTTTAATGTTTAAATAAAGTTCGAAACTTCCGTTGTGAATTCTCTGGTTACGATGTGTTCTGTATATCTGGTGCGTAACACTTCCTAGAACTTATCCTGGGATACGGATGTTACATTAATGTTTCCACATCGTTCAAACAAGACACATGAAAAGCCTACAAAAGACCATCACATGGAGTTTCTTTCTAACTATTGATACTAATATTTACTAGACACAATGGCATAGTACCACAATTAATACCTATTGGTAACTACATATGGTGACCGAAAGGAAGGGTTTATTCTTTTTTTTATTAAATTAGGGATGCTATGAGCAGTTTCAATCGCTAATCAAAAGTTGAGACCATATACATCGTTTTTCAAGAAAATGACTAAAAATGAAATTTTTCTTTGCCGCGTGTTCTTCTGTGTACTGTACTCCAAAAGCTAAAACTTTGACTACCTGACTTAGACGAGGGATTTTAAATGAACAGTTTTAATGATAATCATAATAAAAATAACAAACAAGAATAATAAAAATAGCTAGTCTTATACCCCCTCCCCTTTCTTGCCAAATCCCAATAAAAAAGGTTCTTCTTTAATTACTACTTTGTTGTTGATCTTGTTGCTAACACCATTAGTAGTTTGTCCTTGATTTGAAGTTTTGTTTAGATTAGAACCAAATCTACAAGTTTCTTGTTAGGCTTTTGGTATATTAATGTAGAGTAAACTTATGATACATGCAGTTTATTATGTATTAGACATCTTTAGATCGACCTAACCATTGTGTCACACACATTAAAGGGCTAAAAACACAATGTACAGGTGGCAGGTGCATAAAGCCTTGGCCAAACCATGCCTACAAAAATCATGGGCCTAGATGGTCTACAAAAAGCCTTAAATCCTTAACCATAAAGCTTCTATACCAAAACAAAAGTCCTTTAGGTCTCAATGCATGGCGAAGCCAAGATTTATCATACTTATTCCTTCTTAGTTGTTATTACAAAGAATTAATTACATGGTTGGTTCTTGTGATTTATTAAAAAGTTATAAGGTTAAGTAATAATAATTTAAAGTAACAATATGATCAGCTATTAACTTAAGATTTTATCTTCCATAGGTTAAGTGTATTAGGTATAGTCGTGTAGTATAGAAAAAAAATGTTGATGTTATATCTTTTCAAAAGTGTTTATAATAGCAGTTTGACTTTAAATGTGTTCGTGTTTTATTTTAGTTTTTATAATAGCAATTAGACTTTGAAGATGTGTTTAAAAATTGTCATTCTTTGTACCAAACCCCATCGCATTACGACGGATACTAATTCTACTTATGGGTGATATTGTAATGATACAATAAAATTTACATATAATTGATTGTGGTGTTTACATCAAAATGGATTTCATGTTTATTTGATTGTAAAAGCTAGTTTTGTAAATTAAACCTACTGTATAAAATATCTTTATATAATTTTTTGTTCTTTCCTTTTCAATTATATTATAAAAACCTACTTTTAAAAATATCTGTGTATAATTTTTTGTTCTTTCTTTTTCAATTACATTCTTTAAAAGCCGGACCTTGGTCAGAAATAGGATTTTTTTTAGGCTGGACTTATTTAGGACCATGCTTTAACACATTTATCTCTAGTAGTATATATGAATGATTGAATGACAATGAAATGAGTATTGATAATCTTCCTCTTATACCTAATCACTCAGTATTTATCTTGTATTAAGTATACTTGTTATTTTGTAAAAGTTATCTGCTAGAATTCCCAAGTACATTCTTTGCTATTTTAATATTTTTATAAATCCTTACCACCCAAGTAAATTGAGAAAACTAAAAAGTAAGTGTACTAGTAAATTTCTCTATAACTCAAGGATATTAGAATAAAATGTTTATGGACATTATTCGAAAGGTAGCTCAGATATTACCTTGCAAACTTTTTAAAAGCTAATCCTACACTTATTTCTAACAAGGTTATTCGGTATGGGAGGAGGGTAGTCGTTGGAGGATGACCTCCACGTCAGCTTCACGTAGGATGAGTGTAAGGATGTGACTAAAGGGGATGAACCTAGGAAATGAAGGATGGAGCTCTCTCTCTCTCTTCTCTCTCTCTATATATATATATATATATATATATATTTGTGTGTGTGTGTTGAGAAGAAGAGAGAGGACCGACAATAACGTCTTGGGAAGACGTTCACGACGTTGACGTAGCCCCGGAAATAATGTTGAGGCCTGGCGACAGACCGGGACGGGCCAAGCCGAGCCCCACACCAGGTATCCTAACCATCTCTGAATGTTTTGGGCACGAAATACTCATTGGATTCGGGTGCATTTGCCAATAGTAGCACGTGCCCCCTATAATTCTCGGGGTACAAAAGTTCAGAATAGAAAATAACAATTACATAATATTTTGAAGATGTAAGAAATTAAAGAGAATGAGAATTGTTTCGGTTGCATTGTAGCGTTTGGACCAAAATAGGAAAAAAAACGTAAAAAAATATGGATTTAAGTGACTTATATTACGTAAAAAGTTGATGAATTCAAACTTATACCTACACATATTAAAAAGTCTAAGGATTCAAAGAGATAATATATAAACTTTTTAGAGTTAAATGCTTGGTTGGTCCCTGTGGTTTGCAAAAATTGAAGACTTGGTCCTAAGGGTTCACTAATTACACACTTGGTCCCAGTGGTTGTTATTTTTGCACGTCGGATGGTCCTTATCACTAACATCTGTTAAATTTTTCAGTTAAGTCTATGTTAAATGACTAAAATACCCTTATCATAAAAAACAAAAATAAAAAGAATTTAATCAAAACAATATACCCTACCATCAGTCAAACTTCACCCCTCATCTTCTTCCTCCTTTCACCACCCACCACCATCACCTTCAACCACCAGCACCTTCATCGTCACCTTCAACAACCAGACTCCATCGCCACTATAAACCCACCATCACCACCGTCACCTTCAACCCACCACCTTCGCCGTCACCTTCAACCCACCACCGCCTCACCGTAAACCCACCGCCATCACCTTCAACCCACCACTCACCTTCAACCCACCACCACCACCACTGTCGGAATTCGAATCTGGGTTTGATGGAATAGTGAAGCTGAGCTATGCTGGATCGGAATCGGAATCTGATTCCAGGCAGGTTTATGTTAGCGACGAGTTTTAAGGTGAACGATGGAATCAGGTTTTACCATCCGATTAGCTTTGTTGCTAAAGGGTTGAACATGAATTATCTTCTGCAGCCGTTGTATGGTTTGTGAGATGAACCCTATATTGTTTACACAAATGGCAGAATATGATAAGTTAAATGGTCAGAATATGTGGACTTTTGAATCAATTTGGCAGATTATGTAGATTAACCCTTTCATTCGTTTGATTAAGTTGGAAATTTGTGTGCGATTTGACTACATTAGGATTTTAATTCTGTTTATGCTTTAGGATTGGTTGGTTGAAGGTGGAGGAGATGGTGGGTTGAAGGTGGAGTTGGTGTTGGAGATGGGTTAGAGAGAGAGGTGGGGGAGAAGAAGATGAGGGGTGGGCCAATTTTTTTTTGTTTTTATTTTTTAATTGTTCAGGGATAATATAGTCATTTCACAAAGGCTTAACTGAAAATTTTAACAACGGTTAAGGACCATCCGAGTGCAAAAATAACAACCACGGGACCAAGTGTGTAATTAGTGAACCTTAGGACCAAGTCTGCAATTTTTGCAAACCATAGGGACCAACCAAGCATTTAACTCAACTTTTTAAAAAGGGAGAAGGACAAAAGTGTCAACTTTAAACCTTGAAGGGAAGGGGAAAACCTCTTTAGTATCAAACATAAAATAACAAAACAAATGTTTAGTGACCAACGTGACCACCAAAAAGTTTGATGGCCAAAACCAAAAGTGATAAAAGGTCATTGGCGCTATCCCATTGCATTGCAGCGGCCGGACAAAAACTAAAAACGAACCATAAAAAACTTCGAATTTATAACACCAAGTGAGTCACATGACGTAAAATGTAGACGTAGTCGAACTTATACCAACACGTATTACAAAGTCAAAGGGTTCAAAGAGATATTGTAGGAAGGGGCCAAAAGGGTAACTTTGAAACTTGAGATGACACTTTCACTAGAAGACACAAAAAACCAAAACTGAAGGGACTTAATTTGACTACAAAATAAAGTTTGATGGCGAAAATCAAAACCCAAACAAATACCTTAGGATAAGGCCATGGTGTATAATAATTACCACCCATTTGTAGATCTCAGTGTCACAATTGTAATGGCATGTTACTAAAATGTAGTTTTTAAATTATTCAATATTCCATTTATCTAGTTTTTAAATTATTCAATATTCCATTTACGGAAAGCTATTTCATTGCACCTCATGCCCTAAAATACTTTCCATATTAGAAATGCTGGTATTTGATTAATCTCTTTCCATAACCGTTTCCATTTATGTATACATGCATGGTGATCACTGATAAACAAGTGTCTGCTTATATTGTTTTATATTCTTAATTGGTTTTGTTACATTGTTAAGTGATGGTGTAAGTAGTATGTTGACCACGCTAACCGGTCGTCCTATCGAAGCGTTAAACTTCTCCCTTCGAATGTAGGTTCACTTCAAAGTTTCTCACAATAATCGAGTAAGCTAAAGGAAGTCACACTAGAATTCGACAAGGCGAGAAAGACGTGTGAGTTGAAGAGGACAGGGGCAGGATGACCAAAGTCAACACGATAGGCCATCCAAGATCAACCGGACAAGGTGTGTACAGTCTTCCACAAACAGCAATCAAGAGTACGCGGAATCTTGAAACCCTAAGTCAAGTATAGGAAGTCGTGTATACGTAAAGGGTAATATAAATACACCTTCAAACACCTTAGGTATCATTCAATATGCCTGTAACATGATTATCTCCACTAGTACTTGCTACACTTGGTTTTGGACTTTGGAGTCGAGGTTGATCTAGCTGGAAATGAAGCAACGTCTGTATCTTTTGGGATGGAGGTATGATTTACCTATATAACTCACGCTCCCCAAGCTTTGCCATGGTTGGATTTTATTAGGAATGGTTGTTCTTGTTGTAATACTTACTACACTTACTAATCTCCCTAGTCCCTACGATACCCATATTTGTTCTCACGTCAGAGATTGGTCGCAAAATACATTATCCCTCATGAGATTAACAGCATTCTAATCTCAGCCGCTTCAAGTTCGGGTTGGGGATAACATATGGAGCCTATACTCCATTTTCGTTGTAGGAACTAGCAACAATAGTTGTATAAATTTATACTTCAAAATTATTATACTAAAATGAAAACAAACACAATCCAGAGAAATCTAACTGTAAAAGATCGGATGTAAACTAAACACTTAGTCGTACAAGTCAAGTAAATTAATTTGCATCCTTCGAAGGACTCCAGTTCTTCAAATGTACTCTTCGCCCTTCGAAAGGTTCAATCTGTAAATTTCACCGAACTTTGTTGCCTTTCGATCGATACTCTCTACACATGCAAAGAACTTAGACATAAGAGTTGCAAATTAACGAGAAAATAGAGCCACTAATTGAAGGAGAATAGGGAGTCTCAAATTAAACAGTCTCTTATGAAGATTTGCATGTAACATTTGTTAGAATTAGTAAAATAAACTTTATATCACAAGAATTTATTATCATGTAATTTTGTCACAAAACATAAGTTTTGGTAGTTATTAGATAAAGTTGGTTATGGCGGTTATTTTGAGACACACCAACAGTGATTCTATGTAACAATATTGACACACATTTGCATACATTACACATCACTTTGATTTTATTTCTTTGGATTTCTTTTAGTTTGATACTTTATGTTGTAGCACAAAGAGACCAAAAAATCAGGATGATTTCTTAGTTTCATCTTCTTTTTATTTTTTGGAGGTAATTAAAGAACAAAATTATAAGAAAATCTTTATATCAGAAAGTTATTACCTTGGTAAAACTGAGAAGCTGATAACACCATTTCCATCAGATCCATCTCTTTCTTCCCATTTGATGAAGAACCTAAAGCAGCACTTTGTTCAGCATCAAACCCCAACTCACTTTTAGTGTCTCCATTGTGGCTGCTAGAGTTGGACATTGTAGTGGCTCCTTCCAGGAGATAAGACATATAAACATCAGGAGCGAGTCGAGTTTTCGATGAACCTTCTTGGTATAAACATATATTTGAGTTATCATCATGAAGAATTGATGAAGACAAATCAAACCCATATTGTGAATTGCCACTAAACCATTTTGGATCTTTGACCTGGACCGACTCATTGGAGACTGATGAAGATGAATTAGCTAGCCCTAAATGTGAATTACCACTAAAAGCTATTGGTTTCATGTCTAAAGAGGACTCCAAACCATTGATGTGGATTGACTCATTGGACTTTGATGCATATGGTGTAAATTGATATTGTGATTTGCCATTAATCCCAAGGGGATTTATGTGCAAAGAGGATTTGGAATCTTTGGTGTGATATGAGGACTCATTGGAGTTTGTTATCTCCAAAAAAGCTTTGCATGAAAGTTAACTCATCGTCATGCGATTGAGTGATGTCTAGAGATGGTAGCTCAGGAAAGTTGATGTCATTGGAGATGGTGGTGGAACTGCCCGGAGTTGTGCTAACATTTGTGGTTTCGGTAGCGGTGGAAGTGAGGTTATGATCACTAGGATTAGTAGTAATAGTAATCTTGCTTCTAATGTACTCTTGTAATATAGAAGACCTCAACTTTCTATTTTTGGCATCATTGTTCTTGCTCTTGCGACGGCATTGCCTCCTTTTTGTTGCATTCCAATGGTTCTTGACCGCATTCTCCGTCCTCCCAGGTATTAGTTTCGCGATTTCAGCCCATTTGTTACCAAGCTTCTGATGAGTTTCTACCAACATTCTCTCTTCATCTTCATTCCAAGTGTCTTTCTGAAAGCACATGAAAGAAGTCATATGTACCTCAATAAAGACAGCACAAAGGTAAAAAGAACATAAAATTCATAATCTAATGTATCTTAAAGCCTTGATAAGACAAGATTTGTCATATAACTTTAAAACCCTAAGTTCAAATCTTGTGGCTTGCCCCAAATGTGTGTCTCAATGAGATAGTGGCAACATTTTTGCCCCGACTTTACCGGCTTTCAAAAGCCAGGTCTTTTGAATGTTCAAGGAAAGGGTACTTATTGATGAGTACTTGAAAATAGATAGACGATTACTTAGTTCTATGACAAAGTATGTTTCTTTATGGTAAAAAGGAAAACAAAGTGAACCAAAAATCTGTGAAAGATCAAGAATGTTGGGATGCTGATCGAAAAACATGCAAAGAATATACTGAAACAATCTTTGAAGTAAAACTGCAACACTGTATATGTTTGCGAAAAAAATGTTCTTCAAAATAAAAACTTTAGAAGTATATTTTATGATCATAAAGAATTAAGTATTATAGATAGTAGAAGAATTCCGCATAATAGATGAACAAGGCACATTTCTAATAACCCTCTTCAAGATTCAACACTGCAACTTGTTACTTTTAGGGAAAAAAGATTAGGGTTTGATAAGAAGAAAAACTAATTGAAGGTGATAAAATTAGGGTTTGACAAGAAACATTGAATGGGGTAAAATCAGGGTTTGACAAGAAAATTGAATGGGAAACTAGGGTTTTTTGGATAAACTAGTGAGTTTCAATCTGACAAGATCTTCACAAAATCCATAGTTCATTGATCATATGATATTTTTGTGTTAGAACTTGTGGTTTTTAACACTGTCTTAATTTTAGAAACTTGTTGAGTTCTATTCAAACAAATCAAAAGGCATATTAGATGAAATGAGAACCTTGATATCAGGGCGCAAATGATTATGCCATCGCTCGCGACACTGTTTCCCGGCTCTACCGATCATCTGCTCAGCGATGTGAGACCATTTCCGAACTCCATGCACTTTCACAAGTCTAAGAAGTTTCCTACATTACACAGAACTTGAGAAAATTATTCAATGTTCATGCATGAAAAGTTTAACTACAAAAAATAAAGAATTGAAATCAAGAAAACAGTGTGTTAATTTAACCTATCTTCTTCATCTGTCCATTGTCCCTTGATCAAGTTTTTACCACATCCGCCTTTCGATGTCATTTTCGTACCAGATTTGATCATCACTTCATTGTTAAGTTGTATGTTATGATAATTCTTTAGAAAACCACCATGATAAGATATGTCCATGGGGTTAGATTCATCATACAAACAGCGGATCCCTCGATTCGAATACGAAGAAAGACCATAAACCCCATTTGTAGGGATTAATGTTTCTTTGTTCTTCACAAAACTGTGATGTGGAAAATGATTGTGACCACTTTGACCTTGCAAGAACCTTCCAATGGCTGTTAATGGAGGAGCAACAGGAGGATGCTTTTGTAATTTCACATGATTATGAAATCCACCACCTTCCATTGGCTTCAAGAAAGATTTTTGCAAATTACAAGCAAACTGATTAGATGAAAAGAAGTGATTTTATGGAGCTTTTCTTCTCTAATTCTTCTGCTTCTCTCTATAAATATACTAACATGAAGTATGTGTATCCACACACTGCAAAGAGAGCCGTTGGATTGATCCTGATCTAACCACTGAGAATTGTTTCTGAGTATAACTCCTAAACTTCCTCTCTTGGACAAACTACACCAATGACAATTTAGTCCCTGCTAATTAATCATTTTTACTTTTCATTTATTACTAGTAATTACTGAGAAGGAGGGTATTGAGGAGTACATTAAGCCTTGATTGAATTTCTTATAGTTTTTATAGTTTACTGAATGAATTACAATATGCATTGCTTATCAAGCATAATGCGCCCCTAATTTCCACTGCTTTCTACATTTGCATTTAAATAGTAAATTATTCAAGAGCTGACCTTGACCTTGACTTTGACTCGTGACGATAGCATAAAAACCGAATAACTGAAGTAACTAAAAGAGAATCGAAGTTATGATTATATGTGTACGTCATACCGAATCTGGCCCAACACTCGGCCTTGGACCCTTTCATGCTAGAGTGTCGTACATTGAGTTATAGTTATATGTGTATAAATGACTGAATAGTTAATCGGACTGAAGTGACATTAAACGAACTTTACTGTCTTTTATTTTTATAAATAGAATGTTATATGTTAAAAAAGTTATGTCATAATTTTATTTATTCATAACATATATTACTTGTCATACTCTCTTTTAAAATTTGAAAGAATTGTTAATGTTTAATTTGACCTAGATTTAATTGGATTTACTGATTGAAGCTAGGTTGAATCTACCAATGTGTAAAGCCAGTGAATCTTAACCGTATTAACCGAAGTACCGAACCAATGTTTCAATAACCGATTTAACCAAACCATTTATTATAACGGAAACTGAATAATATGAAAATATAAAAAACCAAACATCAATTATAGGTTAATATTCAGCCCATAACCGAAGCAAACGAGTCATTCTCACATCAATCGTGATCTGTAGTCTTGGGTTCTTAATTAGTACCAAGGTTTCGAAAGCAAAAATCATTATAGTTTATCATACTATCAATGTGATGGTTGGCTTGAACCTCGAGGACTTGGTCAATAATCATATTCTTATTTCCATGTTAAGAAGTAAAAATTTCATTATACTTAATTGTCCCATTAATATTTAAAATTACCATTTATTTTGTTATTGTTGATTTGTTTTTTAATTAATTGTCATTGTTATTTAATTCATTAACTCTAGAGTTAATACTACTATGTAATGCCTCTTGACATTATCTTAAATTAGCATACATAGAAAAAATATACCTTTGAGGGGGATTCGGAATTAACGTCCATTAATTCTTGATTAGGTTTTTACTGAAAGAAAATTAAAATCAGATTATTTTGTTGTCAATTTATGATGATAGTAAAAAAGTCATACGAGTAAACGACTTTGTAGTTATATTTCTTTATCAGCAGTTCAAAAGAATTACATTTGTATAAAAATATATTTACATAGTAATATTACTATATGTAACTTTGATAAAAGTAACTAAATAATGGATACTAAGTTATATTTATATAGTTATAGTTATAATTATAAATTTATACAGATTTTAATATATTTATATAAATACAATAGTTAATGATTAATAACAAAAGAAGAAGTCCGAGCCAAGCTTGAATTTGAAACTTTCTCATAAAGGTCGAGCTCGAGCTCTAGATTTATTAAGTTAAACAAGCTCAGGCAAGTTCCGATGATGATATGATATCATTGTGCCACCAAATAAATTTAAAGCTTATGTTTTAGAAAAAGTATATATCCAATGATTTTGTAGACAAGCTTGTGGAGTACATGTCATATCTAATCAAAATGATCCATGTTAGAATAGAGTGTTGGTTCGGATGATCATGAAGTCCAAATGACCAATTAGTTCAATCATTGATTCGGATGATCTTGTATTGTTGGTTGATATTGATACATATGATATGCTTGTTACCGATGGGCATGAAGTTTGCTCCGAATGATATTTTAACTTAGCCTCGTGTTGTATTTAAAGTTAGTTAGTCAGTTACATTCGTCCAGATGTTTGAATTTTGTCTAGATGATCAATTAGTTCTATCACTAATGTTGATTGATGCGCATGATATGCTTATTACGGACGCGATTAAGCTTGCTTTAGATGATGTTTTAACTTAGTTTCATGTTGTATTTAAAAGATAGTTAGTCAGTTATGATTGATTGTACATTGAGTTAGCTTTAATGAGAATAAAAAAATTCCCTAATAAGTCTCTTCGTTTAACAAAGAGGAACACTATACTCTAACGATAATCGTGTAACAAGAATAACATAAGTTTTTCTTATTCTTTAGATATGTTAATTAAAGGATATCTATAGATTTAAATTTATATTATCATTGGTGAGTAACACCCGGACGATAAATTACTATATCAGACCTTTCGAAAAAAGTTAACATATAAGAAGTGACGTGTTTTTAAAACATACTTAAAACTTATACTGTCGTAAATAGGATTTCCGCGTTAATACTAAATAATGAAATAAGTGAAATAATAAAATTGTTGAGTAATGCATTACGAAAAAGCAGCAATCATAACATGTAGACCTGGCAATCTTGACCCATCTAGTTAAGTTTGGATTGTTTTAGGCTAAAAATTTAAACTTATGGGTTGTTTTGGGTTTACTATAATTTTTAATTAGTTGGGATGGGCAAATTTATAAGCGGGAAAAAGTAAGTAGTCCAAGATGGGAATGTTAGAAAAAACAAACGAGTCAGGATGAGTTGTTTATTCAGATAAACAACTCTCTGGACTCTAAATCAAAAGGTCACGCCAAACACCAAAAACTACGCCATTAACGTCACTCTATAACAACAAACATTTGTAGGTGCATCTTCGTCTTGTGTTTTCTTCTGTTTATTTTTAACTTGTTGACAGATAGGTATTGCTGCTTCTTGACTCATGGTTTTTATGACTTGTGTTTAGGCTATATTCGTAAGAAATTATGGTTTTGATGTTGTTAGCTGTTTGTTTGTTCTTTTGTTAATAGGTCTCAACACGCTTAATTACTACCTAGTTTTTATATGTACTTGTTATGAACTCCGTGATGTTGATTTTGCGAAGTTTTTGAGCTTCATGTTTTTATCAAATCAGAATTAATTTTAGATGGTTTTGAATTAAATTGATGCACTAATCTGAAATTCTGGCATTTGATGTTAATTTTTTCAGATATTTAAATTTTGAATGATATTTATGAATTATGAACAATGCATTGTCAGTTATAACTTCTTTGTTGAAGTAAGCACATAATGGAGATTCATGATTATGATGACTAGAACGACACAGAATCATGCATCCTTGATCTAAACCGACCGGCTGTATGTGTATGCAAGAGGATTTTCAGCTCTATTTTTGAAAAAATCTACATTTTTTTGTAAATTTGTTTAAAAAAGTTAGAAATTATCTATTTGATCTTCCCAATGAAGGGCCTGTCATTTGTCGCCCTTTTGGTTGATTACAACAATGTAGGGTTTATCGGCTTTGATTCGTTTGGCGCTGGAGAAGGACCTTTTCAAGGGTGTTAAACTTCCCAATGAAGTTTTTTCTTGGGAAAGTGGGATCATCAAAATCTCATGAACCTTAGGAGAATTCTTCGGTGTTTCTATATGATTTCTGGTCTTTGTATTAATCATGGTAAATGTCGATTGATTGGGGTTGGGTGCTCGGAGGATGAGGTTAATCAGATGGCTAAGCAAATGGGATGCAAGGCAGATTCTCTCCCTGTCTCTTACTTGGGTCTCCCGCTCGGGGCGGATATGAAACTATGCAAGTATTGGGATCCTATAGTTCAGAAGTTCAAAAACCGGTTAACCACTTGGAAAGCAAGAATTTTATCCTTCTGTGGCTTGGACTTGGAACCGAAAAAAAATTTGTCTGATAATTTTCATTCTCAAATTAAAGACCTTTAACAATTAATAGAAGCCTTTCAGTTTGGAGAAGGCAATGATTAGTGGAGATGGGTTATGGATGCAAACGGGGTGTTCTCAACGAGCTCATGTCGGGCGTGGATCAATAGTGTTCGGGCTCCTTTTGATCGTCCTCCTGTACGACGGGTGAGTTGGATTCCTATTAAAGTGAGATGTTTTGTTTGGCGTCTTGCTTTGGATAGGTCCCGGTTGTTGACTCGCTGGCAAAAAGGGGCGTTCACCTTCAGCATGCTTCTTGTTCCTTTGTACTCTTGAAATTGAAGATGTAAATCATCTTTTTGTTTGGTGTCCGGCAACTAAAGAAATTTGGAGAAAAGTATCCAAACTGGATAGGTTGACATTTGCAGCCAGGGTACCATTCTTGAAGCCTTATATATTCCGTCACAAAGTCTACTTGAGCGGCAATGGAAAAGAAGGCTTTGGCTACTATTTGAGAACTAAATAATATGTAATGACAGTAATACTCTGGTTTTGCTTTTTTATATGATATCTCATTGTTTGGGGTTTTGCTAGTCCCCCCTACCTTTTTATATGATATCTAAATAATATGTTAGCATATTTGACATAAATCCCTGTTAATCCAAACTCATCCTGACCTAAACCCGTTCCAACCCAGATACATCCTGACCCAACGACCAACCCGTTTATTTTACCACCATTAAAACATGATTGCCTGAACCAAGTAAACTAGATGCGCTGTTTAGTCTTTATACTTTTTTTTGTATGTGTACCATGTGTAACGTATTAATTATCGTTTATAAACAAAACTAATTACAATTGTTGGCCCTTACAAAATCACATTTTGTAGCGGAAACAAAATATTATCAAACTAAAACTTGAAAACATCATCACCTTCGCCATCACTACCAGCGTCACCACCACAACACCACCATAGGTCCGTGTATCAACCCACCAGAACACGCGTGCCACCATCCATCACATTCGTTGTTAAAACTTCCTTAACAGTAACCACACACCTCTTCAACCACAAATTAACCGGCCATAAACTTGGACAATTTTTTTGGTTTCATCCTTATTATCAACCACACGACTAACCTAAAACCGATTTTGCGGGGGATAAAGGTCAAGAATTGGTGATTTCAGGCGAATCGACCGGGAGACAAGTGTCATCGGGTCCGTTGGCCCAGAGAAAATTTGCGTAAGTGGCGGCGTAGAAGGGGTTAATGGGGTCAACTGCAATGGCTTCCAAAAGAGTTTCCTCAGCAGCCCATAAATCCTTTCTTACTTCCCATAAGAAATTTGCGTATTTGCTTAGTGCTTCTGCGTCTTTTGGCTCTACCTTAGTAGCCCTTTTGAAATATTCTTCCGCTCTATTCACATAAATCAACAACTTTTATGGCATAGTGTACAAGTCCTTAAAACTGTTTACAACTAGCTCTCTCCCAATCATAGTTTTCCCAACTTTGAATATAAAAAAAAAGTAAATTACATGAATGGTCCCTATGGTTTACCAAAATTTTAGGTTTGGTCTCTAGCTTTACAAAAGTACACAAACGGTCAATGTGATTTGCACTTTGTAACGCATTTAATAAGGTTTGAACAGATCCAGGTTCGAGACTAAATGTGTTACAAAATGCAAACCACAGGGACCATCCATGTGACTTTTGTCAAAGTTGGGGATTAAATACGTTACAAAATGCAAACCACCAGGATCATAGAGATACTTTTGGAAATCTAAGGCCTAAATCCAAAATTTTGGTAAACCACAAATATCATCCATATACTTTAATAAAAAAAAAACTAACAATAAGTTTGACAAGTCAACTAAAACACCCCTTTCGAGATTTTCAAATTAGATTTTTAATGATATAACTTATCATTTATTGTTATTTAACAATAGTAACTCCTTATAGCAATTTAAAAACCAAAACTCGTAACTTTCATTCTCACTGTTAATGACAACCCCACTCACATAATCATTCTTATGTGTCGGTTATCATTCACAACGAAAGTAAAAGTTTGAAGTGCCATTGGTTAAATTGTTAGCGTGGATTATTATTGACCAATAAGTGAAGTTTAAATTATTTAAATTCAGTTTATCTATTTGAATAAAACAAAATATTCGAAAAGTGTAACCATTTAGAAAAAAAAAACATATCTAAAGGTAAGAATAAGACGTTACTTGGATTCCTCTATAGAAGTGAATCACTGATGATGTAGTGATGTAAAAGAATAAAAGATGAACCAATGAGCTATAAACACATCATGATGTTTTTATTTAAAATATCGTTTTTTTAGTGGGATATAAAAGTAAGATGCTTTTTTTGTATGTGCATGAAGATAGATACATCTAGATGATTTCTTTTCATGCAAGAAACCATACCATACAATTCACCCTTATGACCTTATCCCTTCCTTGAATATGACAATTTGGCTTTCACTTTATTGAAAAAGATAGATTAGAAAAAGATGCCTATCTGCCTTGGTGTCACGTTTGGCAAGGAAAAGATATTTCATTATCAAAAACCACATTATGAGTGGTTTCAATTTAACTTATTGAAAAACTAAAGTAAAGGGATGAATTATGTGGTTTACTAAAATTTTGAAAAATTTTGAATTTAGTCCTTAGCTTTTTAAGAGTATAAGAACGGTTTTTGCGGTTTGTACTTTGTACCTTGTGACACATGCCCAACCAACAAATCTAAAGGTTTTAGTATGTTCAAGTTAGGGACTAAACTCGTTACGAAGTACAAACCACAGGATCATCTATGTACTTTTGGCAAAAAGCTGAGGACTAAACACGTTACAAAATGTAAACCACAAGGACCTACTGTGTACTTTTGGAAAGCTAGAGATCAAATCTAAAATTTTGGTAAACCACAGGAACCATCCGTGTATTTTGCTCTAGCTTATTCCAGTTGCATTAAGCCATTGGATTTATATACTTTTAGCATAACTAATTAAAAGAAGAGTTATCTTACTCATATTAAGTTCTTAATATAACCAAAAGAACAAAAATTAAAGAGTTGTATTGTACCTATCATAATCCTGAGCTATGATGTAGAGAAACTGAGCATAATTAGCCAGGAGAAGAGTGTTATCTGGTTCTTCAGATAAACCCATTTGATATAGAAGCTCTGTTCTAAAATGGCTTTCTGATGCATTATCTTCTTCCATAACTTTTGCATTCACCGGAGAAACAAATCTTTGCATGGTGTGATGATCTAAAACACCATTTCTGATCACATCCTGCATATCGATAGCTTCTTCCAAAATCGATTGCCATAAACCCGATTCCTCTTCCCGGGTTACCTGACCCGAAACCGATGGGTTTATCATTGATGATGAAGAGGTTTCATCCGGAATAACTTTCCGGTGATGTCCGACCGCCCCATCGAAACTCTCCTCACCGTCTGTGCCGCTAGCTACCGGTCTAGATTTACCACCACCACCATTGATGCCATCAATTGAGGTGTGTTTCCCATTTGAAACCACAGGAAAAGTCTTAACTGATGAAGAGTCAATATTGGTAGGCTTCTCAATATCAACAAATGAAATAGACTCCATGGTGGTTTGAACAGCGGCAAAGGCTACATTATTGGACATTGCGTGCACGCTATAATTTGCTAAAAGAATCATCACATACACCATTAATGTAGGAGTATGTGAAAAAACCTGCTGAAATAGCCATACAAAAGATGCATTCATCTCTTTCTGTACTCTCACCAACACCCCTTGTAAATCTTCATAAAACAAAGCTTCTCTCATTTGTAAAGTGTAACTTTGAAGCTCACGAATTATAAACACCATTGAAGAAAATGCCTTCTTCACTGAACAGTAAGCATACTCCCCTGCTTCTCTAAAACCTTCCTGCCATTGCTTCTTTTTTTGTATAATTCGTAGCGAAAACGGTAAATCCACGCTGTTTGCCTTCCGCTCTATACTCGCAGGAATCATATCGCATGTCCACTCTGGCGGTTTCATATTCGATTTCACGAAAAATTCGGAATTCTGTGTTTCTGATTCCGGTACTATTTCACTGTCTGTTGTGTTAACATCATCATCATCTGATAGATGAAATGTAAGTGCTAGTTCCTGAATCTCTTTACAGAATTCTTCGTCGGAAAATTGTGCATCTAAGCGAGCACTGACAACGTTTTTAGTAGATTTTCGATCTCTAGATTCAAGTGAACGAGATCGGTTCAACTTTGTTCCGAACATAGCCGGTTGATACCGAAAAAGCACTGCGACGTTTGTTAATCTCCGACGTCTGGTTGACGGTGAAGAGATTGCGGAAGCTAGGGTTTGAGGTGAAGAACATGATGGCCAGTAATTTGTTGATCGTGACCAGTTCAAACAACCACTCGCTACTCTTACTCCCATTTCCTATACACCTATACAGGAGAAACGACGTAAATGATAGATTAGAACATGAATCGTCAATAACCTGCAACTAATCACTGATTTGAACAAAATTTCAATACAATTGAACATAAATCGTTAGTAAACTACAACAAATCAATAACCTGAACAAATTCTCAATATAATATAGAACATGAATCGTCAGTAAACTGCAACCAATGTTTTAAAAACCGGTTTTTAAGTCATATCGGGTTGGCTCCAAAATGGTTTAACCGGTTGAACCGGGTTGTATCGGGCAGTTGAACTGGGTTACTAGTTAATCCTATAAATTTCATGAAATACAAATTCATCTCAAAAAACAATTCAATCTCAAATAGGACTTATGTAACTGATCATAGTTTTATCTAAAAGAACTATTTTTATTGTAAACTATTAAGCATTTTAAGAATATTTTAATTAGTTATAAACAATATTGCATTGTACGAGTTGAGTAAGAGTTTCAACAATGATGAAATGTTGGAATGGAAGACATTTGGTCAATTACCGGAAATATGAAAGATCAATATTACCTTAATATTGTATTTTATTAAAATTAAGAAATCAAATCTTAAGATAATGCAAATCGGTTCAACGGTTTGTACCGGTAGAACCGGATTTACCGCCGGTACATAAGACATACCGTATTCAGGTTTTACCGGCCTTTATCGTACCGGACTCGTGTCCGTATCTGGTTTAACCGGTATAACCTATTTAAAACATTGACTGCAACTACTCAATAAACTGAACAAAATTTCAATAAAAATGAACATAAATCGTCAGTAACCTGCAACTAATCAATAATTTAAACAACATCTCAACAAAATTGAGCATGAATCGTCAGTAACCTGCAACTAATAAAAAATCTGAACAAATTTCAATAAAATAGAACATGAATTGTCAGTAACATGCTACTAATCAACAATCTGAACAAAGTTTCAATAAAATAGAACATGAATCTTCAATAATCTCCAACTAATCAATAATCTGAACAAAATATTGATAAACTAGAAGATGATTCGTCACTTACGTTCAACTAATCAATAATCTGAACAAAATCTCAACAAAAATAGAACACGAATCGTCAGTAACCGTCAGTAACCTGCGACTAATAAACAATTTAAACAAAATCTCAATAAAACTGAACACGAATCGTCAATAACCTGAACAAAATCTCCATTAAACAGGTTTGAACGTCTCAACAATGCGAAGAACAATAACAAACGAGAAAACGTATATACAACACATTTTCGGGCATTAAAATCGGATCACACAACATACTCACACAAAGTAATTCAAATTCGATTAAATAAAGCGAAAAGGAATATTTAGATAACAAGTTATCGGAATCTACTGACCTGTAGAAACTGTTATTCGCAATCACGGCGGTGATGTCGGTTGTGAGTGTTTTCCGGTGGAAGATTCCGGCGAAAAGCTACCGGAGTACGAGCTGTAGCTCCCTTTAAAGAAAATGAAGGTGTGATTGTGTGAATGAGTCTTCTCTCACATGAAAATATCTTCGGTGGATTTACACATTTTGTGTGTGTTCTGATGGGACCGGATACGAAGAAGATATTGGAAATTTTCACTTTTAGTCCTCGTAAAGTAAAAGAAGAAGACATTGGAAATTTTCACTTTTAGTCCTTGTAAAAGTTAATTCAACTTTTTGATGCTAAATCTTCATTTTAATGTAATTGTAGTCCTTAATCTTTTGTGAAACGAATTCCAACCCAAATATCCAAGTTTTATATATTGATTTTTTTTTATTTTTGTATTTTGGTCATCAACTATCAAGTTTCATGATTGAAATTCGTGGTTATATTTTATATCAATATCGGATTTGTGGCACTAAATGTAACTAGTGATATCTTATTGAACAAAAGGTTTAATTTTCATGTGCAATACATATTGTATCTTTGCTATTTTTACAGTAGTAAAATAATCATATGTCAATTTATTAAGTATGAGCATACATTTTTATAAGAGAATCAAATGCAAAAAGAAAAAGGAATCACGAGTGTACTTATTTTCGTGATTTGTCAAAGCATCATTTCAGAGAACTAAAACCACGCCCAAATAGTACAATCGCTTTTGCATTTTTGCATCCGCGATCATGATCATGAGAAATCACTTTTACGTGTAAGAGAACAATACATATTTTCTTATTATGACAATTAAAGGCAGATTCTCCTATGTTTAACGGTTGTTTATGACGGTTTAACTTCTAAGGTCTTTCACATGTGAAAATGTCAAGGTTCAACGCGCAACGGTACTGCAACTTTAATACTAACAGGCCATACAACGAACCTTGCGCACTCTGTGCAGCGGCAAGTTAGACCTGGAAGCGCATGTCTCTTGACCCTACGCGGATCAAACAACCATCTAGCCGCAAAGTCCTAAACCTTGCACAAGGCCAAGACCAACATGAGAGCAACTCATAGACTCGAGAACAAAAGGACTTAATCCCTACAACTCCGTACTGGCCAGAAAGCGCTGAAAGCCACGCGAAAGGGAGAAACACAAAGAGGCGTTGACTACATACAAGGGTACAAAGTGGCAGAGCTGTGACCCAATAGCCGCTCGGCAGGTTGTGTCAGACTACGTCGCATGTACAGTAATGCAGAGGGACAGACTGTACACCAACCAAACTCACGCCAACGACTGTCACACGATCTCCATTTGCGGCTGATGACAGGCCCCAAGGGCCATCGCAGAGCCCATAACTCCTACTACAGCAACACCCCATCTACACTATTTGGCTATAAAATAAAGATGATACCACAAGGTAAAGACACGTTACTTACGATCACAATACAAGTGCTTGCTACTTGAGCTTACTTGCTTATTACTTGCAATCATAAATACTTATTCTCACGCCGGAGTGTGGTCACGGAGAGAAACCTCCCCATTTCTCCCGTGACAAGGCTAACGGCGTTAGCTAGTTTTGCAGTTAGCTTGAAGTGAGATCACTCAGAAGAGCAAACGAGAGACAACCTTTTATGCATAGACATTAAGTTGTAACTAAGACATCTACGGATACCTCTGGGTTCAGCCAGTGTTTCTTCGTAAGTGAGTTTTTCTATACATTTTTACATGTATCATTCATTTTTATTTGTACATTCATTTGTTTGCAATACCTGATTGGTGGTTTGTTATTTGTGTTTGTATTCAAAGTGCATAATACTATGATTTTTTATTTTATTTTACATTTTTGTAAAATGGAGTATAAATGTTGATAATGATGATTGCTTCAGTTTGTTTATACATGATTGATTCGATTATTTGTTTTCATACAACATTCATATAAAAAAAGGCAAACATATATGACATGTTTGCGAAACTCACTGTGATAGTGTGATGTATAATTTTATATTATGTGTTTTGAGGAACAAAAGATAAATTGTTATTTTAGTCCTTAAATTTGTTCTAAATTGTCACTTTAGTTCAAATAAATTTTTTTTCCTCTTGGTTCACGAGTTTTATACTTTTTTATTATGGTCCAACCCACTAACTCCATCTAAAATAATCAGTTAATTCATGGGTATTTTCGTCCTTTTATATATTTGTTTTTCTTAGTTCTCAAACCCTATTATAATATACTAGTTACTATTATAATAACTAGTGGGACCCACCCAACCATCCCATTTATCAAAACCCAACTACTATAAACCCCGACCGACCCTTAGACCTCCGACCACTCCGAACCACCATCGCAAAAATACGGACCGTCAATCTGCACCACCCACCACTAGCTCTGTTACGAGTGGCGTTGATGTGTTTTTTAGGGTTTTAAGTTAGGAATGCAGGTTATGATAACGGTGATAGAGTGGTGTCATTATCATAACCTGCATTAGGGCTAAAATTATCAGGTTATGATAATGAGTTGACCGTCAATATTCTTTTGATAATTTTAACCCTAATACAATTTCTTGATATGTCATTATCATAACCTACATATGGATAATAATAGTTGGAAATCCTAATCCTCTTGAAATATGTCATTATCAACCCAATGTTCATTTTGGTATACATAAACCATATACTTTGGTTTTCATTTGTCGAAAACAAACAATATCCCGTATTGTATATGCTTTGTTGTACGCATTATTCACTCGGTGTTTGACTCAGGTCACATATTTTACATGCGGGGAAATCCCAAGCTATCGCAAGACACAATTATAAAGCGTTGGTCTATAAGTGAACATCAAGATAGCTATCGTGTACTGGTTCTTTACTACTTTTGAGAACCCTGTAGTTAAAATATTTGTAACTTTAAAGATTTTTATGAAACTAAAGCAGTACTAATTTCTATTATTTATCATTCTTTTAATTCTCTAACTATGACATGTTATCCCAAATTACATAGCTTAGTGTCCAATTTAAATTGCAAACTGTTTTCCCATTAAAAATGATGGAAAATTTAGTACAACTAAACAAGAATAGCGTTAAAGATTCAGAGGTCTTTGGGATTCACTTATTTGTCAAAATTGCTTAAATGGACAGATAATAAGATAAACAATCTCATAGAGGTGCACAAAATAACCGGTTATTAATCAAACCATAACCGGTTAGTGGTTATTTTTAACCGTATGTTCAAACAGCATACCGATTAACCGAAAAACAAAACAAAAAACCCGGTTATTAACTGAAAATAACCGGTTAAAATAATTAACCGGACCAGTTATTAAAATTAACCGGAAAACAATGCTTCATTCAACATCAAATTCAGCAGCGAATCAGGGTACAACGATGGCATGAAATCGGGTTTATTAAGTTCGGGTTCATCGATTGCATGATCTGGTTACTCTCAACTCCAACAGGATCAAAACCAAAGCTGTTGTAATCCACTGGACCCCACGGGTACTGATCAAGATTCTTGACACATTCAATTCTGTTTTTCACATCAAATATTTTATTTTCCAAACGTAGGGCGAACTCCCTCAATCGCGCTTCGGGTAAACTATCCAAGAAATCAAACCACCAAGGATACTTGGCCTCCACATTCTTCTTTTTTGCCTTAACGAGTTCTTCTTCCATCTTGGTCTTCCTATCCATGAAGAAATCCAATAAAACATATTGGTTAACTGGGCTCGTACGATGTTTATACGAATCGATCAAACGGTTGAGTTGATCAGAATCCGGAGGGAAGATTTGTGGGGTTTCTTGATCATCAGTGGAGATGATCATGGAAACATCGACATCACAAAGGGTTGCGAGTTCTCGGGCTTTCTTGACGACCCCTTGTTTTCTGGTGTTGAATGTGATCTTGCGTTTCTTGTCGTTTTGAATCGGTTCCATGGCTATTTTCGCGCGACCCATGTCTTCATATCTGTCGAAAACAATAACTTGAACACGTTAATTTTGAAACCAAAATAGTGATATGAATGAGAGTGAACGAGAGGAAGCAACGCAAAGTTAAAGCTTGTGTGTATATATAATAAACGAGAGGGAGTAAAGGGGTGGTGGGTGGGTGGGTGTTTTTACAAAAAGGAAAAAAGAATCTAAGCAATCTTGATATTAAATGCGTTAAATGTTTTTTGATTTGGAAATTATGTTGATAGTAAATGCGTTAATGTTTTTAATTTGGAAATTCTTCCGGAAAATGTTACATTCATGGTTTAGCCCCCTTCATTACATAAAAAAAAAAATAAGTGGCATAGTTTTTACTTGAAAAAACAAACATAAATATATTTATATATTTTATATATTTAAGTATAGTTGATAGTTGATTAGGGTGTTCATCGATGAACATTATGTAACATCCTAAAAAACGAGTTTGGTAATCAAACCACGTTAATATTAAAGAGCGGGTAAAAGACCGTTAGCGGTGAAGGTTAAACTATAAACAAAATAACTAGGAACAAATTAACCTAGTTAATAACATGTATACAAGTAACCAAACAATGAGTTGTAGTCTCATTTAAAATCAAAAATAAACTTAAGGGACCAAAACTGCCAAGAAAGGAAACTTGTTTTATTAAAACAAGTTATTAACACATAATACACACATTTAGTGTGTGTATATGTCGATGATCAGGGGAAGAAACAAGGGAAGCCTAGCTTCTTCAAAGAATCACCAAATTGAAAGGGAAATTGGACACCAAATCGATGCATGAACGCATATTATCGATCACCTTGATTAGGGGATCATAAGGTATGTCTCAAAACCTAGATTGGTGAAAAATTATAACTTGAGACAAGTTAATACTTGTCATTAGATAGTTGGATTATTATCCAAATATGATATTAAGTGTATGTGTATGCTTGATTTCGTTAAACTTAAAGAAATTATGCACAATTAGGTGTAAGATTACTTGTTATGATTAACAAGTAGATTATGAAAGTAGGCTTTGATTATATGATGAAATTGATGATATATAAGTGTTCATGATCATCATACTTTATGTATGTGTCAGATATTTGAACAAATTAGAGGCTTTGAATAAATGTTTATACATGACTTGAAATGGGTATTGATGTAAGATGAGATTGATGTTAAACACATGTTATTAGATACTTAAAATCATCTTGTGAATATGAATGTTTAAAGTATTTGGCTAAGTTTAATGTTTGGGTAAATTCCATATATATAATGCAATGGGTTGTTTTATAGTGATCGAAACAATCCCAAGTTCTTGCATAAAAATGATAGATCATCATATGATTGTAGGAAACTATGTTAATTTGATACTAGCAATCATGTGAACTTGGTTTGAGAAACATAACTTAAATGGTGCCTAAGAATAGTGCTTACCGGTAATTAACGAAATGCGTAAATGAGTTGTCAAACTTGTTCGTGGTTATTATGAGTAATAGGCAGTTGACTTTTAAAAGTCAAACTGACCTATACTAAGATCGAATGATAAATTTGATGTAAAATCCGTAAGGTGGAATGTTTGTGTTAAATAATGACTAATCTAATCATCTTGCGAATGATAAATGATAGTTTGACGCTTGACAGGCTAGGTGGAGGCTTGGGAAGAAGCGGGTCAAACGGATCAAGTACGCGGAAAAAGCATAATTGGATTTCAAGGTAAGTAAAGCTTACATATTTTAAGTAGAATACACACTTGTAGTAGTGGTTAAGAAAAAGATAGATTAGTATTTCCGATGCGAAGTGATTCAAGTCGGAACAAATGAAAATGGTAAGAAATCATGAATGATGATAAAAAGGATAAAATGGCAAATTAGTCATGTGATGACGAATAAATAAGGAATATTGAGACACTACCTTATGGTGTAAACCATAATGGGTAATAAGGGGTAAAATGGTAATCCAGTCATGAATTGACGGATAAGTAAAGAGTTTTAAAAAATACACTATATGACGTAAGTCATAATGGGTCAAGCGAATTCAGAAACGATATTTTAATGTAACATAATCACATTGTAAAATGAAATGGGCTAAATGAGTGAGATGACAAATAAATGCCATCTCATAATTATAAGTGGTCATTTTGGCCAAATGGATCAAACGGTGATGATATTACAATTAGACAATAATATCTAATGAACGCTTGTCGGGTTTTGTAATCACAGGGAAATGGTGTTTGGTTCGCATCACTATTAATTAGTGCAAAGTATTTAAACGGGTCAATGCTATGACCCGAGCCAGGTACGTGTAACGGGTCAAACTCTCAACCAGGACTTAAAGGTCCGATGAGAGTTAAATGAGTCATAAATGAATAATGAATTACCTAAGGTTAGTAAATCCAATAATCTAATATGTAAACATTATGTTCTTAAGAATATAATAATTTTTCATAGATTATGGTTAAACGTTCGTTTTGGTCAAAACATGATATTGTAAGTCCTTCGGCGTAAAGAAGGGTCTAAGTTGACCAAAATGCCCTCGATTGATAAGATAAGTAAGCGACTCTAATATTTGTTTAAAAATGAGTTTTATAATACGATAGACCTCTTTGGTAATGTAAAAGCAAAAAGCATAAGCGGTTTTGGCTTAATGCTTCATATTAGATCTTTTTCGTAAAAATGCCAAACCGAATGGTAGAATTTAAAATATAACATTTCTATAACCAATCCGTCACAATGTATAGTTGTGGTGGAATGTAAATAGATATTTTGGTGTGAAAACGAGAAACAAAGTAAGAGGAAGTAAGATTTAAGTTTATACACTTAAATCTCTTAATGAGTCAAAATAGATATATACATAAACCAAGAGTGAATGCGTAATTCATAAGAATAAGAATCCGAGTTAAGAATTTCAAGTTAAATATGTAGGTATACAAATTTCGGACAATTGGAAATAGATAGATATCTTAGTGTGGAAATGATAAGACAGATAAGGATTGGTCGAAATAAGCGTTTGATTACGCTAAAACAACCAAACGGGTCAAATAATAAATAAACAAATGTTTAGCTGAATAAGGCAACTATACAAATAATAATGGAGTGTTAATGCATACTGAAAAGGATGCGTAAATATATAGTTCGGTTTAAATGGGGTCAAAGGGCAAAATCGGAAAATAGGAGCATAACCCGGGGATGAATGCATAAATTATATGAAATAAGAATCGGGTCAAGGATTTCGGGTTAAATATGTAAGAAAACATTTTACGGACATTTAGAAAAGAGTTTCATAGGAAACGGATAAAAATTTAATAAGTTATAAAAGTTTAAGTAATAAAAACGGCAAGACGTAAATTCTTGTGATGTATCACCTTAAGCTATGGCGGCCAGTCGTAGCCTATGGTAGACAACCGTTGAGTGAAAAAAGTAAATAGTGTTCTACTGATGTGTCACCGAAAGCCCTGAGTCGTGTTTTAATGTTCGGGACTTGAAACGGGTCGAACGGGTAATTAAACAAATCTGCAGCAAAACTGCTGCAGCAGGTACCGTCGCCGACGGTACAACCGGTCGTCGCCGACGCATCCATATTGTTCCGACGTCTTAAGTTACTGCCTACAGTAAAGCCCCGACGCAGGTTTTAAGAAGGCGCCGCCGACGAGGCTTTCAGCCATCGCCGACGCCACCTCAGAAATTGTGTTTTTCTGATTTGAATATTTTACCAAGTCATTACGTTATGTTTTCGGTTATTTGTTATAATACTAATATTTTGCAAATTTCCAGTTCAGGGTAATCGCAACTACCTCCGGATGAAGATCAAGCTCTATGAAGAAACGAACACAATCAAAGATCAAGCTTCCACATTTGGTTTCAATGTTACGAAACAAAATAGTAAGGACACGTCAAAATGTTTAACGTAAATAAAGTTTTAATAAACCCGAAGATTAGAAGTGACGTGTAATCGCGTTTACTCTTTTAAATGCGAAATTTTTAATAAAATTTTAATATAATAAGATAGGGTCTTACACATTAAAAAATGGGGAAGTGAAGAACCATGCGAATTCACCTTAACATATTAAAAATCAACTTTAAAAAAATCGACTTTTTTCCTTATAAATGCATGTAGAAGTGTTTTTACTATAATAAATCAAAAAATAAAAATATAAAAAAATGTTTAAAAACAGTTAAAAATTATTTTTTTACAAAATGATTTTTTTATTTAAATAGCTTCTACACATTTTATATACAAAAACGGAATTGTGTTTAGCACGGTTAGTAATTCTTGACGATACCAAATTTAATCTGTTTGTCTTGTTTTTTGAGTGGTCTTGGTCCTGATCTATTTATCTTAAAAGAAAATTCAGCTTTAATTGATAAAAAATCCATGTTTTGACTTTCAAGAACAAGTAATCAAGTCAATCTTAGCTTATAAGCTGGTCAGTCATATTCAAATGACCAGTGGGTCATCCAACATTAGATAACATAAAAACAGTTCATATAGACCAGCCTCATAACTTGGCCACAGGCCAAAAAATATTACGTTCTGACCCTTTAACGCCTACAATCCACACGCAGGCGACAGGCGAGCCGTTTGACGACTTTTGATCAGTTCATGCCCTTAGTTGGTAGGGAGTGGACTCAATCCGGGATAGCTCAAGGTATCTGTTCTTGTACATAATTTTCGGTTTTTATAGATGTTATAGCACATAATAATTTTCCTAATGGACATTATAGTTGTGCATGTTTTGTAAAGGTGGAAATTTTAACTCGTTTAGTTATTAATGGGTCGATTAGGATTATGGTTTATCTCTGATGGGTCAAAGGTGGAAATAATAAAGGTTAAATTTACTCAACAATTAGATTAAGATGGAAATAATATAGATCTGTAATTGCTAGCATTACTTCATTGGATCGAGTTTCCCTAAACAAAAGGTAACCAGTATTTAAACATGCCTATTAATTATATAATTATCAAACCCATGTGAAATTTTAAAGCATTGAGGTATTACTTACTGTGCAGGTTGTGGATGCACCTGAGATTTTGACAGTAATAGGAAAAATTCCTTGCTTGTAAAGGTAGTTTATTATATAGTAAAGATAGTTTTCTAGGACCTGTATAAAGATAGTTTATATAGGATCGTATAGGATTTTGGCGTCATCATATCGTTGTGGTTACGTGTAGGATATGGGTCACAATTTTAATAAAAAAAGTTATATAAATAAAAATAGAAAAGATACTCTCTTTACATATTTGAGAAATTATAGTACACGCACCATGAACAAATCTAAACAAAATAATATATATAATACAACATATGTAACTAAATCGATTCAAGCCATAGTCTTCAAAAGAAAGCCTTAACCGCGTCTTATTATATGGTCCGTTGTGTAGTCTTCAACGAACTTTTGAATCGCGTCTCCTTGTATGATCCTTTGTGTAGGCTTCAACGAGGTCTTGAACCACATCTTCTTGTACAATAATTTCCTACAAAATGAACAAACAAGTGTTGACGGTTGTGGCCGAGGCACGTGTTCAACACGCTTCCCTTAAAACATATTTTGCACCTCTACTAAGAACGACGTGTCTGTTTCCAGGGTACAACAGCCGAAGCAGTATGTACTGCCGGAGATGGCTCACGCGCCCGAGGTTACACCGGATAAAATTATAGTATTTGAACTTGTGGAAAAATAATGATACGAAAGTGATGAAATCGAGAAGAGAAAACTTATCTATCTATAATTCCTAACATATGGATGTTCAAGTCTTCACAACTTCTCCAAGAGTTCTTCATACATATTATCTTTCTCTTGTAGTTTTCTCATAAAATACAATGAAGCACATAGCCTACTATTCTTACAAGAGTTGTGGGTAGTGAAAAGTTTCACTTAATTAGTGATTTAATTAGAGATATAAGACTCTAATAAAAGCTAATAAAGTGACATAAAAAAACTCTACTCACGGTTTATCACCATGAAGTCCCATTAATTATTACTAAATTAATTTTTATTCACATTATTTTAATTTTGCAACAGTTTGTTCTTTTATCTTTTTTATTTGTAATTTTTAGTTAAGTTTTTTTTTTTTTGTAAGTTTCTAAATAGACAACAATTATTTAGTTGTAGATCGCTAATTAACTGGTTTATTGCAAATAACATTATTACCGATTATAATGCTCCCAAGGAAGAAATCATTTTTTCCTTTTTTGGCTATTAAGGAGTCTTGCAAGTAATTATTTTTCTTTTTCTTTTTTTGTCTCTACTATTTCGGCTTATTTTAATTGTTGATGGGTTGATGTATTGACTGTGCAGAAATGTTTGATGGAGGTGACAAGGGACCACCAGACAAGGTTAGTCAATATCTCCTTTTATCCTGTGTGGTTGCCTTTATTTTGGCTATTAAGTAGTCACACTGCATCATATCTTACGTTCTTAGTTCTTATTTCAGTCCTACTGCGTATGTTATGAAACCAACCCGACCCACCCAAAGCTCCACATCTTTACCCGAGTTCTGTTTGACCCATTACGCAACCTGTTTTTTTTTTTATTTATGTAGCTGTTTGTAATCGGGCCAATGAAGCAAGTGAGGAAAGCCGAAGCCATGTTTAGGGCTAGGTTGCACTGGGACGGGTACGGGGACGGGGTACGGGTACGGGGACGGGCACGGGAAACGGCAAAACTAAAAAATTTAAGAAGCGGGGACGGGACGGGTACGGGAAAAAAAACATATAAAAAAATAAATATATATCAAAGATAATGTAACACAAAAACTCAAATTAGTTATATATTGATGTAAAGCTAAAAAATTCCATATCTTACTAATCTAATCAAACATTAACAAGCAAATCGCTTTCAAGTTCCGGTTGATCTAATGAAAGACTTGTTGCACAACATTTTAATGCATAAAATGAAACAGATGGTGTGCATAAATGTATAAACTTTACAAATTCCAGGCAGTAGTATACATGCATGTGGAAAGATTGGGGCTTTCTGTTTAACAGTAGTATACATGCATGTGAAAATGCAGATGAATGCCTATTAAGAAAACAAGTTATATTTTACATGTTTAGGCACTAAATAATCTAGGTTGAAAGGAGACATTTGACATTCGTCTTAGTTTAGCTCTCTTCTACGGTTCATCTAGTCACCTAGGAGACATTACATGTTTAGGCACTGATTATATTTTACATGTTTTAGGCGCGCCTCAACCTAAAAAAAGCGGCGGCCTGCGCGCCTCAATGCACCTAAGGCGGCGGCCTACGCGCCTCAGTGCATCTAACGCGCCTCAGATAGCCTGCATTGACATATGATCAGTGATCACTGATCACCTGTAGACTACTGCACTTGTAGCACAGAAACGGCATGGCGCAAGTGTGAAACGGCATAAAATACAAAAATTAACCGGCATGGCACCTGTAGACTACTGCACACGCTTGCATTACCTTTTATACCGAAAAATTAACCGGGAAACGCGCAAGGAAACGTTTCGGTTTGCCGTTTCTTGGCCGTCCCCTTCGCCTGACCGTTTCCTCCACGTTTCCTAATCGCCGGGGACGTTTCCAAGGCGTACCCGTCGCGTTTCCGTCCCCTTGCAGTCCCCGGGACGGGAGACGGCAGCTCCATGCCGTTTCTGTGCTTCATAGGTTTAGGGGAAGGATGCTGGAAGCCTATTAGTAAATGCATATGTTTTGTGGACTACTTTTCATTCCTACTTACATATTGTGTAATAAGCCAACTCAAACAAAAATGGTTATCTTGAGTTTTCATGTGGGATATGTAGGCTTTTTTATGAAGATGGATACTTGTGCACCAAGTCACATTGGCTGGTGGTGCTGGCATGGCCCTGGTATATTAATCTTTTGACAAAGCTATAACCTCATAGGTTTGGGTTGATTGATCTATTTGTATGCAAGTTTTGAATTCACTTTCAAGTTAACTATATAAATATTAATTTATTTATTTGTGTTTTAAGTCATTATCTCACCGAATAATCGAATCTCTAAACTTAAGATTATAGTGGGAGCTCAAAAGGACTAGCTTATTTGCTTCATGATTGTTCTCTGGGTTTAAATTCTCAACCTTCACACTACCTCCATACACGCTTTTCCCAAAATCATAACCCTATATTGGAGCTCGGAAAAACACTTCAATTGTCAAAAGATCATCACTTTTCTTTTGTTGATTGGTGAATCAATTGCATCCACCAGATTAACGGCTCCACAAACGCTCCGTCTAACTCCAACCACAGCTCCACCATCCAAATTTCCTCCTTCCATTTAGCTCCATTGCCTCGCCACTGGTATGAACTTTTTTTTAAGTTTCCCCATGCTCAACGGTCACATATGACCATTCCAACGGCTACTTTCTTCCTACCATAACCAATGACTACCACTCGTCAAACCTATCCAATTTACCTTACACGATACACACGCCAGTGTTATCCAGGGCCGTTCCAACCTTTTTAGATGCCCAAGAGAAAATAAAACTTTAGGGACCTTTTTCTGTTTTGATTGTTATAAACAGTACTCCTTTATCCGTATTTGGATCCAAGCAAAAATCTAACATAAATACAACACAAAATGGTTTACTTGTATAAGAAATAAACAAAAATCTAAAACAATAAATTTACACTAATATAAACACTTAGCATATAATTTTTCTTTTAATTTAAGGACCTATTTTTTGAATACCCTAGGTCTAAACCTCGGTTATTTATACTATAGATCCGGCCCTGGCGTTATCAATCGGGTAGAATATACCGGATTACCTTAGGCTAACACGCTTCTCTTCCCTTAATTAAAACATCATTCCTTATGTATAACTGACTCGACATAAACTTTTTTTTTTTTAACTTTTTAAATCACATAGTCTTACAAATATATACGAATAAATAAATAACTATAAAATTAGTAAATAATAAATGGTTTCGCACGACTATACTAGACACGCTGGAAAAACTATTTACATGTGATGTTCACATTTGGCTCCCTCCTTTCCGTGTTCAATATCCTTTTTCCCGCAATCATTCTGGCGGGAACTTTTCACTTGCCGCTAAACTCATATTCCCCCAATCTCTATATTTCAGCAACCTCCATTTTCATCCTCAATCAAATCACCAATTCTCCATACCGATTTCCGTCTACTTCAACGCAAAATGCCGTCAATCGCTGCAGCCAGATCCTCACCAATGCCAACGGTAAACGGCGACGTTTCATCCCTCACAAACGGCGGTTGAGATCCAATTCAGCTTCGTTCGATGATCCTGTTTGCAACACTCCAGCCAAATCATGCTCTCCGTTGAAGAGTAAATCGCCTCGTAGATCTGTTGATGATAGCCCGAGTAGAAACCGATCAAATGTGAGTTTTCGACTCTTCGTGTTATTATTACAGTGAATTATAGTGTTTCTGATTGTATCAGCATCGTTTATAGGTTGAAACTGGTGTTAGTTTATTGAAATTGAAGAATTCTCCGAAGAAGAAGCTGTTAGACAGTATTTTGGATAAACCGATCTGGAATCCTACAGGTTAGCTAGATGTTTAATTCAATTTATGCTATATTGGTTCTAATTTGACCTAATTTGAACTAACCTGACCTAATTTTGGAATCGGTGTTTGTGATTTGTGTGATTAGATGTGTGTAGGTTAAGTTGTGTTATTGTGTTGAAATATGTGTTTGTTTTGTGTAGATTCTGAGCAATTAAGCGCGGTGAAAGAGGCGATGCATGTATCGACTGCACCGGCTATGATTGTGTGCCGTGAGGATGAGCAGAAAAGGATAGTGGAGTTTTGTAAGCAATGTGTTGAACAAGAGAAGGCTGGGAGCTTGTATGTTTGTGGCTGCCCGGGGACTGGAAAATCGCTTTCGATGGAGAATGCGAAGGGGTGTTTGGCTGGTTGGGCTAAAGAGGTAATTTGCTTTATTGTTAAATTTGAAATTCAGAATGCTGATCTAAAGTGTATTAATGGAAATAGTGAATTTATAGATGTGTATTGCTTTAGACTGTAAGTCGTTTTAGGTTCTATGTATTGGGTTATAGCTATGGTGCATATACATTAGAAAGAACACTTTCAAGTATTGAGAGTTTTTAACTAGTTTTCTAGATAATTAATAAAGTTGCCAGAAGAATAAGAATGACATTTGTGATAAAGTGTCTATTTACGTGCACTTATAGGTAGGGCTGCGAACGAACACGAACAAGACCTTGTTCGTGTTCGTTCGTTAAGAAATATATGTGTTTGCGAACCGTTCACGAACACTTATCGAACGAGATTTTATGTTTGTGTTTGTTGTTAAGGAAATGAACTTGTTTGTGTTTGTTTGTTAAGGAAATGAACTTGTTTGTGTTCGTTTGTATTTGTTTGTTAATTTTAGGCAACAAACAAATACGGATGTTGATGAACACAAATGAGCACAAACTAATGTTTATGAACAAAATGGAAACAACGAACACAGACAATTGTTCATGAACAGATTTATAATACACTGACACTTATTAGATATTTAATTTATAGAATTTTGAAGTATTTAAATAAATATAAAAACTAAAAACACTAATGAACTATCAAACACAAACGAACACGTTACCGAACGTTCACGAACATAAACAAACGAACACGACATATGTTTATGTTTGTTCATTTGACTAAACGAACGAAATTTCTTGTTCGTGTTTGTTTGTTTAATAAACAACTGATAGGAGTAAAACTCCGAATCACCGGTTCAAAGAAGAAAAGATAGAACTACAACTCATTTGGATACAGATTCACTACCAAATGAAACCGTAGGGCTGTGATTTCTAACCGAAGATATAGATACACCACTACGGTTAGGGAATTGTGTCTAAGAACACCACCCAATGTGCCACGGTTGAGCTAGCATAGACCATTAATTTTAATCCATAATCCAATGAGATAAAATCAACACAAAAGTGTTCAAAATTAAAAACTCTCTCTGCCTCTTTTCATTCTATGAGTTGTTTAAATAAACAAAAAACATTACAAGAGTTTTCTAGAACTAACTAACCCACTACACCCATGATCTCTAAACATGGGTCAAACTTACGTAAGAAATTAAAAAAAAAAAACAAAAACAAAACAAAATGAAATAAACATGAAATAAAATAAAACTTGCAAATATTAAAACATGAGGAAATTCTAGAAAATAAGGACGGATATCTATTACAAACGAACACAAACGAACTTCTCGCCGACCGTTTGGTTCGTTTGCAGCCCTACTTATAGGTAAGAAGGTCATGGTTTTTAGTATTATGTGCTCAGTAGTTGTTATTCTTTTTTGTTTAGAATTTTGTACATTACTTTCATCAACTCATGGAACCTTGGTTATTGCTTTCAGACAGGCGGTCAGCTGCCGGATATTTTGGCTATAAACTGTACTTCTTTCTCAAACACATCAGAAATTTTCAACAAGGTGAAAATTTACACGATATTGATATGCATAGACTCATATGTAAGCAACATTATGCTCAAAGTTTCATTTATTTTGCAGATACTTGAAAAAAGTAAACCAAATAAGAAAGTCAATGGTCGTTCTACAGCCATAAAACAACTTCAGCAACTGTATTCCCAAAAGCAGCAGTCACCTGACACTAAAATGATGTAAGATACATCACTTACAATACCTCATAACACAAACTTGATCAATGGTTAGATTTGAATAGCTAGCCGCTTTTTGTACACCATCTTTTAATACATGAGTTGTAAGCAGGTTAGTTATAGCTGATGAGCTGGATTACTTGATTACTAAGGACCGAGTGGTGCTTCATGATCTATTTATGCTAACAACTTTGCCATTTTCAAAAGTTATATTGATTGGTATGCTTTTGAGACTGTCTTTGAACTTGAGTTGTTTTGATTTTATTTTTAAATCAAATTCTTGTACCAACTTGCATTTACAGGTATAGCTAATGCAATTGACTTGGCAGACCGATTTCTCCCAAAACTACAGTCTCTAAATTGTGAGCATTCTAAATTATATTTTGAGTTACATGCTTTTTCTCAATTTTAAATGGATATACTATTTTCTGGCATCATGCTAATTTCATGGTTTTTTTTAATGTTAGGTAAGCCAGCTGTTGTGTCTTTTCGAGCCTACTCAATGGATCAAATCATCATGATTCTCAAACAACGGCTGATGGTAAGCATTAATGGTCTTTCTCTTCAGCTACTTAATTAGAGAACTATAACAAAATTTTGACTTTAATTTATTCATTTTATGCAAAAGAAATTATATTCTGGGTGTTTTGTTCCATCAGGCACTTCCTTACACTGTTTTCCAGCCACAAGCACTTGAACTCTGTGCACGTGTAAGTATTTATCTATATATGTTTGCTTTGACTTGATGTTTTAATGGCTGTAAGGATTTGATGCTACTTATTTAATTCATGTGTATGTAAGTAAGACTTGAGGTTGCTATAAATTCTAAAATGCACTATTTGAATGTATGCAGAAAGTAGCTGCCGCGTCTGGTGACATGAGGAAAGCTCTTGGTATCTGCAGGTTGGTATATCTTTTTAGTTATTTATAATTGTTTTACAATCTACAAATTCTCGTAAATTCTTTAAGGCAGAAATTGATCTTGAACTTATATTTTGGTTTTTAGGGGTGCAATAGAGATGCTTGAAACTGAGCTTAGAGAATCTACCTGCACTTCAACCATGACATCCGTGGTAAAAAAATCATTACTTAAATAGCTTTTGATTTTTTTTAAAGTTTATCTGATTAAAAAAAATTTCATAATTTTGTGTAGGTGAGAGTTGATCATATGGCTATTGCTTTGTCAAGGGCTTACAAATCACCAATAGTTGACACTATACAATCTCTTCCACAGCATCAACAGGTACTATTTTTAACCGTTAAAACCAAACTGATCTTGCTAAACAGTTACTTTTTGAGGTGATGTTCTCGACCCATTTCCATATGAACAGGGTCAAGGGCGCAGCTTATAAGCCGAGGGGGGTCGAAAACGTATATACTCAAAAATTTCTATAGAACCTGGGGGTCGAAAACGTATATACCCAAAAATGTTTATACGAATACTACATATATAACACTACTGAGTTTCGCCACTGAACAGGGTGAACTGGGTTGTGTTTTATCTCTCAACGGAAAAAATCAAATTTCAGCTAAAAAGTGAACGGGTCTAAGACGTCTAAATCATTTCATTCAAAGATTTAGAGTACTATTGTATTTAGAGAATTGAGTTTACTGTGTTTACAATGCAATATAAAAACAAAGAGTAAAGTACACGAATGGTCCTATGGTTTACCAAAACTTTGAATTTGGTCAACTTTTCAAAAGTACACAAAAAGTCCCTTTGGTTTGCACTTTATAACACATTTAGTCCACATGTTTTTCAAAAAGTACATGCATGGTCCTTGTGGTTTGCATTTTGTAACGCATTTAGTCCCTAGCCAACAAATCTAAAGGTTTTAGCATGTCCAAGTAGGGACTAAATGTGTTATAAAGTGCTAACCACAAGGACCATTCATGTACTTCTTGAAAAACATGTGGACTAAATGTGTTATAAAGTGCAAACCAAAGGGACTTTTTGTGTACTTTTGAAAAGTTGACCAAATTCAAAGTTTTGGTAAACATAGGACCATTCGTGTACTTTACTCTTTGTTTTTATATTGCATTGTAAACACAAGTAAACTCAATTCTCTACATAGTATAAACTAAGAATGGTCAAAAGTCAAAACAATGGGCAACCTGATCTTTCTTTTTGAAGTAACAAATTTCCTACTGTCTCTTTGGTGTAGATTGTACTATGTTCTGTTGTGAAGCTGTTTCGTAAAGGAAAGAAGGATACAACAATAGGAGAGGTATAACCATATCATCTTTCTTTCATGATAAAAGATGAAATTATCTATTTTTTCTAATCAAATTCAGTTATCTTACAGTTGAACAAGTTTTATATCGATATCTGCAAATCAACATTGATACCACCAGTTGGTATAATGGAACTTACGTGCATGTGTAGAGTGCTAGGTGATCAGGTAACTGCCTATTAATCGATCTTTTATCTTATTAAATATTAAAAAAATGTCTTTTTTTGTTGCAAGTTCTTATAAATTGCTATCATTTTACAGGGAATTCTAAAACTTGGTCAATCCCGAGATGATAAATTAAAGAGAGTAACTTTGCAAGTAGATGAAGCCGACATCAGTTTTGCATTGCAGGTACAAAAAAACTTGTTTAATTTTTTTTTTCGGTCAAAATCAAAAAAGCCGTGTTTGTTTGATTGTTTCAGTATAATAAGCACTGAATTTCTTTGTTTCAGGGCATTCGTTTTTTAAAAACTGTCTTCAGTAAATTCCAACATCAACACTTGCAATGTTTGTCAAGTTAACTGTAAAGGTCAGTGTTTTTTAGCCTCTTACATTCCTTATGTTTGCAATTGAAAACTAAAATGCTCATGATGTTCTTTTCACTCTTTTACAGCTTATGCAATCGTGCGTGCTTGACCATAAAGGTTTCAAACTGAGCTTGTCAATGGTGCGTGTAATACAACAGCAGAGCAAACTCACGATATTAGTATTGGTTTTATATTTTAATTACAGTTATATAATTCTTTTTACTGGAAAAAACAATTCTGGATTAGTGTATTCTTTGTTTATTTTGGTATTCAATCTTTTGTTAATGTAATGTAGTTAGTTTTGTACCTTTTATACCTTTGTAGTTAAATGTGAGGGTCAAATACGTGAAATTATATGCTCCAATGATCCCGGCAACTTGGCTAGTGTAACCAACTTTCAAATCGTTCTTGTTTGTTAAATCCCGGCTACTCGGCTAATGATCCCCACATCGCCTACCCCAAGAATGTTTCATGCTTCATCAGATCTTCCCATCTTCCTAACCGCAGCTAATGAGAAGCTCACGTGTTTGTTTTGGGTTGTGTCCGGGTTAAATAGATCCGCGTGTGAGTTTAAACACCCCATATCACAACCCATTTTATTCAGCCAGTTACTTTATTTTATACTGGTTTTACTTAACTATGACAATAATCAAGCTTTGGTCATATTGACCGGTTACAAGGTCCGCTTGTTCAAATGTATGTTTTATCACCTAACCTTACTCATTTACTTTACCTAACTTATGGGTCTAATTGGTAAAGCCTTTAGAGTTAAAGTGGAGCTTCCCTTGAAAGTCAAGGAGGTTTGAGCCTTCATAGAAACATCGTCTAAAAGAACTTTAAAGAGTTGCGCTTTTATTTGGCACATTGTTTGATTTAGTGTATAATTAAGAGAGTCAATCTTGACATATCATTATGTAAAGTACCTAACCAACAAACGGGCATATAACTAATTTAAAAAGGATGCAAATAACACCATGAGAAATTTCAAAATATGTATTTTAAATTGTAAAATATTATATATGTGTTTATTCATTTTAGTTTAACCCAAGAGTAAAGACTTGCATAGACATACTAACTTATTTTTCTCACTTAGAAAATATGTATTGGTTGCAAGCGGGAAGTTTCACTAAATTTTCAAGGGGCGCGGTTGAAATTTTGCCCTATTAAAAAGGTATCTTCGCCCACCCAAGCTCTACCTAGATCCACCCCTGTTTATACGTACAAGTAGCATAGTATAAAAGGTTTACAAACATAAATAAACGAGTGATAACCTTGTTTTTTTTTTTTTTAATTTAGCTAAACGAACACAAAACCTAATTCATGTTCACATTAGTCTATAATTGTCTTAGGGGCAAAATAGTACTTAACTAACCGGGTACCACGGCCCTAAAATCCCGATTGGTGACAGTCAAATCATTTACGTTTCGTCAGCAAAATCGTCAGATCCTGACAGTCCACACTCTGTACAAAAACATAAACAAACTCATATAAATTCTTCTATCTCCACTTCCACACCAAATGCCATAACTGTCAATGGAAACCCTAGCTATCTCCCACCGCCCTCTTCCGCCGTCTCTCCGTCGTACCTCCGTCCGCTCCGGCGTCTCTTCCACTCCTCCCTCCGTCACTCTCCTCAACAACGCCTCCACCTCTCGCTTCCTCACTCTCAGATGCTCTGCTCAGTCTCCAACCGCATCAGGTGATTTTAATCTTCTGTTAATTTGCAGTTCATTTCATGCTTTCGTTGATTGTATGCGCATTTTGACCTGTTTTCTACTGCGTTTGTTGCGAAAACGTTTGTAGTTTTGGTTAATTTGCTCAGTTCGTTCGTTAATTGTAGTCGCATTTTGACTTGTTTTTCACTATATTTGTTTTGAAAATATTTGTAGTTTTGGTTAATTTGCTAAGTTCGTTTGTTAGATCAGTGTGATTAGGGACAGATATTGTTTTTCGCAATAAAAAATTCGATGAAGTTCATTTTCAATTAGTTTGATGCTTGGATTCGCATTTTGACTGGTTTTCCACTGCATTCCTTTATAAAACATTGATAGTTTTGGTTAATTTGCTCACTTCTATTAGGGACTGATGGATGATTGTTATTGTTTTTGTAGTCGATCATTTGGTGAAGTTCATTTTGAATTAATTTGATGCTTGTATTCGCATTCTGACCTGTTTTCCACGGCATTCCTCTATAAAACAGTGAGTTTTGGTTAATTTGCTCAGTTCGTTAGGGCAATATAATTATTAATTAGGGACTGATGGATGATTGTTATTGTTTTCGCAGTCGATCATTTGGTGAAGTTCATTTTCAATTATTTTGATGCTTTCATTGATTGTATTTGCATTTATCTCGAAAACATTAATAGTTTAGTTTAGTTTGCTCACTTCATTTGTTAGCGCAATAGGATTAGGGATTGATGGATGATTGTTATTGTTTCGTAGTCGATCATTCGGTGAAGTTATTTTTCAATTAGTTTGATGCTTTCATTGATTGTTGATACAAACCCAGAGTGGTTGGGTCAAAATTATTGTTGGGTAGAGAGAAACGGGTTTGTGGGAAAGTATTCAAAAATTCAGGAAGTGTGGATGATCCAGAAATTGAGGGAAGTGGGGCATAACTGCCGATTAGATTTAGAGTCTTTATATTCAGGTTTTGTTTTGTTTTTTAGGGTATGGGATATTTTATTGGTATGGTGATCTCTGATCAGAATTTAGGAGACTAGCCCCTCTCGAATCGGGCTGACTATCATGTTTGTTTTTGTTTCAATTTAATCATATTTTCAGTTCCTATCATTTGTATTTGTATTTTGACCGTTCTCCTCTGCATTTTCCTCAAAAACATTGATAGTTTTGGTTAATTTGCTTGGTTCATTTGTTAGCGCAATATGATTAGGGACTCATGGATGATTGTATTTTTTTCTCAGCGGACCATTCGGTGAAGTTCAAGGAAGCCGCAAAGCATGGGAATTTGATTCCGTTATACAGGTCGATTTTTTTCCGATCATCTGACTCCAGTTATGGCTTACAGGTGTCTCGTCAAAGAAGACGATCGTGATGCACCAAGCTTTTTGTTTGAGTCTGTTGAGCCAGGCTTAAAGGCTTCCAATGTTGTAAGCTTTTACTGTCCAGTACTGATTGTCATTGCTATTTGATACTGCTTTAGAATCGTGTGCATTATAGTTTGGAGAGTTATTGTTGTTGCAAGGTTTTGCTTCAGTTTTTCATCAAATTGGATAAGAGTACCTTTTGTACAGCAAAAAATGTTTGTCAAAAAGGATACAAGGCTTTTGGATATATGCTTTTCGATTTGTATATTATTATGCGGATATATATGGCTCAGCGATTTCTGCAAAAACAATCTTCTGATTTTATTTTCTGATGCTGATTATGCTTGTTTAACTGGCGGATTTACTATGTTAGGGGCGGTACAGTGTAATAGGAGCTCAACCTACTATGGAAATTGTGGCAAAAGAGAATATGGTTACAGTTATGGACCACCATGAAGGGCGAAAGACAGAGGAGTTTGTGGAGGATCCTATGGTGGTACCTAGGAGGATAATGGAGCAATGGAAACCCCAAAGAATTGACGAGCTCCCTGATGCATTTTGCGGTAAGATTTTGACATATCCTTTTAGTGCATATGTTGACATATATTTCTGGCTTTAGCCTGTTTAAACGATATGTTGACATATTCAACTTTTTTTTCATTACTGTTGCATGAGGCCTTATGTTTTATTAGGGCTTGTAAATGTAACAGACTTGATGCATGAAATACAGACATTAGTCTGTTTTTTTACAGTTTTGCTCACTAACTAGCTGCACAAACACAACTATAATTTCGATTTCTCATAATAACAGGTGGCTGGGTTGGTTACTTCTCTTATGACACGGTGCGGTATGTAGAGACGAAAAAGCTTCCATTTTCAAAAGCGCCAGAGGATGACAGGAACCTTCCAGATGTTCATCTTGGCCTTTATGATGACGTGATCGTGTTTGACCATGTCGAGAAGGTTTTGACCTTTTTATCCTCAACATATCAACATCCTTCCTCATAGGCCTTGTTCTGTATTTTTACATGTTAAGTTATTTGGTTATTTACGATTTCCAGAAAGCATATGTGATACATTGGGTGCGAATGGATCAATATTCGTCTGTTGATGAAGCTTTTAAAGATGGAACAGAACGATTGGAGACATTAGTGTCCAGAGTTCACGATATCGTTCCGTGAGTTATTTATTTTTATTAGCGAATCACACATGAAGATTGTTTTATATTTCATTGGTAGTTCTGATTTTACTTCCGTTACAGACCAAAACTTTCTCCAGGGTCAATTAAATTATATACTAGCCTATTTGGGCCTTCTTTAAAGAAGTCAAACATGACAAGTGAAGCTTACAAGGAAGCAGTGTTGCAGGCTAAAGAACATATTTTAGCTGGGGATATATTTCAAATTGTCTTAAGTCAACGTTTTGAACGACGTACATTTGCAGATCCATTTGAAGTTTACCGGGCCCTGAGAATTGTCAACCCAAGCCCATACATGACTTACTTACAGGTCTCCGCTATTTTGGTACTTGAAATAGACTTTTTAGAAATGGTTATTGATGATGTATTTGTGTTTTGCATGCACTCAGGCTAGAGGGTGTATTCTTGTTGCTTCAAGTCCTGAAATTCTTACTCGTGTGAAGAAGGTAATAAGCCAGAATATATTCTGTCTAAATTTTTTACATTTCTATAAACAGTGCATGGGTCAAATGTGATTACGTAATATGTATATTACAATAATAATCTAATTGTTTTAATAAAATAAGGAGTAAAGTACACGGGTGGTGCCTGTGTTTACCAAAATTTTGGATTTGGTCCCTATCTTTCCAAAAGTATACCGATGGTCCCTGTGGTTTGCACTTTGTAACGCAGTTAGTCCTGAACTTTTACCAAAAGTACATGGATGGTCCCTGTGGTTTGCACTTTGTAACACATTTAGTCCCTAACTTGGACCTGCTCAAACCTTTAGATTTGTTAGTTGGGGATTAAATGCGTTACAATGTGCAAACCACATGGACCATCCGTGTACTTTTGAAAAGTTAGGGATCAAATCCAAAATTTTGGTTAACCACAGGGACCATCCAGTGTACTTTACCTTCAAATAAGTTAGGAGATATTACGCTTTATAATTGCACTTTGGATGACTTTCGCCCCATTTGACCTGTTTTCTTATCTTTTTTATATTGCCTGCTATTCCTGTAGAGATAAAGCATAACTAGAACCTATTCATTTATAATTAAACGGGTTGAAATTGAGACCTCTACTTGGTTCTTGGTTTCCATAAAAGAAGTTGCATTAACGTAACTATATGTTTTTAAATTTGGGTCATTGTTGTTTCTGTATGATTCATCTTTATATGCTTTTGTTGACAGAGAAAAGTCACAAATAGACCCCTTGCTGGGACTATCAGGAGAGGGAAGACGCCTAAAGAAGACTATATGTTGGAAAATCAACTACTTCATGATGAAAAACAATGCGCAGAGCATATCATGCTGGTTGATCTAGGGAGAAATGATGTTGGGAAGGTCGGTGTCTTATCACCGTACGGTTTCTTCAAGACATTAACTGGTTTTGATGTTAATATAAATGTTTATATATCAATTATTTACTTTACCTAAACCGGGACATTCTTGCAGGTTTCCAAACCTGGTTCTGTTAACGTCGAGAAACTGATGAATGTTGAACGGTATTCTCACGTCATGCATATCAGCTCCACGGTGAATTCTTATTCTTACACTCATGTTTCATAGCTGGTTCAATCACAAATGATTTATGTTTGATCTAGAAATTGGCAACTCAAAATGCACAGCTTAAAGTTTTATTTTGTTTTCACGCAAAAATCATATAATAATTAAGGGTGTGCAAAAAACCAAAATAACCGATCCACAATCGAACAAACCGAACCAGATAAAAACCGGTGGTCGGTTAATTGTTTTCTAAAACCAAAAGTAATAGGTCGGTTATGGTTATCAATGTTTCCATACCCGCCATAACCGAACCAAACCAACATGTAGTAATCTTTGTCGGATGTTGAACTTTTCACTTTTCACCATTTTTTCAATATTTAATGTTTTTGGTTGAACATTTGTTAAAATTTATGGGTTATATCATATCCTGTTGGTTGAATGTTTGTTAGAATTTATGAGTTATATCATATCATTTTGTTTGAATGTTCGTTACTAATCGGTATTGATATTAAAAATTATATGCATTTTTAAATTTTGTTTAATATAATAGTATGTAGAAATGTATTCAATGGTAAAAAAATTAAGTTATTTTTAGCTAGGTATAAATTCACGGTTAACCGAACCATAACCGCCCACTATAACCTTCAAAACTGATTAACCAAAACTGCCATAACAGATCGGTTATCGATATGGTTATCTGTTAACCGACATCGGGGCTATGGTTATGGTTCTGGTCTAAAACTGACCCATGCACACCCCTATTAATAATCAGAAACTGGAAAGCAACCAAAAATCCTTCCCGTATGAGTAATTTTATTTCAAAAGTCTAAAAATTTACGGTTTTCTGAATTAAATGTTACTCAAAAGTTCACTACACTTCTCTAGATTTCTTTATTGTTGGTAGTCAATCAAAATTAGTTTCTTTTGTAGGTCACCGGAGAGCTGCTTGATGAATTAAGTACTTGGGACGCCCTTCGTGCTGCTTTACCAGTCGGAACCGTCAGTGGTGCCCCTAAGGTTTCTGAATTCTAATCGTTCTGATCCATGCGTTACATCAATAGATGCCAAAGTTAGACATTAATCACGTTACATGTTAGTATGTTACTCAAAACTTTTGTGCAATAGGTGAAGGCCATGGAACTGATAGATGAGCTGGAAGTGAATAGACGTGGGCCATACAGTGGTGGGTTTGGAGGGATCTCGTTCACTGGTGACATGGACATTGCCTTGGCCTTGAGAACAATTGTGTTCCCTACAGCAGCACGTTACGACACGATGTACAAGTACCAGGATGTGGACAAGCGGCGTGATTGGGTGGCCCACCTTCAAGCCGGGGCAGGTATAGTAGCTGATAGTGATCCTGCTGATGAACACCGAGAATGTGAGAACAAAGCTGCAGCACTTGCACGCGCTATTGATCTTGCTGAGTCATCATTTGTCGACAAATGAGGTCTCGAATCAACTGCCCTTAAGCACATGAAAATAAATAGATTTCATGGTGGTCATTGTTGACTATGGGCGGGTAAATTTTATTGAAACAGGCTTTAGTGCCCTATCTTTCAATCACTGGGTTTTCTTTATTTTTATTTTTTGATTTTTTTTTCATGAGTAATGCAAAGCATTTTCAGGCTTTTCTTGATGTCGTTTTTTTGGTTACGGAAAGAAATAGTTCCATGCAACTCGGTTGATGGTTTTAGTACGGAACTGAAGATTTTCATCTGTTTGCTAAATCTGTTACTTGTTCTATCTGACCTGAATTTACATGGAGCGGGTATGGAATCTGATATGGGTTTTAGAGAATCTTTTACTAAGATAATGATTTTCTAAACATAAACCGAGCGGTGCGGTTTGTTTTTATACGTCACAAGTACATCTATATATATGAAATAACTAGACACCAATAGCGTATATACTCTTGTTTACCTTATTCTGTGATATAAAAGTATACATCATACGATAACAACTGCTAAACCCACTCGTCTGAACCCTATAGCAGTTTTAATATATATTCGTGAATGATAATGCATATGCTATGGCAGTACATGTCATATTAGTTACGTACAGTAAAAGTATATTTGCGACTCTTAGTTGTGTAACTTTGAATGAGTAAAAGTAGATTCATGACTCTTAGTTGCGTAACTTTAAATAAGTAATGATGTTATATATCATATTAGTTGAAGCGGTTGCCAGCAGAATAAAACGTCTCATAAATGAGGAATTTGTTTATCGCATAACTAAAAAAATATTTTAAACCACTTTATGTTCAGATTTCTCACTTTTGCACTTGCCATGTCTACCAGATTGAATCAAATACATATTACCCACTTTAAAAATTCTCATCATGAATTTTGTTAAGTAACTAAAATTTTATCAGAAAAATATACAACTTTCTAATCCAACAAAACAAGCGAGTATGTTATTAGATATATAATCCGGATAACTTCCAACTCATATGACTCCCTTTCTTTGTCGTCAAATCTTTAGTTTAACCCATCTGGCCTGGAACATCACAAGTACACAACGGATCGAAATGGCCTCTCTAATCCATAATACATACTCGAAAAAACATTATTAGCAGCAACTAACTAAAAATGTGCGAATAATCCAGTATCAAAGCCAAACTTGGTGCGTATGGATGGACCCAACTGATATAACAGAGCACCTTGACAACTTCAACAATCTCACCGCTAAAACATGCGATTCATCCTCTGTGTGATCTTACGTGGTGGTCTTCATCCTTCCTTCTGTGGTCACGACTTGTTCTTCTATCAGATTCTTGACGTTCTCTTCGATATGAATCCGAGTCATACTTTGACCTCTTTTCATTCCTTCGATCATCATCTGCAGAATCATACCTGGATGATCTTTTACCATGATAATTTTCATCTTTTTTGTCCGATTTCATTCGACTGCTTCTGGTATCTTCATCTCTCGAACTTGTTTCTTTTTGTCTGTCGTAGCCGTCTTTGTCACGCGTCCCCCGATGTGATGGGCCCGAGCCTGGGCCTCTTGTTGGGCCTACATACTTGTCATTTTCCCATCTTGAATTTTTAGCATCTTCAGCACCCCAACCCGTGTTTGCAGCTCTCTGGAATCAAAGTAAAGACGTTAAAGAGTTGGTTATAATAATTCCTCAGATTTCAAAGTTTATAAAATTCAAAATGATCTTACTTGCTCATTATGAGAGAATCTGCATCCAGCGCCACGTGTGCATTCGCCTCTCTGAAAAGCACGACACACGCCTCTTGCCTCTCGTTTCTGTTGCTCTGCTTCTTCGTCTTCTTCTTCTTTCTTTTTGTATTTAGCAACATGATCCACTCTTATTGTACGCCCAAGAACTTGAGCACCATTAAGATTATCTGAAAAAAAAATACGAACCAGACAACCTAAGTAAAAAAACTATATCTTATATTCTTTATGTTATCTTATATTCACTTCATGAATATCAGCTGCGTAAACTTTTAATGGACTTCCTACGTAGTAATGTCATTGAATATAAGTGTCATAAAATTATATATGCGCTATTATTTACACATGATTAGAACGGAAGACTTTTAGGGTCAAATCAACGGATCGGTTGGACTCGTCAACCCGACCGTTCGAGTGGTCACTAACTATGAAAATTTTAATAAATCTAAATTCTGAATAAAGAGACTAACCGACAGCAAGAATTGTGCTTCTCTGGTCCTCGTATGCAACAAAAGCAAATCCTTTCGATTTTCCGGTGCCTTTATCTCTAACCAGGTTGACATCAACAATCTCACCGTACCTACATGTTAAAAAAGTTTCAGTGACAATTGAAAAAGATGCTACTTTGGTAATGTGACTCAAAGCTAGTAAAAACGGAATTTAACTCATTACACACAATGACTATTTGTGTAAAGTTCATCACATTGTCGTGAACTTTGCCCTAAAAGACCAATGATAACATAATCAACTTTAATGCATAGTTATCGATATCGAATAGCGACAAGGTATATGCTACGTAGCGATAGCGATGAAATAGCGCCCGCTATTTAGTGTTTAAAAATTTAAGAAATAAAAAATAGCTATCTATAATTTTTATATATATATAATGTTAACTTTATACCTATTTATGTTAGATCTATAAGTTCAAGGACCAAATGTAAGCTAGTGAAAATAGGTTAAAATAATAATGTTAAAATACACAAACTAATTTACACTTTTTATGTAAATTTTTACAAGTTTTAGGGACTAAATGTAAACTAATGAAAGATAGAGGGGTTAAATGTTAAAATTCATAAAGTCATTTAACTCTTTTTTTTATAGGTGAACTTCACAACAGACGGTTAATTCACACCTGCTAGTCGCAGGCCCGTCACCCCACTCATTACCAAGGACTATGTTGTCTAAACCGGGTCCACGCCTTGGTCGAATGTGGCTTGGCTATCCCCGAGAAAATTTCCAGCCCCCTGCCACTGGACAGGAGTTGCACCCTCCACAAGAGTCGACCCTATTGTGAAAGCCAACTCTCTGGAGTAAATGCGCTGTAATAGAAAACTCGGGGTGGCTCCCGGGTTTCGAACTTGTGACCAAGCCTCTACCTGTTCATTGCCATGACCACTGGGCTGTGAACCCAGGGTCAAGTCATTTAACTCTAGAATGACTAAAACGCAAGAAAGCACAGCCACTCTTCTTCTTCCTAGTTTCCAGAAAAAAGTTGCAGGTTTCCAGCCAGAATTCGTGGTAGGAGTCGCTATAATCACGCTATGGAGTCGCTACTTAACAGATTGCGAGACATGGGTCTTCGCTACGAAGCGCGCAATAGCGAACGCTATCTTCGCTGTCGATAACTATGCTTTAATGTAGACTATATTAGAAGACTATCATGTTCGGGTGTTGATACAAAATAATAAGGTGAAGTATGGTTACACTGACAACAACTCTTGTTTGGTTTCACCTTAAAACTAATAACATCGTAATGCATTGTAGTTTTCAAGGCAAATATTCTTTTAGTAAATAGGATAGGGCCCTGATTCATAGCTATGGATGAAATATAGAGTTTTGAGTAAATTGTTGTTTTGGTCTCTGTGGTTTATAGCAAATTGCTATATTTTACAAATATGAAAAGTCTTGCAGAAAACACACCCACATTTCAATTTATTGCGATTTCAGTCCACATGACTAACTCCCATCCAAGGTTTAAAAAGGCGGAAACGAGCATCGAGGCGTTTTCCCTTAGCTTCACGAGGCATAAGCCTCGAGGCAGGTCGAGGCGTAAGCCTCAAAACATTATTAAAATATCTAAAACCCCTTAAAGATTATGTTATATACTATGCGACTAGCTTAAAAACCCTTGCTTTTTAAGCACCTAGACGCCGGATCCCAAGATCGGCCTATGCGCCTATGTGCTTTAACAACACAGATAATAACACATCACCCCATCCAATGTTCAAGTTCAACTACATGATTCACTAGTTTTCACAAACGTAACCGATGCACGGGCGTCTAAAGGCCTGTGTAATTGCAAACAATTTTTGCCATCATGACCACCAAATATAAATGCATACCCTAACTCAAGATGTTTGTTAATTAAACTTAGATCCAGTGCACTAAGCAGGCAGCATCGAAATGGCTAATTTAAAAGACAATAGTTCAAATCTTATAACTGAACATGAATCTTTAAAGCATCGAAATGGCTATTATACATCATTACTAGATAAAAAAAGAAGCTTACTGAGCAAAAACTGCAAGAAGATCTCCTTCAGTTAGGTCAAAAGGAATGCCTCCAACATAAACATAGGCTGAATCTTTGTATTTAGCATGCCATGAAGCGTCTTCAGAGATACCTAATGATGCTTCCTTTGAATTTATATTCTGAATACGCTTCACTAACGTCAGTGGATTCATTCTTCTTCTTAAACTCAACGATTGATGATAAACAATTTACGGTACTGAAATCGTCGATTTTATAAACCCTAACCCTCTGTTTTGGGGGAGGAGGAATGAACGAAAGCAAAATAAGACAAGAGGAGGGAACTGAAACGACGTCGTGTTGACTAATAAAATTATATTACATTTTTACATGTATCCTCTACCTAACTAACTTTAAGGATGGGCTCGGTACTAAACTGGTATCGAAAATTCTTAAAAGTGGATACCGATATCGATATACTGATTCATACGGTATTTGAGGGTAAAAACCAGTAAATACCGGTACCGAAAATGTCAAAATTCGGTACTGAAAAATGTACCGGCTTGATAAATTCGGTTCCGATACCGGGTACCATTTGCTTATCCCAAAGTAGGTTTATTACATATGATAAAAAGTGGACGATGATGGTCATCTCATATGTTTTAAGTGATGTTTGCTTACAAATTTTACATTTTTTTGCTTATGGTCAAAAAATTAATTTGATTTTGGTTTCGATAAGAAGACTCAATAAAGCTAAGCTAATGATTGATACTTCCATTCTTTGAAATAAATGGCATAATATATGAAGACGTAAGTTCAACTTCCACTTGCTGTAAAGTGAGGTAATGGTGGATAATAATAGGAGACCCATAGAAGTTTAGGTTCAATTCTTGAGTCAAACGGGTTTTATCGGTAGTTTCACTGTCGTGTCTACGGGCAGGGTGGGCTATCGGGTTTTTCTAGGAATTGATGGTGAACTCAAGTTACTCTCGTAGTACTCCATTTAGTCTAGTGGGTGCCACAAAAATGTACGGGATCGATTCTAAGTTAAAAAAATGTAACAATCTACGACTATAAGTTAAAAAATGTAACAATCTTTGACTATGATCAATTTGTTGAATATTATCAGGTTCACTTTAACGTCGCACACATGTGGTGGTGTATCCATCCAACGCCCACTTAGGTTGCATACGAATAACTCCCATAATGCATGTTCTAACTTTATATAAAATTGCTATCGTGAATTTTCTAAACTTTCGAAATTATTATTTGTAGGTTTAATGATGTTAGTCATAGACTCGTTTAAAGAATTTATAAAACTGTTTTTCCATGAAAAATACTTTTGATACATAAAGTTAATCCTATTTTTTCAAAGTACATATACTTGTGTAATAAGTTTATGTATCAAAAGCAAAACAGGCCGAAAACACAAGAAAACGCGAGGACGGTAGCCATGGTCGAGTTAAAAAAATTGTGTAAAACACAATGCATTCAAAAGAAGGAAAGCAGTTTTTTAATAATTTATAATATAGGAAAATCGTCAAAGGTTAAAACACAACGGGGACTAAACGTGTATGAGGGTAGTTTAAGAACTGCAAGCACAATTTCCAAAAAAATCCACACAAATATAACCCAAATTTTAAAAAAGGAACTCATACAATTTCTAAAACACTACGCAAATATAACCAAGTTAGTGGAAAACGTGTAAAACCTTAAATACTCAAAAGGCTAGAGAGACCAAAAATGAAATTTTTCAATAGTGCGTAATGTTGCAAAGTGTTTATCCGCCAAATTTAAAACTTTAGCTTACAAAGCTTATATGAAGGTTTAGGCAATACGCCAACGTAAACTAGCTAAAACCAAGTGCGTATAAAAGTTTAAAAAAAACGCAAACACAATTCTTAAACCAAATGTATATAAAAGTTAAAAAAAAGTGCAAACACAATTCTTGAACCAATGTTATGTTATATGGTCGGTGGGTGAGCTTAGCCATGCCCTATGTTAAATAACTTTTGTTTCAATCTAATAATAAAAACCTCTTGGTTGGACTGGTAGGCTTGAACTCCTTCTTGATATGGTCATTGTCCCGTATTCAATTCTGACCAGCAACATGCTTTTTTAGGCCTTTTCGTTTCTTTGCATGAGCCATACTCTGCTAAATAACCTTTTTTTTTAAGTTGAATTTCAGAAATTCATTTGGTTGGACCGATAAAAGGTTTCTTGGATATTTATGATTTGTATGACGTCCATGTTTGAGCCCAGCTAGCGATATGTGTTTTACAGGCTTTTTTTTATGTGTTCTTATCTTTAACAAATTACATTTTCTAAATATTTGGCCTAAATAAATTAGCTTTTCTAAATTCCTAGGCCGCGACGTCACATTAATGTCACCATCACACGTCAACGTTTCATTCTTTCTTCTAAAGTTTTGACTATTACCAACTTCGTCGTCGTAACATACGTGAAACCGACTTTACGATAATATTTTTAACGTCTAAAGTTTCCCTTTAGTGTTGCGTCCCGTTTACACCGCAATGTGCAAGACATAACACTCCCTAGTCACGTTAATGTCACCAACATAACACATGTAACAAAGTCATAAACGCGCTACATCGCGCGCGAGGGTCAAAAATAAGTGTGTGTGTGTGTGTGTGTTTAAAGAGCATACCAGGAAACTTTTCCATGTGCTCGAACAAATTACGATTTTACTCCAGTGCAAACCTACAACTTTGCTCAATTCAAAATTACGATTTTGCCCCCAGTTCAAAATTATAGTCTTGCCATCGTTGTAGCTTTTGACAAATTACAATTCTACCTCAATCAAAATTATGATTTTGCCTCCAGTTCAAAATTGCAGCTTTGCCATCGTTGTAGCTTTTGACAAATTACGATTTCACCCCAGACAAAATTATAATTTTTCCCTGTTCTTCATTTAGTATTTTATCACAAAACTAAGTTAATATATCAGTTAAGTGTGTATGAATTGTCTATATTACCATTAAGATTAAAAAAATATTCCACTCTTCTTCTTCTCTACTCAACCACCCACCATCACCATATCCCCGACCACCGCCATAGCAGTTTAATATTAGATATATGTGTGCTATATGGCACCATGTTTTGCATCTTTCACTTTTAAAAACCTTGTACTGCACTTGATAAAGTAAACCATTAGAACTATGGTTGGAAAACATGGTTTTCAAGGCTGCGTACTCTCGAGTAGTTGCTACTAGTTAGGCTACTGAGTTGACTTTCTTCGACTCGTCTAATTACTCGGAGTCAGTCAAACGCGGTTAACCTCGCCATAGCAGTTTAATATTAGATATATGTGTGCTATATGGCACCATGTTTTGCATCTTTCACTTTTAAAAACCTTGTACTGCACTTGATAAAGTAAACCATTAGAACTATGGTTGGAAAACATGGTTTTCAAGGCCGCGTACTCTCGAGTAGTTGCTACTAGTTAGGCTATTGAGTTGACTTTCTTCGACTCGCCTAATTACTCAGAGTCAGTCAAACGCGGTTAACCTCGGGCAGAATCGGATCTAGTAGGTACACTCGAGCCTAGCTGGACATAAATAACAATAAAACATAATTTCTATATCTAGCATATTAAAGAATGAATATCATTATAACATATATTTAATCTCCAATAAGTAATTTTCTTTATAATTTAACATGTCCGAGTACTCTCCGCTACACCGAGTACTCTCAACTCTCCGATCGAACAACCATGGAGCGCCTAGCGACGTTTGCAAGCATGATTTAAAACCATGTCAGCATTTGTTAAAGCAAACCAATCGTTTCATAAAAACCATTACGAGATCCCAAACCCTCTACCATAATCTGATACAACCCCCCTCTCATCGACTACTAGAAATCCCGTTGTTCATCAAGAGAAATCAAAGTGGTAGAGGTCTTCAGTACAATCAAGTAGCAAGCTTTCCTCCGTCAACTTACCTCAGCAACAACAAATTAAACGGGCTGATTTTGCTGGAAACTGGGAAGTTGATACAGCTTCATGTACTGGATTTGAGCAAGAGCAATCTGAGCAGAACGATCTAGAGCACGATTTCAAAATGGGACATTTGGAGGTTTTGGATTTGTTGTCAAACGATCTTCAAGGATCGATTCCGGGCTCGTTAAACAAGCTCTCGTTTCTTTTGATGTTTTCCGTTGCATAATCACTTGGAAGGTGCGATTCCTACCGGGTGTGATCCCAACTAAGATAATGTTTACAGGCAGTCTCAACTTTAAACATATTTCCTTCGGTGATTTTATACTAACTAAAAGTTGACCCAATTAGTTTTTGTTGATGTGAACTGCTTATGTGGCAAGTAAGTCAAAGTTTTGATGACGTATGACTGTTTATGTGGTAAAGTTTTGATGATGTGGATTGCTTGTGTGGAAGTCCATATCATCAAAAACTAACAAGGTTAACTTTTAGTTAGTATGGTATCGCTAAAGGAAAATATATTCAAAGTTGGGACTTTCGGTAAACGTTTCCTGAGTTGGGATTAATCTCGATCAATAAATCATATTTGAGATAAATAAAATCCAATTTCCCTATATGTATTTTTAATATTCCATTACATGATAAATAAAATCCAATTTCTCTATATATTTTTTAATATTCCATTACATCCGAATGAGTGATGTAACAACAATTTACCACTTTGCTTAAAAAACGAACAGATCTATTACTTTCTACGTACTCACATGTCTTACCAACAAGAAGTGTATGCAGGGGCGGATGTACCATTGTATAAGGGGTAGCCTCCGCTATCCCTTGGCGCTCCAGCGGTATGTAAATTTTGAAAAAAATTGACATCTTTGATTCGTACTTTTCTTTTAAAACGTTATCCCTATGAAAGTTTTCTAGATCCGTCACTGCTCAATGTGGTGGTTTGGCTATGAAACAACAAATACACAGATGGACCAAAGATGTTAAATCACCAAAACAAATGCCCTAGACAAACTTTTGTTGAATATGATCACTATAATATCACAATATACACGTAAACCTTAAAGACCAACGGAAACAAAAGCTTAAAGAAAGCCAACATTATTGTTCACTTCAAAGATACATCCACTTTATTTTAGGTTATCCAACACAAGCGTCATTAATTTGGTTTGGTAGAATAACACCATGTTTGACTTGGTTCTTGCAAGCTTGAATTATCTCATGTTTACCACTGTTGTTGATTGCAAAAATGACGTTTGGGCTCGTGTTTTCTCCTCAAGTTATGTTGATATTTTTTGTAGTGTTGCTGGAAGCTTTGCGTTGTCCCCCATCACGCTTACTCGACAACCATCACTATGTCGCATGCATGGTAAATTTATAAAGATAAACAAATTAAAGTCCAATACGATCGACGTTTCATTTTCTAGTATAGTGTCATTTGTTATACTTGATAAATATCCACCTCTATATGTTGTATGTAATTGCAAGTAACTTTGTTTATAGTACCTTATACACACACATTAGGTTAGATCATTATGTATAACAGATTGAATAAATAAAATATTAGATAGTTAATAAGAGATGTGGAAAAAAACTTGGCTCGCATAATTGTGACAGGATATACTTCAAATTTCACATCGTTTTGACTTTTTTTTTTGGAAAATTTGAGTTGTTCTTGATTATTTGACAATACGTTTTGACCTATTTCTTCTTATTTTACAAAGCTTAAGTTTTTCTTCATGATTTCATAACGTTTTATCTTTTTTTTTACTATGCAAAACTTAAGTTATTCTTCGTGATTTCATAACATTTTATCTTTTTTTTACCATGCAAAACTTAAGTTATTCTTCATGATTTCAGAATATTATCGCCTCTTTTTTTGTAATGTTGATGATTTCATAACGTTCTACCCTATTTTTATATTGCAAAACTTAGTTTTTTGTATCATGTTCACAACATTTTGAACTAGATTTTTTATTTTGCAAAACTTATGTTTTGATTCATGATTTTCACAATGTTTTGACCCTTTTTTGCAACACTTGAGTTTTCCTCCATTAGCAAAGCTTAAGTTTTTCTTAGTGATTTCATAAAATCTTGATCTATCTTTTTATTTTTCAAAACTTAAGTTTATGTTAATGATTTTATAATGTTTTGACCATTTTCTTTTCTTTCTTTTTAATTTCTTTTTGTGTATGCTACTTTTCCTTATATTTCATAACGTTTTGACCTAGTTTTTTATTTTATTTTGTAAAACTCAAGTTCCATTAACTTAATTTGTTTTTGTAAAACTTAAGTTTCTCTCAAGGTTTTGACAAACTTTTGCAAAACCTAATTATTTTATTTTGCAAAACTCTAGTTTTTCTTAACCTAATTTGTTTCTGAAAAAAAAAAACAAAGTTCTTCTTCATAATTTCATGATGTTTATTTATTTATTTATTTTGCAAAGCATAAGTTTTTTCTTTATGATTTAACATGTTAGCCCATCTTTATTATTTTGAACTTTTTAGAACCTACCTATGAAATTCCTCCCCATCTATCCTCAATGAATCTTCCAACACCTTCATAAGAAAATCAACTTCCTGCTGCACAATAATAATGATATTGGATTTAAATAATCTTAATTTTCACCATTTGGTCGATAACATTCTTAATCTATAAATTGTACCAGATTACTCGCAACTTTTAACTTATTTTTCTCTTGCACTCTCAAACTAGTTGAACTTTAACCTAGTTAAATGAAGTAAGATGCCACATCACTAAACAAGTGCCACATCAGATGCCATGTCATAAAAAAGCCATATCAGATGCCACCTCACTAAATAAGCACCACACCAGATGCCACGTCAGCAAAACAAAATGGCACATCAGATGTGATGTCACTCAACAAGTGTGTCACACCACAAATCTGACTGGGTTAGGGGTTAGTGTTCAGTTAGTTTGGCAGTGCAAAGGAAAATAAGTTAAAAGTTGAGAGTGACGTGGTACAACTCGTAAGTTGGAAGTATTATCGGCCAAAGTTGAAAGTTTTGATTATTTAAATTCAATATCCCTAATAAAATTACATACATGATATTACATCAAGACATAGTCTTCTTTGTAGTTGGAGATTGTTTTTTTAGGGGTGTTCAAAATTTTCAGATATCCGAAATTTCATATTCGGATTCGGATATTTAAACAGATATCCGATTTTATAAAGGAAATAAAAAATATCCATTTTGTGCACAGATTAAAACTAAACATGTATTTGATTTTCCAAATTTTCAACATTGAAAACAAAAAATATATAAATTCACATCCGAATCCAATTATTTATTTATTTTTATTATATTTCAAACTAAACATATTGCTCATATTTACTATTTTTTTAAGTTTTCAGATGTCGGATAATCCCATATTTCTAGAAATCGATATCCCAATCTGAATCTGAAAATTCGGCTTATTCAATTTTCGGATATTTCAGATACGGATTTTTGGATTCGGTTTTGGATCCTGATTTTTTTTAACACCCCTAGTTTTTTTGTTACAGTTTAAAACATCAGTTATGCAGATGTTTGAATAGCGACACAAACATATGAATGCTCTCCATGACATCCTTGTATTTTATGGCCCATTCGCATCAAAAAAATGAAATCGAATGAAATACCGAGTATTAAAACTAAAAGGAGGGTCGCGTACTTACAGTTGGCCTACGCCAATTTTCAGTCGAAAATAAGAAAAGTGTTACGACTTTGATTTGAAGTTTTGAACAAAGCCGAAGAAGAGGCAGCGCTACCATTCGGCCTGCACTATGACCAAACTTTCCAGCCAAACCCTTTTGCACCGCCCACCTACGGTTTCCATCCAGTATCATGGCAATGTGTTTCGGCATTAGTTCTGCCTTGAGACCTGCAGGTAATGCCTCCTGTATGACATATTTGCCATTCAAATCTCCACCTTCACTTGCACTTGTCACACAAGTTTTCTCAGAACTCATTGTATATATACAACACAAACTTATTATTTTTTTGATGATATTATGGTTGAAAGAAAGTGGTTTAGAAGCTAAAAAAAGATGTGGATAATTAAGTGAAAACCATTTGGTTCATTTTTTGGTAAAGAAACAAACAAACTTGGGATGTGTTAAATACTGCTAAAAGAAGAATGGGTTGCTACAATTGTACCTAGAGTTTTAATCAATTGACTTTTCAATGGCTTCATGTGTAGATTCATTTAATTACCATTTTAGACTCTTTAGTTATTTTTCATTCCAAATTATTACAAAATCTAAATAAAATATAAACTATAATAATAATAACAAAAGTGATTGAAATATACCAATATAGAAACAATTATCATTAATGATTTTTTTTCATTTAAAATCCTTTTCTTTTTAAATTAATTATTTATTATATACTTTTTATAAAAAAATTATCACAAAACCAAGAACTTTGTTATCATCTTTAATTATCTAACAAAACCATGAACTTTGTTATATATCTTTAGTTTATCTAAGTATGGTGTATATGTGTGTGTGAGGGTTTAAAGGAAAATCCATTTTTAATGAGAAAACCCGGCTCAAAACATTGATCATGATTGAAGTATTGAACATGGTTATGCTTTTATAAATAGATAGAACTGGCAAGCGGAAACCCGTGTGTTGCGACGAGAACGTTGATAATAGTCAGAACTTTGAAACGTTGATAAAATAATAATAATAATAATAATAATTTCCCAACGATAAATTATGAATTTTATGAAATTTCATATTTGAAAATTTGTAAGTAGAAAACTATAAAAAATGGATATTGGATTTAAATAACCCCAACTTTCACCAGTTGGCCGATAACACTCCTAACTTTCGATTTGTACACCAGCACTCCAAACTTTCAACTTATTGACCGATAACACTCCTCAACTAACTGAACCCTAATCCAGTTAGTTTTTGCTAATATGACATCTGATGTGGCCTTTTTGCTGACGTGGCAGTTGATGTGGCATTTTTATGACGTGGCAGCCGATGTGACAATCTACGTGGCATATTTTGATGACGTGGCCGATGATGTGGCAGGTGACGTGGCATTTTTGATGACGTAGCAACTGAAATTAGCTAACTGGGTTAGGGTGAAGTTAGTTAGGGAGTGTTATCGGTCAATAAGTTGAAAGTTGGGAGTGTTGGTGTACAAATCGAAAGTTGAACGTGAAATTTAGGGTTATTTAAATCCAATATATAAAAAAAAGAACTTTCACATTTGTAAGAGGTTTTAAATTCGTCTAAGAGTAAATTGCACAAAACATCCTTTATGTTTCCTCAAACTTGCAGGTTTCAGCCTTAATGTTTAAAAGTTGCTAAAAACAACCTTTAAGTTTATTTTGTTGCGGGTTCAATCCTTTACAGCTAACCACGTTATTTTCTTCAGTTAGTTTCCCTCACATGCATAACATGTGAGGGTATATTCGTCATTTTGGTTGATCATGTGAGGGAACTTAACTGAAGAAAATAACGTGATTAGCTGTAAAGGATTGAACCCGCAACAAAAATATACCTAAAGGTTGTTTTTAGCAACTTTTAAACATTAAGGCTGGAACATGCAAGTTTGAGGAAACATAAAGGATGTTTTGTGCAATTTACTCTTCGTCTAATGATTCCTCAAGGATGCATCATCCCCTTCGATTTCAACAGACGCCATTAAAGAAAAATTAAAGAACATCCTTGAAGGGTTTGACAAGAAAAATTAAAGAACTAAAAGTTTCAATAATTGGCCATTCGATATTGACACTTACCATCAATTAAGTTAGTTTGCCCTATATGATGTGTAAAATATACCATTTTAAAAGAACATTAACGTTATGAAGAACCACATGTTGGTTATCGGGTTCAAAATAATGCTTGATTAGAGGATAATGCATGTTGTTAGAAAAATAATTAGGAATAAAGTAAATCGTAAACAACAATCGAAACTACAACTAGCTTGCTATTTTAAGACAACTGATCCTCATATTTAAAGCAATTTCGCCCCGTCGTTAAGTAAAAAATTGTGCTTTGAGTTTGCGACGAATCACTTTCTAATAGACAACAAAGCAACCGGTAGTATACCTTTATCAACTTTGCATGAGTGGTATGTTAGCTGAATTTATTGTCTTTTCAAGGATTTCAAGCAACTAGCAATTAGTTTTGATCCTAACACGATCATTTAGCAATCTAATCTAGTATAGTAGAGGAAAATAGTTTTTGGGTTACTCATGACATAACGACAACCAAACATGTAAAGAAAATATTAGTTATTTTCATATTGTTTATCAAGTTTCATCAATTGGCTGATGGCACTCATAACTTTTGATTTGTATGATAAAACTTCTAACTTTTAACTTATTTTTCGCTTGCATTCCCAAACTAACTGAACCATAACCTAGTTAGCTGACATTAGATACCACATCACTAACCAAGTGCCACGTCAGATGCCATGTCAACAAAAAAAACCACGCCAGATTCCACATCAGATGTCACGTCAGCAAAAAGTGTCACGTCAAATGCCACATCAGTAAAAAATTGCCAATCAGCAAAAACTAACTGAGTTAGGGTTTAGTTAGTTTGTGAGTGCTGACGGAAAATAAGTTGAAAGTTGGGAGTATTGTGGTACAAACCGAAAATTGAAAGTGTTATCAACCAATTGGTAAAAGTTAGAGTTATTTATAACCTAAATATTCCTTAAAAAAGCTATATATGAACTTTTTTTAATTCTAATTTAAACATCAGATAATTCAGTAACTAATTTTGTTTTGTCACTAAAGATTTATTTTGTTCTGGTAAACTGTAGACGAGTACTTATGCATAACTAATTGTTTGACTCGTGGGTAACCGGAGTAATTCCTTTGATTTCTAGTATATCTACACACTAAATTTCTTTAAAAAAATCTATCTTCCTAACCTACTATTAGGCATTAAAACTACAACCAGCAAGTTGCTAGAGAAGGTGTAGATTAGCAATGAATGTGGACCATTCTGCGAATTTTTTATTTGCTTAGCATGACTGCAATCGGAACTCATATATAGGTAGGTATCTAGTGAATAAAAAAGTTAAAAACAAATGAAAAGTGATGACGTGGGTACATGGAAACCCCACTCAACAAAGCTAAGACCAATAACAATTGTAACAAGTCACGAAAGAGAAAGACATAAACTGGAAACGAGAAGCTCCTGGCTGGAAGCTGATACGTCAATAGCTGATGACTAGAAGCTAAAGCTACTGTACACGTTGGAACTTAAACTCAACAGGTCAAAAGTGGTGGGACTTTGCCTAAAAGCACATAAAGATGACCTCGAGACACACAAACCTGAACATTACCCAAAGAGGCAAGGCTAACCATGCAAGCAACATCAGATAAGGATAAGCTTTACCAAGTCAGGAAGATATGAGCTAGCACAGAGTCCCTTGGGCTGAACACTTTGTGTATAAAAGGGGAGTCTTGTCTAACTACAAGTAAGTTCTCTTTTCCACTCTCACTCTCACTAATTATCCTTTACCATTTCACTTAGACTTTTAGATATCCATCGACTGATTGTCACGCCGGAGTCCAAACGCGGGAGGTCATCTCTTACGTTAAGACTAACAGTGTTCTTTGATTGCAGATCACGACCAAGAAGCTACCTTTTGGAGTTGATCCTATACCTTCCCTCCTGTAATACTCTTGTTACTTTAATAAAAAGAAAGAAGATGGCCATTTTGTACAAATTGCATAAAACACTATGGAGAAACCTAACATTAGAGCATCCATACAATAAATTTCCGTTGTACAAATTGCCGTAAAACATAATTGAAGTAGACCAAAAGCACAATCAATGACACCAGGTAAAAGATACATTAGACAGCAAACTAAAACACAATGTACATAACGTATAACACAATTGATATAACATATAACACAATAAGTATCAAACTAAAAATTGCAATGGAAAGTAAACTAGACACAATTGATGTTAGCAGATGAAAGACACAATTGGTGACAACAAATAAAAGACACAATGACATAATAAAACACAATGGATAACAACTTAAAACACAATGAGCAACAGATTAAAACACAATGTGCAATAGATTAACTCAATGGATAACGGATTAAACACAATGACCTGAAACCTATAACACAATTTATAGAAAACCCATATATAATACAATGAACAACATATTCAAACTAATGGATAACATATCAAACACAATGACCTAAACCTATAACACAAGGTATAGAAAACCCAAATATAATATCATCTTCATTATGTCATACATTGTGTTATAGGTTCTGATAAAAACTCAATGGATAGAATCCAAATTAACATTGTTTATAAGTTTTGATAATAACACAATATATAGAAACCCTGGTAAAATGTAATGACCAAAACCCAGCTGAAAGACACAATGAACAGAACATTTAACACAATACAAAAGAAAAACCTAGTTAAAACGAAAATTTTTATTTTATTTTTATATGACAATATCATACTCATATTAAAGATAAAAAACGTCGTTAGTATGGTGAAATTTTCCTTTGAAAAGAATCGCATGAAAAAGTTTTAGACGTTTTAAATTGATTGGGGGAATTAGCACGTGTCTTGCATGTGGAGAGAGAAAGTTCATAAATGTAAGACCTTATACCTTCCGTTATATTTTTTTCTCTAAAATTAATCTCAGCCCTCAAATCCAAGATCAATGAACTATAATCATTCTTACACTTTTACTTATTTTACCCTTTTATTTGATCCTAATCACACACACACACACACATATATATATATATATATATATATTAATTCTTTTGTTTTTAAAGTATATTATAATAAAATGATTAGGTTATTACACAATTGGTCCCTGAAGATTTGAAAAGACAAATATACCCTCATGTGCAAGTCACATGACCAGATTTACGAGAAAAATCTAACTGGGTTAGGGCTAAAGGACATAACGTACAAGATTTTAAAACATTAAGTATAAAACTTGTCAATTCTAAAAAAAGACACTACTTGAAATTTGGTACAAAGATAAAGAAGAAAACTTGCAATTCAATCTAATTTAATTCACTCTAATTTAGACTATAAACATGACGGTTTGGATGCACTATTTTGACTTGTAACTAGTGGTTTGATTTTTAGATCTTACTTTGGTTAGATGAAATTGTATCAGCACAAAACGCAATAGCCAGTGAAACAGATGATTAAACCACCTACCACAGCTGATAAATATTTAAACGAAGATCAATGATGATGAATATGATATCGGTCCAAGTTTTAATCGATTTGGTCCCAGTCCTAATTGAGTGTTGCCAGTTTTCGTGTTAACCGAACTAATATAGAGGAAGATAGTAAAATTATATATATTTTTAATGGCTAAATATATCATGAGGATTAACAGATTACACCTTATTGAGTGTTGCCAGTTTCGTGCTACACCTTATCTAACTCACCATAGGCTATATTCTCAATGGATAGTAAAAATATATTATGGTAGCAATTTTAGACAAAAAGAGGTATGAATTCATGCAATTATTAGAAACAAAAAAGTCTATAACAACAAATTAGTTGATAGAGAAACACCAAACATAAAACGAACCGTCCTCAAACATTGATATTGATACAATGTTAATATAGGAACTTATCTTAAGCTTTATAGAAAAATAAACAAACATCTTTGAGCTTACAACAAATAATATTTTTTCAATAGTTAATACTCAATAGTTTTCAAATTGAATAAATACATTTGTGTTGAAGACATTTTACACCAGAAAGCCAAAATAATAGTTTACAAAATTGTTTAAATACATTCTTGTTGAATACACAAATTGCAATATATATACATACTTATTGAAAGCATCAATTGTTTTCTGATTAACCAACCAGATTCAGCTATCTTTTGTTGTTATTATAATATTTCTATCATGTTTGTAACGACACATATTACTTTTTTTTAATGGCATATTACTTTTTTAACGGCAAATTTCTATATTCATGCCGTTTGTGGACTTGAACTCAAGACCTCCTCTCTATAAGGTGTTTAAAGGTTTTATCTTTGTCAAAAGATCACTATCCCATTAACACATATTAGTTAGATTTACATCAACTAGACCGGTCTCATTTTCAAAGGAAAATTACATTGAAATACGTATTCACATAGCATTAAAGTCATAAGATACTATACATAAAACATCACTAATATTCCTTTTAGATAAAAAGCTTAACAAAACATTGTTTTGGTGTTACACTCGATAGTAGTTAAATCACTAGTTGCAAGGTTGATTAGGAGTTTGAACTCATGGATGACTTATCCGGTCCTCCAGCTCTCTTTTAATCGGTTTGAGTATCTCTCTTGCTTCTTTGCAGAAAAATTATCGTTGTAGCATTTGTACGGTTTAACTTTTAAACATAATACATAGTGTATAACTGGCCAAAGTTGTCTTCCCAATAACGCAAATATAATTTCATTTGGCCAAAGTTGTCTTCCCTATCATGCGAACATCATTCAAAAAAATGCAACGAAACTTGAGTAAAATCCGTTCAACAAAATTTTTGGATAATTAGCTTCATGCCTAGACATTAGAGAACAATAAAAAATTAAGTTAGATAATATTTCATGTTACAACATGTCTTAAATTTAAAATTGAACAAATTTGTAATGATGTGTTATCATTATGCTTTTCATAAGACTTTAACTAATATAAAATGAAAATAAATTACTAGAAATCAATGGATAGCATAAAACAAGTGAGTAAATTACCCATTTTTGACAACTTTTTTCTATCATTCTGTTTTCGACACTCCATAATCTTCACATGCTCGAAAGACTCAAATGTTGACAAATTTGAGTCTTCAATGGATTTGGAAAAACCAACAAAGTGGTCTTTCATCATCCTTGTAAGTGTGAAAATCTTCAGGGTTAAAGACAGAATATATACGATACGGGTATCTTCCCGTTTAAAGCTCAAGAACATGTCATATTAACAGCTTCCCTTGAAACGTATGACGTTGAATTAGACGCCATTCAAGGTTTGCTCGATAGATCCTAGTAAACCTCATCTTTGTACCTCTGAGACACACAACAAAATCTGGTTCATAAACCTTAAAAGCTACAAATAATGTTAATTGCAAAAGCGAAGTAAAAACATAGTAATACCAATTTTTCCAGCTTGACAACGTTGATGACGGCGGAATTTAGATCTAGTGTGGATAGAGCTAGGGTTATGAAAAGAGCAGGTTTAGGAGATGTGTTTAAATAAGCAAAGGGTTGGTTGAAATATGTGGTGGAGAGAATAAAGTTTTATCTCTTTCAATAATAGGAAATATTAATTTGTTTATTTTTCTATAAACTGAGAAACATTTTTTAAGTTGGTATTTAGACCGTTCCTAATGCGGTATATTATATACCGCTGGCTTCTCCGATCGCGCCTCATAGCGTCAGGTCATATCGCTACAGTCAACGCTATAAGTTGGTTTTGTGCTCTTCTCGCGAAATACATAACGGGATGAACGATGATAATTTCAAAAAATATGACTGTTGAACGGTCATATGAATTAAAAAAAAAAGTTTCTAAAAATCACTATATATATCCACTAAACTTTCACATTTTACACTCAACCAAACCTCAAAATACCCTTTAATCCCAATTTTTATAAAATAATACTTATGATCCCAATTTCTTATAAAAAATAATGAGCTCGCCATCAGAAGATTCGTTCACCGATATTTACCAAATATTTTTTTCACCCGAAGAAATTGTGGAGGAGAAAGAAGCGGTTACGAGTGCATGTGCCCTCGCAATTCAACCCATGCAACACGTTAGTCGTTCTCCTCCACGTCCCATTTTGAGGCGCACTTTTATCTTGCGAGACCGTGAAGCCGCAAACGAGCGTTTGATGAAAGATTATTTTGATCTGACACCGGTTCACGGTCCCGATGTTATTAGGCGGCGGTTTAGGATGAGCCAAAGGTTATTTTTGCGCATTAATGATGATTTAGAAACTAAGTATGACTACTTTAAGCAAAGAATGGATGCGAGAGGATATCTAGGATTCACCTTAATTCAAAATGTAAGTTCTGCCTTACGTATATTTGCCTACGGAAACACTTACAACATAAACGACAAGTATTTGAAGATGGGGGAGAATACAACACACGATAACGTGGAACATTTCTGCTTAGGTATATTTTTACTCACTTTTATATATTTAATTTTATTTTAAAGTACAATACAAATACTAGACGGTTATATAAAAATTTTTAATTTTTAGGTATATACCAGTTATATGGAAAACGTTACTTGAGAAATCCGACTTGGAACGACCTTCAACAAATATACGAGGTGCATTTAGAAAAACGTGGAATATCCGGCATGATTTGTAACATCCGTCAAAAAAAACGGATTTACCAAACCCGCTCCGTTTATCAACCGAACAGTCAGTTAAAATTTTAGTTGCGAATTAAATGCCCAAAATAATTTTAAACGATCCGTAATCAAATATTATACGGGGATATGTATTTAGTTTTTGAAAATCTGTCAAAAATATCAAAATAAAAATGGTTTACTTTTGCCGGGTTTCGAACTCGGGTCTGTACCGGGTAAACCAAAGACTTATCTCTCAGCCGACAAACCACTCCGCCATCTTGATTTTCTGGTAATAACAGAAAACAATTAATTCAAATAATCAGTTTCAGAAGTTAAATTATTGCGCCCAAAATAACAGTCGTCGGAAATCCCGACGACTTCGCCGTTTAATTACGTTATTACTCAAAGTAACCGAAAACTTAACTATTACGACGGTTATAACCGACGTCTGAACCGCGACATCAGCCATAACCGCCGGAGTACGGTTGACTTCGAATTAAGACCGAATTCAGACCCCATTCAATCCCAATACTACCCTATAAATACACCCTCAACTCGCCAGAAGTCTTTCACACTCAAATCGCACTCTTTCTCAGCGAAAAATCACCTGCCGGAAATTCTTGATACTTCGCCGGAAAACCGTATCAGTAATCTTTGAGTTTACTGAACCCCCTAAATCTTCAACGAAGTCACCCACAACCTTTGCAAGCCTTCGGAAGACTTTCTGCTGCAAAATACTTGTCGCCGGAAAAAGAGTTCTGTCGCCGGAGTTTTGCCGGAAAACAGAGTAAAACCAGTCGGTACATCTCACGCCTATTTTCCTTCCCTTTTTACTTTTATATCATTTGTAATTGATCATTAAACGCTAAATAAACTTGAATCAACATTCGAATCCAGTCCGTCGTCACTTCCGGTTAAAACCGGTGAAGAAGACGAAGTTCAGTAATGGATAAGTATAATTAAAATCAAGATAATTACCGGGTTAGACACACAGTCCAGCGGTGGAGTGTGTGTCCGCTAACCCACAGGTCCCGGGTTCGAGACCTGTGGAGCACACCGGTTCTGAGATTTATTTCGTTTTTAATAATAAAGGATTTCTGTTAATTCTAATTAATATATATATGTAATTAAAATCGGATATATAACGGGTTAGACACGTAGCTCAGTTGGTAGAGCTGCGTGCACGCGTACGGGAGGTCTCGGGTTCGAGCCTCACCGAGCGCACAACAATATGCCTATAAACCGGTCAACCATAGTCAAAGTCAACGGTCAATTGTGTACTGTAGCAAAAATAAAAATATTTTTTTATTATTTTTATTTAATTATTTTAATTAAAAATCAATTATAAATACTTAAAAATAACATTTTTAAGGTTAGAAAATAGCCTCAAACTCACAAAAATACACCCAACAATCCTACTAAAATAGATTAATAAAACCCGTTTACTTACCGAACCATTATGCGATTTATCTAGGATTAATTTCACTCGTGGTTAACACCATTTCGCGTGCATTCAACCTCATCAACCGAACGCACCCAATGTGAGTGAATTCTTACAAACTCCCCTTTTTATTCATGTTTTGGGGTGTATCATGTGTCGCTTAAACTAATTTTCTTATGCAAATTCGTGCTATACCATTATATGAACTAAACTAGAATGTAACTATTGTTTGGTTGTGATGTATTACATATTGTCAAAGTTGTATGCAAATTATTTAGGCCCGTCAGTTCCTCGTGGGAGACGAGAACATCGCGTGCCTCAAAACTCATTCATTAAGGCCCATCAGTTCGTAAGAACAACGCGTGCCTCAAAACTCATACATTAGGCCCATCAGTTCCTCGTGGGAGACGAGAACAACGCGTGCCTCAAAACTCATTCATTAAGGCCCATCAGTTCGTAAGAACAACGCGTGCCTCAAAACTCATTTATTAGGCCCATCAGTTCGTGGAACAACGCGTGCCTCAAAACTCATTCATTAGGCCCATCAGTTCCTCGTGGGAGACGAGTCGAACATCGCGTGCCTCAAAACAATCATTTGGTGTATGTGAGTTTAATATTCAATATTATGTGTTGTGTGAATAAATTTACATCTACATTTACTCATATGTGGTATGCACATTATTTATAATCAATTGGTTAAACTTGTTCAAATGTTTTTCCATAGGATTCACTCGCCAACTTTATGTTGATCCAAAACCTTTTTACACATGATACAGGTGAACAGGTTGAAGCAAGGAAAACATAGGATATGCCTTAGAAGAGAACCAAGAAGCTTAGACAGATAGTTAGATTATGGTGTATCATTTATTTCCATTAAATTGTATTAATGAATATGAAACATATAATAAATGTCATGAGCTTTGATGATAACCCAATTATGCCCCGATCACCTTTTCCGCTGCGGGTCGGGGTGTGACAGATTGGTATCAGAGCCATGACTATAGGGATATAGGATAGGTTATTAGACCCTTAGAGCCTATACTATAGTCTGCCTAAATTTTAACTTGGTTAGGTGGTTACATACAAACTTGTGATATTTATTTGTTTCATATTTGTTTACATTTCAGTCAAACATACATGCTCATATACATATTCATTATACATATATACATATTCATTATACATATATCGATGTTCATGTATTCAATTTATTTTCATACTCTCAATATCCAAAGATTTTGTGCAATTTTCAAATTCTCATCAAAGTAAGTTCTGCGACGGGCATGTAGTAACTGGAAGGGTACAAGTACCGGTAGTCGGAACGTCCTGTCTAGGTTGGCATTCGTATAAATCCAAAATAACGGACCAGTTTGCCTACCTGGGGACTAACGATGAGAGTACGACGGACCTATTAGGCCAAAGCATGCCACACCAAACGTCGTTCGAACTAACCTCACTTTGAGATGTCACCGTGTCCATGCCTGGACACATTCCGAATATCACACGTTGTATACATATTTCTCGATTTTCTCCGGGTCTTGTGTACGCAATCAGGCAGAAACCGTGCGAACCATATGAAAAACCGGTATTCATGGGGGCCCACATGATTACACAGGTAAAGTATGGCGGCATGACGGGCCTAACAGCGAGCAAAGCCCAAGACATCCTATGGATGTAGTAAATTTATTTTCTATATTTATTTTATGAACGTTCAATCCCAAACACGACCCACGATCCCAAAGGCATCCAACTCATACTCTTGACATGTATTCCTTGTAGATGTCTTCTAACCTCGCCCGTAGGAAGATGAGAGCAGAAAAAGCCCGTGAACGCATGGCTACCCAAATCGCTCAGCAAATGGCGACCGTAATACCCAACATCGTAGTTCAAGTTCAACAAGCCCTTACCGCTAATTCCGTTAACCCAACCCAACAAGAGGATCAAAACACTGTCAACCTTCCAGTCACTAAATGCACCTACAAACATTTCAAATCCTGCGATCCTCCAAAATACGAAGGAACTGAAGGTGTCACCGCTCTCCTCCATTGGTTCGAAGAAATGGAGAACACTTTTCTAAATTGCGATTGCCCCGATGATCGCAAAGTGCGTTATGCTACCGGTCGTTTACTTGGAACAGCACTCACATGGTGGAATACAGAAAAGACCAAACGAGGTGTTGAAGAAACTATGACCTTGACTTGGGAAGAATTGAAGGGAATCATGACAAGACGGTTTTGCCCAAGAAGTGAAATCAAGAAATTGGAGGATGAATTCCATGCTTTGAAACAAAAGGAAGGCGACCACACCACATACAACAAGAGATTCCTTGAGTTAAATCAAATGGTTCCCAATTTGTTCACTCCCCTCTACCGTTTGATCGAGCACTACATTCGTGGTCTTCCATCAAAGATTCAAGACCCTGTAATAAGCACCTCGCCTGCAACTTTGGAAACAGCAATGGAGCTAGCAACCGCGCTCACCGAGAACCGAATTCGGAACAAAGATTTCAAAGAGGAGAAGAAGAAGGATAAAGCATCAACGGAAACCTCAAACCCCACCCGAACCGAATCCTCTACACCACCTACATCTAAGAGAAAGCGTGATGGGCAAGTCTTCGCCGTCACCCAACGCAAACAACCAGCTTCACAAGTTGTACCTCCTCAAACTATCCCAAACGCTCAAGTAGCACCCAACTCAACTTACCCAAATAAGAAACCTTACATTGGACCTCACCCTCAATGCAACACCTGTTTCTATCACCATCCAACTACTTCACCCTGTCGACTATGTGCGAATTGTGGACGCTACGGTCATTTGAGCAAAGTTTGCCGCACCGCTCAAAACCAAACCTCAACCCCTACTCAACCCATGACCCAAACATATCAACAACCTCAATACCCCATGAACCCATATGTTCGAGCTTGTTTCAATTGTGGCGACCCTACCCATTTTAGAAACACGTGTCCTCGTTTGGTTAATATCATAAACGCCCAAGCTCAAGCAAACCCAGTTAACCAAACAAACCAAGCAAACCCAGCTCCACCACCAGCAAGAGGAAGAGTTTATAACATCAACGCCAATCCTGTTGAAGATGTTAACGGTCCAAACCAACCACTTAACTAGCCTTCTCTCACCAAGAATCAAGATTCAACTCTAATCACTTAGTTTTTATGTTTTTCTTTAGGTTATCTCAATTTTCACGTATCTCAATTGGAATTTTATCCAAGAATTTTAATGCAAATTACTAGTTCAGTTGGTTTTATACTCATTGATTTAATATTCATATCATCATACTTCATGACATATCTCAGTCTTATCATTTAAAGAAGTTGAGTGTGTCTCACATGCAATACATTTCATTTCATTTTACATTTCAATACATGCAATACGCTCGGCTCCGTTGATTGAGCCTTGAGCACACAGTTCAATTTACATTTCAATACATGCAATACGCTCGGCTCCGTTTGATTGAGCCTTGAGCACACAGATCAATTTACATTTCCAGTTCATGCAATACGTTCGGCTCCGTTTGATTGAGCCTTGAACGCACATACATTTTCATTATCAGTATCTTGTGGTTGTGGTGTTTGTTGTAGAGTCGCATAGAACTAATCATAACTGGCGGATGAAGTCAATGAGAATTTGACAAGAATACGGTGGATACGCCGCTGGTACTTCCTATATATAAGTATTTTTGTCAAATGATCGGAGGCATTATCAGGCGGTTATGAGAGGTTCCATGCATAGGCTGTTTGTGTGGTTAAGTTATTCATATTCAGTACATGCAATACGCTCGGCTCCGTTTGATTGAGCCTTGAGCACACAATTTCAATTTCAGTACATTCAATACGTTCGGCTCCGTTTGATTGAGCCTTGAGCACACAATTTCAATTTCAGTACATACAATACGATCGGCTCCGTTTGATTGAGCCTTGATCGCCCAGATATATTTCATTTCAGTAATTTATGTTTGTTGTATTGATTGTAGAATTATAGGACTAATCATAATTCACTGATAAAACCAATGAAAATTTGACAAGAATATGGTGGATACGCCGCTGGTACTTCCTATATATAAGTATTCTTGTCAAAGGATCAGAGGCGTTATCAGGCGGTTATGAGATGTTCCATGTAGGATTTAGTATTGCCTTGGTTGAAATTGTGTTACATTTATATCATCTCACTATTTAAAGAAATTGGATTGTGATCCATTTCTATATAGACTAACCTCTCCATCATAACAAACGAGAGAGGAACCATCACCATTCAAACATATATGCTATCGGAATGTGGATACAATTGTTAGTTGTTGTGTTTATTTGTGTAGATTGTAGAATTTCTGCCTTAGGATATAACCCCAAGCATATTCAAACTTTTATGTGTGATATCATTTTAGCGAATCATTCCTGCTTAACAATACTTATACAGTAGGCAACAAAAAGCGATTCCTGTATTAGGATACTTAACCTTTACAAGGAACGTTACCGCCTCAAGCAAAAACTTAAACCCTTATTTCTTCTAAGTATGTAACTGTCAAAACTAAACACCATCATTCTTTTAGTCAATTATATCCCTGTTTAAATTTCGGGACGAAATTTCTAAAAGCAGGGGATACTGTAACATCCGTCAAAAAAAAACGGATTTACCAAACCCGCTCCGTTTATCAACCGAACAGTCAGTTAAAATTTTAGTTGCGAATTAAATGCCCAAAATAATTTTAAACGATCCGTAATCAAATATTATACGGGGATATGTATTTAGTTTTTGAAAATCTGTCAAAAATATCAAAATAAAAATGGTTTACTTTTGCCGGGTTTCGAACTCGGGTCTGTACCGGGTAAACCAAAGACTTATCTCTCAGCCGACAAACCACTCCGCCATCTTGATTTTCTGGTAATAACAGAAAACAATTAATTCAAATAATCAGTTTCAGAAGTTAAATTATTGCGCCCAAAATAACAGTCGTCGGAAATCCCGACGACTTCGCCGTTTAATTACGTTATTACTCAAAGTAACCGAAAACTTAACTATTACGACGGTTATAACCGACGTCTGAACCGCGACATCAGCCATAACCGCCGGAGTACGGTTGACTTCGAATTAAGACCGAATTCAGACCCCATTCAATCCCAATACTACCCTATAAATACACCCTCAACTCGCCAGAAGTCTTTCACACTCAAATCGCACTCTTTCTCAGCGAAAAATCACCTGCCGGAAATTCTTGATACTTCGCCGGAAAACCGTATCAGTAATCTTTGAGTTTACTGAACCCCCTAAATCTTCAACGAAGTCACCCACAACCTTTGCAAGCCTTCGGAAGACTTTCTGCTGCAAAATACTTGTCGCCGGAAAAAGAGTTCTGTCGCCGGAGTTTTGCCGGAAAACAGAGTAAAACCAGTCGGTACATCTCACGCCTATTTTCCTTCCCTTTTTACTTTTATATCATTTGTAATTGATCATTAAACGCTAAATAAACTTGAATCAACATTCGAATCCAGTCCGTCGTCACTTCCGGTTAAAACCGGTGAAGAAGACGAAGTTCAGTAATGGTTAAGTATAATTAAAATCAAGATAATTACCGGGTTAGACACACAGTCCAGCGGTGGACTGTGTGCACTTTTAACGCTAAGGTCACGAGTTCGATTCCGGTTTCACACACGCCGCCTTGATAAAAATCCCTTTTTCCGCAAACTGAACCGGGTTGTTTTAAGTATATGTTAAGTATATTGATAACCGAGTTTATAACCAAGTGTGACACACGGTCCAGCGGTGGAGTGTGTGTCCGCTAACCCACAGGTCCCGGGTTCGAGACCTGTGGAGCACACCGGTTCTGAGATTTATTTCGTTTTTAATAATAAAGGATTTCTGTTAATTCTAATTAATATATATATGTAATTAAAATCGGATATATAACGGGTTAGACACGTAGCTCAGTTGGTAGAGCTGCGTGCACGCGTACGGGAGGTCTCGGGTTCGAGCCTCACCGAGCGCACAACAATATGCCTATAAACCGGTCAACCATAGTCAAAGTCAACGGTCAATTGTGTACTGTAGCAAAAATAAAAATATTTTTTTATTATTTTTATTTAATTATTTTAATTAAAAATCAATTATAAATACTTAAAAATAACATTTTTAAGGTTAGAAAATAGCCTCAAACTCACAAAAATACACCCAACAATCCTACTAAAATAGATTAATAAAACCCGTTTACTTACCGAACCATTATGCGATTTATCTAGGATTAATTTCACTCGTGGTTAACACCATTTCGCGTGCATTCAACCTCATCAACCGAACGCACCCAATGTGAGTGAATTCTTACAAACTCCCCTTTTTATTCATGTTTTGGGGTGTATCATGTGTCGCTTAAACTAATTTTCTTATGCAAATTCGTGCTATACCATTATATGAACTAAACTAGAATGTAACTATTGTTTGGTTGTGATGTATTACATATTGTCAAAGTTGTATGCAAATTATTTAGGCCCGTCAGTTCCTCGTGGGAGACGAGAACATCGCGTGCCTCAAAACTCATTCATTAAGGCCCATCAGTTCGTAAGAACAACGCGTGCCTCAAAACTCATACATTAGGCCCATCAGTTCCTCGTGGGAGACGAGAACAACGCGTGCCTCAAAACTCATTCATTAAGGCCCATCAGTTCGTAAGAACAACGCGTGCCTCAAAACTCATTTATTAGGCCCATCAGTTCGTGGAACAACGCGTGCCTCAAAACTCATTCATTAGGCCCATCAGTTCCTCGTGGGAGACGAGTCGAACATCGCGTGCCTCAAAACAATCATTTGGTGTATGTGAGTTTAATATTCAATATTATGTGTTGTGTGAATAAATTTACATCTACATTTACTCATATGTGGTATGCACATTATTTATAATCAATTGGTTAAACTTGTTCAAATGTTTTTCCATAGGATTCACTCGCCAACTTTATGTTGATCCAAAACCTTTTTACACATGATACAGGTGAACAGGTTGAAGCAAGGAAAACATAGGATATGCCTTAGAAGAGAACCAAGAAGCTTAGACAGATAGTTAGATTATGGTGTATCATTTATTTCCATTAAATTGTATTAATGAATATGAAACATATAATAAATGTCATGAGCTTTGATGATAACCCAATTATGCCCCGATCACCTTTTCCGCTGCGGGTCGGGGTGTGACATGATTAGTAGGTTGGATTGTCGTCAATGGCGTTGGTATAATTGTACAACCGCATGGCAAGGTCAAAATACACGTGGTGACCAGAAAGGACCAACGTTGGTTTTACAAGCGGTTGCGTCATACGACCTTTGGGTTTGGTCGGCTTTCTTTGGTGTAGCCGGGTGTATGAACGACATTAATACCTTTGAGTGTTCACCATTCTTAGAGGGTTACATTTCTGGCACGATACCGAAAGCCGATTTTCATGCAAACGGGAATGACTACGAGCATGGATACTATTTGGGCGATGGTATATACCCTGAGTATTCGAATATTGTGAAAACGTTTTCGGAAATGCTTGATGTGAAAAGACAATATTTTAAAAAACAACAAGAGTTTTCGCCAAAGGACATCGAGAGGTGTTTCGGGGTTCTTCAACAACGATGGCAATTAAGTAATTAAGTAATGATTGGTATGGGGCTTTACGACTACACCCTCTTGTAATATAAAGCCCTATTAAGTCTATCTCTTACACTTTTCGGCACTTGTCGCATAACGCCTACAAAGAGCTTTATAGTCACACATGGCCTTAAGATTGTTTTTTTAACGAAAAATAATCTTACGTCCTACATTGTTTGAGGCTATGTCAAGGTCGACTGCTCGACCGTTACGAGAACGTGTCTTAAAAGGTTTTTGAAAGAAATTTTTAATATGGTGGTAGAAAAATACTCATGGTGTTATCCATTTTTTTCTAGTATAATGCCATCCCTTTTTTTTTCTTACGGTGTAATCGCATTTTTGGTTTTTGTGGACGAAAATTATATTTTTTTGAAAACCTAAATCTTGATAAATAAACATTCCAATAAAGACTATTCTTTTGTAAATTTCATAAATCACAAATGAACATTTTAAAAGTATATAACTCACATAGTTATCTTTTAATTAAAATTTAATACCGATAAGTTGTATATATGTGTATATAAAAACATAATTAACAAAATAAAACTATTTTAAGACATGTATTAAAATCATATGAAGTGAATGTGTTCTTAAACATATGTATTATGGTGAAAGTCTAAAAGATATCACCCGAGGCTCCATTCCACTTTTCAAAAGATAGCAATTGCTCACCATTTGCTATAAAAAAATGAAATTACAAATAAAAGTACAAATGAGGACAAAGTCTACATAAGTAAAGATGACACTAGAGATGGTACTAGCAACGAGAAAGGACGGCAGAAGGATGAAGCTAGCTAGAAAATGACAAATGTGGGACTCATCTTTAATTAAAATAAAAGATTGTAAAATATATAAATTTATTATGTAATATATTAGTGGGGATCTAGAAAACTTTCATAGAGGTAACGTTTTAAAAGAAAGTGGTAACGAAATCGAAAAACGTTAAATTTTTTCAAAATTTACACTACCGCCGGAGCGGCAAGGGGTAACGGAGGCTACCCCTAATTATATGGTACATCCGCCCTGTAATATATTAACTAAATAATTTGTTTAGTTAAATTAAAATAAATTTTAATGTCTATTAAAATAAGAATTTTCATAAAGTTTATTGATTTGTGTGTGTTTATGTATTTTAATTATCTAAAATGTCACTCCATCATAATCAAAATTCAGTTTTTCCTTAATTTTGAAAATTTAGGATTTTTAATAACTAAATTCCTGTAAAAAAAGCATCTCTTTTATTTCTTGAATGTGCCAAGTACATTCTACAAGACAACTGATTTGTGACAAATTGGTGGTTGGTGATGACTATATAACGAGGCCATGTTAATGCACAGCTCAACTTTGTCTTTTTAATTGTGATTCTTAGCGATTGAGGTCGGTTTTTTAACTGTGATTCGAGTGTATTGATATGTATTTTTTAATTGTTTTTAAAGAGAAAATTATGAGTAATTACATTTCTAACCTTTAGATACTTTCAAATTGTTGAGAAATCAATTATAGTCGGATCTCATGTATGTTAATGCGGTTGAACCCGCATCTTACCGTAATTTTGTATTTATTAATCGTAGTCGGATCTATAAAGTGTTACAAGCCAAACTTTACAATTAATCATACACTTTTAGTTAATATACACATGGCAAAAAAAACTAAACTATATGACTTGATAAAAATTAATTCTATTTTTATTCATTTTGGTTTAATTTTAATTATAAAATACGGATGTTATTTAAAAAAATGAAATTAATAAGAACTTTTTTAACGTCTATTAAAGGGGTTAATAATTTGCTGTAAGGTAAATTTAAAATTATGTAAAAGTTATGAAAATTACAACAATATTAATTAAGATTTTTCTTGAAAAATGTGTATGAATTTAAGAGATGACATCATATCCCACATGGCTAGCTATTTTGGTGTTTGTAAATCACCTACATGTTGTTAGTAACTGCTATTGTTATGAACTCGACATAATCTGAAACAGAAACATATAAAGCAAAAGAGACGGTTGCAGTGAACCGGGCTTGTGTTTGACACAATTCCCTTAAAAAGATTCGCGGTCTGTTCCAGGGTACGCCGGTTCAAAGCAGCAACAACGCACTGCCGGACTTAAACACTTGCTTGAAACGAAACAGGAGATGATGTTGCATAGATTGAGAGAGAATTGATGTTGTTGGTTTGTCTAAACTGATTCATTTGCTTTGGTTTTATAGGCATAAAACCATAACTGATTTCTAATCATCATTAAGCAAATAATTATTGTATAATGGTCATTAGCGCATTGGTTTAAAACTGAAAATAAAAAGAATTATCATAACAGTAATAATGATCATTAAAATGAATCAGCAAAAAACTGCCTCACAGGGGCCCGGTTTTTCGGATTTACATGGGCACGCACGAGTTCAATTCAGAAAACCCAATTTTTTGCACCCCTCCCTGTGGGCGGGTAGATCTTGTGGTATAAAACATGTCATAAGACTACAATGAGGCGGTAGAGGTTTTATTTTATAAACCACCACTCACTTTGTTCCGCTCCAATGTGGGACAAAGTTTTTTTACCACTTTGAGACTTTCATTCACACTTCTAAATTTCCAACACATGTTTTTCCAGTCATGATATGTTGAGCCAAACTGATTTTGTAGTTTCATCCAAACAAAAACCGACCACCAAACCGATTTTGCAACAAAGCAATCCCACATAATATGTTGAGTCGTTTCTGCTCGTAAGTGATGTGCGCATGTAAACACGTTGTATTTTGTATAATTTGTGTTAGTTTTAAGTATTTAAACGTGTTTATTCATAATGGTGTATGCGCTTATCATGTATGGGGTTTTTCAGGGTTAACAGGTGCCAAACATGGTAAAAAGTGCATACGAGCAGAAAAAATGGGATCGACAAGTCAGAACGGAACTCGCAGCTGGAGTTTTCGAGACAGGACACCCCCCCCCCGCCCAGCGGGGGATACCTCTATCAGTCCCGCGACGCGCTAGAGAGGTTAAATAAGTGGGCCATGGATTGTTTATCCAAACGCCATGCGAGGAATATCAAGGACTCTCCTACGACGCACAAGAGAGGTCAATTACGAGAAACTTTATAAAGTGACCTAATTCCGTTTTAAGGATCCACTTCCATTCCCAGCCGTCAGAGACAAATTCAGTGGCGATTTCTCTGGCAGTATTCTTCCATCTTCCAAGCTCTTTCTTCATGTTCAATCAATACTCGATGATAACTGAAGTTGTGATGACTTCCATGCGCGGCTAAACGCTTGTGACTTCCACCCGGATGTAGGATTGTTTCGTTTTACATTGAAACTTGTTTTTCGGATTCTTTTTAACTGGTAAACCTTGACCACTTGTGTTAATTATGTGAAACGTTTATTATAATTGAATTGTTTATCGTTTATCAAGTGTATTGCAATTTCCTTGCATTGCTAGCGTCTTGGTAGATTGGTTGGTAATTTGTATAATTAAACGGGTTATTAGGTTGTATGGTGAGTCTTAAAAAGTATCCTTAGTAATTAATCAAAATCATTAATTTCAAGGTCATGTCTATATGGTGTTATGAATCTGTAAATGGGTTTATATATTAAAACGAGCAATCGGGATTCCGTGTCGAGGTTACTTTTTCTCATCTTGATAACAACTTTTTTAATCACTTTTCGTGTTTTCCAAATCAATTAATTAAACCCCTAAACTAGATAATTTCAGTTTTTAGTTAAAATCTTTACACTGATCACAAATTCCCCGTGGATACGTTACCCTACTTACACTATCTACTTAGTTTAATTAGGTTTTTGTAGTAAGCTGCATCTAACACATATGTTGTCTTGTAGGTAGACGCCTCTAGTAACAAGATTCTCCTTAGACGGAATACGATTCAAAAATGCCTTCCAACAAAAAAGATATTTTGCGGAAAAAGCTCACATTATACGTCCAACGACCTATATACATTTGACCAAAGTTAGATTGACCCAATGTTAGACCAAATACACAAGTGTAGTTCCGAATTTCCGATGTATTAATCAAATATATAGCCCATGGCATTATAACCTAGTCACATCTTAGGGGTGGGATAAGGCTTATAACCATTAGGTCATGGGTTCGATTCCCACAAGGATGGTTTTTTTTCCAGATTTATTAGGTTTCCTCCTGAATTGATGTATAAAGATTATTCCCTAGTGTAGATGGATATGATCGGATGGTTCTGCTGATGACACGATGATAGTCCAGTACCAGTGATCCAAATTTACCATTAAAAAAATAACCAAATATATAAAACCAAAAGATGCAATAAAGCAACCACTCACAAAAAAGTTGAGTATTTTTAAAGAGGATGCCACAAGCACAAGGGAGGGTCCAAATGTCTTCAAACTCAAAAGATGTACTCAACTTGATCTTCAATACTCTTTCTCACTTTCTACTCATTCTTCCTCATTAACACGTTAGACTTTCTAGAGTAACGTCATGAACATTCTCGTTATGGTGATCAACATAAAAAGCTTCAAAAGATTTAAGTATTTCACTTGCTAAAAAAAATAAGTGTAAGTTTATTTAAGGGCACATAGGTTTGAATATGCTCGATTTGCATTCGATTGTTTCTCTCCAATCACAATTTCTTTTGTAGGTTAAATTCATTTAATTTTCAAGTTCTTACAAAGGAGTGCAAAAAATAAGTATACTTCGTACTTGGAAGGGTTTTTTTAAATCAATAAAACTCATTCTAGCTTTAACATGTGTAATCGTGTGCCTTTTAAAAATGGTATACAAATCATATTCCCATGTGTGAGATTCATAAGCCAAGTTCTTTTTTATGAATAGGCCTCGATTTTAACATCAGATTTAGCGCAAAATAGTTAACCCGAACCTGATTTTGGAGTTGAGTACGCTATTACATTCGTAAATAAGAGTGTCTGAATTGGGTTCAAAACTGGGCCAGTAAACCATTGCTTTTGGATCATGTGAATAATTGGCTTGGTATTGATAGAACTATAATATGTTACATATTAGGCCCATTTACACAGGAGACCCGTTTCATTAGGGCTGCAAACAAACGAACGAACACGAACACGAACAAGATCTTGTTTGTGTTCTTTGTTAAGAAATATATGTGTTCACGAACTGTTCATGAACGCTTGATGGACCGGATTTTATGTTCGTGTTTGTTTGTTAAGGAAATGAACTTGCTTGTGTTCATTTGTTAATTATAGACAACTAACGAAAACGAACAAATGAGCTTAAACTAATGTTTATGAACACAAATGGAAACAAATAAACACAAACAAACATTCATGAACTGTAAGTCCCAAATAGTCAGGATCTAACAATGATATCAAATCAATCACCAAGGATGGGCGGAATCCAAACTTGGTGAGATTCAAGAAAACCGAAAAAGATAAGAAAAACGAGATGAACAGAATACCGCAGATTCACTTTAAACTTGCATACGATTCGATTACTATTACTAGCAAAACCATCTGATACAAGTTCTTCTACCTCTCTCTAGTCTACGGTTTCTCTATCAAGTGTCTACCTAGTTATAACCATCAAACTAGTTTACCTAGGTAAGCCCACTCCCCACATGAGCTCCCTATGGGCCTGCCTGGCCCATATGGCCTTAGGCATAGCCCAAATGACCTATAAAGGTCCAATTCCTAATACAAACTAACTCAGTTAAACCCAGTTCGACAACCATAGTCCGCTACGTTAATTTGATGCGCTAGTCTCACACTTATAGGACCTAACATGAACAGAATATATAATACAATGACATTCATTATAGATTTTACTTGTCTGAATTTTAAAGTATTTAAATAAAATATAAAAACTAAAAACACTAATGAACTATCAAACATAATCGAACATAAACAAACACGTTACCAAACGCTCACGAACATAAACGAACAAACGTGGCCTCGGTTCACGTTGGTTCATTTAACTGAAACTAAACAAACAAAATTTCTTGTTCGTGTTCATATGCTTAATAAGTTAACGAACACAAACGAACTTCTCGTCAAACAGTTTACAAACTGTTCGTCAAATGTTTGGTTCGTTTACAACCCTACGTTTAATTCATTCTCAGCTTAACAGTGTCACCCATTTCACATATTTGAATTAGTTAAACAAAAATAGTTTCATATAGCTTAACCATGTACTACAATCTTAACATTTAGTAGCTTTTGTGCTTTTCAAGAACTCACACCTCCACTTATCAAGCTCAATAACACATCATGCGGATATCTACCACAAAGATAATGAATTAATGATAGCGACTTTAACCACCTTCAACCGAAAGATTTTGACCAAAGTCAACTACGCAACATGTATGGAATAAGGCAAAGAAATTATCTTGAGGTTATAATAAAGAAATTAGTTTTGTTATTCAAAAAGGATAGCAGTGCAACTTGTTATCCGTTTACCATTTATCTTGATGTAAATTCATTTTGATAAAGACATACATTAGCATCATTAAAAACAAAGTCATGGTATCATGATCACGAAACACATTAGTATGTTGATGTTGGTTGGTCTGTAATTCATGAAATACTAGTGTGAGGAGTTACATGATTAGGGCTATAAACGAACCAAACATTCCACAAACAATTTATAAACTGGTCGGCGAGAAGTTCGGTTGTGTTCGTTCGTTTAATAAATGAACGAACATGAACATGGGCCGCGTTCGTTCATTTATGTTCGTGAATGTTTGGTAGTTATGTAATGTAATGTTCATACTAGTACGGTCAATGTTTCCGCTACTATTGATTATGAATTTTTTAGTTTAAGAACTGCGTGGGCTATAGTTCACTAGCTATGAGGTATCCCATTTTTGGGGCTTTATAGATTATTCTATAATATATTCAAATCCTTTGGGTTTTAAGTAATTGATGACTAGCATTTATTCAAAACTTATATAGAACATTTAGATGGTATGCTTTGGGTTTTAAGTAATTGCTGACTGATGTATGGGGTGAAATCCGAGTGATAATGGTTATAAATTGCGTGTCTTAGTTAGTTTTTGGCTATTATGTGCATTGGATGAGATAACTACGAGAATTGGTCGCTTTGCAGGATAACTTGTTTAATTGGACGTTTTAAGGCAGTTAGAAATGACGTGGAAGACCCGAGATACAGTTACGCAGCAGGGAGCACCAATTTGGAGTTGTTCGGGCCAGGAATTAATGTTGAGTTACGCGAAAATGGATATCTTGAGAAGTCCGGGGGTTTATCGATAATTTTGTGAAAGTAACAATGAAGATGCTTAATGATTGAAATCCCGTCGTAGCCTACGGTTAGATGACCGTAGGTTACGGTTAGATTACACCAACAAGAAAAATCCAGCAGGTCTGGACCGTAGATTATGGTTACTAACCGTAGCTTACGGTCCCATTACAACAACTGACAGAACATTGTAACCGTAGCCTACGGTCTCGTACCATAGCCTACGGTTGGGTGAGAAGTGGACAGAACTCTGAGACCGTAGCTTACGGTCATATTTAAGAAAATTTCGCTAAAGTTGTTGCTGCAGCCATAAAAAGGGGATTAGGTCAATTCTGGGAAATTATCAAAGGCAGGAACGAAAAACCCAGGGCTAGGGCTTTGAAGTTGGTAACTTTTTCACCTACAATCATTATAATTCAACACCAAACCATCAACAAGATCGAGATGCCAGCTTACTACCCAACCTTTGCAGTTTTTAACCGAACAATGAGTGGCGAGTTGTTTGCTATGGTTCCTCCGGATGGAGGAATGATGTAAGTCAGATATTTAGTATGTTTTGTTGATCATTAGGATTTCGTGATCTAAGCATTCGATGCTTTTCACTATACATTTGATTATTTCCATTGTAAACATTTACTTTTTAGTTCATCCTTGATTTGCACCCATTCAATTCCCGAGAGTTCTTAAAATTGGGATCTATTTGGCTAAGGATTAGGGTTGGTTAATTGTAAATGATGTCTATGTGATAACCTTTCATTAATCGTTAATCAGAGTACTTAGTCACGTAACATCACAATGGGTAATGCAATCAATATTCAATCTCAATGGTTAGAATAACGTATTATAATAGTTGACTATCATTCCAAAGTTCGGGGGAATCATCGTCCTCTCTATTGAATTAAAATCCAAATTATTGTGTTTATTTTAGTATCATAATTTTAAAGTTCAAGACCAGTGTTTATTGTGTTCAATATTTAGACTCTGTTAGCATAACGCTTTCCACAATACTCCCTTGGTTCGATACCCGACTTATCCTATCTACGTAGTTTATTTCGGTTTTTGATAGACGTTAACGACAGTCCATCAAAATGGTGCCGTTGCCGGGGAGTCGTGCGCAAAGTGTTTTGTTTTAAGTATTTTTAGAAAAATAGCTAAAAACTCAAAAATAGTGTTTACTTTGTTTTGATTGGAATTACGCGAGGTTTTTCTTGTTTGTGCTTGTGCAGGTGATTTGGGACGTGCATGCATCATACTCGGAAGTCCGAGAAGTCTTCACCGCTAGTATTCGATCCAGAAATCGAGAGGACAGTTTGGAAAACCCGAGTTATTCACAGAGAGAACAAAATTTTGCAATCTCCAACAACTACATCTGAACCAATGGATACCTCAGAAAACCCAGATAAGCAAACAGCTTCACAAACTCAATTTTCACCAACTCCTACACAACCATCTCCTAACACCACCATACCATCTCAACCACCACCACAATCCACCCAAACCACCACTACCCAAATTCCACCAATTCCACTGCCACTGTTTCCTAATCTGGATAACCTTCCACCACCATTGCCATATCAATCCTCATCTTCTCAACAACCACCCTTCACTCAACCCTTCACCCAACCAACTACCACTCAACACTCCTCGCCGTACGTGAGAATAATTCAAGATGAGAACCCTATTCCACCGAACCAAACTCAACCCTTGATCTCGTCAACCATATCGCCCATACCAAACCAACCCTCTTACTATCAGTCGTCTCAACCACATCAGTTCTCTTTCAAAGCTTGATATTTGATCAAGGAGATGGCTTAGGGGAATTTGAGGATGGATATGATGAGTATGAGAATTACGGGGGTCACCAAGGTAATAGGCACATGACAAATACGGGGAATGTTGAAGGGCATAATACAGGGTTTAGGTTTGCTGAAAGAGAAACTCAGGGAGCAGCCAGGTACCAACAATACTGTTGTCCACCCAACCCAACTAATCAGCAATATGGCAATGCACGACTGATAAACATCCCAATGCCACCACCAGTTCAGCAAATACCGGTGCAACAGATACCTGTTTCGCAACAGCCACTCCCGAGAAACTTGGTTCCACCGGCCAACCAACCTGAGGGCATTCCTAGAAGATACAATCGAGGACCAGTACGGGGTGTCAAAAGTCATTTCAAACCCGCAATTACTAATAACCCATCTCCGGTTGTCATACCTCAATTACATGGTCGATCGTTTAAGGTTAGAGCACAGTCCATCTCTAGTTTGCCGAAGTATCACGGTGGCCACAGAAGAGCCGTATATGCATATAGCCACCTATGATGCACGTTGCAACACTATCGGGAGTCAAGGCTTTACACCAGATGATGTGAAATTGGTACTCTTCCAATTCACACTTGAAGACAAGGCAAACAATGGTTCCATTCATTGCCTTCAGCTTCTATCTTTACTTGGCCCGAGATGCAACAGTCGTTCCTGGACGAGTTTTATACGCCTCAAAGGACCAATGATGCTCGAAAAGATATTAGGAACTTTCAGCAACAATCCAGTGAGCTATTTCACGAGTCCTTCAATCGGTTCAAGATGTTGTTGAAGAACTGCCCACATCATGGTATACAAATGTGGGAGTTACTCAATGCCTTTCACGGGGATTAACACCAGAGGATGCACGGGATCTTAGTTCGGTATCAAATGGCACTTTTGGCACAAATTATGAGAATGTGGACTGGGACTATTTAGAGAAAATGGCAAGTACATCAAAAAGGAATGCCCAATCTTCAAGAAGAGGTAGACACGTGGTAGCGAGAGCGGTAGAGAACCCACCTCAGGTCGGGGGACAGGTCCCGATGTGCGGACATTGTGGGGATCTAGGGCACATAGCTGATCAGTGCCCGAATATCATTGGTGGAGCTGATATGTCAACTTTGTGCAAGGTGGAGGAAGCAGTGGTAGGAATTTCAACATGAATTCCAATACTTACCACCCGGGGCTCCAAAATCATCCAAACTTCAGCAACGGAAATACCAACAATCAAAAGTAATCCGGGATTTCAAGGTAATAATCAAATTGGTGGGCAAAGGAACTTCGGCCAATCCCAGTACCAAAATAACAATCAAGGAGGACCATCTGGGTTCTCTAAGGGTAGTGGTCAGGTGGTAATGAGATAATGAGATGCTGAGGCATGCAGCAAATGCAAGGTAGATCGCTCAGCCAAAGAGAGCGGCAAAGCCATCCAATCCCTGACCACGCAGATGGGGCAGCTGGCTAGTGAGGTAGCAACATTGAAGCAACAAAATGGGAAGCTTACTAGTGAATGCAAACTAACCCGAAGAACACAAAGAACATACCGATGAACGGGGTAAGTTTTGTTCCTAAAAATGATAAATGTTTAATTGCTTCTGTTGTTAATGTGATGGCAGGTGTGAATGGAGTAAATGAAGAAGGTATTGGGGAGATTTAGGGGAACCCGTCGTTCCGATAAGAGTGGGGAAGTTTAAGATCCATCGAGCATTGCTGGATTATGGAGCCGGGATGAGTGTCCTCCCAGGAAGCTTGTATGACCAGTACAACTTTGGTCCTCTTCAAGCATGTGATAGCATGGCGATGTTCGCGGACACGACTTGGAAACAACCCCGGGGGGTTGTGAAGGATGTAATGATCCAACTCGGCGAATTTTACTACTCGGTAGATTTTATGGTGATCGATTACGCACCGTCACAGACCTACGAGCAGCCGCAGGTAATATTGGGTCGCCCATTCTTGCATACGGCAAACACCCAAATTGATTGCAGGAACGAGATGGTCACACTGAGCTACGAATCGTAAGTTATACTTCAATGTGTTTTTAAAGTCTATTGCTTACGATCTTCTTGATGATTTGGGTCATACAGGTGCTACTGAGGAGTTTGGTTTGAGTGGTGTTGATTTTGACAGGTACACGAAGAGGACCAATGGAAATCAGGCAAGGAAGGCAAGTGTGAGCAGAAAAGCAGGCGAATGAAAACCACCCGATGGTGGGATTAGGCGGGGCAACAAAGCCAAATTTGACCCCAACTGGTGTGAATTTGCAAACCTCCCGAGTAATTGGATGGAGATGTATGGAGAGAAGTGGGGAGGCAAGCAGGCATCTGAACCACCCTGAGCACAACAGGTAGGTCTGGCTCAAGACCTTTAAACTTAGCGCTCTCGGGAAGCAGCCCGAGGATGTAGAGTTTGTTTCGTTTGGTTTTGTGTTGTGTTAGTGTGGTGTGTTTTGGTAGGTTATTACGTTTCCATCTTCACGGAGGCAATGATTCAAGTGTTGGGATGTTTGGCAACATCCCCGGTGATATATCAAAGAATCCATGGGATGCATCTATTTCGGTTAGAGCGTAACAGCCGCATCAGTACAGACACATGATAGGTGCATGTGTTTATCTATCCTGTGTTTTAGTTGTTTTTGTGTATTTGGTGGTGTGAAACTTTTGTGTTGGGGAATGGTGTTATCTGTTCAGTCGAGTAGGTTATTAGCCGTTCATGGTTTGTAGGTGGTATATCTCAAGTTCAGATTTTAAGTTGCACTATACATTGGGACAATGTATCCCAAGTGTGGGGATGCGGTAACTCGAGATAAGGTTGGTAAATGATGGTCTCAAATGCTTGAATTGGGTAAAAATTTGAACATTTGAAACATGTCGCGTAAGATTTTTGCACAAAAATGAAAATGATAGGTATAATTAGATTGTTGGTTTTCAATTATTATACATATGAGATAATAAAATGGTTAAAAACGCATCTAATTTAGGATATGTATGTAGGCCTAGCCGGTTGAAAGGTTCCTTAGGATTGAGATAAAATACTTAAATATTAGGAATCTTGTGGGTTCTCGCCTTAGGAGCTATAGCAAGCTGAAACTGTAGAGAGTATAAGGGGTTCTGTTATAAATAAAAAGCTTATAAGTATTCCGATTAAACGGCACATTTGTTTCTTTTTATGAAAATAAACCCGAAACAAGGTGGCGCCCAAAAAAATTCCATTTATCCATTATATTGAGCTAGTAGTGTATTGACAAAGCCTATGGTATTGCCACGGGGATGGTGACTCATGTGGTACATACCCTCTATGTGGAGTTAGAAAAAAATATAGAGAAAAAAATATGTGAAACTTATGGCATTAACCACTGGGATGGTGACTCGGGTGGGGTATGTCCGCTAAGTGGATCGTATTCAAAAGCATGTCGAAGCTCAAAACCATCATTCATTATCCAACAAAGTTTAATCGGAAATACGTAAAAGTTAGTTATATAAGACGGTAGTTTTCATAAGCTTGAAACGGGAGTAAGTGGCGGTATGGTTTTTTAGATGTGAGACCCATACATGAAGAATGAAATTGAACTTAATGAATTATGATTAAGGGCTTGGAAACTGGTGGTTGGGTTTAAGTGGACCATATACCTGCAATCTTAGTTAATGCGTGAGTAGACTTCTTAATAAAGATAACTGAATAAATTGAAAGCAGGTGATTTGATTGTGATGCCATTGCAAGTAATTTTTGGGACGAAAAAAAGATAAGTGTGGGGATGTGATGGAACGGGATTGGAATGGTGTTTAACATGTTTAAGTGATTAACGTTATGAGTTTTTATGTGTTTAAATGTGTGAAATTGAATAACTACAAGAAAATAGTGTTTTGTAGGTCAAAAACGAAGATTGGATGTGTTTTGAGGAAAAAAATGGAGTAGAATTAAAGATATTAAGGGATGGAATGATAGAGGGTTGAATTATGAACACGTGGGCGAAAACGGTGCGTGAAACGGAGCTAAAACGAAGAAGTTATGAAGAAAACAGTTTTGGAAGGATATGCCAACCATAAGCTACGGTCCGCGACCATAAGCTACGGTTGAGACCAGAAACTCCCTAACGTAGCTTGCGGTCCGCGACCATAGCTTACGGTAGGACATCCGGAAAAACGTGAATTTGGCTTGTTTTTGAGGTACAAAAGGTTTCCTAAACCCTAATTCGAAGAGGACACTTCCTTGGACAAAATTGGCATCTAGGAGCATCAAGTTGGGAACTTTTCACCTCAAACCATCATAATCTCTACCGAATAAAAGATCAAAGTTATGAATTCAACCGTTTCTCAAGTGTTTGATGATCAAGCGACCAACATGAGCGGCTAATTCATTCGTGGTTTCCTTCGAGTGGAGGATTCTTGTAAGTGGATGATTGTTTTGAGTTTTTCTTTGTAATTGAGACTAGAAATCTAAGCATTCGATGTTTAGGGATTTATTATTATGATTGTAAATGATTGATTTTACTTAAAACCTAGTTTTGATTCTTTCAATTCCTGAGAGTTCTAATAATTGGGATATATTAGATAGGAATTGGGTTTGGTAATATTCAATTGATAATCGTGTGATAACCTTTCGTTGTTAATTAATTAAAGTACTTAGTCCTCGTTTATCACAATCAGTTAATTAACTATCTGAATCATGTCTATGTGGTTTTCTCAATTAAAACTAATAACTTGAATCCACTTCGAATCTGAAACTTAGAGGAATCACTTTCTTTCCAACTGTTTACAAACTCCATTTTTAGTAATTTTTAGTTAATCAAACAACCAAACCAATTGAATTTATATTTTCAGCAATTAGTTAATCAGTGCTTAATCAATAATACTTTCCACAATACTCCTCTGGTTCGATACCCGACTTATTCTATTTACGTAGTTTGTGAAGCTGTTTGCTTATCTGGGTTTTCTGAGGTATCCATTGGTTCAGATGTAGTTGTTGGAGATTGCAAAATTTTGTTCTCTGTGAATAACTTGGGTTTTCAAAATTGTCCTCTCGATTTCTGGATCGAATACTAGTGGTGAAGACTTCCCGGACTTCCGAGTATTATGCATGCACGTCCCAAATCACCTGCACAAGCACAAACAAGAAAAACCTCGCGTAATTCCGATCAAAACAAAGTAAACACTATTTTTGAGTTTTTAGCTATTTTTCTAAAAATACTTAAAACAAAACACTTTGCGCATGACTCCCCGGCAACGGCGCCATTTTGATGGACTGTCGTTAGCGTCTATCAAAAACCGAAATAAACTACGTAGATAGGATAAGTCGGGTATCGAACCAAGGGAGTATTGTGGAAAGCGTATGCTAACAGAGTCTAAATGTTGAACACAATAAATACTGGTCTTGAACTTTAAAATTATGATACTAAAATAAACACAATAATTTGGATTTTAATTCAATAGAGAGGACGATGATTCCCCCGAACTTTGGAATGATAGTCAACTATTATAATACGTTATTCTAACCATTGAGATTGAATATTGATTGCATTACCCATTGTGATGTTACGTGACTAAGTACTCTGATTAACAATTAATGAAAGGTTATCACATAGACATCATTTATAATTAACCAACCCTAATCCTTAGCCAAATAGATCCTAATTTCAAGAACTCTCGGGAATTGAATAGGTGCAAATCAAGGATGAACTAAAAAGTAAATGTTTACAATGGAAATAATCAAATGTATAGTGAAAAGCATCGAATGCTTAGATCACGAAATCCCAATGATCAACAAAACATACTAAATATCTGACTTACATCATTCCTCCATCCGGAGGAACCATAGCAAACAACTAGCCACTCATTGTTCGGTTAAAAACTGCAAAGGTTGGGTAGTAAGCTGGCATCTCGATCTTGTTGATGGTTCGGTGTTGGATTCTGATGATTGTAGGTGAAAAAGTTACCAACTTTGAAGCCCTAGCCCTGGGTTTTTCGTTCCTGCCTTTGATAATTTCCCATAATTGACCTAATCCCCTTTTTATGGCTGCAGCAACAACTTCAGCTAAATTTTCTTAAATATGATCGTAAGCTACGGTATATGACCGTAAGTTACGGTCTCAAAGTTCTGTCCACTTCTCACCCAACCGTAGGCTACGATACGAGACCGTAGGCTACGATACGAGACCGTAGGCTACGGTTACAATGTTCTATCAATTGTTGTAATGGGACCGTAAGCTACGGTTAGTAACCTTAACTTACGGTCCAGACCTGCTGGATTTTTCTTTTTGGTGTAATCTAACCATAACCTACGGTCATCTAACCATAGGCTACGGCGGGATTTCAATCATTGAGCATCTTCATTGTTACTTTCACAAAATTATCGATAAACCCCCAGACTTCTCGTGATATCCATTTTCGCGTAACTCAACATTAATTCCTGGCCCGAACAACTCCCAATTGGTGCTCCCTGCTGCGTAACTGTATCTCAGGTCTTCCACGTCATTTCTAACTGCCTTAAAATGTCCAATTTAACAAGCTATCCTGCAAAGCGACCAATTCTCGTAGTTATCTCATCCAATGCACATAATAGCCAAAAACTAACTAAGACACGCAATTTATAACCATTATCACTCGAATTTCATCCCATACATTAGTCATCAATTACTTAAAACCCAAAGCATACCATCTAAATGTTCTATATAAGTTTTGAATAAATGTTAGTCATCAATTACTTAAAACCCAAAGGATTTGAATATATTATAGAATAATATATAAAGCCCAAACATGGGATACCTCATAGCTAGTGAACTATAGCCCACGCAGTTCTTAAAACTAAAAAATTCATAATCAGTAGTAGCAGAAACATTCACCATACTAGTATGAACATTACATTACATAACTACCAAACATTCACGAACATAAATGAACGAACGCAGCCCATGTTCATGTTCGTTTGTTTAACAAAATGATCGAAATTTTTTGTTCGTGTTCGTTCATTTATTAAACGAACGAACACAAACGAACTTCTCGCCGAACAGTTTACAAATTGTTTGTGGAATGTTTGGTTCGTTTATAGCCCTAATCATGTAACTCCTTATACTAGTATTTCATGAATTACAGACCAACCAACATCAACATACTAATGTGTTTCGTGATCGTGATACCATGACTTTGTTTTTAATGATGTTAATGTATGTCTTTATTAAAATGAATTTACAACGAGATAAATGGTAAACGGATAACAAGTTGCACCGCTATCCTTTTTGAATAACAAAACTTATTTCTTTATTATAACCTCAAGATAATTTCTTTGCCTTATTCCATACATGTTGCGTAGTTGACTTTGGTCAAAATCTTTCGGTTGAAGGTGGTTAAAGTCCCTATCATTAATTCATTATCTTTGTGGTAGATATCCGCATGATGTGTTATTGAGCTTGATAAGGGAGGTGTGAGTTCTTGAAAAAGCACAAAAGCTACTAAATGTTAAGATTGTAGTACATGGTTAAGCTATATGAAACTATTTTTGTTTAACTAATTCAAATATGTGAAATGGGTCACACTGTTAAGCTGAGAATGAATTAAACGTAGGGTTGTAAACGAACCAAATGTCCGACGAACAGTTTGTAAACTGTTTGACGAGAAGTTCGTTTGTGTTCGTTAACTTATTAAACATATGAACACGAACAAGAAATTTTGTTTGCTTAGTTTCAGTTAAATGAACCAACGTGAAACGAGGCCACGTTTGTTCGTTTATGTTCGTGAGCGTTTGGTAACGTGTTTTTTTATGTTCGATTATGTTTGATAGTTCATTAGTGTTTTTAGTTTTTATAATTTATTTAAATACTTTAAAATTCAGACAAATAAAATTTATAATGAATGTCATTTTATTATATATTCTGTTCATGTTAGGTCCTATAAGTGTGAGACTAGCGCATCAAATTAACGTAGCGGACAATGGTTGTCGAACTGGGTTTAACTGAGTTAGTTTGTATTAGGAATTGGTCCTTTATAGGTCATTTGGGTTATGCCTAAGACCATGTGGGCCAGGCAGGCCCATAGGGAGCCCATGTGGGGAGTGGGCTTACCTAGGTATGTAAACTAGTTTGATGGTTATAACTAGGTAGACACTTGATAGAGAAACCATAGACTAGAGAGAGGTGGAAGAACTTGTTTCAGATGGTTTTGCTAGTAATAGTAATCGAATCGTATGCATGTTTAAAGTGAATTTGCGGTATTCTGTTCATCTCGTTTTTCTTATCTTTTTCGGTTTTCTTGAATCTCACCAAGTTTGGATTCCGCCCATTCTTGGTGATTGATTTGATATCATTGTTAGATCTTGACTATTTGGGACTTACAGTTCATGAATGTTTGTTTGTGTTTATTTGTTTCCATTTGTGTTCATAAACATTAGTTTATTCTCATTTGTTCGGTTTTCTTAAATTATAAACTAACATGCTTATAATTTAAACACATGCTACTTGCCCCTCACAATGTACCCTCCACTCGGTTCAGCAATTGACTAGCATGTGATGTGCTAGTATATATTCGCTCATGGCCAATTATGACTTCTGCAATTATAAACTTGTGTAACAATCACGCTTACATTCTATGAATGACATGATACATATTAGTAGCCTCTGTAGCATGGACACTAACCCTTAACAACTTCTTCGCGTATACACATTTGGTTCTCCACCCGCACCTTCGAATTATTGTTCCCCTTCTTCTTTTATTCTTGTTTTCCACGAGTTTTCATTTTTTTTTGAATGACGGGTGTATCCACTCGAGCCATTAAACTAATCGTCATACAACTGCACCTCTGCTACACTATATACGATTCCTAATGCCTTCATTGTTCATCCGCCCACGTCACCGCACAATTTCAACATGTATCAAATTACGCAAGTTCTAATGCAGAATGTCATATCGGCCTCTCTCAACAATTGATTCATCTTGATATCCTATCACATCTATTGGCTCAACCTCACCAAGAAAAAAAATTAACGGTTGCCGACAATAGCATGTGCAATTTAAAACATGTTACCCTTATACATACATATCTTTCCACTTTAATATCGGGTAACCCTGTCAGACCTACTCTCATGAAACTTAAAGGAACAATTACGACAAGAATGTGCTAATTACTACCAATAAGAGACCCATTAATGTTTGAAATCGTAAGTTTTCATACCAATTAGCATACTTAAGGTGTGAAAATTTTGAAAACTTTTAAAAACTCCCAATTTTTTATCAACTTCATTATTTCAAGCATTTCAGCGTTTCCCCAACTATCTCCTCTGCTTCCCATATCCCCACACTTGGGATACATTGTCCCCAATGTATGGTGCACTTTAAAATTAGCCCGAGAATACTAACCATTACCCAAACAACGATTAAAACATGTTCAACCCATTACAAACCATCCCAAATACATCACACCACCAATTAACACAAAATAAAATTTCTCTTAAACTGGAAATAACAAACAAATAGATAGAGTGGAACACATGGACCTGATCGATGCAACTGATCAGCGAATGCTCATTGATACGACGGGCCTGGCGAATGTCCATAGTAGCCACCCAAATGCTTATAGAACGCGCTCATGTCGAAAATGTCCGCTAACCCTCCTTTCGGACGATCTTGCTGCTGTTGTGATGACTGGGGCTGCTGCTGTTGGGAATACTCACAAGGCGGCGGCTGATATGGGTATGAACTTTGGAAGTGCGGCTCTGTGTACTCTCGCGGCAACCACATGGATCCGTGGACTTGCGGCATCGGATGTCGGGTTATTCCAGGCTGATAGGGTGGCTCCTGGCTATAATCCACGTATGGTGGATTTTCCACATATGGAACTCCTTGGTAATAATCCAGATGGCGTCGGGTTTGGTTCTCATCATATGCCCGCATATTTAGTTCCATCTGTGATTCAAGATGGCGCATCCGCTCCGTTCGTGCCAAATAATCCATCAGCTCCTTATGCTCACGTTCTCAGCCCGATATCTTGCCTGGATCTTTGATCGAAGATGGCCTGCTGTGACATCTCCCACTTCCCATAGTCGGACGGTCGTCGGCTATCAACAAACACCTGTGTCTCATCATCTAAGACTCCCCACGAATGCGTTGACTGTTGCTGTGCTTCCGGTTGCCTGCTCGATCCCGCACCTACATCAATACCAGCCTCACGTCTCCGTCGTATCACCTCCTCATCACTGCAATCCAAATTATCCATCTCCCCCCTGCTTGGGGGCTGTTTTTCCCCACTGCAGTACCTTAAGCTTTACCCATCCCCGTACTGAATTTTGTGGCACAGTTTTGTCTTCTTGTAGGCAATGCGGTCATGTTTGCACATATCTGCAATGGAGAAGATTGCATGAGGTTTGGTGAATGGGTATTCTGTTGGTAGCAATGCTCCCTGTCTTCCTAGCAGTGTACTGGTCAGTCTGGCGTGAGGTATCAACTTTTTCAGCTTGGCATTCCTGCTCTGCCAGACATGCATCATTACTAGCTGCCTAAATGATAAGTGTGGTTCGCCGGTCATGATAGCATACAGGAGTGGCAGTTCCCACTTTCTTATAGCCATTCTGTCTCCCAGTCGAGGAGCCACATTAGTCATGACAAAACTAAGCAATACCCTGACGAGCGGCTTCAGATTATCCCGCCTCATCTCAACACCCTTATCCAACAGGAACAGTTTCGAGTACATCAAACGCTCACCCACCAAATTCGTCTGCTCATTAAAGTAATCATTCTCGTTGATCAGTTGGTAGAAATCATCGGGTTGCGAATCAAATCTGGCCACCTGCCTCAGTGTTGCAAATGACATGGTGGCTCGCTTCCCATTAACCACGCCAGTGAGAGTAGTAGTCCTTGGTGGATTATTCCCCTCATCCCTTTCCAAGGTGCTCAACCAAGCCATTACATTTTTTATGTACACATCACCTTTCTCATGACCCTTGAAGTCTGCGACCGCCTCCCAACCAAGTGCTACCAACTTTTGATATAGCCCCAATGCCCTTAAGTCCGGTTTGTAGACCATTTTCTCAAAGCACGTATTTTCCTTAACTGAATGCTCGTCTCCCATCTTGGCATAGAACAAATCTGCCTGATACTCTTTGCGTTGTTTGCTGAGGGGCCCTTCGTCCAGGTTGGGCGGTATGGTACATCGCCATGACCGTACTGGAGCTCCTCCTCCTCTTCTGACGATTCTATCTCTCTAATCTCCACACCTGTTCCCCGTCTTCGTTTAGATCTCGTCGGGCAGGTACCGATGGCTCAACGACCTTTTCTTTCCCAGCTCTTTTCTCCCTCACCATCTACACACAAAGACAATTAACCAACAACAAAAATTCATCAAGTTACTTTCAGTCATATCAGTCAACCAATTCAAACATGTAAACCCATGACCTTTCCCACACTTGTTTCTTGGCGTGTGAGGATTTCGGTACTCATCTAAGCTTTCATGTATTCCCCAACCCTCTAAAAAGTTGTAAATCACAATACAGTTATCCATGCATGCCTCGAGATTTGATAAACAATCATTAATAATTGGATGAGTACCCTTCACCCTTTAATATCTAACCGTACCTTCATTCTGACCGTTAAGAACAAAATTGGGGATCAAATCATACCTTTGTAGCTTAGAATGCTTAGATACTACCGGGTTCACTTGACTTATGGTTTGGATGAAAAGCCCCAAAATTTGAATTTTAGGGTTTGTTGTTGACGAACGGAGTTTTCACGAGCGGATGTGTTTCAGGGGAAACTGATATAGTGGTTATATTCCTCTCGAAATTCTACACCATTTAGGTTCTTGAATCAGCCAATTTGGTCATGTAATGAGGATTGGAGAGGTGAAAGGATATATGGAGGTTTTTGGGTATATTGGAGAAGAAGAAGAAGAAGTTGGCTGCCAATTGGGGAGGTAATAGGGTATTGTCACACCCTGACCCGCAGCGGAAATGGTAGTCGGGGCATGATTGGGTTTTTTTATCAAAGCTCATAACATTTACTATAAAGTTTCATATTTATTATTTCTATTTAAAGAATAAATTACAATAAACATACAAGCACAATATGTTCAAATACATTTTTCATGACTTCTTTATTTTTCTTCTAAGGCAATTTCCTATGTGTTCCTTGCTTCAACCTGTCCACCTGTATCATGTGTAAAAATAGGGTTTTGGGTCAACAAAAGTTGGCGAGTGAATCTTATTTAAATATTTGAAAGAATTAGTTATATTGGTATTTGAATAAAAAGGTGCATAACCAAATATGAGTATACGTATATGTAAACTAAACCACAAAATACATAATATCAATTAATGCACACACACACACATACCAAATGATGAACAATGAGATCAAGGCTCAATCAAACGAAGCCGATCTAATGAGGCACCTGATGCTCAACTCGTCTCCAACGAGGAACTGATGGGCCTAATGAATGATTTGCACGCAACTTGACAAAAATATAAACTCGCAACACAACAAACAACATTTACATCACACGATAGTTCATATAATGGTAATAGCACAAGGGTTTGAATAAACGAAATGTATAAATGACACATGATACACCCCAAAACATGAATAAAAAGGGGAATTTGTAAGAATTCACTCACAGTGGGTGCGTTCCTTGATGCTGATGAATGCGCACGAATTTATGATTCAACCGACGAGGGAAAACTAACCTAAATAATCACGTAATAATTCGATAAATATATATCTTCTATTTGAAATTAATATTTATAATTAATGCCTTTTATTAGATTTTTAGATCTATTTTTGTGGTATTTATTACAATTTTAAAACTTAAAAAGTCATATTTTTGAAGTATTTTTAAATGATTTTTAAATAAAATAATAAAGAAAATAATTATAAAAAAATATACCCTTTTACAGGGTTGACCTGTCGGACCGCGTTGACTTTGGTATTATAGGCATCGTGTGAGGTTCGAACTCGTGACCTCCCGTATACGTGCACGCAGCTCTACCAACTGAGCTACGTGTCTAACCCGAAATAATCTCTATTTTAATTATATATATACACTAACTAGCTTAACTATATTTTGTTTTTATTTAAAAAGATTTTTTAATGGTCAAAATCGGTTACAATTAACCTGGCTCGATCTCGAGACCTACGGTTCATGTGCACACAGCCAAAACCAGTTGGGCTGTGTGTCTAACCCGTATCAACCCACTATTATATTAGTTACAAATACTTACTCAGTGGTGTTCTGAATATGTTTTAAAAAAATTTGGTTTTTATTTCAAAGAGTTGGATACGTGTGAGACTCGAACCCGGGACGTGTGCTTTGTATTTGCACACAGTCCACCGCTGGAGTGTGTGTCTAACCCGGTTAAATACCCGTTCTTAATTATTCTTATAATATACGAAAACATCATCTTCTTCCTTTTTAAAAACCCAGCAATCGTAAACCCGACTGTTAACCATTTATACAGTTTTGATTAATTGTTTTGAGATAATAAAACACTAAACAAGCGATAGCAAAAGAATTAAGATGATTGTACCAATCAGGGGTGTACTCCGGTGATGTTTCCGGCGACAACAATTTTCCGGCGAAATGCGATTTGAAAACCAAAGTATCTTCAGTGTGTTTGCAAGGTGTTTGTGCGAGTGTGAGCGAGTTTCTAAATGTTCAAAGGTCGGTATTTATAGGTGAAGGTACTGAATTAGGTTAAATTTTGGTTTTATCCGTTTCGGTCAAAGGATTGATTGTCGCATTGATTTTGTAACCGAATTGAATTATGATTTAGTTTTAATACATGATTGGAAATCAGTTTCTTGGGTTTAATTTAAGATTGAAACGGAAATTGCTACTGATTTGGAAGTTACAGTCAGTTACAGGCGGGGGTTTCTCTTTTGAATTCAGATCAAGATAAACGTAAATATAAAGGATTAATTGACTCAGGTATATCAGATGTTGTGCAGGTGTCGCAGTGGTGTAAGTTGTTTGTGTGTTTGATGGGGACCCGGGTTCGAACCCGGTTGCCCCTTTTCCTTTATTTTCTTATTTTTGAACTTTTATTTATTAGTATTATTTTTATTCTTTTATTTATTCAATATATTTACATTCTAGTTTATTTATTAACTATAAAAATTAACTAATATAATTTATAAAATGAATACATGCGTAGCGAAACATTTAATAAATTCTAGAATTTTAACGGAGCGGGTTTTGGAACCCGTTTTACGACGAATATTACAGGTATTTTAGGGTTTATTTTAAGTTCCCATCGGGTTGTAGCACATTGGTTTGGATACAGCACCAAACCCGACCCACCTGCGCCTATCTGTCCCTGACCGTAGCCTACGGTTGGAGACCGTAGGTTACGGTCAATTATCTCTGTTAATTCCCACTTAGACTGTAGCCTACGGTTGGAGACCGTAGGTTACGGTAGACAGATTATGCCAATTGTTGCTTTGTGGGCCGTAGCCTATGGTTAGAGGTCGTAGGTTACGGTCAGCCTAAAAACCCCTTTTTGTATGAGATAAGAAGAGTTAAGAAGTTGTTTAGGTTGTACTTGATGGTTTCTCCCATGATACCATGCCACTCCCCGAAGAACTTAGTGTCGACCGCGACACACAATTACTCCCTTCCACGCCTGGCGCTGCTAGTGCGTGTCCACACTTGCACCATGTCCATGAGTAGGGACCATCAACCTAGTCAACATTCCACAGCCCCTAAAAACAAGAAAACATGAAGCAAACAAAGAAGAAATATGTACCACAATCCGGGTTGCCTCCCGGTAGCACTAAGTTTACGTCTTCAGCCGGACCCCACAACTTCCTAAGATGTGTATGCTCGGGTGAACTTACGAGGAAGTTCACCTCATCTATCGGTGGTTCATTCAAGTCATCCGCATCCAAATACGGTTTCAGTCTGTGGCCATTTACCACTTGCCGGCGTTGGTCCTTAGGATCTTCGATTTCCACATCTCCAAACTTCCCAACACGTACGATCACAAACGGGCCTGCCCACTTGCTCTTCAATTTACCTGGAAACAATTTCAGATGGGAGTTAAATAACCATACCTTTTGACCCACGGCGAAAACCTGACGTCACAACTTCGCATCATGAACAACCTTCATCTTATCCTTATAAGCGGCTGCCATGTCATACGCCTCGTTTCGCAACTCTTCAAGCTCACTTAACTTTAACAACCTGTGGGCACCTGCATCAGAGTAATCAGTGTTGACCTGTTTAACAGCCCATAATGCTCGATGAGCAATTTCCATGGGTAGATGACAACTCTTCCCATACACCAATCGATAAGGGGTAGTGCCAATAGGGGTTTTATATGCAGTACGGTATGCCCATAAGGCGTCATCCAGTTTAGATGACCAATCCTTGCGGTCAATACGCACCGTTTTTTGTAGAATTTCCTTAAATCTGCCTATTTGACACTTCCACTTGTCCACTTGTCTGAGGGTAATATGGTGTAGCAATGCGATGATCAACGCCATACCGTTTGAGAAGTTTGCCCACATTGAAATTTTTAAAGTGGGACCCCCCATCACTAATGATCACGCGGGGTACCCCAAATCGGGAGAAAATATGTGCCTGAACAAACTTACACACCACGGTATGGTCGTTGGACCTAGTAGCTATTGCTTCAACCCATTTTGAAACATAGTCAACCGCTACTAAAATATATAAATGACCGTTAGAATTTGGAAAAGGCCCCATAAAATCGATCCCCCACACATAAAAAATGTCAACAATCAAAATTGGCTGCATTGGCATCTCGTCCCGTTTAGAAATTCCGCCCATTTTCTGACAATTGGTGCAATGTTTAGCAAAAGCGAAGGCATCTTTAAACAGCGTCGGCCAGTAAAGGCCGCATTCTAACACTTTATGGCCCGTCTTCTGTCCGCTGAAGTGTCCACCACACGCCAAAGCATGTGCATGTTTCAACACGTCTTGAAATTCTCTCTCTGGAATACACCTGCGGATGATTTGATCAGCACCTATCCAGAACAAATTCGGTTCATCCCAGATATAATTCTTCACCTGTGCCAAAAATTGTTGTTTTCTCCTCTTGTTCCATGCTTCCGGCATCGTACCTGAAACAATATAATTAGCAAAATTAGCATACCATGGTTCAGAACTGACAGACATAATAAACTCATCCGGGAATTGTTCATTGATTGCAGGTGTGACATCCTCGCACTCTAGCGGTAATCATGACAGGTGGTCCGCGACCACATTTTCACACCCCTTTTTGTCTCGAATCTCTATATCAAATTCTTGTAGTAGAAAGATCCAACGGATCAGCCTCGGTTTCGCATCCTTCTTTTCCATTAAATATTTAACTGCGCTATGATCAGAGTAAACGATTACTTTACTTCCCCAAATATATGACCGGAACTTGTCAAGTGCATAGACAACAGCGAGCAACTCTTTCTCCGTTGTAGTGTAATTAAGTTGAGCATCAGAGAGAGTTTTGCTCGCATAGTAGATGACAACTGGTTTCTTGTCTACTCCCTGTCCTAGTACAGCCCTGATTGCAAAATCACTTGCATCACACATTATTTCAAAAGGTGTTTCCAGTCCTGTGATTGCAAGATTGGGGCTTGTACCAATTGGTCCTTTAAAATATTAAACGCTTGAATACACTCATCATTGAACTCGAAAGGGACATCTTTAAAAGTAGATTACACAGTGGTTTGGTGATGACACTAAAACCCTTGATGAACCTACAGTAAAACTCGGCGTTTCCTAAAAAGGAACGGACGCCTTTGACATTAGTGGGCAGTGGTAATATGGATATCACTTTGATTTTAGCCCTATCAACTTTAATTCCTTTACTCGACACTACGTGTCCTAGCACAATGCCCTCTTGAACCATGAAATGGCTCTTCTCCCAACTAAGTACCAAATTTGTTTTGACACATCGTTCCAATACCTTAGCTAGTTCGTATAAACATGTGTGAAATGATGGTCCGAACATAGAAAGTCGTCCATAAAAATTTCCAAGGTATCCTCGACCATATCTGAGAAGATACTCATCATGCACCTTTGGAAGGTGGTCGGGGCATTGCACAACCCAAACGGCATCCGTCTAAATGCGAAGGTACCGTATGGGCATGTTAATGTAGTCTTTTCTTGGTGGTCAGGATGTATGGCGATTTGATTGTACCCTGAGTAATCATCTGAAAAGCAGTAAAATTTCTGACCTGACAATTTTTCAACAATCTGATCAATGAAAGGCAAAGGAAAGTGATCCTTTGATGTGGTGGCATTAAGTTTCCTATAATCAATGCACACGCGCCACCCAGTTACCGGCCGAGTGGCGATCTACTCACCGTTTTCGCCTTTAACTATTTGGATCCCTGCTTTCTTGGGCACCGTCTGGGTTGGGCTTACCCACGCACTGTCGGATATTGGATAGATAATGCCGCATCTAACCATTTAATAACTTCCTTCTTCACCACCTCTCGCATGTTCGGGTTCAACCGTCGCTGTGTATCCCGTGCGGGCTTTACATATGCATCTGTTATAATCTTGTGCATTACAATAGAAGGGCTTATACCTTTGAGATCTGCGAGAGTCCAACCAATTGCCGCTTTATGTGTCTGAAGCACCTTCAGCAATGCTTCCTCCTGTTCTTTTGCTAAATTGGCAGCGTGATGACAGGAGAGTCTGATCCTCTCCCAAGAAGGCATATTAGAGATGTTGTGGTAACTCTTTAAGCTTAACCTTTGGCGGACTGATCAGGGATGGTTTCAGTCCTGATGAAATTTCAGCCGGAAGACTATCCACATGTCAGAAACGTTAGAGAACACATTTAAACGGACCTTCATATTGCCAAACATCATATCGACAGTGCCAGTTCGGCAGTCGATTAGTGCATGTGCTGTGGCTAAGAAAGGTCAACCCAAAATGACATTCGGTTGATAGATTTGGTCCGAAGAAACATAATCAAGCACCAAAAAGTCTACTGGAAAATAGAATTCTTCCACCTTGACAATGACATCGCGAACAATCCCCCGAGGGAGCTTAGGGGTCAAATCTGCCAATACGACAGTCGTATCGGCTCGACGTAATGGACCAAAATCATATTGGTCATATAAGCTCCCCGGAAGAATGCTCACGCTAGCTCCTAGATCCAACAATGCTCTATTCATTTTAAAATCGCCCACCTGAATGGGAATTAATGGCGTTCCAGGATCTTGGAGCTTAGGTGGAAGTACTCCATTCAGCATAGCACTCACTCTTTCAGTTAAATCAATATGTTTAGGCACTTTGTGCTGCCGTTTTTGAGTACACATGTCTTTTAAATATTTGGCATATGCTGGAACCTGTTTAATGGCATCAATTAAAGGTAGATTGATTTTTACTTGCTTAAAACTTCCCAAATTTCTTCGGGTTGTGGTCCCTTTTGTTGATGATGCCTTTACTACCCGGATTCCGCAAGGCTTCGGGAAAGGGAGGTGACAGCGGTTCCCCTTCCGTAGCCTTGATCGGTTCAGCATTTAGAGTTTGGTTGTTATTATTATTCTTCTTATTGTTTTCATTCATTTTAACAACCGGTGGTTCTGTTTCGTCATCACTCACCCCATCCTCACTTAGATCCTCCACCACACCTTCCACAAAGTGTGGTGGATTGGTAACCTTGGTGTAAATCTTACCACTTCGAATAGTACTCAAATGAGTAATCTGATTTCCCTTTTTTAGGTGAGCTGGATTTGTGGTTGTATCGCTTGGTAGCTGCCCATTACTTTGTTTCAGCTCCTTCAATTCATTTGCGGTTGGCCCATCTGCGTTGTTAACAACTGAATAGCTTTGTCACGTACCTCATCCTTCTGAGCCCGCACTTCATCCAATTGATTGCGTTTCTGCAAATCTTGTTGAATGGACTTTAACATCTCCATTGTATCAGTACCTGCATTATGGTTAGAAGAACTAGTTGTACCACCCTGGTTCAGTTGGTACCCTCCTTGAAAATTCTGCTGAAATCTAGGTTGATTAAAGTTCCTCTGTCCCCCAGGCTGATTATTGCTACCTGGAAATCCGGGTTGGCTTGATTATTAGCATTTCCATAACTGAAATTCGGGTGATTTCTGAGGCCCGGATGATATGTGTTCGAGTTCATATTGAAGTTTCTGCCGCCCCCTCCATTGCCTTGGACATAGTTAACATCTGTGCTGCCCGTACCAATACTCGGACACTGATCTGCGATGTGTCCCAGATCCCCACAATGCCCACAGAACGGCATTTGACCACTAACTTCTGGTGCATTATCGACCGCCCTTACAACAGAATGTCGAGTACTTCTTGAAGATTGAGCCTTACGTTTCGAAGTTCTCGCGTTCTTCTCCAAGTATTCCCAATCAACCTGCTCATAATTGGTGCCAAAAGTTCCATTTGAAGTTGAGCTAAGATCTCGTGCATCTTCATCCGACAAACCTTCATGAAATGCGTTCAACAACTCCCACAGTGGAATCCCATGATGTGGGCAATTCTTTAACATCATTTTAAATCGATTAAATGCTTCGTGGAATAACTCCCCCAGTTGCTGTCGGAAGTTCCGAATATCCTTTCGTGCATTGTTCATTCGCAGCGGTGTATAGAATTCATCGAGGAACAGTTGTTGCATATCGTGCCATGTGAAAATAGAAGCCGATGGTAGCGAATGGAACCATTATTGAGCCTTATCTTCAAGTGTGAACTGAAAGAGTACCAGTTTCACATCGTCTGGTGTAAACCCTTGACCGCCAATGGTGTTGCATCGTGCATCATATGCTGCTATATGCAGATATGGTTCTTCTGTAACTACTCCATGATACTTTAGGAGGCTCTGAATTGATTGTGCCCTGACTTCAAATGATCGACCTCGCAATTGAGGGATAACCACCGGTGACGGGTTATTGGCAATGGCCGGTTTGAAATGACTTTCGACACCCCGTACAGGTTCCCGTTTGAATCTTCTTGGGATACCTTCAAACTGGTTAATCGGTTTGAGCATGTTGTGCCTGAAATGGATGCGGTGTAGTAGCAATTAGCCCTTGCTGTGGTGCTGGTGGAATTGGCATGTTAATTGGCCGTTGTTAATTGGTTGCTGATTAACCGGCATGGGAGCATTCACTGATGTAGGAAACCCAGAATGTCCATAATTCATCCCGTCTCCTGCTCTAACTCCCGTATCGTAGTTGTCTTGTATCCCCAATCCCATCATTTGGTTTCCCTCGTATTCATCAGATGTTTCAAAACCATCGCCCAAGTCTGTCGCCCTATGTTGTTGCTCAAATGGTGAATTTCTTGCAGAGTTAGATGGCCCTGTTTGCATTGGCGGAATCACGGTCTCATCAGTGACAATCCTCACATATGGTGAAGATTGTGGAACATTGGTAGATGGAGGAAACGGTTGACTGGGAAAAGATGGGAGATCACCGAGATTAGGAAATGGTGGTGGTGGTATTGGTGGAACATTTGTAGTTGTAGCCTGCGTCTGTGATGGTTGTGGAGATGGTATGGTTGTGTTTCGGTGCAGGATGAGTAGCAGTTGGTGTGAATTGATGTTGCGGAGGTGGAGTGACTGGTTGGTTTTCGAAGTTACTTGAACTCTCCATTGGATGTGTTTTCGGTATTGTAGGTTGTGCAATCCTGTTTTCACGATGCAGTACCCGAGTGTGTCGTGCTGTTCTTTCTATCTCTGGATCAAACACTAGTGGAGACGACTGCCCGGAGTGTCGAGTATGATGCATGCAAAAGTTGATCGCCTGCATTACACAAACAAAAGAGATTTCGCGTAATTCTGAACGAAACAAACAAAAATGAAATAACTAATCAAACACTTTGCGCACGCCTCCCCGGCAACGACGCCATTTTGATGACTGTCGTTAGTGTCAATAAAAAACCGAAAATAAACTGCGTAGATAGAATAAGTCGGGTATCGAACCAGAGGAGTATTGTGGAAAGTATTATTGATTAAGCACTGATTAACTAATTGCAAAAAATATAAATTCAATTGGTTTGGTTGTTTGATTAACTAAGAATTACTAAAAACGGAGTTTGTAAACAGTTGGAAAGAAAGTGATTTCTCTAAGTTTCAGATTCAAAGTGGATTCAAGTTATTAGTTTTAATTGAGAAAACCACATAGACATGATTTAGATATTTAATTAACTGATTGTGATAAACGAGGACTAAGTACTTTAATTAATTAACAACGAAAGGTTATCACACGATTATCAATTGAATATTACCAAACCCAATTCCTATCTAATATATCCCAATTACTAGAACTCTCAGGAGTTGAAAGAATCAAAACTAGGTTTTAAGTAAAATCAATCATTTACAATCAAGATAATAAATCCCTACGCAAACAAATATCGAATGCTTAGATTGCTAGTCTCAATTACAAAGAAAAACTCAAAACAATCATCCACTTACAAGAATCCTCCACTCGGAGGAAACCACGAATGAATTAGCCGCTCATGTTGGTCGCTTGATCATCAAACACTTGAGAAACGGTTGAATTCATAACTTTGATCTTTTATTCGGTAGAGATTATGATGGTTTGAGGTGAAAAGCTCCCAACTTGATGCTCCTAGATGCCAATTTTTGTCCAAGGAAGTGTCCTCTTCGAATTAGGGTTTAGGAAACCTTTTGTACCCCAAAAACAAGCCAAATTCGCGTTTTTCGGATGTCCTACCGTAAGCTATAGTCGCGGACCGTAAGCTACGGTAGGGAGTTTCTGGTCTCATCCGTAGCTTATGGTCGCGGACCGTAGCTTATGATTGGCAGATCCTTCCAAAACTGTTTTCTTCATAACTTCTTCGTTTTAGCTCCGTTTTATGCACCGTTTTCGCCCACGTGTTCGTAATTCAATCCTCTATCATCCTATCCCTTAAGATCTTTAATTATACTCCATTTGTTTTCCTCAAAACACATCCAATCTTCGTGTTTAACCTACAAAACACCATTTTCTCGTAGTTATTCAATTTCACACATTAAACACATAAAAACTCATAAGGTTAATCACTTAAACATGTTAAACACCATTCCAATCCCATTCTATCACAGACTAGCATTTATTTAAAACTTGGATAAAACATTTAGATGGTATGGAATGAAAATAAAGTTTTAGAAAAAAAACCAAATATTTAAATTCGAAATACCTACCAATTTTGTAGTGTAATCGGACACACCAACACACAACAATAACTCATTTAACATGGAAGGGTCGTATGAAACATGTTATGCATCCTACCTTAATTCATGCAGCAAATAAGCATGATGCAAAGTAGCCTTTCTATACTCCATCTAAATTTGTGTAGCAAACAAACTATACACGAACTAGTGACCATTAGGTTATATAGGAAATAACCAACATATTATCCTTCTTTAATTTCTCTCTGTACTTATTAATCTTAAAAGTTAATTATTCATGTCTAATTCGGATGTCTCCTTGGAACACCACCTACAAGGATCATGTCTTTCGCAAGTACTGCTGACAAAACATACATAGTCGTGTTAAAAGGGTCAACCACAACACGATTCACATGGAGACCAAACACAACTCATTCAACTATACGACCATTTATTTGTAATGCTATGGTGTCTTATTTTACGTTCATGGTGTTTTACTGTAAAACACGACGCCTTGAATCACAATACAATTAAAACACCATTGTATGAACATAGAAAAAACACCATGGACTAAAACATCCAACCAAAACGTAATTTTTTTCTCTACATAAGTATACTGTCACACCCCGACCCGCAGCGGAAAAGGTGATCGGGGCATAATTGGGTTATCATCAAAGCTCATGACATTTATTATACGTTTCATATTCATTAATACAATTTAATGGAAATTTACAATAAATGATACAACATGTTCTAACTATCAATCTAAGCTTCTTGGTTCTCTTCTAAGGCATATCCTATGTTTTCCTTGCTTCAACCTGTTCACCTGTATCATGTGTAAAAAGGTTTTTTTGGATCAACATAATGTTGGCGAGTGAATCCAATGGAAAACATTTGAACAAGTTTATTCAATTGATTATAAATAATGTGCATACCACATATGAGTAAATGTAGATGTAAATTTATTCACACAACACATAATATTGAATATTGAACACACATACACCAAATGATTGTTTTGAGGCACGCGTTGTTCGACTCGTCTCCCACGAGGAACTGATGGGCCTAATGAATGAGTTTTGAGGCACGCGTTGTTCCACGAACTGATGGGCCTAATGAATGAGTTTTGAGGCACGCGTTGTTCTTACGAACTGATGGGCCTAATGTATGAGTTTTGAGGCACGCGTTGTTCTTACGAACTGATGGGCCTAATGAATGAGTTTTAAGGCACGCGTTGTTCAACTTGTCTCCCACGAGGAACTGATGGGCCTAAATACTTTGCATACAACTTTGACAATATGTAATACATCACAACCAATAACAGTTACATTCTAGTTTAGATCATATAATGGTATAGCACGAGTTTGCATAAGAAATTTAGTTTAAGCGACACATGATACACCCCAAAACATGAATAAAAAAAGGGGAATTTGTAAGAATTCACTCACATTGGGTGCGTTCGGTTGATGATGTTGAATGCACGCGAAATGGTTTTAACCACGAGTGAAATTAACCTAGATAAATCGCATTATGGTTTGGTAAGTAAACGGATTTTATTAATCTATTTTAGTAGGATTGTTGGGTGTATTTTTGTGAGTTTGAGGCTATTTTCTAACCTTAAAAATGTTATTTTTAAGTATTTTTAATTGATTTTTAATTAAAATAATTAAATAAAAATAATAAAAAAAAATTTGATTTTTGCTACAGTTGACTTTGACTGACTGTTGACCGGTTCGAATGCATATTGTTGTGCGCTAAGTGAGGCTCAAACCCGAGACCTCCCGTACGCGTGCACGCAGCTCTACCAACTGAGCTACGTGTCTAACCCGTCATATATCCGATTTTAATTATATATATATATTAATTAGATTTAAACAGAAATCCTTTATTTTAAAAACGATTTAATCCAGGGAACCGGTGCGCTCCACAGGTCTCGAACCCGGGACCTGTGGGTTAGCGTACACACAGTCCACCGCTGGACTGTGTGTCTCACTTGGTTATTAACTCGGTTATTAATATACTTAACATATACCTAAAATCAATCCGGTTCAGTTTGCGAAAAAAGGAATTTTTATTAAGGCAGCGTGTGAGGAAACAATATTCGAACTCGAGACCTTAGCGTTTAATGTGCACACAGTCCACCGCTGGACTGTGTGTCTAACCCGGTAAATAACTTGATTTTAATTATACTTAACCATTACCGAAACATCGTCTTCTTCACTGGTTTTAACCGGAAGTGACGACTGACTGGTTCGAAGTGTTGATTCAGGTTTCTTTAGCGTTTTATGATTAATTACAAGTGAGATTACATAAAAAGAATGAAGAAATGAGCGTGAGGTATACCGATTGAATTCCTCTGTTTTCCGGCAGAACTCCGGCGACAGTAAGCTCTTCCGGCGACGAGTGTCTTGCAGCAGAGAATCTTCAGAAAGCTTACAAAGGGTGTGGGTGACTTCGGTAAAAGTTTAAGGGGTTCAGTAAAGCTCAGAGATTAAGACTCGGTTTTCCGGCGACGTATAAAATATTTCCGGCGAGTGAGTTTTCGCCGAGAAAGGGTGCGATTTGAGAGTGAAAGATTTCTGGTGAGTTGTGGGTGATTTATAGGGTAGTATCGAGATGTATGGGGTCTGAATTCGGTCTCAATTCGAAGTCAGCCGTTCTCCGGCGGTTACGGCTGATGTCGCGGGTTCAGACGTCGGTTATAACCGTCGTGGGAGTTAATTCTTCGGTTAATTGAGCGGAAACGTAAATTAACGACGAAGTCGTCGGGATTTCCGACGACTGCTATTTGGGCGCAATTGACTGAATTTGACTTCCGAACATTATTATTTGAATTAATTGATTCCTTTTATTAGCAGAAAAACAAAGTGGCGGAGCGGTTGATTGGCTGGGTGTTAAGTCGTTTGTTTGAACCGGTACAGACCCGAGTTCGAAACCCGGCATGAAAAAACATTTTTATTTTGTTATTTTTACAGTTTTTCAAAAACTAATTATATATCTCCGTATAATAATTGATTATGTATCGTATAAAATTATTTTGGGCGTTTAATTCGCAACGAAAAATTTGACTGACTGTTCGGTTGATAAACGGAGCGGGTTTAGTAAATCCGTTTTTGACGGATGTTACAGTATCCCCTGCTTTTTTAGAAATTTCGTCCCGAAATTTAAATTGTGATATATTTGACTAAAAGAATGATGGTGTTTAGTTTGACAGTTACATGTTTAGAAGGAATAAGGGTTTAAGTTTTTTGTTTGAGGCGGTAACGTTCCTTGTAAAGGTTAAGTACCCTAATACAGGAATCGCTTTTTGTTGCCTACTGTAAAAGTATTGATAAGCATAATTGATTTGCTAACTTTGATTTCATGCATAAAAGTTTGAATATGCTTAGGGTTATATCCTAAGGCAGAAATTCTAATACTACAATCTACACAAATAAACACAACAACTAATAATTGAATCCACATTCTGATAGCATATTTGTTTGTATGGTGACAGTTCCTCTCTCGTTTGTTATGATGGAGAGGTTAGTTTATGTAGAAATGGAACACAATCCAATAGCAAGATGATATAAATGTAACACAAATTCCAACCAAGGCAATACTAAATCCTACATGGAACTTCTCATAACCGCCTGATAATGCCTCTGATCCTTTGGCAAGAATACTTATATATAGGAAGTACCAGCGGCGTATCCACCATATTCTTGCCAAATTTTCATTGGTTTTATCAGTGAATTATGATTAGTCCTATATAGCTCTACAACAATACAACAAACATAAAATACTGAAATGAAATATATCTGTGCGATCAAGGCTCAATCAAACGGAGCCGATCGTATTGCATGTACTGAAAATGAAATTGTCTGTGTGCTCAAAGCTCAATCAAACGGAGCTGAACGTATTGCATGTACTGAAAATGAAATTGTCTGTGCGCTCAAGGCTCAATCAAACGGAGCCGAACGTATTGCATGTACTTGAAAATGAATAACTTAATCTAAACATCAATCACACAAACAGCCTATACATGGAACCTTTCATAACCGCCTGATAATGCCTCCGATCATTTGACAAGAATACTTATATATAGGAAGTACCAGCGGCGTATCCACCATACTCTTGTCAAATTTTCATTGGTTTTATCAGTAAGTTATGATTAGTTCTATGTGACTCTAGAACATAAACAACAACCAGCGCTTGAGTCTTAATTCTGATAGTATACATGTTTGAATGATGACAATACCTCTCTCGTTTATTATGATGGAGAGGTTAGTCTATGTAGAAATGAGACACAACTCTACTTCTTTAAATGATGAAACTGAGATACGTCGTGAGGTATGATGATATGAATATTAAATCAATGAGTATAAAACAAACTGAACTAGTAATTTGCATTAAAATTCTTAGATAAATTTCCAATTGAGATACGTGAAAATTGAGTAACATAAAGAAAAAAATAAAAACTAAGTGTTGGAGTTGAATCTTGATTCTTGGTGAGAGAAGGCTAGTTAAGTGGTTGGTTTGGACCATTAATATCTTCAACAGGATTGGCGTTGATGTTATAAAACTCTTCCTCTTGCTGGCGGTGGAGCTGGGTTTGCTTGATTTGCTTGATTAACTGGGTTTGCTTGAGCTTGGGCGTTTATGATGTTAACCAAACGAGGGCACGTGTTTCTAAAATGGGTAGGGTCGCCACAATTGAAACAAGCTCGAACATATGGGAACATGGGGTATTGAGGTTGTGATATGTTTGGACCATGTTTTGAGTAGGGGTTGAGGTTTGGTTTTGAGAGGTGCGGCAAACTTGCTCAAATGACCGTAGCGTCCACAATTCGCACATAGTCGACAGGGTAAGGTAGATGGATGGTGATAGAAACAGGTGCTGCATTGAGGGTGAGGTCCAATGTAAGGTTTCTTATTTGGGTAAGTTGAGTTGGGTGCTACTTGAGCGATTGGGATAGTTTGAGGAGGTACAACTTGTGAAGCTGGTTGGTTGCGTTAGGTGACGGAGAAAATTTGCCCATCTCGTTTTCTCTTAGAAATAGGTGGTGTAAAGGATTCGGTTCGGGTGGAGTTTGAGGTTTCGGTTGATGCTTTATCCTTCTTCTTCTCTTCTTTGAAATCTTTGTTCCGGATTCGGTTCTCGGTGAGCGCGGTTGCTAGCTCCATTGCTGCTTCCCAAAGTTGCAGGCGAGGTACTTATTACAGAGTCTTGAATCTTTGATGGAAGGCCACGAATGTAGTGCTCGATCAAACGGTAGAGGGGAGTGAACAAGTTGGGAACCATTTGATTTAGCTCAAGGAATCTCTTGTTGTATGTGGTGTGGTCGCCTTCCTTTTGTTTCAAAGCATGGAACTCATCCTCCAATTTCTTGATTTCGCTTCTTGGGCAAAACCGTCTTGTCATGATTCCCTTCAATTCTTCCCAAGTCAAGGTCATAGTATCTTCAACACCTCGTTTGGTCTTTTCTGTATTCCACCATGTGAGTGCTGTTCCAAGTAAACGACCGGTAGCATAACGCACTTTGCGATCATCGGGGCAATCGCAATTTAGAAAAGTGTTCTCCATTTCTTCGAACCAGTGGAGGAGAGCGGTGACACCTCCAGTACCTTCGTATTTTGGAGGATCGCAGGATTTGAAATGTTTGTAGGTGCATTTAGTGACTTTTGGGGAAAGATTGACAGTGTTTTGATCCTCTTGTTGGGTTGGGTTAACGGAATTAGCGGTAAGGGCTTGTTGAACTTGAACTACGATGTTGGGTATTACGATCGCCATTTGCTGAGCGATTTGGGCAGCCATGCGTTCACGGGCTTTTCCTGCTCTCATCTTCCTACGGGCGAGGTTAGAAGACATCTACAAGGAATACATGTCAAGAGTATGAGTTGGATGCTTTTGGAATCGTGGGTCGTGTTTGGGAATGAACGTTCATAAAATAAATATAGAAAAATAAATTTACTACATCCATAGGATGTCTTGGGCTTTGCTCGTAATTGGGCCTTGCATGCCGCCATACTTCACCTTCGTAATCATGTGGGCCCCCATGATTACCGGGTTTTTCATATGGTTCGCATGTGTTAGCCTGGTTACGTACACTAAAACCCGGAGAAAATCGAGAAATATGTAACGTATGATATTTGGAATGTGCCCAGGCATGGACACGGTGACATCTCAAAGTGGGGTTAGTTCGAACGACGTTTGGTGTGGCATGCTTTGGCCTAATAGGTCCGTCGTACTCTCATCGTTAGTCCCCAGGTAGGCAAACTGGTCCGTTATTTTGGATTTATACGAATGCCAACCTAGACAGGACGTTCCGACTACCGGTACTTGTACCCTTCCGGTTACTACATGCCCGTCGCAGAACTTACTTTGATGAGATTTGAAAATTGCAACAAAATCCTTGAATAATGAGAATATGAAAAATGAATTGAATATATGAACATTGATATATGTATAATGAATATGTATATAAGCATGTATGTTTGACTGTAAATATAAACAAATATGAAACAAATAAATATCACAAGTTTGTATGTAACCACCTAATCAATTAAAATTTAGGCAGACTATAGTATAGGCTCTAAGGGTCTAATAACATATCCTATATCCCTATAGTCATGGCTCTGATACCAATCTGTCACACCCCGACCCGCAGCGGAAAAGGTGATCGGGGCATAATTGGGTTATCATCAAAGCTCATGACATTTATTATACGTTTCATATTCATTAATACAATTTAATGGAAATTTACAATAAATGATACAACATGTTCTAACTATCAATCTAAGCTTCTTGGTTCTCTTCTAAGGCATATCCTATGTTTTCCTTGCTTCAACCTGTTCACCTGTATCATGTGTAAAAAGGTTTTTTTGGATCAACATAATGTTGGCGAGTGAATCCAATGGAAAACATTTGAACAAGTTTATCCAATTGATTATAAATAATGTGCATACCACATATGAGTAAATGTAGATGTAAATTTATTCACACAACACATAATATTGAATATTGAACACACATACACCAAATGATTGTTTTGAGGCACGCGTTGTTCGACTCGTCTCCCACGAGGAACTGATGGGCCTAATGAATGAGTTTTGAGGCACGCGTTGTTCCACGAACTGATGGGCCTAATGAATGAGTTTTGAGGCACGCGTTGTTCTTACGAACTGATGGGCCTAATGTATGAGTTTTGAGGCACGCGTTGTTCTTACGAACTGATGGGCCTAATGAATGAGTTTTAAGGCACGCGTTGTTCAACTCGTCTCCCACGAGGAACTGATGGGCCTAAATAATTTGCATACAACTTTGACAATATGTAATACATCACAACCAATAACAGTTACATTCTAGTTTAGATCATATAATGGTATAGCACGAGTTTGCATAAGAAATTTAGTTTAAGCGACACATGATACACCCCAAAACATGAATAAAAAAAGGGGAATTTGTAAGAATTCACTCACATTGGGTGCGTTCGGTTGATGATGTTGAATGCACGCGAAATGGTTTTAACCACGAGTGAAATTAACCTAGATAAATCGCATTATGGTTTGGTAAGTAAACGGATTTTATTAATCTATTTTAGTAGGATTGTTGGGTGTATTTTTGTGAGTTTGAGGCTATTTTCTAACCTTAAAAATGTTATTTTTAAGTATTTTTAATTGATTTTTAATTAAAATAATTAAATAAAAATAATAAAAAAAAATTTGATTTTTGCTACAGTTGACTTTGACTGACTGTTGACCGGTTCGAATGCATATTGTTGTGCGCTAAGTGAGGCTCAAACCCGAGACCTCCCGTACGCGTGCACGCAGCTCTACCAACTGAGCTACGTGTCTAACCCGTCATATATCCGATTTTAATTATATATATATATTAATTAGATTTAAACAGAAATCCTTTATTTTAAAAACGATTTAATCCAGGGAACCGGTGCGCTCCACAGGTCTCGAACCCGGGACCTGTGGGTTAGCGTACACACAGTCCACCGCTGGACTGTGTGTCTCACTTGGTTATTAACTCGGTTATTAATATACTTAACATATACCTAAAATCAATCCGGTTCAGTTTGCGAAAAAAGGAATTTTTATTAAGGCAGCGTGTGAGGAAACAATATTCGAACTCGAGACCTTAGCGTTTAATGTGTACACAGTCCACCGCTGGACTGTGTGTCTAACCCGGTAAATAACTTGATTTTAATTATACTTAACCATTACCGAAACATCGTCTTCTTCACTGGTTTTAACCGGAAGTGACGACTGACTGGTTCGAAGTGTTGATTCAGGTTTCTTTAGCGTTTTATGATTAATTACAAGTGAGATTACATAAAAAGAATGAAGAAAATGAGCGTGAGGTATACCGATTGAATTCCTCTGTTTTCCGGCAGAACTCCGGCGACAGTAAGCTCTTCCGGCGACGAGTGTCTTGCAGCAGAGAATCTTCAGAAAGCTTACAAAGGGTGTGGGTGACTTCGGTAAAAGTTTAAGGGGTTCAGTAAAGCTCAGAGATTAAAGACTCGGTTTTCCGGCGACGTATAAAATATTTCCGGCGAGTGAGTTTTCGCCGAGAAAGGGTGCGATTTGAGAGTGAAAGATTTCTGGTGAGTTGTGGGTGATTTTATAGGGTAGTATCGAGATGTATGGGGTCTGAATTCGGTCTCAATTCGAAGTCAGCCGTTCTCCGGCGGTTACGGCTGATGTCGCGGGTTCAGACGTCGGTTATAACCGTCGTGGGAGTTAATTCTTCGGTTAAATTGAGCGGAAACGTAAATTAACGGTGAAGTCGTCGGGATTTCCGACGACTGCTATTTGGGCGCAATTGACTGAATTTGACTTCCGAACATTATTATTTGAATTAATTGATTCCTTTTATTAGCAGAAAAACAAAGTGGCGGAGCGGTTGATTGGCTGGGTGTTAAGTCGTTTGTTTGAACCGGTACAGACCCGAGTTCGAAACCCGGCATGAATAAAACATTTTTATTTTGTTATTTTTGACAGTTTTTCAAAAACTAATTATATATTCCTGTATAATAATTGATTATGTATCGTATAAAATTATTTTGGGCATTTAATTCGCAACGAAAAATTTGACTGACTGTTCGGTTGATAAACGGAGCGGGTTTGGTAAATCCGTTTTTGACGGATGTTACATATACCAATATGGTACTCATATTAAAGATAAAAATACACTCGTTATTATGGTGTAATTTTTTTTTAAAAAGAGTTACTATAAAAGGTTATTGACGTTTAAAAAAGAAGAGGGATCTTGCATGTGTATTAATGTTAGTTTCTTAATTTAAAGTTAAATTTACGTTTATACCCTTAATCTATAAATAATTATTTTAATGGTAAACACTATTTACAAGATTGCCACCAAGATCTCAACCATTAGATTAAAGATCTAAGGTTTAGATCCTTTCTTACCCTTTCTTTTACAATAACATCACCTTATATATTATATATATTATATATATATATATATAGGGGATGGATCATTAGAAAACTACTTTAAATGAAAAACAAAAAAACTAACTAAAAAAAGCCTAAAAAATATACAAATTTTATTTTGAATTTTTTAATTAAAAATCAATATAAATATCATATAAAAAACCCTTTTTTTCAAAAAAAAAAAGTTGTACTGCACATGTCGAATAATACGGAAAAGCCTAAACTACCTAACTCACCCTCACTAAAAAAACCTAAATCCACCCTCCCACCAAAAGCCTAAACCCCCTACCCCTCCCAAAAAAACCCTAAAACTAAACCGTAAATATAAACAAAAAAAACCTAAACCCAAACCCCCACCCGCACCCCTCAAAAAACCTAAACCCCCACCCCTAAAAAAAACCTAAACCCCCTCCCTCACACCCAAAAACCTAATCCTAATCCTAAACCTCCAGAAAACCTAACACTAAAAACTAAACTAAACTCAAATGCTAACTTTAAACATATAATGTACATGTGTAACATGTATACATATTGCACATGTGTAGTACACATATAATGCACATGTGCAGTACAAGTTTTTTTCTTTTTCTTTTTAACTTTTTATATACATAATAGTAGCAAATTTTTATAAAAAAATTGTAAAGATATTGGCATGTTTTTTAGGCTTTTTTAGTTAGTTTTTTTAGTTTTTCATTTATATATATATATATATATATATCTAAATATCAATAAAAGACTATAATTAATGCCACATTACAATCTCTTCTTTAATCTTATAATTTTACTTTTAATTTATTTAAAAATAATTTTGTTATCCTTATTATTATTTATTATAAATTCTCTCAATTTTAAGTTTAATATTATCTAATATTCTATCTAACTCTACTAGACCATTCCAATAAATGCCGGGCAATTCCTTATGCTACCAAAATATAATATTAATTTAAATTTCATTTTTATATTTAAAATACTTTACAGATAACTAATTAAAAATATTATATGGATAACTACAATTAATATATTTTACTACAAGTAACTTTTATTTTGTTTAATGGTTATTATGTTTAACCACAATTACCACATTACAATTTTTTGTTCAATTTATTATCATCATTAACAAATAAATATGTTTTACTATGATTAAAAATATTCTATTTTGTTTAATCCTTATTATGTTAACTACAATTACCACTACAATTTTTCGTTCAATTTTGTTATCATCAACAAATAAATATATTTTTCTACAATTAAAAATATTCAACAATATAGATAACGATTAAACACAACAAAATATAGATACGATTAAACATAATAGTCAAATATGTCGTAGATTCTCCGATGTATTTAATGAAAATTATTTCAATACTTCGTTACCTCATTGGCTAACCGTGTAAAAATAATTAAAAAGTTTCCTAAATAATTGATAACCGCGACAAACACTTTACAGGTGGATTGGGTATTAATTACTATTAGTAAAAGATTACAAACTTGTATAATGACTATCACGTACGTCTACTTGTCTTATTTACAAATAAATTATTTTTTATTATTCAACACGTGTATACACGAGAGTGTAACCTTAGTGGCGATAAAAAAAATAGAGAGAAAAATGGTGATGAGTATATTTAATTTTCTTTCCTTTTAAATAGGTTATGAAAGACGTATATTTATACGATTCGAAATTTATAAATTTCAATAAGTTGTAAATAACATTCTTATTTATTTTTTTCAATAAGTTCTTGATAATCACTCTTGTTTATTTTTTTAGTTAAAATTACTTTTTCATGTTTAACTATTTTTATTTTATTAGTTATATATTAAACTATTACTGGATTCATAATAATTAACACGTACGAGTTGATGGGGGCCTTTTTGATTATAGATTTTGTGTAATTTATAACTCTATATTGATTATATGATAATCTTAATTTTATAGTCAATGTTTATGCAAGTTATTTTCATTATTTACATATAGGAAAATTCTAGTTTTATCACCAAAATTGTGTCAATTTTTCAAGGATTTCAATTTTTGTTTTAACAAAATCTATTAGAAAATTAAGATTTTTTATAAGAGGAAAATTTAACAACTTTTAAAATGATTTTTAGGGAGAGGGTATAACAACTAACAAGGGATACGTTTAACTCACCACAGTGACAATTATTATTAGTTTTCCATGCTTAATCACTTTTGTTTGTATCTTTGAGTAAAGAACCGATACGAGAATATTCTTGTAAGCTGCAACGACTCTATCTCGCTTCTAGTTATAAGCTTGAAGGAGGAGGAAGATTATTATTAATCATATAGCATTAGTTTATATTAACTCATTTATGTCAATCTAGTATGTAAATGTCTTCGTCTTTGTTTTGCATTTACATGAAATATTTATTATATGTTTAAACTACTCAACCTGTGTAACACACGGGGAATTAACCTAGTGTGTGTGTATATATATATATTATAATTCAACAATTAACCGACTAACTCCGAGTGAACAATTACGTACAAATTCTCGCAGCGTAGCGCCAGAAAATTCCGCTAATTCTTATAAATGTGTCACGTATCTGTTTATGACCCACACCCCCTTATGTTAACCCCAAACCCATTCAATTTCATATCATGTTAGCAGGTCGTGTCATAAATTTAACGCACCCAAAACCAAAACGTCGCTAGCCGACCACCAAAAGGGACAAACTCGATCTCACTCATCAATGATCATATGTTCATTTAAACTTTTTGTTAGTAAGACACCCCACCTCCTTCAATGAAGTTTATGAGTGAACATGTGCTTTGAATTAGGCGCCATGCCTTTTGAAAAAGCTTCATTCAACGTGGGTCCCAAATTAGCTGGATGATAAAGGAAACCCTCGTTTTCTATCATTTTTTTAGTATCATTATCACTCACACTCCACTTCGCCTCCATTCACCTTTTAATTTTTTTTTTTTTTGTTTGGTTCAGTTTAATAATTTTGGATTTATTGGGTGTCAAAATAAAGTTGATTAGCATTCTGGGTGTCAGCTGAAACCTACATTGCAGATCTTCATTTGGAGTTTTTGAGTTTGATTTTCAGTTCTTGATCCTGCTTTGAAGAAACCCTAGTCAAGGTCAGTTTTTTTTTTCTTTGAAACATTTATTATGATTTGATTGGTAGTTATGGTTGGTTGTTTTGTTAGTTTATTCATGTGTTGTGATTGCTATTATTGATGTTCTTGAAGAAATGGTAGGTTAGATAATGTGATTTTGGAATAGATTGTTAAGAGGTCACTGTAATTAGATGAAGGGCTATAAAGAAACTTAGAATGGTAATTTATACACATTTGCAAGCCCACATTGAATTTTGAAAATATCATTCAAGTGTTTTAATTTTTGGTCAAAACTGAATTGGGTCAAAGTTCTGTTTTGAATCCTGTAACAGAAAGTCTTGAATTTTCGCAGTTCTTGTTACTATTCGAACATTATAACTGTCGAGAAAACAATTGCACGCCCACTATGATTTAGCCACTGAAAGTATCATTTCGAATGGTTTAAATTTTGGTCAAACTTGAATCGGGTCAAAGTTCCTTTGTTGATCCATGGCATAGGAAGGAAGTCTTGACTTTTCGAGCTCTTGTTACCATTCAAGCATAATAAAGGTTGAAGAAAATGAAAACACAAGCACGTAATATTACTTGGTTAGTTAATTTGCTTACGTTTCCAAGATTCTTGTTCCTTTTCTTTAAACGAATAAAAGCTCGGCTACCCAGGGTAACCCAATGGCAAAAGGTGCCTCCATACGCCCGCAATCGCAGACAGGCGGTGGGTAGCCCAAGCCCACCATCTCCAGCCATTGCTGTAAAACCCGGTTGAGATAGGATTCGAACTTGAGAGCTGTGGTCTTCAGCCCAAATCTTCTTCCCTTCAATGCCAGTTGAGCTACAGCTCATTGGCTCCAAGATTCTTGTTCTATCTTGTAATTTTCAATACACCCTTTTTTATATTTTCTTCTATTGATAAACTGTACATGGTGTCATGCTGCAGATATTGTTTAGCATAACAAGCTAATGCTTTCCGGAGTATGAAATATGGGATCCAACAGAACTATGGATTCAGAATTCCAGGGTGCAGGATCAAAGCTGTATCCTTTCATGATTTAGCTTGATGAGCATCTTTATATACTTGAAGTACATACTTATATACATATATCTATATGTGTGTGTGTAACTATTGCCATATCCTTAATGTCATAATTTTTAGCGGCCTAGAAATCTGGTGTGTAGAGAGCCTTCAATTGGTTCCAATCCCACAATCTTCACACGGGAAATTCTTTTCGGGGAGTGCATACGTAATTCTGCATGTAAGCCACTTTGACCAAGTCAACCACACGTATTTATAAGACAAACTTCTTTTAAACTTATCATTGCGTATGTTGATTGATCTTCATCGCTAGATTTGACGTCTATGTTTTTTATATTGAGGTAGACTGCTTTGCTCAAGAGCGGTGCTCTTCAACATGACGTACATTATTGGCTCGGGAAAGATGCCAATGAGGTTGACTCAACTCTTGCATCAGACAAAACGCTTGAATTAGACGCAGCCTTAGGGTCTAAATCTGTTCAATATAAAGAAGTTCAAGGTCAAGAAACCGGGAAGTTTTTGTCGTATTTTAAACCGTGCATAATCCCGGTTGAAGGTGCATATTCTTCGGGGCAAGTGGGATTAAAAGGCCCGGCTTATGAAACCAAATTGTTAACATGCAAGGGTGATCGTGTGGTTCATGTTAAAGAAGTAAGATTTAAAAGCGTTAAATTTTGAAAGTTGAATTTGAAATATAACGAGTGTTTTCTATGATCAGGTGCCATTTTCACGGTCGTCGTTGAACCACCGAGATGTATTTATACTTGACACGTCATCAAAAATATTCCAATTTAATGGGTGTAATTCCAGCATACAAGAACGGGCTAAAGGTTTAGGGGGTTCAATATATTAAAGAATACAAGCACAAAGGGAATTGTGAAGTGGCAGCCATAGGTTGTCTTCTTTTATTTCTTAATTTTCTTTTCATTTCCGACTATGCAGTTAATATCGGTGATATATTGGTTATCGGCCCCCATATAAAATATCGGTGTCAAATATTGGTCCGAATATCGGCACCTATATTATTGGCGACATTGATCGATATATCACCGATTTTCCTTCCGATATGAGTACCTTTCTTCTTAGTTCTACGATTCGTCTTTCTTCTTATTGCTGCTATTAGCGTTTTAAGTCTTAATTGTTAAATGTTGGTGTTATAAGTCTTAATCAGTTTCTACTTGCTACAAGTTTAGTGTTTTGCAAGTTGCAAAAGGTTAATTTGTTAATGTTAGGAGAGTCTACTAAAATGTTAGTGTTAAATTGCTATATATATAAATTCTGCATGATATTAAAATTACTGATATCCCACCGCGATAACCTATATCTCAAATATCGCCATATTGGTCCTTGACCGATATCCGCTATTTTACCGCATTAAGCGCATAGATTTCCGATTTATGAATGGAGTCAATGTTGACTTTGACTTTCTTCAATTGTTATAGAGGATGGAAAATTTGTCGGTGACGCTGAAGTTGGAGAATTTTGGAACTTTTTTGGTGGTTATGCTCCGATTCCGAAAGATCCACCCGTGGCTCAACCGCCTCAAACTTTAGATGTCAAATTATTTTGGTGACTTTTTAATCTTTATTAATTTTAAGACTTTTTAAAAGTGACATTATGATTAAATGGTTTTCTGTTTTTTTATTCCCTTCATTAGGATAACACTTCAAGGAAAATTTACTCAAAGTGGAAGTGGTCGGTTGAAAAGGTCCATGCTTGAATCAAATAAATGCTACATGTTGGATGGAGATGTTCAAATATTTATATGGATGGGAAGTATTACGTCTATAACAGAACGAAAAACTTCTATCTCAGCAGCAGAGGTAGTGTGTGGTATCATAGGTGGCAATATGGGCGGGTTGGGTAGCGGGTCAAAACGGGTTAGGCTGACGTGTCAGTCTCACCTATACTGTACTTTGGGCAACTTTTACTTTGTTTAATAGTTAAACAATGTTTTGAAAACCGGACTGGAAAACCGGGTGGTTGAACCGGTTTTTGGTTAAATATTTTCAAATTTACCCTATTTAATTTTATAATATTTACAACATAACTCGGTTTTTACATCCGATCCAACCGGTTCAACCGGCCCGACCAGTGGACTAGTAACAATACCGGTTCGACATCCGGTCCGGTCCTGAAAACATTGGTTTAATATGTTTATTTTTCAGTTAGTTTTTCAACTTTTCGTGTTTGAGCCGTTAGCAGTATAAACTTAATTTGAACATTTTCACACAAATGGATTCAATTGTCCACCTGTAGCCCTATCTTGATCATTCATTCACTTACAGGGTTTCCTTCGAGCTCAAGAAAAACCCGTAAATACCCAGTTAGCCGTTTTGAAAGAAGGATCAGAAACCGGCATTTTCAAGTCATATTTTGACGACTGGCCGCTAACAGTGGAGCCCAAGCTTTATGAAGAAGGCCGAGGCAAAGTAGCAGGTTATTTTTTATCTTCTCAAATCTCAACAAAATTTATAGTAAACTACACGGATGGTCTCTGTGGTTTACCAAATTTTGGATTTGGTCCCTAGCTTTCCTAAAGTACATGGATGGTCCCTATGGTTTGCACTTTGTAATGCATTTAGTCCCCAGCCTTTCCAAAAGTACATGGATGGTCCTTGCGGTTTGCACTTTGTATCGCATTTAGCCCCTAACTTAGACCAGCTAACACCTTTAGATTTGTTGGCTGGGGACTACCTTGGTTACAAAGTGAAAACCACAAGGACCATACGTGTACTTTTAGAAAGCTAGGGACCAAATCCAAAATTTTGGTAAACCACGGGGACCATCCTAGCACCTTACTCTAGAAGTTATCAACATGACGATTACTTATAATCGAGATTTCTGTAAAATCTCAGCAACATGAACGTAATTTTCGTAATTCTTTTCAATATAGCAATATTCAAGCAAACGGGTTACGATGTTGATGAGCTTCCCGATGAAGATGAAAAACCACATATCATTTGCAATGGTACACTAAAGGTTATTTGCTACCACTGCTTTAAACAATTTTTTTTTATCTTACAGGACTTTCACATTAACTTTTTTGTTGAATTCCAGGTTTGGAGAGTGAATAATGGTAAATTATCCCCTGTTCCTGTTGTGGATCAAAGGAAACTTTATAGTGGAGATTGTTATACTGTCCAGTATATATATTCCACAAATGGAAGAGAAGAACGCCTATTTTATATTTGGCTAGGAAATAAGAGCTCTACAGTAAGCAATGCATATTCTATACATATTCTTATTATTTATACGAAACTTTGATATTACATTTTATACCCACTTTTCTCTCACTATGCAGGAAGACAGGGATGATGCGATTTCTCTTACAAATGCTATCGTTAGTTCAAATAAAGGAGAGCCTGTCTTGGTTAGTTTATTATTATTTTCCAAATGTTTTATTGTTACTGAATTTTTTGTTAATGCAATAATTTAATGTCTTGAATTTAGGCTCGAATCGTTGAGAACAAAGAACCAAGTCAATTCTTCATGATATTTCAGACACTAATCATGTTTAAGGTTAGTGTTTCCGATTATGCTCTTCCATCAATGTGGATCATACATGTTTCTACTTTTTTTTAATTTATTATTATTTTTTTAAAATTATTAAGGGTGGTATGGGTTCAAGATACAAATCATATATTACTGAAAAAGGCCTTGATGATGAAACTTATGATGATAAAAAGACGGCCCTTTTCCGAATTCAAGGAACAAATCGTGATAATATGCAGGCTGTTCAAGTTGATCAAGTAAGTCTCTATTTGTTATCCTCCAGTAATTTATTACTATAAATTACCCGATACGATAGATATATCATATATGATCCACCAACATTAATTATCATATTGTTGCAGGTTTGTAGATCTTTGAACTCCTCATATTGCTACATATTAAAGGCCGAGAGTTCTATCTTCACTTGGCTTGGAAATCTCTCCACTACCCGTGATCATGATCTTCTGTATGGAATGTTGGATTTGTTAAATGTTGGTACAAATCTATGCTTCTAGTTTTTATTTTCTATTGAGTAAAATGCCATTTTTGTCCCTGAGGTTTGGCCAGTTTTGCAACTTTCGTCCACAGGTTTGTTTTTTTGCATCCAGATCCATAAGGTTTGAAATCTTGCCATTTTCATCCAGCTCGTTAACTCCATCCATTTCTCTCCGTTAAGTCAGGGGTATTTTCGTCTTTTTTGTTAACTCAAAGGGCAATTCAGTCTTTTGAATACTTGTACATTTGCTAAATGCTTGTATGTAAAGTGAAGAAGATTGAATTGCCCTTTAACTTAACAAAAAAGACGAAAAATTCCCCTGACTTAATGGATGGAGTTAACGAGCCGGATGAAAATGGCAAGATTACAAACCTTTTGGATCCAGATGCGAAAAAACAAACCTTTGGACTAAAGTCGCAAAACTGGCCAAACCTCAGGGACGAAAATGGCATTTTACTCTTTTCTATTTTAGCCAACTAGTAAGTTAAATATTAATTCTCCATTTTCCAAATAAAATCCACTACTATATTCATTTCATAACAACTACAAGCAGTGGCAGATTATAAAATTAATTTAACGATATCCTTTTTGTTAACTGTTTGTAGCCAACATGGCAACCGATATTAATTAGAGAAGGTAGCGAACCCGATGTTTTCTGGGATGCACTTGGTGGAAAGACGGAATATCCAAAGGAAAGAGAAGTAAAAAGATTCATTGAAGACCCACATTTGTTTGTTTGTGCATTCACAGAAGGTAAAGAAATTATATTAATTATGTCATAAAGCATTTTTTGTATGTTGCTGTAATTTTTTTTTATTATTCTGGTTTGTGACTTGTTTTGATACCAGGTGCAGGCTCTCAATCAAGTGATCTCAAGGTAACAAGTAAAAGAACGGGCTTCATATTGTATATATATCCGGCTGGTATTATTGTTCATCAATCTTAAATTCTTTTTTCGAACACTTTCAGGTAAAAGAGATATTCAGTTACACTCAGGACGAGTTAACTACCGAAGATGTGTTAATACTCGACTGTCACACTGAAATTTACGTGTGGGTAGGCCATAATTCAGTTGTTAAGTCAAAGCAACAGGCCCTTTCTATTGGCTTGGTATAATTTCTTTAACGTGTTCATTTGTTTTTGTTTATATTTGTTTTTTTCTCTATAAAACTTTTTTACGTATATTTATGACAGGTGTTCCTTGAAAAAGATGTTTTGGGAGAATGTTTATCCGTAGCTACTCCTATATACATTGTTACAGAAGGGCATGAACCTCCGTTTTTCACACGCTTTTTTGACTGGGATGTTTCAAAGGCAAATGTAAGTAAAGTTTGTTTTGTTCTCCTACTCAATTTTGTATTATTTTTTTATGTTCTTGTAAATTGAAGTAAATCTTTTAAAGGTTGATACGCAATTGGACTTGTTTTGGTAGATGCTAGGCAACTCATTTGAACGAAAGCTGGCTATATTAAAAGGGCAGACACAGAAACTTGAAGTAAGCAACTCTTACACATTATTAAAAAGTTGATTATTCTATTTATGCTGAAAGGTTCCATTTTAGGCGCCTTTAAGAAATTCACCGAGTGTAACGCCAAACGGGATGAGAAGACTGTCGCCAACTCCAAACGGGTTGAGAAGACCGTCTCCTACTCCTAACGGGTCAAGAAGACCATCTCCAGCTTCTAATGGGTTAACCCGAAGACAGTCTCTTGATTCCTACACGGTTAGAAGCACATCTCCTACCTTTTCAGGGTTGGATTTTAGTCCCACCAACAATCGTCGGTTTTCCAGTCCTCCAATTCACAGAATCATCCCTTCAGCATCTTCATCTTCCGCTGAGGTTCGCAGTGCAGGTATTTTCTAAATTCATTGTATTTAATCATATGGTCGAACCTCCCTTTGTTCCCCAAATAACTAAAAATTATTGGAAACACTTTTTCTAAAATCTTAAATATTCTTATTAACAAGAGTAAAGTACACGGATAGTCCCTGTGGTTTACCAAAATTTGGGATTTGGTCCCTATCTTTCGAAAGTACACAGATGGTCCCTGTGGTTTTCATTTTGTAACGCATTTAGTCCCTAACATTTTCCAAAAATACATGGATGGTCCTTGTGGTTTGCACTTTGTAACGCATTTAGTCCCTAACTTGGACATGCTAAAACCTTTAGATTTGTTGTCTGGGAACTATATGTGTTACAACTTACAAAGTGCAAACCACAGGAACCATTCGTGTACTTTCGGAAAGCTAGGGAGCAAATCCAGAATTTTGGTAAACCACAGGGACCATCTGTGTATTTTACTCTATTAACAATTATTGTTTAAAATATGATTATAGAAGTTATATTTAAGATTTTTTTTATACATTACGAATACAGTTTGGGCGACTTTTGACCCATCTGACACACTTCCTTTTCAGCTAATTCCTTCTTTTGTTGCGGTAACTTAAAACGCTTTCTTGTTAACAGATAACACGCATGTTTCTGCAAGTTCCACAGCAGAAGTGGAAATCCTTCCATCCAAAGATTCTGTCCTAAGCAGGAGTTGGTCAACTATCCATACGATCGAGTAAAAGTCAACTCAAAAGATCCAGTTCGTGATATAGACATCACAAAGCGAGAGGTACTCGAATCTCAACCATTTTCATTATAATCAGTGTTGCATTCTTTCATTTGAACTTCATATATTTTGAAATCATACGGCACTGATTTATATCCAACCATTGTTGTGCAGGCGTATCTATCTGACGAGGAGTTCCAAGAGAAATTTGCCATGTCAAAACGAGTTTTTTACCGGCTTCCCAGGTGGAAACAAAACAAGCTTAAGATGTCCCTTTATCTCTTCTAGAGCTTTATCTTTGATATTCTTAACGGCTATGTATTAATGTATCATGATCCGCTTTGTAGTTTGCTATATGTGTTAGAAGTATAAGGTGTCCGTTTATATCTTCTAGAGCTTTATCTTTGATATTGTTAGAGTATAATGTCAATTTAAGTTGTAACATTGAGTTATGTTGTGTTTATTTGTCTTGAGGACAAACTTGTTGTTTAGGTGAAGGACTTGATGTGAAGAATCTAAAAGTTCAAGGGCTGGATTGCAGATATGAAAACCTCTTGTGGTCCTTATGATGAAAACGAGACGACTCCAACCAATAATTCCACTAGTTTGGTTTAGATAACGCTTTGGCGTTGTTCGTCTCCCCATAAAAGAACTTGACCCCTACCATAACGTTCCTCGTGGTCGTGGGTCATGGAATAAGAAGAAAGTGAACATATAGAAACGACCATTTCAAATGTTGGTAAATAGTGTGAATTGATGTTCATCATTTACAATGTCTTGTATTTTAAATCATACTTTCATCTCTTATATAACATAGATCTTATAACTACATTCAGTATTGTTAAATTTTTAATATTATAAAGCTTTATCAAGATATTATTATTAGTATACAAAGATGGATTTTTGTAACATAATCTACCATATAACCAACACTAATTTATAAACCAAAATAGTAAAATCATCTTCTACTGAAGGGTTGTTCTATGATCACTTTTATGTGTTACTTGAAAAGTGCATACATAAAGATTCCATAAAGATTCTATGGCCTAACTAGTTGTTACTTTTTTTATATAATCATTGAGCAAAACAAGTTGGAGGTGCCTATCCATAAGTTGAGTCAAGCCATTGGCTTAAAATGCTTGAATTGTCACATGAACCATGGGACCATGGATGTAGCTATAGTTGTTTGTACATCTTCTACTTGCAATATTAATAAGTTAAGCCCAATTCAATATCATCATACCCTCACATTTCTTAGCTTACACACAGTATAGTGTGTTTGTGTGTGTGAAACTATGGAGGTTTCATGGGAAACAAGTGTGACAGATCAATCAATGCCATCTACCTTCTTTTTTCAGCCTATTTGGTGTTTGTGATGCAATTGGGCTTTGCAATGCTATGCGCAGGCTCGGTTTGGGCCAAGAATGCCATGAACATTATGTTGACGAATGTTGTGGACGCAGTCGTTGGCAGTCTCTCATATTTCCTGTTCGGGTTTGCATTTGCATTTGGTGGTGGGGCGGACTCGAACCCGTTCATTGGTACCCAATACTTTGCTTTAAAAGATATTCCCTCGAGTTCTTATGACTACAGTTTCTTTCTTTATCAATGGGCTTTTGCTATAGCGGTTGCCGGGATCACTAGCGGGTCGAGAGAACCCAATTCAGCGCTTATCTTGTTTTTTCATTTTTTCTTACCGGGTTCGTTTACCCGATTGTGGCCCATTGGGTTTGGTCTTCTAACGGTTGGCTCAACCCGGCATCCACAAGTTTGTTGTTTGGGTCGGGTTCTATCGACTTTGCGGGTAGTGGCGTGGTGCATTTGGTTGGTGGAATTGCTGGGCTATGGGGTGCGTTAATCGAAGGGCCAAGGGTGGGCCGGTTCGATGCATTTGGAAAGCCCGTTCAAATGCGTGGCCACAATATGACTCTAGTCGTGCTTGGAATTCTTGTTGTGGTTCGGATGGTTCGGGTTTAACCCGGGCTCATTCAACAAAAATTTACATCGGATGTCAAAAAAGTTACATTGCCATAAACAAACTTCCGTAAACATAATTTATATCATGCATAACTATCAACTATGTAACTTTATTTTTTATTTTTACAGATGTGTTTATAATATTTTCTTATATATTTATGCAAATAATGGTGGCCCAACTCGCGCGGGAAATAGAAGTTTTCATGTTTCTCACAACCCATGGTATATATAGAGAGAGAAAAAGGTAAAATGAGAACCACCTTGAGTTGTGAGAACTAAGTCTTCTAAAAGTTTTTTTTTCCTCAAATATCTTAAAAAAATACTTGTTCTAGGAAAAAAAAAATTGTCGCATGCAAAAATTTACATCAGATGTAGAAAAATGTACATTGCCGTAAACATGGCGTAAATAAAATTTACGTTAGGCGTAACTACCGACTTGACAATTTTTTTTGTTTTTTTTGTTTTTACAGATGTATTTATAATATTTTCATCTACGTTTGTGCAAAAAATGGTGGCCCAACTAGTGTGGGAAGTAGGTTCTCATGGTTCTCACAATTCATTGAACCGAATCATATATATATATATATATATATATAATATATAGAGAGAGAGAGAGAGAGGGGAGACGTCTAATTTGAATATAGGACAACTAATTAAAGGGACTTGAATGGTAGTTAAATTACTTAATGTCATCCTTTTTGTGGAACCACTGGAAAGTTGATGAATAAAAAGTCCAGGGATGATTGCTGCAACACATTCTCTTGTTTCAGCAGTATATAACAGGTACGACCCATGTGTGTTATCATGTATAGAAATGAACCAAATGGATATGATCAATTCCGAGAAAACAGGTGTGATGAGTGCAGATTCGAACGGCAAAGATAACATACCGGATGAAAATTTACCTGGAGGCCTCAAGAAAAAACTATTGCCAAAACACATCGCCATGATAGTTGACGGCAATCGTAGATGGGCAGTGCAAAAAGGTTTGTCTGGTATGTTTGGTCACAATGCTGGCAGAATGATACTAATGCCTCTTCTTCGGCTATGTTCGAAACTTGAGATCAAAGTCATATCATTTTTTGTATTTTCTACAGAAAATTGGCGTCGGCCAACTGTAAGTACGCGGCTTGATCTCCTTTCAGTTTTAATACTCCGTCTTCGATTCTATATTTTCCATATTTTTTTTATAAATGGAAGTTTGTGACTATATATTTTGTCTATCAAATCTAAGGATGTTATTGAGAAGAACATTAAATTTGTAATTTATATATCCGTAAAATAACCATATAAATTTGATGTAAAGTGTAGAAAAGAATTATATCCAATCTAGAACTTGAATAACATTTTTGATATATATTATGCAGGAGGAAGTTGATTTTCTAATGAAGTTGGTGGAAGATTTATTGAGAATAGATGGGGAAGAACTTTATAGGTATGCTCTTCAAACTTAATAAATAAATAGGTTAAAAGGTTGTTTAGTTATGAAGAAAAACATAAGTTTTTTAGAATCAATATCAGTATAAGTGTATTTTTATTATATATAATTAATAATAAATAAATAGGTTAAAAGGTTGTTTAGCAAACTTTATTTCACAAAGAAATATTTTCCTGATTTTGGAGAAAATGATCTTATTGATTTGAAATGACAAAATGATGCTTGTGTTAGCTCAATAAATAAAGTGGATGTATTTTCAAATCGAACAATGTTAGTTTTGAATAAGCTTGCAGTTTCTGATTTAGCCTTGTAAGTCTTACGTGTATCTTTTCTCAAGAGTTGCTGGAACAATGATCACATTCAAGAAAAGCTCTTCTAGCTTATGTTTGTTATGGTAATGTAATATATCCCTCCACTAACTACCAAATATTTTGAGGTTACCGAGCTCGTATGAGCTTCTGGGCGAAACTAGCCTATTAAATCAGGGGTATCCTATCATACAATATAAAAAAACCACAATAAATAAATAAAGTATTGGGCCACAATTTCAATCGTATTATTAATAATTTGGGCAATTGGGTTTCAATCGGGCTCTCTTATTCTACAAGTTTAGGTTGGTTTGAGGGTATCCTGGTATAAAACCGAAAAAAAAGATAAAAAAAATACACTACGAATACGTACTTGAACCGTAGCCCGTGCTACGACTGCTAAAACATTGGGTCCGCCCCTATGCCGTTACCACCATAGATTATGGTCGGCCTTCGGCACTATTTCCCATGTCGTCCTCATGTGTCACGACTTTCTTTTTCTTCATTTCACTTTCGTCCGTACGGCTCACGTTTTAGTTATATATAGGAGTTGTTCAAATGAGAGAGCCACTTCACATTTGAGAACCATTGGGAACCAAATCAGGCCTTTGCTCTTTTAGACAATAAAAAAAATCCACATTATGACATTTTTTTCTAATTAAGGGAAACATCTTCTGCACTATATTTACTTAAAAATATAGAATAACTACAAGATGATCGAAGTATCACAAGTAAGTGAAATTTAGTAGCATTTTTTTAATGCATTGACGATACACTGTAACATGGAAATTTCACATGGTTAGAATACATTTGTTATTAAGATAGAGGGGCGGAGCTAGAAGGAGTAGCACGGGCTATTTCTCAACTCCGTCTCGATACTGTTTTCATAGTGTAAAAAAATAAAAAAAAATTCTTGTTTTATACAAAAAGTACCCTTGATCCAAAAAAATAAAATTTAGGATGCCCCTAAATTTTTAGACTAGCAATAACATATGAAACTTTAATAATATATTGTATTAACTTACAGATTACACTACATATATTACTAATGATAGTTTAGTGTTATCATTACTTCATGCATTGCGTATGTAATTTATGTTGTAAATATTGCATTTGCATACATATTGCATTAGCAAGGATTTAAATCCTTACTTCACTTGTATACACTGGTAAAGCTTGATATTTACGACCGGCGGACGAAAGTCACCGAACCTAAAAATTTCTATAAAACCAGTAGGATTTAAATCCTTACTTCACTTGTAGACAATGGCGAAGCTTGAGATTTACGACCGGATGACAGAAATTACCGAACCTAAAAATTTCTATAAAACCAGGGGGTCGAAAAGGTATATACCAAAAATTTCAATATAAAACTAAATACTATGCATTATTGAGTGGGTGGTGGTGGGGGTGGGGCGTCGGCACATCCCATCTCTTAAAAGCTTCCCAATGCTTGTAGAGAATTCCCCACTAGATCTTAAAGAGGAAGTCTTTAATTAAAGAAAAAGTCAGATTGTGACATCAATTCAACTTATATTATTAATCAAAAGGTATAAATAAACTTTATTAACATATCAAAGCTGCAAATTACAAACAAACAGCAGGTAAACAAACTGTTAGTTTTGTTTTTTTTTCTTTGTTTATGTTTAATTAAAGTGATTATGATACATAATTTATTGAAATTGACAATGTGTTTCATTTAAACTACAGTTTAGTATATAATAGAAGTGGCATATATGTCGAACTCTTAACTTTCTATTAGAAGTGGTTGTAGAATTAAGATAGATTGGAAGTCTTAATTAGGTAAACAAAGTCATATACCACATTTCTTGCAGCATACCGATATCAGTAAGTGTAGTAAAAATATTTCTTCTTAACTGGTTTAGATTGTAGTTTTCTAATGAACATTGGTATAGATTTTAAACGAGGTTTAGAGTGTGTTTGAATCGGCTGTTAAAATATAAAGAAAAAAAAACTAAGTCAAATAGTGATGGTTTAATTTAATTCTTGAACAACATATAAGGTAGTTAATTACCTATAATCTAGAAATGTAGACGTTTTAGCAATACAAAATTAAGTTAATTTCCGGAATTACCTAGTTACGTTTTGTTGACGGGAATGTAATGTATGTATGTGTGTGTATATATATATATAATATTTAATATTATATATATATTATATATTTGAAATTTAAAGGGTAAGATCAAATAAAAAGTTTATTTTGCCTAAGTTGGATCAAAAGAAATCTTAACTATCATTTTTTAAATCAAAATTTAAGATGAAAATATAAGAAAAAAGAAGACTGTAAGGTATATTAGGAAAATCATATTTATTGCCTTTTTCTCTACAATGCAACCCATATGCATATTTCATCCTTCATTTTTTAAACGTTCATAACTTTTTTATATGACATTATCTTTCATAAAAATTTCACCATAAAATCGAGCGTCTTTTATCTTTAATTTGAGTACCATATTTGCTATATAAAATATGATGACTAAAAAAACCACAAAAATGTTTTGTATTTCTATGTTGTGTAGCATTTTTGTGCTGGATATTTTACTAAATATTTTGTGCTGAATTTTTTGTACTATATTTTTTTGCATAATTTTTTGTGCTATTTTTTTGTACGGGATTTTTTGTGCTATAATTTTTTGTATTGAATTTTTTGTACGGGATTTTTTGTGCTATATTTTTTTTACTGAATTTTTGTATTGAATTTTTTGTACTAGATTTTTTTATTGTATTTTTTAGAAAACAAAAGAGGTGCCTCATATCATTTTCATAGTACTACTTGTAAGAACCAAAATATATTAGTAACACAAATGTTTTTTGCTCTTACTTGTAAGGAGTGACACATATTATCATCACAATCTTTCTTAGACTACTTAGACAAAATCCACTTTTTAATAAATTCTTCTCCAAATTAATTTTGGAGCCTACATATAATCTAGAAATGTAGACGTTTTAACGATACAAAATTAAGTTAATCTCCGGAATTACCTAGCAACGTTTTGTTGACGGGAATGTAATATATATTTTTTTTTTTAATTTAATTGAAACTTAATTTTGGAGCTTACGTGCATGGTGTTTCATTCATCGTCATCGTCTGTCTCAATTTTAGTCCATATTACTATTTTAATTTATACATGTGGGATTCATTCAAAGTTATGAGAATTTGGTTGCTATCACTCGTTTTTGTTATAGTTTTGGCACTCGCGATAGTAATCCAAAAAAAAAAGAATAAAGTGTATTTTTTGTCCTTGAAGAAAGAGTCTCTGTTGTTGGAAACTGCAATTTGCGTTCTTGAAAAATGTTACACCCCAATCAATGGCGGACTCATTGGGGCGGACGTAGTAGATTGCTCGAGACGACATAACGCTAACAATGACAAGTATTTAAAGCAACAATATTTTATTTCATTTCTAGAATTCGAGTACATAGTTTGGAAGCAAAGTACAACAACGAAATTTAAAGTACAACAATGAAATCAAAAGTACAAGTACAACATAAGTCTAATTTAAGAGTGGGTTTCTAGTTCATCCTACTAGATTCCATGCATTCTCATCGTTATCATATTCCTGCAACAAATATTAAAGTATTGTTCAACACACAAGGCATTGACGAGCATACAGATTTCAATACTAGATAATGTAAAAGGTTAAACATTCGACATGGCATAAACGTTAGTTAAACTATCATACAATGCTAGTAATGCGACTACACATGTCAACCCAAAGTTTACCGCTAGCGTAATCTAATCATAGCAATAACTAGTTCGTTTTCTTTACTTAATATGACCTCACGAATACGGGCGGTGCGTTAATCCTATAGGGCTATACATTTAAGGGAGACTTGTACACAGTTAATGACGTAGCATAAAGCATTCGATTCAAGCATGAAAAAGTTTGCAAGTATTCGTATTAAGCATGTTTGATTGAATGTTTGTGTTGTGATTTAAGCATAAATAGTTGTGATTTAGTGGGTTGATATAACATATAAGTTGCACCCCAAAAGTGTAAAGAAAAAGAGGGGAGTCGAGTATGCTCATAGTTTTGCAAGCATTTCCTAACAATCCGGGAGCTAATAAGTTGAAGTGATAAACACCGAAACCCTACATGAGGGAAACAGAGGTGTGCGAACATTCTGAGTTTGGCGAAAGATTCAGACTTCGATTCAGAAAATGCGAAAAGAAAACGTAGAAAATGCCACTTCGTGCGAAGTGAGAGTTCTGAAATGATGTAACTCATTTAACACCCGTTTCGACACTGATTTCTGTGAACGGGAAGTTTTGGAACGAGACAAAACAGTCCAGAGTCATAATACTTTATCAATATTTGATAGCATCATGGTCCTAACCAGTTTTACAAGAAAGTACGTAATATTTATATAGTCTAACGTTCGTTAGATATATCATGGATATCAAGCAAAAAGGTATGAGACCTCGTTATATGATTCACCAAAGCACTAGGTTCACCAACATAGTTGATAAACAAGGTTGGTCATGAAAATACAGAAATTAAGTAAATAAAAATGTTCAAGTGAGTTGTGGAACTTAATTCGGGTAGACAAGGCTCTCAACGTTCTCACACTTGCTGAAACACAAGTCCAATCCTAGTGAGCATGATGAACTTTATTAGCTTCTACACTTGGTACAAAAGAAAAGGAAGAAGAATCATAAAAGAAATAACAAGGTAATAGTGAGCTGAACTCACTTAGTTGGTCTGAGAACAGTCTGCCAGGAATTCGAAGATTTTAGAGTTAGAGTGTGAGGATTCGGAAAGATTGAAGGTGTGAAGTGTGCACTTATTTATAGGAACAAGTTGCTGCCAACTCCACTTCGTGCGAAGTGGTTCACTTCGTGCGAAGTGGTCACTCGCCGAGTGAGTTGGTTTGGGGCTGTTTTTACGTATTTTAGCGGTTTTCGAGTATTTCAGGTATAAAGTTGTAACGTAAGTGTATCGCATGTATAGTAAGTATATTTTGCATGTAAGCTCGTATATAAGAATGTTTTGCATATATAATAAGTATAGATAAAGTATGTGTAACATTTGTCGTAAAACGGGTTCAAAAACCTGCTCCGTTTTATAATTCTTTTATAATTCAAATATACGTATGATGTTCGTTACACATTTATGTTAAAAGTTCAAAATTTGTTATGATGTTATTAGTATTTAATAGTAGATAAAATAATAAATGTTAATAAATAAAATATAAATGAAAAAAATAAAAAAAAATGAAGACCGCGGGTATCGACCCGGGTCTTCACCCAAACAAAACACACAACACACCACCACACTGCACACACACTTCGGTTATATACTCAAGTCAAATATCATTTATATCAAAAGAGTTCTTGAAATCAAATTCAAGAAAAACCCGCCCAGAAACGGTCAAGGTCTTTATAACAATCATCAAATTCTAATTTCTTCTGCGAATTAAACATGTGAAACAGTTTCTTGATCTTAAATTTAACGCAATTATTGGGTCAATAACACTTAATCGGTTACCCAAATCATAGTCACATTAAAACCTTTGACCGAAACTGATAAGTGCTACCTTCATCAACTATAAATTGAGAGCTTGGACTCGTTTAAAATACACATACATACCTTTCAAAACGCCCAGCAAACTTCTGATTAACAACACCTCGCCGGAATCATCGCCGGAGTTTGTAAAACACCACGGTTCGGTATATCTCTACGCTTATTTCTTTTCATTCTTTTAAAACTTATCTGTTCATGTTTAAAAGTTATGTGTTAAGCAAATTAATCGGTTTAATCAAAGTCTGTGTATGTTTTTAATTGAAAGGAAGAAGATGAAGTTAATCAGTGTATAAATATATTTGAAATCGAAAATTACACCGGATTAGACACACAATCCAGTGGTGGACTGTGTGCAATATAAACAAGCACACCCGGGTTCGAGTCTCACACTTTTCGACTTCCTGAATTAAACCAATCTTTTTAAATACTTAATTAGATCATCAACCAGTATGTGTATAAGATTAATATATATTCAAAATATTCTGGGTTAGTCACACAGCCCAGTTGGTAGAGCTGTGTGCAACGTAGTATGTGGGCGCGGGTTCGAGTCAGTGTGTGTGCACTTCGTTAATATAACAAATCTTTTTAAATAAATAAGATTATGATTTACCCAGTTAGTATATATATATAACTAAAATCTAGATTATTTCGGGTTAGACACTAGCTCAGTAGGTAGAGCTGCGTTGCACGTAAACGAGAGGTCACGAGTTCAATCCCACACGCTGCGTATAAATCTTCAATTTGGCCCGTTCAACCCCTAAAAAGGGGTTTATTTTTTTATAATTCTTTTCTTTGTTTTTCTCCAAAAATCCCTAAAAATATATATAAAAATAAGACCTTTTTAAGCAATAAATTTGTAATAAACACTATATAAATTGTCTAAAAAGCCTAATAAAAAGCATTAAATAAAAATATTAATTACAAATAAAAGAAATATATTTACCGAATTATTACGTGAATATTTAGGTTAGTTTTCTCGTCGGTTGGAATCTATAATCGTGCGCGTTCGTTATCAACTCAAGAAACACATCCACTATGAGTGAATTCTCACAAACTTTCCCTTTTTTATTCATGTTTTGAGGTGTAGCATGTGTCGTTTTACTTATGTCACTTAATCAAATCTCGTGCTATTACCATTATCTGATCTAACGTGCTATGTGATATGTGTGTTTATTGTGGTTATGTTTTCTCATTTCAGTCAAGCTTTCACATTAGGCCCATCAATTCCCTGTATAGATGGGTAGAGCATCGCGTTGCCTAAGTAGATCGGCTCCGTTTGATTGAGCCTTGATCTCACAGCACATCAATAATCGTGCTCACATGTACATTGTTGGTTGATTATGTGGTTTGTGGTTAGATTACATATACGTTTGCTCATATTTGGTTTATGCACATTTTTATTAAATTAATCAACATATCATTTCTTCTAATGTTTATACGGGATTCACTCGCCCACTTTTGTTGACCCCAAACTCTATTTTTACACATGATACATATGATCAGGTTGAAGCAAGGAACACATAGGATTGGCCTTAGAAGAAGAATAAATCATTACTTGAATATCATGTTTAGAACATTTGGTGGTTGTATGTTTGGTGTGTTTATTGGAATATTTCTTTTTAATTTGATATACTAAATATGAAACTTTTATAATAGTAAATGTCATGAGCTTTGATGAAAACCCAATCATGCCCCGACTACCATTTCCGCTGCGGTCAGGGTGTGACAGTATGAATTTTCATTATGATCATCGTCTCGGATAACAAAGTTGGAAATGACATATGAATAAGGCACGAATACAAGTTTCCAAAAATAGAAATACGATTATACTTTCTAAATAAAGAAAGTAAAATAATGCGAGGCGTTACAAAAAAAGAGTCCCCATTTTCAAAATTTAGACCAATGAGTCATTATTGTTTGAAACTCACTACAATCTAAGTCCCTGCCGTCAGTTTCTATTAGCTTGACCATTAAGTTAAAGAGCATTTTAGTAATCTCACAATTTTATGAAAAAAATAAAAACCTAAAACATGAACATTGAAACAATTACCCTGATTACATGAACTTCATAATCAATCTTCAAGTTATGTGTTATTAACATGAACATTCAAACAATTAATTATTATAAAATAAAAAATTCATTATTCAAGAACATTCAAGATTATTAACATGAACGTTCAAACAAAATCAGGATTATTCTAAATAAAAACATGAACATTCAAGAACATTAACATATCATCATCTTCAAGATTTCCATGAACAAGAACATAATCAAATCTTCAAGATCTTTATGAACAAGAAGAAAAATATCATCGAATCTTCAAGATCTTCGTGAACAAGAACAAGAACACATTCAAATACAAAACCTAAATCTTAAATATCATTACATAAAATGGTATCAAAATCTTATATTCAAAATAAAAAAAAAACAAATCTGAAACAAAATCATGAGCAAGACCATTTCAGATTCAAAATAAAAAAAACAAATTGAAAACAAAATCACGAACAAAATAAAAAACAAACCTAAATCCTAAATAGCATTCGTCACCACTAACACCGCCTTATACCGTTGTCGCCACCCGCTAACACCGCCTTACACTATCGCCAACACCTGCCCTCAACACCGCCTTACACATCTGCCGGCCTTACAATGAATTTGGGTTTGTTGATGTTGTTGTTTGAAGATGATGATGATGATGACGACGACGATGACTGTTTCTTATTGTTTGAAGACGATGATGAAGGTAGAGAGAGATAAAGAAATCTGAGATAGATGTAGAGAGAGAGAGAGTTGGGGTGAAATTAGCGGGAAAATGAGGAAGAGGGTATTTAACCAAGGGTAAAATGGAGAGTTCACATGAATTTAACGATTAAACTAACGGGATGGACTCTGATTGTAGCGCATTTCAAACAACAGCAACTCAATGGTCGAAAGTTTCAAAATAGGGACTCAAATTGACAGCGGACCCTTTCTTCAAGGACGCAAATTGCAGTTTACTCCAAAAAATTGTTATATGCCTAAAAGGATATCAACACGTGTTTTATATCGATGGAAGACAATAAAACAAATATTGGTACAAGCTAGATACCGTTGTTCAGTACGTCAAGGTATAGGCACCATATAGCTTAGGATAAAAAAAAAATTATCCGATACGGACCAAACAACACCGGTACCGGTAGGAGTATTCGTTTTTATGGTTTTCAGTCGATGTAAAAAACGTGTCGGTCAGCAATGCTAGGTCGAGTGTCGGTATTGTACCAAAAATGACCAAAGAACCGCAGCGAAGCGCGCATGAATGTTACTATATATATAATTTGCAAGTGAGTATGGATAGTGGTTTGATTTTTATAATAATATATAGTTTCTTTTTTTGTCTTATTTTTATCATTTTAATATTACAATAGGTTATTACTATCTTTACTTTTAACCTAAAACATATTTATTTAATTTTAACTTTTAATGATATTCTTTTTTTAATATTACTGATACTGTTTGAACAACATCGGTATGGTTACCATATAATATCTGTAAGTTTTTTTATTATTAATGTCACCATTTGCTTCTTATTATGCACAATTTGATGAAAGTCATACTCGAACATGTATATATAGTTGAGTTTTTTTATCATCACAAAACGAACATATAGCGACCAAATTAATGTTAATATTTAATATATTATTATTTTTTATATAATTTAAAAGTGAGTATGAATAGTAGTTTGATTTTTATAATAATATATATAGTTTCTTTATTCATAAATAGTAATATGATTTCTATGATAATATATATAGTTTTTTTTTTTTTCATATTTTTATCATTTTAATGTTACAATAAATTATTACTATATTTACTTTTAACCTTAAGCATATTTGTTTAATTTTAACTTTTAATGATATTCTTTTTTTAATAAACTGATACTGTTTGAACAAATCGGTATGGGTACCGTATAACCTCACCATGTGCCTATTATTATGCACGATTCGATGAAAGTTCTACTCGAACACGTATATATAGTTGATTTTTTTATCATCACAAATTGAACATATACCGACCAAACAACATTGGTATTCGAACATGTCATATGTAGTTGATTTTATTTATCATCACAAACAAAACATATACCAACCAAACAATGTAAGTAACGGTGTCGTATTCGTTTTTATAAAATTCTCGACGTGGTGGTATAAAATTCATTGAATAGAAAGTAATATTCGTAATAAAGTATTTTTGGTTTCGTAAGCTATATCGAATGTCTGTACGATACCGGTATCGTAACGGACTGATACCCGTATCGTAACGGACTGATACCGACCAAACAGCACTGGTACCGGTATGGGTATTCGTTTTAATGGGTTTTCAATGATGTAAAAAACGTGTCGGTTAGCAAAGCTAGGTCGAGTGTCAGTATTGTACCGATAATGATTAAAGAACCGCCGCGAAGCGCGCGGGAATGTCACTAGTATATATAATTTGAAAGTGAGTATAAATAGTGGTTTGATTTTTATATAATATATAGTTTCTTTTTGCATGAATAGTAATTTGGTTTCTATAATAATATACATATTTCTTTTTTTTTTTTTCTTATTTTTATCATTTTAATGTTATAATAGATTATTACTATATTTACTTTTAACCTTAAACATATTTATTTAATTTTAACTTTTAAGGATATTTTTTAATATTACTGAACATCCATGTAAAACGGGTTTCAAAACCCGCTCTGTTTGAGAACTCAAGTATTTATTAGAAATTCGTGCGATTATTTAATTTTGTTATTTACTTTTATTATTTAGAATTAACAAATAAATTATATAACTAAAATAATAATAGTAACTAATAAAGGAATAAATAAAGTAGTTAAAACTTGAAATAAAATGAAAAAAAAGAGAGGGAGTCGGGAATCGAACCCGAGTTTCCCCACCAAATCTCACACCATACACACGCTGAGCCACACGTACATGTGAATAAATCCGAATCAAATAAGTATTAGACACTGCTAAACCCAAAACCTGCAAGTTTAAATCATCAGAACTGTAACCGCCAAATCAAAATCAAAACAAGATTTTTGACCTTTAACGTCTGTAACCGACCGAAATCAGCGAAGGAAAACTGTCAATTCCGGTTTAATTCTTGGGTAACCGATTGAAATCATGAGTATTAACCTTCAAATCATAACCGAACAACATAATTATTTTGCCTCTATAAATAGTAGTTCTCATTCTGTTCTAAACCCACGCATCCGAATTCACAAACTCATCCACACTCTGTTTCATTACCTCACGTCGCCAGGAGCTCGCCGGAATCACCGGAATTCACTGCCGGAAAAACGGAGCATCGTTTCTAGTTGGTATAATATTCTTTAATCTAATGTGTTTCAAATTCCAATCAATTACCCAACACTTGCTTAAACAGATTTTAGTTGGAACTGAATTCTGGGTTTAACCTTTTATGAAGAAGATGAAGCATTATGAGTGTTTAAATATAATTAAAAATAAGTTTTTAACCGGTTAGACAAACAGTCCAGTGGTGGACTGTGTGCAATTTTAAATCAGAGGTCTTAGGTTCGAGTCCAGATACGGTTCCGACTTTCTCACATTAAACCCAATTTTTTATGTATATATATATATATCATGAACAGTAAGCGTATAAAGGAAATAAAAATCTGATTACAACCGGGTTAGTCACCCAGCCCAGTTGGTAGGGCTGGGTGCAATACGAGTCAAAGGTCACCGGTTCGAATCTTGTGCGTGGCAGCGGCTGTTTACGTATTAAAATAAATTCAGACAACCTAACTAATATATAAATATAATAAAATTAGAGATTATTTCGGGTTAGACACGTAGCTCAATTGGCAGAGCTGCGTGCACGTATACGGGAGGTCACGAGTTCGAACCTCACACGCTGCCAAAATCCCCACGCATGAACCGGTCAGACCGGTCAGGTCTGACAAGACCATATTTTTTTATTATTGTTTTATTTTGTTATTATTTCCATTTTCCTTATTAATTTTAAAAGAAAATACTTAAAAATAAGGTTTTAAAGCCTAAAAATTGGCATTAAATTCACAAAAATAAATCTAAAAATCTAATAAAAAGCTCTAATTGAAAACATTTATTTCTAGTAAAATTTATTTATTTATCGAATTAGTACGTCATTATTTAGGTTAGTTTTCTCTCGCGGTTAAATCCAAATTTATGCCCATACGTCATCAAACCAAGGAAACGCACCCACTGTGAGTGAATCTTACAACTCCCATTTTTGTCATTTCAGTGCAGTCATTCATTTAAGGCCCATCAGTTCCTCGTTGGATACGAGTTGAGCATCGCGTGCCTCATTAGATTGGCTCCGTTTGATTGAACCTTGATCTCACAGTTTATCATTCGTTGTTCGTATGTTTATTATTGATAATATGTGGTTTGTGATTTGATTATATATACATATGCTTATGTATGGTCCATGCACATTTTTATTAAATTAACCAATGTAACAAAATTGTTTAAATGTTTAATTTAGATTCACTTGTCAACTTTTGTTGACCCAAACTTTTATTTTACACATGATACGGGTGGGCAGGCTGAGGAAAGGAACACTTAGGATTGGCCTTAGAAGATTAATAAATATGTCTTGATTGGAATACTATTTCTTTTGCTTGTATGTTTCTTTGTGTTTGAATATTTGCTCTAAAATTTCAAATAATTAATAAATATGAAACTTAATTATAGTAAATGTCATGAGCTTTGATGATAACCCAATTATGCCCCGACTTCTATTTTCGCTGCGGGTTAGGGTGTGACAACTGATACTGTTTGAACAACATCGGTATGGGTACCGTATAATATGTGTAAGTTTACATCACCATTTGCCTATTATTATGCACGATTCGATGAAAGTTGTACTCGAACAGGTATATATAGTTGAGTTTTTTTATCATCACAAGACGAACATATACCAACCAAATTAATGTTAATATTTAATATTATTATATTATATTTTATTATTATTTTATATATAATTTAAAAGTGAATATGAATAGTAGTTTGATTTTTATAATATATATAATTTCTTTATTCATCAATAGTAATTTGTTTTCTATAATAATATATATAGTTTCTTTTTTTTTCATATTTATATTATTTTAATATTACAATAGATTATTACTATATTTACTTTTAACCTTAAACATATTTATTTAATTTTAACTTTTAATGATATTTTTTTTTAATATTACTGATACTGTTTGAACAATATCGGTATGGGTACCGTATAACGTCACCATGTACCTTTTATTAGGCACGATTCGATGAAAGTTCTACTCGAACCGGTATATATAGTTGATATTTTTATCATCACAAAACGAACATGTACCGGCCAAACAACATCGGTATTCGAACATGTCATATATAATCGATTTTATTTATCGTCACAAACCGAACATATACCGACCAAACAATATAAGTAACAGTGTCGTATTCGTTTTTATAAAATTCTCGACGTGGCGTATAAAATTCATTCAACACAAAGTAATATTCGTAATAAAATATTTTTTGGTATCGTAAGCTATATCGAATGTCTGTACGGTACCGGTATCGTAACGACTGATACCGACCAAACAACACCGGTATGGGTATTCGTTTTTATGGGTTTTCAATCGATGTAAAAAACGTGTCAGTTAGCAATGCTAGGTCGAGTGTCGGTATTGTACCGATAATGACCAAAGAACTGTAGCGAAGCGCACGGGAATGCTAATATATATATAATTTGAAAGTGAGTATGAATAGTGGTTTAATTTTTAATAATATATAGTTTTTTTTGCATGAATAGTAATTTGTTTTCTAAAATAATATATGTAGTTTCTTTTTTTCTTATTTTATCATTTTAATATTACAATAGATTATTACTATATTTACTTCTGACCTTAAACATATATATTTAATTTTAATTTTTAATGATATTCTTTTTTTAATATTACTGATATTGTTTAAACATTATCAGTTTGGGTACCGTATAATTAACTCCGTTAAACTTAAACTTTACAATTTGACAAATAACACTACGACCCTAGACACTTAAACTTTATAATTTAATCTCTAAACTAACTATAGATAAATTACATTATCCACCCATTACTTTATTTCACACAATTAATTTCAAAAATCACCCCTCAGTTGTTGAGTAAAGTTTGGGTCTTCTTTCTTGATCTTGTGTCTCGGGTTCCCCTTCTTCTCTTTGTTGCTTGAACCAATCACATTAATCTTGAATTTTTTTTTTGGAAATTCGTCTCGTATGAACATTCTGATTTTTATCCGAAGACAAGTTAACATTAGTGTTGGCAAAATAGGTCTTATCATGTTTAATAGGCTTATAACGCATTTGTATGTATTAAGTACCAAGAAGAGGAAATGATGGAGCCTAGCCTCCTAATTTTAATTATTTTTTAAAAAGTATAAAATTACACAGTGTACTCATTATATTTTAAAAAGTATAAAACTACAGTGTACTTTTTCTTAAACATGTCTTATCGTGTCTTAAAGAGATCGAGAATTGCCGGCCCTAGTTAACATAATCATTTATGATCACATATGTAGCAACTAAACACTTGATTCTTTTTTGTTGTTATGATGGCATACTTGAATCTAAAGGACTACCCACGTAATGACTAAAAGTCAATAATTGGTTGTGATGGTGATGTGCTTAAATCTAAAGAACCACACATGCATTGACTAAATCTCGATGCTTTGTTATTGTGATGATGTGCTTAAATCTAAACGACCACATATGTATTGACTAAAACTCAACACTATATTGTTGTTGTTGTGATGATGTGCTTGAATTTAAAGGACCACACATGTATCAACTTAAACTCTATAGTTGGTTGTTATTGTGATGATGTACATATATTTAAAGGCCCACATATGTACTGACTAAAACTCGTAACCAGGTTGAATAGGCATTGAGTTGGCAAGGGGGCAAGAAATTTTTGATTATTTAGCATTTTTATGATGTGATTAACGCTAACGTAATAATTGACGTTAAGAACATCCGTTGTACATCGTGAGTGTGAGAGAGAACCAGGCCATGTAGGCTCATGCTCACACAAACACCATGTATCTTCTACGTGATTACTCTGCGAGCGGTGAAGATGTGGGGGTGGTCACGATTGTGGAAGGGAAATGTGACCGTTGGAGGTAAGTGCCATTGTGTACGGATATAAAAATGGTTTATTATAATCTAGAATAACCCGGTGTAAATTTATCCATCTAAGTCCTAAAAGCTATCATGATTCTTAAGGCCTAATATAGGTCATTAATAGTAATAGTCTTAAAGCCCTATTTTTCGTGAATATAAATATCCAGCATGACTCATAAAAAATTATCTAATCCTCTAACATCTAACATGACATATCAATGTCCATCCTCTATCAAGATCTAGGAATCTATCATGTCTAGTGGCGGAGCCACAAAAGGTCACGTTAATTTTTAATCAAGAAATTAGAGATAATTCTCGATGAATCATTTATTGGTTCTTTATATATTTAAGTTAGGGATAATTATTGGTTTATTGGATATACGTATCTAGTTGGTTAATGTACTTATTTAAATTAAATATAGTTCAAGTTGGTTAGTATTCGATGAGTATACTTATATTGTGAACTGATGCAAGATCGATTGGGCTTAAATTTTTCTTGGGCGAACATCTAGGCCAATTTGGGCTAAAAAGTTTTTTGTGAACATATGCAGGCCTTGATCCACAAGTTAGTAAGTCAAAGTTGGCAATGGCAAATTAAAAGTCAAGGTTAGAGGTGCACAAATCGGGTTTTTTTAATACCCGGTTTTGGTATGATCGGATATTGGAAAATCAGGCATTAAGAGAAACCGGGTAGGATTTGGGTACGGGTATTGAAGAGAAAAGTCATACCCTATGTATCCGGATAGGATATAATCGAGTTCGGGTATAATCGGGTTTGGATCCGGGTATTAATACCCGATTTTAAAAAATATGTTTTTTTTATTATTTTACATAAAAAATAATTGCGTTTAGGAATTAAATTTGGCTTGTAAAATTAATTGAAAACAAAGTACAATAACATAAATTCACACAAATACAAATTATTTGTTTTATAATATGCATTTTTAAAAAAGAAACTTAAATATAAAAGTTGCAAAGTCAACATAAAAATATACATTAAAAATTCGGGTATTCTATCGGGTATTAAAAGAACCGGTATCGGGTATAGGGTATAACTGGGTTCGGGTATAGGGTATGATAGGTTTTGGTATTTTCGTGTATACATCAGGTACGGTTTCGGTTACGGTATTGAGTTCAAAATGTATACCCTATCCATACCCTACGGGTAGAGTCGGGTTCGGTTACGAGTATACAATAACAGGTACAAAAATAACCGGTTTTAGGTTTTTTTATTGGGTCCGATTCCGAGTGCAGGTTTTTTGTGCACCTCTTTTTACCAAGTTTGGTAAATTTAGTTGATGAATTCTATAATACCGAATTACCAATTCAATAATATTTATAACTTCTATATAAAAAAGTTTTAAAATTTTAACAGGACTTAGGATCCTTTAAAAAAATATTTTCAAATCTCAAAGTAAATAGCTTTTATAATGAAAATAATTTCAAGTTATTTTCTTCTTTCTTCTTGAACTATAGTTGTATTATCTAGAGGCTGGATTCTATATAACTACTAAGACAAGAGTCATTATCTTTCAAGATAAACGGCTCAAAGTAATCTAGTGGCATTTTTATAAGTATGAGATTCAAATAATTGAAAAAATATAGAGTAAAAGTGTATTCTGGTCATTTCTACTTGAACTCCTCCCTCTATTTTAAAATGGCTATAACTTTTATATACGTTAATATATTTTAAAAAAAATACATCGTATTAATGAGCTTTTCATCCTCTTTAATACGAACAGTCTATTGTTATAGTTTTCTTAAAAAAATTTACATGATTTTGAAAACCTATTACGTGATTTTCAAAACCCAGCATGACTACGTGATTTCATTATAGTATGTGAAACTCCACTAAGTGATTACGTAATTACGTAATAATAACTGACTACGTATTATTACGTGACTACGTGATTTTGAATACTCATTTCGCGATTACATGATTTCATTATAGTATTTTATGTGATACCACACTGAGTGATTACGTAATTACGTATAAATAAAAACATGTAATTCATAATATTTCATATGAAATACCAAATATTTCAGGTCCAATCACGTATTAAGGATATATTATATACAAAACCATAGCCAAATTAACCTATAATTGTCACACCCTAACCGATGGCGGAAACATCGGAGTGAGATGAAATAGATTGCTCAAGGCATCATAACACTATTTGCGACAATATTTAAATAAAAAATTCATTTCATTTCATAAATCAAATCGTCAATTACATCATAACAACTTCAACAAAAATTACAATATAAAAAGCCTAACATTCTAGGTGTGTTTATATGTCGTCCCTAGTAGATTCGTCATAAGCATCATCATCAACCTGTAACATGTTAAAAATATGGTTCAATGCAAAAGCATTGGCGAGTACAAAAGTTTGAAATGCATAGCATAAGCATAAAAAATTTACTCAAATCCACATGGCAATTGTATACAAGGTAAGCTAGCATGCAATACTAATTGTCAAACCCAAGTATCCATAAGAATGAATGTGTCCATCGTCACATGAAGTAACGAGACTAAAGTATGAATTAAGAATGAATCAACTTAAAGCTTAACAATACCCCGACAGGCGGTGTTAACTCCTATAGCGCTATATATGTTAAGTTGGGGCTAGCCAAGTTAATGACACGAAGCGTGTATGAATCTAGCATGAACCTAAGCATAACAATAAGCATGTATAACTGATCAAGTGTATAAAGCATGTAGTGTGTGTATTCGTGTATTTCGTAAGTTAACATGTTACAACCTAAATTATGTAAAAAGGGAAATGGGTCAAGTGTACTCACAGTTTTTTAAGCTTCCACTTGGTAATTTCCGTGAAGAGTGTAGAGAGTTGGAGGATCGCCGAGTTATCCTACAAGAGGAAAACGTGGGTTGGTAAGTATTTGGATGATAACGGAGGATTCGGAATTTAAATACACCAAAATATGTATATGAGAAAATAACCACCTAGACTTAATACTCGTTTTGTCACTATGTACCCATTCGGGTGGAGGTGTTTTCATGGGTTAAGGTACCCATTAGAATCGTAACGAGAAATTTAGTACTTAGGTGATGTAACCTAGTACCATGACGGACAACCTTTCGATTATCATCAAGAGTTCAGTTAGTGTGTGTGTGTGTGTGTATATATTATATTGTATACATAATAAGTAGATCATAAATATCATGGAAGTTCATAGAAGTCATGCATGGAGGTAGGATGATAACCTTCCTTTAACATCTTTCGTATAGCTCACCAATGCACAAGTTGTCACAAGGATAACAAGGATGGTCTTGAATAAGTTAAAATGAAAACAAAAGTTGTAAAATAATCAAAATCATCAAGTGAGGTAGTGGATTAAAGGTAGGATAGCCAAGGCTTTCAAGTAATCACACAATACCAACTCAAGTCTTGTTTCATGAAGAAGTTTGGAAAGATACAACACTTGTGGGTAAAAACCCTATCAAAAAGGAAAGTTCTTACACTTGTGACCTCAAATATGGTGATGTTCCATGTTGGTTTTCTATAGAAAACCTATGGAAACACTCCTATAAGTGCTCCAAGTGTTAAGAAGGAAGAAAAGAGTAAAGAAGGGAGGGAAATGTGAGTTAGAACTCACTTGAAAGTCTTGAACTTTCAGAATTGAGAGAGAGAGCTTTATAGAGGGAGAGAGATTAGTGTTTGATGTGTTAAATGAGAGTGGGAGGAAGTGGGTATTTATAGTTGAGGTTAGGGGTGAGTTACGTGAGTGCATTTAATGTAAGAAACACAAAATTGCCCAATCCATGAACTAGAAACCAAAATATCCGGATTATGCCCTCTCGCGGGCCGCGAGAGGAGACAAGGAAAGCGGTTGCAGGCCGCGAGAGAAGTTATTCCAGAATCTTCTTTGATATTTGTCACTTTTGGCCCCTGAACTTGGTTTTTCTTTCATTTCATGCTATAACTTGATATTTTTGCATGTTTTTAAGTGTGTAAAGCATATGTATGTATATTTTAGGTATCAAGTATGAATGTATGAGTATTTGCACGTATAACAAGTATCGGTTTGTATGTAAACATGTATTAAACAATTGAATGTATGTAAGACAAGTATGTATTAAGTATGAATTTTATTACGGTGAAAGTCTCGGATTACAAAATTGGAAACGAAATATGAATACGATACGAATACAAGTTTCCATAAATAGAATTAAAATTACACTTTCTAATTAAGAAAAGTACAAAAAACGAGATGTTACAATAATAACCACGTAAGGCCGTATATTAGAGATTTAATCACGTAATAAAAACATAAACAATCAAGTTCTTATTATTGAATTTGTAATTACGTAATAAGCATAATTGTAATAACTTCAGTTATAACAATGTAATCACGTTATGGATTTATGTTGAATGTGTAATCACGTAATGGTTTATGTTGAATGTGTATCACGTAATGAGTATTAAAAATCACGTAGTCATGTGTTAGGTTTCAAAACCACGTAATGAACTAACGGGTATTCAAAATCATGTAATTTTTTTAAGAAAAAATAGCAATGGAGTGTTTGAATTAAAGAGAATGAAATGCTCGTTAATATGGTGTAAATTTTTTTAAGAAAAATATTAACGTGTGAGAGTTATAACCATTTAAAAATCAATGTGAGAAGTTATTTAAGTGAAAATTGACTAAATTACCCTTTAAGACAAGGACACTTGTCCTCCTCCCTTCGCGTACACTTTGTATGAATCTTATATCTTGTATATGATCCTTTACCCTATGATCTAAGCAAAATTCTTTCCTAATATAACTTATTTTCTTTTTTATTTCTTATGTTAGTTGTTACTAATTTATCTACGAGGTTTCTTTTTTCGTTTAGGATATTGTGACGATTATTAAATTTTAACCATAAGTCTTTTACTATCTACATTAATTTTAAAAATTTTATTATTTGAGCTTATTACGATTTTTTTAGAGTTTTCTCTTTTAGTTGCGATTTCATAACAAATCAAAGACGCTTAATTTTTTTTATCAGTAGTTCTTATTTTTTAAATTCTTAATTCTCACATATAAATGTGTATGTTATTTATATATAAAAAAGCCATTAAACTGATTCGTTTATCTGTTTTTTTTAAACGTCATGTATACCTACACATGAGTTGTAAGTATGTAGATTCTATAAATAAACAATCTTTTTATAATTTTTTTTCTTGTATTTTAAAAGAAGATAATAAGAAAAAAATAGTTTATTTTGTAGTTTACGTGTCCATAAAAATGTGTTATACTTAAAGGCAAAAGATTAAATACAAATAATTTTATCGTACAAAACGTACGAAAGATATGAAAAGGTAAAAAAAATGCGATGACATTTTCGTAATTATTTACTCGTAGTGTAATCATCAACATTACCCTACAAATGATCTTGTAGGATAATTTTGTAAAATGACCTTGTAGGGTAATTTTGTAGAGTATCATAATTACTTTAAAAATAATCATATACGGTAATTTTATCTTGTAGGGTAATTTTATCTTGTACGGTAATTTTGTAGAGCATTATAATTAGTCTACAAATGATTAATGTAGTATAATTTAGTAAGGTAATTTTGATCATGTAGGGTAATCATGAGTAAATAATTATGATAATGCAACCGTAATTTTTTACCTTTTCATGCCTTTGTACGATAAGCTATTTGTACATGATGTTAAAATCCACCAGTGTGTACATATAAATATTATGTTTCAATTGTAACTTTACTTGCCAAACTAATCAAAACGTAAACTGCAAATCAAATTACATCAATCATATCTATCATAGTTTCTTAAGATCAAAACTTTTTCATCATTTGATTTCAATAACCTAACTTTATCAATTGCTGATAACACTCACAATTTTTATTTGTACTATATCACTCTCAACTTTCAACTTATTTTTCTACATCACTTTCAAACTACCCCAATTTGCTAACATCAGTTGGCACACCACCAAACCAATGCCACATCAACCGTCACGTCATATAAAAAACCAAACCAGACGCCACGCGCACGTCATAGAAAAGCCAAAATCGGATGTCATATCAGCTGTCACGATATCAAAAAAAGCCACGTCGGATGCCACGTCACCACACAAGTGGCGCTTTCAGAAAACTAATTGGGTCAGTGTAAAATTAGTTTGAGAGTGCCAGGAAAAAATAAGTTGAAAGTTAAAAGTGGTGTGGTACAAATCGAAAATTAAAAGTGTTATCGAGAAAATTGTAAAATTTATGTTATTTAAATCCAATATCCATTCTATTAATATCGAACTCTTCTACATCATTGAACTTTTCACATTTGAAGCCCAAGTTTGGTCATCGTGGCAAAGGGTGAATTAACATACGGCCGTATATTTTCAAAAGGTAAATTTCAAGCTCGCTTGACTTTCTGTTACGGCCGTAATGGAAATTGTTCACGTGTTGTTTACCCATTCTATTCGAATTTTAAGGATGTAGTTGTGCAACAAAGAAAAAACATAAAAACGTTAATGGTTTAGACTTGAGATTTAAATATGTTTGAATTTTGATCAATCAGTAATGGTTTTAAGAAAATCAAATATTTTCACCTAAGTAAAAAATATCACTATCAAATTGTATTGTTTTCAAAACCAAAACCAACCAGTCGGTCAGACTTGTTTATTTTTAACCGGGCATGAAATTGGTCCGGTTAAGTCTATTTAAACGTTCCCCAAGTGTTTATAATTATTAATGTTATATTCCCCCTTTAAAACCTCCATTATTATAATTTATTTATTACTCGAGATTCCATATTTTATTTATTAAGTCTTTATATTTTATAAAAGTTGTACATCCACACTAAAACATAAAGTAGCTCATATTTTGTTTTGTAATAGATACAAATATATATATTTTTTATCCTTACATTATTAATTACGTCATCCTACTTTGAAATCCAATGCGACTAGTGAACCGATAAGACAACCATTTCACTATCTGATCCAATTCCGAAAACATTTTCAAAACAATATCTCAAAAATTGATTTGTATTTATATTCACAATCTCCCAATACATAGAGTATACAAAAATTCACCTACACCATCATTAGAAATGATTTTCCACAATATATTCTATAAATATAAAAATCTATCCTAATAACCTTAAGAATGGCATACTAATACTAACATTTTAACAATGGCATTTCGTCTTTAAGGGTCGTTTCGTCTTTAGTAGGATTGGTTTTGCAATTCAAAAGGGGGTTGCGGCGCAGCTTGTTGCCCGTTTACCTGTCATTTGTTTGTAATTTGTTACTTTGGTATATAATTGATTTATCTTCAAAAAAAATGGCATTCTAATACTAATATTAATCATAACTTTGATTATCTTTTTAAGTTTTAAATATATTTTTGTTAAAGTAATAAATTCCAATAATCATAATCATTTCACTGTAATAAACTCGTTAATTTCTAATTAAAAGTTGGTTGAACGAGTCTTAATATTCTCAAACAATAAAAATAAAACTTTACCTATTTAGTTCAAACTGTTACTATAATTCCGCAAAAGGGGCGATTTCGTCATTTCACGACTTCAAAATTCGCGGGCCAACTGTAAGCAACTACGTATATGTAGCCATAACCAACAACAAGCTCGTTTCCATTACGTCACAAACCCTGTGAATCATCAAACCGATCAAATTCTATACAAACATACAACAATCACACACCATTTCAAACCCTAATTCGAATTCAATATCCACAGTAATCATCAGATCACGTAACCGCTTCATCAATGGCGGCATCAGACGGAAGCGAGTACTTCGACGTGGACATAGAGAGCAGTTACCGCACCTTTTCACGGCGGTCGAACACGTCGGAGGTTCAACGAGACGAGACGGAGCTTCTGTGGGCGGCGATTGAGCGGTTACCGTCCGGAAAGGAGAAGAAGACTGCGTTGATGCGACGGCAAGCGTCCGGATCTAATCGGCCTGAGAGGACGGAGACTGTAGATGTTACCAAGCTTGATCGGCGTAACCGTTCGCTTATTGTTAAGAAAGCGCTTGATACGTCTGAACAGGATAATTATAAACTCCTTGCTGCGATTAAAGAGCGATTCGATAGGTGATTATTCTATTAACTAAAACCGTCAAGATTAGTTGATCTTAGGTTTTTAGTTTTGTTTGATTCAGGTTTATGTGTTTAGGTCTATGTAGTTAATGTTATCGGTATCAATACAAAATATTAGTATCTTTCTTCTAGTTCTACCATTCGTCTTTCTTCTTATTGCTTCTATTAGTGTTTAAAGTCTTAATTGTTAGTTGTTACAGTTAAATATTAGTGTTTTAAGTCTTAGTTGGTTCCTACTTGCTACAATTGTTAGTGTTAAGTTGCTTAATATATAAATTTGGTATGATATTAAAATTACCGTTATCCTACCGCAATAACCGATGTCTCAAATATCAGTCCTTGACCGATATCTGATATTTTACCGTATTAACTACTTAGGTTTAGGTATTAAGCATTGACTGTTTTGTGATGAATTGGTGTGTTAATGGTGGAATAGAGTTGGATTGGAGGTTCCAAAGGTTGAGATTAGGTTTGAGAAATTGAACATTGAGGCGGATGTGCTGATTGGATCTAGAGCTTTGCCGACTTTGCTTAATTACACTCGCGATGTGATTGAGGTCAGTGTTCTCTTACTTTACACAACTTTTTTTTTGTTGAGAAGGCTAAGTAGTGACTCTGGATTGTCATATCATCATCATCGTACTCAATAAATCCCACAATAGCAAAGGTAAGGTAGGGTCTGAGACACGTTAAATCTCTGTGAACCTTAAATCTCCTGTGTAGGAATAGAGAGGTTGATTCCAGTGAGACCCCGGCTCCATAGTAGTTTTGCATCAAGCCTTGGACATAAGGCGCATAACTCTCGACAAAAAGGCCGATTAGTGCATGTACCACCTTGTATTTTGACTATCAACGCCACTACATGATGTATGATTAACCGTCCCCCATTTTAACGTTATTTTCAGAAATTAGTAAAATAGCGTTAAAATTAGTGTCATTTTACTTTTTTCCCCCGAGTGCCCGCACATATATACATTATATGTGCACACCGCAAGCGGGTCGTAAGTGACTCAGATTGTGTAATATGTAAATTTTAGAAAACTGACATTCAGTCAAAACTCAAAAGTGAAGTAGACTTGAGTATAATTTTTCATAAAAATGCTCATTTGTAAGTCTAATAATCTGTAATTAATGTTTTCATTCTAACATTTACGTACTACATATGATTTTGATGATAGATAATTAGCTTTTCAGTGTTTATGATTATGATAATTTACTTCCATGCATTTATTAGGTTGTTACTTTTAGGTGGAAGTATGAGGTCATGAAGGCATATCACCATTTTTTTATTTGGAATCATTGAAGTTAAGGAATATGGAACTTGATGTTTTTATCTGTGATTTTTCTGGTGTGATTGCAGCGTTTGTTAACCAGTTTGAAGATTTACCATCCCAAGAGACATAATCTAGCTATCTTGAAGGATATTAGTGGCTCAATAAAACCCGGAAGGTACCCTTATATCTCTATTTTTACGCTCGTGGTTTGTTTTGATTTAAAATTTACCAGGAATAGCTTGAGAATGCATGCATAATCTGTAAAAGAGTTTATGTTGCATAGATTACATTCCCTTATATATGGATACATACATATAGCATTTACAAACCTAGCATATTTTATATCATTAAATGTAGTAGTAGAAATTTTTGATAGCTTTGATTGATGATCAAACTTAGAAACCTTTGATTTTTTGAGAAAGATTTATCTACCATATTTTCAGATCAGAGATTTGTTAATGTGTTGTTGATATTTTATGTTCAATCCAAGCAGTTCAAATTGATGTGATTCCCTTTGAGTTTTTCATTACATTACCTCACTGTATGAAATTGGTTGATGACTGAACAAAAGAAAAAGATGTTTAATTAAGCTTGTTACGTTTAACATGGGGACAGGATGACGTTGCTCTTGGGCCCACCTGGCTCCGGAAAATCTACATTGCTTTTAGCTCTTGCAGGGAAACTTGACACAAGCTTAAAGGTATCTATGCAAAGTTTTTTTCTTTCGAAATTCTTCTCCTGCGAAAGAAAAGCTTTATAAGATTGCATATTAAAAGAAACGGGTCAAAGATATTATTCAATTTATACTCTAAGTTGTGTGCGTACGATATATCTCTATCAACGGCCATTGTGGAATGGCATTAGGAAATGTATTATAGTTTCAGCCTTCTTGATTTCTACAAATGGCCAGATGGTAGTATATTAAAAGTATGTATACTTTTCTGGTAACAAATCAAATGCGTAAAAATAATAAATGACAGGTATGACAAGTGCTAGTTTCAAATCAAGTAATTTTTTTATGGTATAACTTGACATCTGGCATGGCAGTTGTTTTGAAGTACCAGAAGCTTGCTACAGTTTGAACATGAACTGTAACCTTTCTCATTTACTATACTGTTTCTCTTTCTTCAGAAAAATGGTAAAATTACATATAATGGTCACGAACTTAATGAGTTCTGTGTTCAAAGGACTTCAGCTTACATAAGTCAAACAGATGACCACACTGCGGAGCTAACAGTACGTGAAACTCTTGACTTTGGTGCAAGATGTGAAGGTGAAGGGTTTGCAGGTTTGTATTGTCTGTTTATTGAAAAATGCATATATACGGCCTATATACACATGGAAGTCAAATGTAAAGTTAGTTAAGGTTACTATTACTTATTAGATGCTGTGACGTTTTTAACTGATTTCTGTATTCACCTGTTTGATTTACAGGAAACTTGATGAGAGAACTAACCCGTTTGGAGAAAGAAAAGAAAATACGTCCCAGTCCTGAAATTGATGCGTTTATGAAGGTTACCATTCTGAGATTTGTAGCTTGCTGACACCATTTTCATGCTAATTATGTTATAATCCGAGTGTAATTTATTTTTATTACAATAATGCAACAATCAGGCAGCCTCCATTGCTGGGAAACGGCACAGCATTTCAACAGATTACATACTGAAGGTGCTTGGTCTTGATGTGTGTTCAGAGACAATTGTCGGAAATGATATGCTCAGGGGTATTTCAGGTGGTCAGAGAAAGAGAGTTACTACAGGTAAAACCGTAAAAGTTATGAGTGCCACATGGTTAGACAAAACAACTTTTTCCAGCCTTGAATTTCCGTCTAGCACTATCGATACGCCTTCATAAAGACATGCTATTGTAGGTGAGATGGTGGTGGGTCCAAGGAAAACTCTTTTTATGGATGAGATATCAACGGGGTTAGATAGCTCAACAACGTACCAAATTGTGAAATGCGTAAAGAATTTTGTTCATCAAATGGAAGCCACAGTGTTAATGGCTCTGCTGCAGCCTGCACCTGAAATATTTGATCTTTTTGATGATCTGGTTCTGTTATCAGAAGGTCACATGGTCTATGAAGGTCCACGAGTAGACGTCCTTAACTTCTTTGAGTCTTTAGGTTTTCAAAAGCCCTCACGTAAAGGCACTGCAGATTTTCTTCAAGAGGTATTATATTATAATTATTATACAGAGTAAAATGCCATTTTCGTCCACAAGGTTGGCCAATTTTGTGACTTTCGTCCAAATGTTTGTTTTATCATATCTGAATCTAAAAGGTTTAAAATCTTGTCATTTTCATTTGGCTCATTAACTTCATCCATTTTTCTTTATTAAGTTGGGAATATTGTCGTGTTTTTGGCTAATTTAAGGGCAATTTGGTCTTTTTCACTTTATGTATAAAGACCGAATATCCTTGAAAAATACCGAATTGTTCTTTAAGTTAAAAAAAAACGAAAATACTTTTGAGTCAACAGAGAAAAATCCATAGAGTAAACAAGTCGAATGAAAATAACAAAGATTTTAAACCTTTTGAATCCAGATGCGAAAAAATAACTTTTGTATGAAAGCAGTAAAACAAACTAAACCTTAAGGACGAAAATCGCATTATACTCTATTATATATGCATTTTTTCTATAAGTTATCACTTTTTACTTGTAAAATCTACAATTGATGTCTATAGGTCACCTCAAGAAAAGATCAAGCTCAGTACTGGGCTGATGCCTCAAAACCATATGAATACATGTCAGTTTCCAAGATATCAGAAGCTTACAAAAATTCCATCTACGGAAAGTCTTCGGAATCTACCCTTTCTGTTCCGTTCGATAAATCCAAGAGCCACGTGTCGGCTTTGAGGAAAGGGCAGTATGGCGTGTCAAAGTGGAAGCTCTTTAGAGCTTGTTTCTCAAGAGAATTTGTATTGCTAAAACGACAAAAGTTTCTTTACATTTTCAAGACGATACAGGTATGTCGTATTGTTTCTTTATGTTAGAAACTAGATGATGTCCGCCCGTGTTCCGGTGCGATGGACAAATAATTGTCATCTAATTAAAAAAACACTAAGATAGTTTTGTTTGAACAAAAACTAAAACGATTATAACCGTAATTTTGAGCTTTGAGCAAAACTATTACAAGACTGTAATTTTGAGCTATAAGCAAAACTATAATTTGTCAAGACTAACGAGGAGTGTTAGGCACGACTCTTTGACACGAAAAAAATTAAAGTGAGTCAACCAATTAAAACAAAACACTTTTATAATTTTGCTAAAAAAACCAAAACGGAAGCAATGCTGTAATTTTGAAGTAAGAGCGAAGTTGTAATTTTTGACAGGGGTAAAATCGAAATTTACCAAAAACTAAAGTGATGGCACTACTGTAAATTTGAACAGGGGCAAAATCGTAGTTTTGCGCAAGGGCAAGTTCGTAATTTTGAACTCGGGGTAATCGTAATATAAATTTGAACTAAGGACAAAATCGTAATTTTAAGCTTGGGGGCAAAACCATAATTTTATTTTGAACTGTGGCAAAATCAAAAAATTGAACCGAAGACAGAATCATAATTTTGAGTTGGGGGCAAAAGTATTTTTTTTTTTTGAATTGGGGCAAAAACATAACTTTGAACCTGGGCAAAATCATATTTTTGAACTGAGGGCAAAATCGTAATTTTAAGCTGGGGCAAAACCATAGTTTTATTTTGAACTGGGGCAAAATTATAATTGTGAACCAAGGGCAAAATAGTAGTTTTTAGCTGGGGGCAAAAGTATAAATTTATTTTGAACTGGGCAAAATTGTATTTTAAACTGGGATAAAATCGTAATTTTGAACCGAATACAAAATCGTAAATTTTAGTAGGGGGCAAAAGTATAATTTTATTTTGAGCTGGGGCAAAAACGTAAATTTGAACTGAGACGAAACCATAATTTTAAATCGGGGATAAAATCGTAAATTGGTTGGGCCAATGGGAGAGTGTAAGGCAGCTGTTTGACACTTTCCCCCCATCTTATGTTTGTAAGTATAGTAAATAGGGATATTGGATTTAAATAACCATAACTTAAGTTGCAAATTGTACCACGTCACTCCCAACTTTCAACTTATTTTTCTCTGGCACTCCCAAACTAACTGAACTCTAACCCAGTTAATTGACGTTGGATGCCGCATCTTTAACAAGTGCCCCATCAGCTTCCACGTCATCAAAAAGCCACGTTAGGTACCACCTCATGTGCCACGTCAATAAATAAGTGTCACGTCACATGTCATATACGTCACATGTCATATGACTAAATAAGTGCCACCTCATATGCCACGCCACTATACAACGGAGTCATGGTTCGGTTAATTTGGGAGTGCCAGAGGAAAGTAAGTTAAAAGTTGGGAGCGGCGTGATACAATTCGTAAGTTGAAAGTGCTATCGGCCAAATGGTGAAAGTTGAGGTTATTTAAATGAAATATCCCGTTGAAATATAACATAATTAAAACTGATGTATCACATGATTTACAGGTGGCGTTTGTGGGTTTCGTTACAAGCACACTCTTTATAAGAACAAGATTACATCCCACAGATATGACGGATGGAACATTGTATCTTGGTTGTTTATTCTTTGCACTTGTGCACATGATGTTCAACGGCTTTGCGGAACTCCCACTTATGATAGTCCGATTGCCTGTTTTTTACAAGCAGCGGGATAATAACTTTTATCCTGCATGGGCGTGGTCTGCTTCTAGTTGGATATTGCGTGTCCCATACTCTTTTGTTGAAGCTAGTGTGTGGTCTGCTATAGTATATTATAGCGTTGGCTTTTCTCCAAGTGTAGGAAGGTATGTTAGCTTTATCTTTCAACTCCTGCAACAAAATCCTCCATTAGAATTGTGACATTCGTCGATGAATTGCTGCACTACTTTTCAGGTTTTTCGGTTACGTGTTCATTCTATTTTCAATGCACCAGATGGCTTTAGGCCTTTTTCGTACACTGGCTGCAGCTGCAAGAAGTATGATGATTGCCAATACTTTTGGATCAGCTGCTCTGCTTTCGGTATTTTTGATGGGTGGTTTCATTATGCCGAAAGGTGATTTGCCAACTTCATTTTCATCTACACGAATCAACGGCTAATAGATAATAAATCTGCTTCTTTTCTTTCAGATATGATTAGGCCATGGTGGATATGGGGTTATTGGGTGTCACCTCTATCATATGCTCAAAATGCAATTTCTGTTAATGAGTTCACTTCCACAAGATGGATGAAGGTTTGAATTTTGCACTTAACTTGTCCATGTCATCTTCATCAAATACAATTGTGTTATTACATCTCCAAATTCTGCCACTTTGCAGAATCTTACCGGTACAAATACTACAATGGGGTACGGTGTCCTTCAGTTTCATGATCTGCCCACTGAGAACTATTGGTATTGGCTTGGAGTTGGTGCCTTGTTAGCTTACGCTATGTTATTCAATATCATAGTCACTCTGACTTTGACTTATCTTAAACGTAAGCGCTTGTTTATTAATGTTTGGGTGTGTTTTTAAACAAAAATATATATATATATATATATGCTAATATGAATACTATTTTGTTTTCTACTGCAGCTCTAAAAGTTGCACAGGTTATACTACCTTCAACCATAGATGGAGGTTAGTTACTATCACAGTTACTATTATGCTAGTTGGTAACTAGGGGTGGTCTTAAACCATTGAATCTGATTGAACCACCCAAAACCGAAGCAGCTCAGTCAGTTTGCTTGCACGGTTTGAAATGTATACGGTTCCATTCACGATTTGATTTTGATGGTTTGATGGTTTTACAATTCAGTTTCCGGTGTGAAATATAGAACTAACCCGGTAAACCCCACTGGCCGTCAATATTAAAATTTAGAACTCTGAGTGGCACATGACCTGACTTATTGTTAAAGTGTAAATGATTTACAGCGAAAGGACATCCGCTATAATATTGTTAGTTAAAAGACAACGCCTGAAAATTGTTTGAAACTTAATGGACTTAAAATGCAATTACTTTAGATATTAAGTAAAAATGACCATTATGCCCTCATTTGAGTTGCCATGTTAAGAGTTAACAGAAAAAGATGACTAGGTTAGAGCAAAAGGATATCGCCTGATGATAAACAATAACATAAAGGACATCTATTTCATTAGTTAAAGGACAGCAGATACTGAAACATAAAGGACATCGCTATAATATTGTTAGTTAAAAGACAACGCCTGAAAATTGTTTAAAACTTAAAGGACTTAAAATGCAATTTACTTTAGATATTAAGTGAAAATGACTATTATGCCCTCATGTGAGTTGCCATGCTAAGAGTTAACAGAAAAAAATGACTAGGTTAGAGCAAAAGGACATCGCCTGATGATAAACAGTAACATAAAGGACATCCATTTCGTTAGTTAAAGGACAGCACCTGCAATTTGGCTTAAACTTAAAGGACATAAATAGCAATTTAGTCTTTTATAGAGTATGTAATGTTGTATTTGTGTAATGGAGGGAGTATCTTAGAAAATGAATTCTAATTTCTGCAGCTGACGATAAAACGACAGTTAACAAATCTAAAAAAGCTTCTAGAAGAGCCGGCATGAGTCTACCTTTCAAACAGCTGTCAATGACCTTTCATAACATCAATTACTTTGTTGACATGCCAAAGGTAAGTCTTACACAGTTTCTGTTATTGTCTACTAGACTACTACTTACGTGGCAAACATGTAAATTATGCTAAAACTAAACTCACTTGAACATCTTTTTGTCAGGACATGGTTATGGAAGGTGCAGAAGGTAGGAAGTTGCAACTATTGTCTGACGTAAGTGGGGTGTTTTTGCCAGGTGTCCTTACTGCACTGATGGGGTCAAGTGGGGCCGGCAAGACAACCTTAATGGATGTCCTTGCTGGCAGGAAGACAGGTGGATACACTGAAGGGGATATCACTATATCAGGGTTCCAAAAGGAACAAAGCACTTTTGCTAGAGTGTGTGGTTATGTCGAGCAAAATGATATTCACTCTCCTCAAGTCACTGTTATGGAATCTCTCTTATTCTCTGCCTTTCTCCGCCTGCCAGAAGATGTCCCCGAAAAGCAAAGATGGGTTAGTTTCAACCCGTTTGAATATATTAAGATATTGCCCACTAGATTATAATCTCGTGTAATACACGGGTTGATAAATGTAATGTTATAGAATTAGTAACAAAAAAGTTATGTTTATAAAAAACATATACATTGCACGGTTGAATAGACCCGTGTATTATATTAATAGAATAGACTATAATATAGTTTGTTAACATATATAGTCGTCAGGATATTTAAAAAAAAAATGAATATTGACATGACTATTATAATTTTGTTAAGTTCATTTTTAAAAGATTATTTCTATCAACTGGGTATGAACTTTGATTTTTTAATACCACCTATTTTTTATTATTGTATTTTACCATTCTTACCATCCAACCAATCACATAAATATATGATTTTTTAGAAATCACTTATAAACACACTTATCATCATTATCCGTGTTTTTTTTATTTCTAACCAACATAATTTTGATCTTGGTTAAACTTTTATATAAAAAATATAAGTTTACCTAAAAAGATTAATAATAACTATCTTTAATTAAAAAAAATAAGTACCCATAATTAAGTATGCGAACTAGGCGGGAAAACCAAAAAGTAGATGCCCCCTATTGATGACATATGTCCCCCATTGTTTTTTAAGGGTGGAAGGGGTGCTCCCCAAATGGGGAGTGATAAACATTTTTCCCTACCCAATAATCTCATGTCATGTCAACTCCCCCCTTCACTCCCCATTTTGCACTCATTCAATTACTAGGGGTGCTCAAAAACATAGAGAGTGGTAACTAATTTAAAAAAAATAATTAATTAAATAAAAAATATGTGATTGGTTGGAAGGGGTTGGGGACCACCATTAATCCCCTCTCATCTCTTCCCACATCGGTGAATGCTCACCATAATAATCACTCAACAATTTGAGGGTGGCGGCCCCTCACTGTGCGGCAAACATGACTCACCGAAGGGGTCACCGATGGTGCCTCTTCCACCCTTAGTATATAGTATAGATAGATATAGATACAGAGTTGACCCGTTTGCTTTCAAGCTGTTATTTTCTCAATATGAAACAGGAGTTTGTGGAAGGAGTGATGGAATTAGTTGAGCTTGATGTTCTAAAAGATGCATTAGTAGGCTTACCTGGCACTACAGGGCTATCCACTGAGCAAAGGAAAAGATTAACAATAGCAGTTGAGCTTGTTGCGAATCCCTCTATAATATTTCATGGATGAACCAACATCTGGACTTGACGCTCGGGCTGCTGCCATTGTTATGCGAACCGTTCGTAATACAGTTGATACCGGAAGAACAGTTGTTTGTACCATTCATCAGCCAAGTATTGAAATATTCGAAGCATTCGATGAGGTTTCAGTTTCGCTACTTGATGTGTATAATTAGGGCTGGCTAATGAACTGAACGTTAAGAGAACATTTCATGAATTGTTCGGCGGGAAGTTCGTTTGTTTAATAAATAAACGAACACGAACAAAAAAAATGTTCGCTTAGTTAAATAAATGAACATGAACAGAGGCCATGTTCGTGAATGTTGGCTAACATGTTTGTTTATGTTCGTTTGTGTTCGATATTTAATTAGAGTTGTTAATTTTAATATTTATTTGAGGTAACTAAGGCAAATAAACCCTATTCCAGTACTCCCACCCACGTCCATTAGTATACTTTGGGTGGATCTTCTTAATGTCTATGATGAAAGATGCCTATTTTATTTGAAATTTAATATATGTTTGTTTGTGTTCGCCTCTATTCATGAACGCTTGTTTGTGTTCGTTTCTGTTTGTTTCGTTCATGAACGCTTGTTCGCGTTCGTGAAAGTTTGTTTGCGTCGTTTGTGTTTGGTACCTAAAATTAACAAACACAAACGAACACGAACACGTTCATTTCTTTAATGAACGAACACGAACATAAAATCTTGTTCGGTAAGTGTTCATGAACTATTAGTCAACACATGTATTTCCTTAACAAACGAACATAAACAAGGCCTTGTCCGTGTTCGTTCGGTTCGTTTGTAGCCCTATGTGTATTTATTAAGTGTGCAGAAACCTTTTGAAATCATGTTTAAATTTATTTCATCATTCACAGCTGCTTTTAATGAAAAGAGGAGGTCGCGTGATTTATGGTGGAAAAGTGGGCAAGAGATCAGATATTTTGATCAAGTACTTCGAGGTAACAATTGAATTTGAAAACAATTTTTATATACAAACTAATCGAAGAATTTGTTATTAATATATACAGAGTATAAACGGGATTTCACCGATGCCTAGTGATTGTAATCCTGCAAATTGGATGCTTGATGTGACTACACCTGCTGCTGAAGAAAGAATTGGCCAGGACTTTGCTGAGATTTATAAAAACTCTCAGCAGTTTCGGTAAATACAAAACCAATTTTAAATAAAAAACTGCAGAACCAAATAAACACTTATGCCTATTGTCTTCACTGTGATACATAAGAAAGTAATGTAACTGGATAAATGTCTCTTTCTCACTATATCAGACATGCATAATGTATAAGTGCAGTGATATCTAGGGCTGCAAACGAACCGAGCGTTCAGTGAACAGTTCGTGAACCGTTGGGGGAAGTTCGTTTGTGTTCATTTGTTTAATAAATGAATGAAACATGAACAAAGGTCGCGTTCATTTATTTATGTTCATGAACGTTTGGTAACATGTTCGTTTGTGTTCAATAGTTGATTAGTGTTTTTAGTTTTATATTTTATTTAAATGTTTCAAAATTCCGACAAATAAAATATTTAATAATTATCAGTGTATTATATATTCTGTTCATGAACGCTTGTTTGAATTTCGTTTGTTTCAATCTGTGTTCATGAACATTAGTTTGTGTTCATTTGTGTTCATGAACATTCATTTGAGTTCGTTGCCGAAAATTAACAAACAAACACGAACACGTTCATTTCCTTAACGAACGAACACGAACATAAAATCTCGTTCTGTAAGTGTTCATGAACAGTTCGTGAACATATATATTTCCTTAACAAATGAACACGAACCAGGTCTTGTTCGTGTTCGTTCGGTTTTTTTGCAGCCCTACTGATATCTACAAATTATAATGTTATCACGCATACAAAAAAGTCTTACGGTTTAATATCTTTAGAGAAATTGAAGCTTTGATTCAGCAAGAGAGTACTTCAAAGGGTGGATCCGAAGCTTTACATTTCACTACAGCATACTCCCAAACTAGTCTGTATCAGTTTAAAACTTGCTTGCGGAAGCAGAGTCTTGTGTATTGGAGAAGCCCGAATACAATGCTGTGAGGATGTTGTTTACAACCATGTGCGCGCTGATCGTCGGTTCTATGTTTTGGGACGTCGGTTCAAAAAGGTATTAACTATAAAGTTTACCTTCATCATCGTTTATTGAACATCATATTTTATTAGTAATTGTTCTTTCTGCAGAGACAGCACCCAAAACGTAATGGTGCTTATAGGTGCTCTTTATACAGCTTGTCTGTTTCTTGGTGTAAATAACGCATCCACCGTACAACCCGTGATTGCAATTGAAAGAACGGTTTTTTACCGCGAAAGAGCAGCTGGAATGTATTCTGCAATTCCTTATGCTATAGCACAGGCAAGTTCTTTATACTTTTATATTTTAAATTTAGAGTAGAATGAGATTTTAGTGCCCAAGGTTTGACTGGTTTTGCGATTTTCGTCCAAAGATTTGTTTTTCCGCATCTGGATCCAAAAGGTTTAAAATCTTGCCATTTCATCCGGCTCGTTAACTCCATCCATTTTTCTAAGTTAGGTCAGAGGTATTTTTGTTTTTTTGCTAACTTAAAGGGCAATTTGGTCTTTTTCACTTTATGTAAAAGACCGGATACCTCTAAAAAAGACCGAATTGCCCTTTAACGTAACAAAAAAGACGGAAATATCCCTGACTTAACGGAGAAAAGTGGATGAAGTTAATAAGCCAGATGAAAATGGCAATATTTCAAACCTTTTGGATCCAGATGCGAAGAAACAAACCTTTAGACGAAACTCGCAAAACTGGCCAAACCTCAGACGAAAATGACATTTTACTCTTTAATCTATTTTTACTTTTTATAGATACAATATTTAATTTGATTTGTTTCTACAGGGTCTGGTGGAGATCCCATACATAGCTAGTCAGACAATAGTTTATGGTGTGACTACATACTTCATGATCAACTTTGAGAGGAATATCGGTATCAATCCAATATGCATAAATTATAATTGCGCCAATAACGATTACGGTTATGATATTTTATATTTCTTTTGGTGCAGCAAAATTTTTACTCTACCTTGCGTTCATGTTTTTAACTTTCACCTACTTTACCTTTTATGGAATGATGGCTATTGGTCTTACACCGAATCAGCAAATGGCTGCGGTTGTTTCTTCTGCGTTTTACTCGTTATGGAATCTTCTTGCTGGTTTTCTCGTCCCAAAACCGGTAACTAACTTAACCAACTTATTGTTACTGTTTTATAAATGTTTTCAAGTGCAAGGTGATACAAATATTGATTTGTTTTTTATTGTAGCAAATACCGGGATGGTGGTATGGTTTTACTATGTATGCCCGGTAGCTTGGACTTTGAAAGGTCTGGTTGGCTCTCAACTTGCTGACGTGGAAGAACCGATTGTGGGACCGGATTTTCAGGGAGCAGTGAAAGACTATTTGAAGGAAGCACTTGGGATGGAGTCCGGTATGATTGGTGTTTCTGCTGCGGTTTGTTTTGCCTTCAGTCTCTTATTCTTTCTTGTCTTTGCTCTCTCCCTCAAGTTTCTTAACTTCCAGAAAAGATAGATTACACTTTTGTTCCTGACACGAATACCACGAGTTGCAAGAACCGAGAACATTACGTAGCCACAGGCACTCATAAAGAGTAGTCCGAAGGAACAAATGGATCGGTTACAAGATCGTATCTCTTATGTTCATTGCAGCTTATATGGCGTCGTTGCACACGTGCAATTCTTTAACAATTTTGATACACGACTTAGCTTAGGAATCATCCTGGTTCTTATGGTTAAAGAAAGATGCATATGATAGCTTATTTTGCATTATTTTGTGGTTAATTCTATAGCTCTCATTGACTAGTATAATGACGAAACTTATTGCTAATAAATGAACAAAAGCATATTATTAATCACTAGATAATATATAACATCCAATCGCTCACACTAATAACAGTGTCCACTTTATTGATAAAAACTTAAGAAATTTGTTTTTCGTTGTTGGCTCCTAATACGACATGAATAATACACGGGTCATGTTCGGGTTCATCTATTCAACTTGACAACCCAAAGTTATTTGACACGCCATGATTAACTCTGCTAGTTATCTTTACGTCTTTCTTGTCGACGATCAACCTAAAATATGTATAATGTGTTGCATAATAGTTGTTCTCAATATTTGCGTACTTGTTAGATCATATGCAATGTAATAATGGCCAATGTGGCTACCGCGTGGCAAAGAGAAGCTACAACCAATACAATTGTTTAAGTTTATTCAGTTGATCATCTGCAATGCGGTCTGTGGGTAACGTCGTTTTTATTTCTTTACAAGTTGATGCATAACACTAATTTCTATGAAGCTTATTAAGTTTAAACACTAGTTATGCAAACATTTAAATCCTTAAACCAATGATTGTATATCAACTTGTAACACCAATACTTTTATGCAACTTAAAAGAGTTTTACATAAAAGTGGTTTTAACTTTTTGATCAATAACAAAACTGGCGGAAACATATTATCAAAAGATTATATAGCATCATTGTACTTGAAAACTAAAAACATGAGTGAGAGTGGGTATTGGAATAACATTTACATAGCACGATTATCGTCCGTTTTACCTACAAGAAGCTCATAGATTTCAGACTTTTCACAACACCCAGAGTTCCTCGCTCATCTACAACCAATGCAAAATATGTTCAATACGCGTTTGTGCATTTGAAGTCGGTCAATCTGTATGTTATTGTTACGTTGTGATATGAATTATGGAGTTTGTTGAAGGTATTAGGTGAAGGTATTTGAAATTGAAAATATCAAGACACCTTGTTTGTTGTCTTCTTCAACTTTGATCCTTTGCTTGAATGTCTTTAACCAGACAAGATGAGAAAAATCTGGGCTATTGGAGTTAAATATATCATCTATATCATATGTCCATAGAAAGGGGTACAAGATTATTAAAAAACAAAAGAGAAGTCAAAACCCTATTAAACGAGTGGTACACCACATTTTCTTCCAAATAAACTGGGGAAATTTTACATTTACACCCCCACAACTATCCTTTATTTATATTCACACCCTACATTCTTATTACATTTCATGGAATCAGTTTTTCTTGTCTCAAAACATCAATCCAATGTGATATTGAATCAAGTGCTAGATACCTCTTTGTGAACCCAAGCCTATCTGCTTTCTCTCTTGTTCCAAGCATCTTAACCGGGCAACGAAACAACGCGTCTAAAAAATACCAATTCGCAAAATCCTCCATTTCGGTCTCAACCAAACCCTCTTTCTTCACTATCTCTTTCCAAACATCCCCTTGTCGCTCATAGACCCCGCGAAGGTGAAATCCTCGGACAACATTTCCAAAGGCACGACCACTCCAAACTTATCACCAATCGCCCCCCATATATCCTTCCAAGTTGAACCATCCCCGTTTATTGAATTAAACGCTTGCCCGTTAGTTGATTGAACCGAATCGTTTGTGGCCGCCCATATTTGTTGTTTGGCCACAAGCCTAGCATCCGAAACATCAACAAATTGTTCTTCCCAACACTCTTTTCTTCCACCAAAAACAAAGGGTAGATTCAAATACTTACAAATGGTCCCGTATACGCATAAGCTTCCCATGAAGTTATACACGGTTTTTCTCGAACTTCCTATGATCAAACCGGGCCTGTGAACTGACCATGGGACCGCACCCGCTAGCCTCTCTTTAAGGAGATCTTCAAGACCATAGTAGAAGTTATACCCTACCGGTGTTTCAACTCTTGGACAATTCTCATCATAGTAACAAACCCTTTTCACAAGATGGTCCAATGAACCACCTTGTAAAGACACATAATGTTTGGTCCCAGTTTGAAGAGAGAAGTGCTTCAAACCCTTGGCTCCTGGTAGGATTGAGTCCAATGCATTGGACATCATGGCTTTGTTTTGCTCATAACATTCAATGCTATCTAGTGGAAACTCACTAGCCCATGTGACCCAAAACACATGGGTCACATCATGCAAATGATTGAGTTTGATTTGGGTTTCAAAAGGGTCAAGAAGGTTGCATGCAATGAAATGGTAATTAGGGTTTGTGTGAACCGGTTTTTTAACGTTGTCACCGTCTCCGGCCGCCTCGCCACACCGTAAACTTTCCATTTGGATCTTGAAAGTAGCTTTTCAAGAAGCTGCTTTCCAACAAGACCGGTTACTCCGAAGATGATGGCAACATCTTTTGGAGTTTTTTTTACTCTTTTTTGAAGCTTTTCAATAACAGCCATTTTTTAGGGTTTTTGATTTCTCAAAGAGGCTTTATTTTGAGTTTGTTTTATGGTATGGTGTTATTTAGATGAGTCAGAAGGGTTTATATAGTTGTGCATTTTTTGGCTAATCATATCCTGGCCTCACCAACTGTCATAAAATTAATTATTGCATGTAATTTAATATCAAGTGGGCTTTGACTCAAACGTACAATCGTATCTTTTTACTAATTATTGCATATATGTATATTCTAGAGATGGATTAATTAAGAAGGATTAACTCATACTTGATACCTTAAATGAAAAAAATCACTCAATATAATCAAGTTTTTCAAGTATTCTTCAAAATAATCACTCAAAATTCATCAATACTTAAATGAAAGTTGATCACTCAAACTTTTTATTTAAGAGAAACACTCACTTTGTTTTATTTATATTTATTAAAGTCTGATATATATTGTTAGTTTACCGGTTACAATTTATGGATATTCACTACAAGAATAACGGGAATAGCTGCGACACGAATAACGATGACAGGCCATATGTCGCCGTTATTGGTCGACCAATAGCGGTATCAATTAACTTAGCTATAATGATAACAGTACATAAATAGGTCATATATTAACTATCTTTTCGAAAAATATGGAAGAAAGGAGTCTGCGCCCCAATATCTGCATAAAAGGATCAAGCCATAACAAATGCGAAGCTATACGACTTAACTCTAACATAATGACTCTGATATAACAGGCCCTTTTCTCTTTCTATCCGGAGTGAGTCAGGCGGCTAAACCTTTAATCCTGATAAAAGAAAGAGTTTTCCAACCCTCCAAGTATCCATAAATGGAATCGGTTTGAACGAATTACTTACTGCGCAAGCCAATAGGGAAAGTCAGGTAAAGAGAGAGTCTCTTTTTGGAAAAATTTATATTATTTTACTAAAAGTTAGGTTATTATAATTTTATAGTTTTGATGATCATAGTACTATAGTAATTATTTATAAAATTTAACAGCAAAAAGTTGGTCCCAATAAAAACAATTTTATCTCATTATTCAATGTATTTCACTAGTCCATCTTAATATAATAAAAATCTAAAACGAGATCAAGTGAGATTTGACCACGTATGTGTGGGTAACGGTTGCCTTTTAAATGCCAAATTGCTATCAATTATTAGTCTTGAGGCTTGCGTGCAAACACAGGTCGATTTTGGGGGAATATTTCTCAAATAATTTCAAGATACTTTCGGGAACAGATATATGCATGTAATATATGAGGTATTATATTTGATTAATGTGTATGAGTTTATAAATCAACTAAAAATCATGAATTTTATTGGTTATGCTCGATTTTTATGGATATATATAACACAACACTTTAGTTGTACATACACGACTTTATGGAATCATATTTGAGTTATTGCATTTGCATTTTAGATTTGTGCATCTATTAAAAACATGCATCTTTGTCTGCCTATATCTTTGTCTTTTCGATTGTATACATGTAAAAGTGGTTTTGTCTATCGTTATTAAATGATGCAGGATTAGAATTCGAAAAACTATTTCTTAAACTCATGGAACACATTGTTTCTATATCATGTTAAGTTACATGTGTAAAATTGTTCCGAATAAAGGTATAATACTCCTAGAGAAATAGAGATTGCGAGTTACTTTGAGGAATGTTTTAAACCTATCAATATTGTTGGGTTTTATAGTTATACATACTTATAGTTGTTTCATGGTGAACACAATTAGATAATATCAATCAGTCCTGCCTTTGTTATTGTGCTATATGCTAAAATATATGACGATCTCTAATTTTTTTTATAAAGCGATAGATATTCATTAGATTTGTATTTGGTAACGTGGAGTTCTTTATGCATCCACAACCAATGCATCTGAAACGCGTTGGTGATATAAGTATGTGAGGCATTTTTATGATACGATACATCTCATCATGGACCTAATAGTAGAGAATATTGAAATTGTTTATAGTCCCCCCCCCCCCACTCCCCTGGTACGGCGGACTCATCGTTCTCATTGAGGTTTTGGAACTCATCATCCCTAATGAATTTCCCCGCCATTAATAATGGAACAAATAAAGTGACTGGTACCATTTTATTACACTGAAACTTCATACCAACCAATAGTGTCTGTTTGCCTGCAAGAAGTTCATAAATCTGTTTTTAGTTAGCTAGGTGAAAGTTTAAAGGACCCTAATAAATTTCCCTAGTCATTAAAAATGGAACATAATAAAGTGCCTAAAGAAGTTCATAAATCTGTTTTTAGTTAGCTAGGTGGAAAGTTTAAAGGACACCCATCATGGATCGTTCGCACACAAACAGATTTAACTATGGATTTCACCTCTCATTCATAGCCAATGTGTTTTGATACATTAGTGATATTTGAGGCAATGCATTTTCTGTGGGTCCTATCTCTCATACGACATGATGTGGGATTTGTTTAATGTGTCACACTCACACACTTGCTCTCTACCATGTCCTTAAATTCCTCATTATTGAAACACATTTTAATGTCTAGAGCTTTTACAAAGGGTACCAAGTGAGCGAAGGCCTGCACAGTAAAACAACAGCTAGTCTCGTCATGGGATTGGTAACACATAAAAAGCTCCGAGATCTTTGTGTAACAATTGTTGTCGTGGACTAGTGACCGAAGGTGATATTCTGGACGTGGTAATTAATAATAAACAATTGAATTATTTTGTGTTCCTTATTTTCTCCGGCACAACTAAAAAGTGTTTTGTAGTCAAAGCGGCGGAGGCGAACGGCGTCAAAAGACAGCTTTGTGAGAAACCTTTAAATAAGCCACGCACCGCGCACGAGGCTGCCTTCTTTATCTCCAATAATATATCAATCTTTCCATCAACTATTTTTATTTCTTTTATAGTTTTACGTTTATATACTTTGCTTTCTAACCATTTTTTATTTTAAAAAAGAAGTTTGTTACGCAAAAAGCTTTGGTTTTGAATATAACATGTTAACTATATATATATATATATAATATTATCATGTGCCAGTGGCGAAGCTTGAGATTTCTGACCGATGGGTCAAAAACGTATATACCCATAAAACAAGGGGTCGAAGCATATATACGAAATCTAAATACTCTCCTTTACTGAGCGAAAAGTTTGAGGGCTTAGCGGCCATCTCCCGATCCCACTATGTTGTGCCCCTGCATGTGTTGATGGTCTAATAGTCTAGTAACATCAGGTTTTTATTTCCACTAAAGTAATACAAGGTTTAAATTCTACAAAGTATGCAATGCATGGATTTTAAGAGCCACGTATTTTAAGAGGATGTGTTTCACTATTAAAATGGATATACATAAAATTTATTATTATTTACAATTTCTTCATATACTTATAATAATGTAAAATTGATATATTATATATTCTTTTTATATAAATAGACAATAAATTAAAATCTATGTGTATGGTCTAGCTCAACCAACTTTAACAAAAAGTATGTGGCTTTATAAAACAAGAAACTAAATTGGTCTTATTGATTTAAATCTCCTAAACCTAATAATTTACTCCGGATAGTCGACCAAACCAACGAAACCATTTAGTTTGGTCGACTGTTCGAGAAAAATGAAATGTTTAGGTTTAGTGAGATTCGGATGCTTAAATTGATTTCTACTTAAAAATCAAATTTAATAGCTTGTATTAATATCCAAAATCATACCAAATAAAGCATACATTTTTTTTCTACTTTTTCGAAAATATTCTCTTCGAAATCTATGTTAATACTGTCTCGTTGGATACAAAGAGAAATCTTTTGTTCTAAAATAAACAAAGTATGCTCTTGATCCGTTATACTATAATACGATGTCGTTTCCTTTGCAGGTTTTTTTTAAATAATTTTCTTTCAAATTATCATTAAATAATGCCAACCCCATCATATTTTCTAAATTAATCTAACTATTTAACTTAAAATATACGGGGTATATTCCAAGCTCCTTTGAGGGTTAGAAGTAATTAAATACTTTATTTAAGATTCTGTGATTATGAAAAATCCTTTAAATAATTGGTGTATGGAATCTAATAGAGTAAAGTGAGATTGATTTCCCACATCAAAATCACTAAAATACTATTTATATTCTATTTTCTTATTGACATATATTGTTTCTTAATTGTATATAAAATTAATTAATTTATACAGTTCGTGAAACGCAAGCAAAATTATACGCTGGTTTCACATTTATTATGAGTTGTAGCATATGCTCTTTTTATATTTGCACACTAACGAGATACTTACGGTTTAGTTTATTTGAATTTTGACTTTTTCAAAGTGAATAAATCAAACTATATTAAAAAATCAAATAAAGTATATAAGATAATTTAAAATTACATAGTGGTGGAGGGTATTGGCGGCTGATAGTGGTGGTGGTGGAGGTGAGGTGGTGTTATGTTAGCATGCACGTCACCAAAAAATTAATTGGGTTAGAACTTAGTTAGAAAATGCTTAATAGTTTAGAATAGGTTAAAATGTGGGACCATCACTAGTTATTTTTTAAGTTGGGACTGTTGTCGGCCAATGACGAATAGTTAAGATTATTAAAATTCACTATTTCTGTTATTTTTATAGATAATTTGAACTCAGATATTCGGGGTAGAATCGGCTTAAAAGTCACAAATTCGAATTCCTATTAACAAAAGCAGTTAGATATAGAAATTCCTACGACGATGGCTTTGTAATTAGAGGCATGTCACTTCAAAACATAACATGCAAGTTGTGTAGCTTCGTAGACGAGACGACTGGTCATGTTTTGATTCGATGCACGCTTGGGAATTCACTAACACGACAGCAGTTGTTTATGTGGCTCTTGCAAAGCATTAATGGGCGGGGACTATCACAAAAAGAAAGACAAATTTTTTTTGCTAACTTTATGGAGTACATGGAAGGCATGGAATGGGAAAGTGTTCAATGAAAGGAACATCTCCGTCTATAAGATGATTAAAGAGATAAAGGAAGCATCATTCGAAAGGTTTTTGCATAGATCAAATTTCATAGAAAATAAAAATAACCATTTACTATTTTAAATACCAAATGATTGGATCTTGGAATTTTCATGTACTTGTTTAAGAAACAACTTGAACCCTCTTTGATTATTGATTCTAAAAGGACGATTTTAAGAATCAACACAATTATAAAAGAGTAAAATAACTTAATATTGTATAATTGTATAATGAATATATATACAAGTATTATTGAATTTAATATATACGTGTATGTATATATATATTGCTTTCTTTATTTATATGATACGATTAAAGAGGCATATTTTATTATTAACACAACAATTATCTATTGGGTTAGTGAGACTAATAAAGTAGACCACTTGTGATTGTGGGCATAAGGGAGAGACATGCTTAGCATTATGTGTTACTTGTTAAAAAAACATTCTACAAATTGGCAATAGGTCCAAGTAGGCCTAACATTGCTACTACTCCCCATGTGCAATGGCTACTTGTTATCTTCCTAGCTTTCTTAATTGAAAATCTGTTCTTTTTGACTAGGCTACTCATTATCTTCCTTGCTTTCTTAATGGAAATTTTGTTTATTTGACTAATATTTGCCTAAATAGATTAAGAAAAAGGTTAAAGACATGTGGATCTGGTTGGGGGAGAACTCAATCGGTTAAATGTCGTTAGTCAGTTTTACATTATGAAATGGTGCAAGTGGGTGCTAATTAAACATAATGTTTTTGTATGGAGGGCGGAGATCGATAGACTCCCAATTATTGAGGCGATAAGGCTAAGGAATATTCAATTAATTCTCAAAGGTGCATCATGTGTGACTCGGAATCTGAATGTGGAGATCATATTTTCACAACTTGTTGGGTGGCTTTGGCGGGTCGTGAGTGCTTGGTGTAGGATTCCCCAGATTTTCCCATTTACGGTTATAGATTTGTTGGAGTTATACATGCATGTTGGCTTAGGGGATCGAGAGAAGGAAGTCTCCATGGGATCGCGATTATTGTTTGCAGGAGAATATGTAAAACTAGAAACGAGAAGCACTTCTCGGGTAAAGATATCAAGATAGAAGACGTTATTGAAGACGTGAAGTCCATTGGTTTTTTTAGTTCAAAATAGATGTAGACATAAATCGATAGATTGATCTAAATGATGTAATTTTGATTTGTTGTATGTTTTGTGTGTTTGTAGGGTGGTGGTTGCCCCCTTTTTTTCTTTGGGTTGTACTGCTCCTCTTAGCCTCCTAGTACTAATAAAGGTTACTTTTCGAAGGAGAAAAAAAAAACTACCAAAAATATAAAGTTAACACGTATACTTTTTATTAGTGGCAAACTTACTTGCTCTTAGATAGTAGTATACCTACACATTGGGGACAACTAGGATATAGACCGAGAAATGACTGAAATCGAATTTTGCACGGAAATGACTTAAACCATGCTAATGATGCGATTTGCAATATCGTGAATAAAACGTTGATAACTGGGAGATTTTAGATGCCATCCCATTGTTTTCGATTATACATTATCATTGGTGGCAATATGCGAATCAAATGTTGGTGGAGTGGTAAGGGATAGACTTAGTGTTCTACGGGACCCAAGTTCGACTCCTACCCTTCCTATTATTTCTATGGCACATGGTGATGATGGGGGACTATGTGAGTTGGCGGAGATGTCTAATTCTTGAAATGAGTGGGTTTTACCTCACCACACTCTCTCAATGCTTCCGTAGATACAAATGTGTTACACAAAAGCATTAAATGCTACTAATGGTACATTATATTGTTAAAATTGGTTACTAGATTACTAAGGCTATAACAACTTCTAAATACTCTTAATTAGCAAAAAGCAATAACATGTGAACAACATCATGTTTAGTGTATATTATTGAAAAAGGTATAAACCTTTATAAATGTTGGTGGTTGGATTAGTGTGTTGTAAACATGATTGACAAAGTGTAATGCAAACACAAAGTTTCATCGTCAATCCCCAATGCTCTTTCACTATGATGTAGACATCCAGACATTAACAAGGGCTAGTTGGACATAACCACAAAAGGTATGATAAAAAAAAATACTTATTAATTCCATGTAGTATGTAAGTCATATTTGTAATGCGAAACTTATACAACTTTAATCTCATTCGAATGAAAAGCACTAAAAAGGGCGTATACCACCCTTTTACGTCAAGTGATAAGAATACATGCAGCCGTCGCATGACACATGTTGTGAATCAACCACAAACAACTAATGATCTTGTGAATCTCAATACCTCTAATATCCTTAGATCACCAACGTTGACAAAAACCACAAAGGCATACGGGTCTCCTGTGTGTGTTTAAATGCAATATGAGTTAGTGATACTTGTTGTCTAAAATTTATGTGCGAGTGTTATGATGTTATATCCAACTTTCCATCACACGTGGTTGAGTGTGGTTATAATTTTGGTATATTTTAAGAATTTTTTACTAGTGGATCAAGCTTTAAATTTATAAAACACAATAAAATACTACTACTCTACACACGTTAGGGCAAGTGCACCCATCGTATACGTAGTATAGTGATGGTAAAATACCGAGGTCATCCAATGACACAAGAGCTTTTAATACCGGCTTACCGTTAACATTTAATCTAACCAAAATTTGATAAATGTTTTGAAAGTTTTTAAAGATAAAAACAGATTAAAAAATGTAAAAACAAATAGACAAGAAAGATTTACTTGATTCCAACTCCTTTTTTACGTATTATATGATGAAATCTGCACTTTGGGTTTTTTAAGAGATTATCTTAGTTAAAGTGGTAGGCCCCTCTTGTGAAGTCGACGTTACCCTCGGCCATATTGGTCTGAGTCAGCAGGGATACAGTCCCGCAAGGCCGGAATATTGAAAGATAATTAAATAAGTTATTAATGAGAAAAGTGCTAGTCCCCCTTGTGAAGGCGACGTTACCCTTGGCCATATTGGTCTGAGTCAGTAGGGATACAGTCCCGCAAGGTCGAGTAAAGTTTTAATAGTAGTTTATTTACAAAGGGTTCAAGTCATTCTTACTTCCCCCGATTTGATGCTATCTACCTTAAGGGAAGTCGTAATAAGCTTGAACCAAGTCCTCGCAGGATCTATACTCTGAACGAGGCAAGAACTTTACCCAAACACCCTTCTAACCCCCTTCCAGGCAGTTAATGCGCTTTATATAGACAGTAAAGATACGAATGAGTTAATCAACAAAACATGAAGAAATGTTTAACCTTTCAATGTAAAAAACTAGTTATTAAAGTCTTTAATACATACCCAAATAAAAATTTGCCAAAGATTGGAAATAAAAAATAATACATAAAAGATTTGTGTTCACCAAGTGATGTAAGAGATTTAGCCAAGCATGGCCTTTGTTTGACAAAAACTCTTACGATTAATTTTGGATCCCGAAACTACTACACACTCTAAAAGATGAAATATGGATGATGGTGGTGGGTGTTGGTGTTGTAATGGTGGTGGACTCATGGCAAGTGTGAGAGAAATGGTTTGCCAAGGGATGCCTTTCTCTTGAGCCAAACACCTCTATTTATAGCTGGAAACAAAAGGCGACCACGACCACGACCACGTGCCTACCTGGCACGGCCCCGTGGGCTTCACATTCTCTCCCTTCATTAATTGCAGATGTCAGATTGTGTACCAACACGCCTCGTGGTGAGATGGCACGGCCCCATGGTCAGTGTACTTGTTGTACTATCACAGATTCTGCGAATCTTAGAGTTGACCACGACCCATGTTGGGTTGGCACGGCCCCGTGTTGGTTTGTCTTTTGCTGTTGTCTTGTTCTGCATAGAATCTTGACTAGGCACGGCTCCATGTCTGGTGGGCACGCCCCGTGCCTAAGCTTTGTTCTTGTTTTTTTTTGTTTTAGATGTGGATGGGGGTTCGGCAGGTTGCGTCAATCCTTCCTCTTTGTATTTGTGTTGATTTATGTTTTTAATTTGTTCCTTTTACTTGTTTAAGCTCTTTTGATCATGTAATTTAAAAGTAAACAAAGAAACATGCTTTTTTCCTACATTAGTATCGAAAAAGGTTGATTTTATGCCTTGATTGATGTAATTTATATGTTATATTTTGCGCACATCAATATACCTTAAAAAACAATACTACAAAGGTGGATGTCACATATTTATTGATTTAATTTTAAATGAACTTACATTTCTTGTTGATAAATTATGGTGCTTAATGTAAGAGTGAAATTTAGCCAAAACAAGTCGGAATAAGATAGGAGTGTGATAGTTAGACACAACCAATAATTTGTGTATCTTGTGTTGTTCTATAACATAGTTATTATAAAGGTGTAACAAATCCGAGAAAATAGTTGATTTCATGATTTTTAAACATTATGTTAAAAAAAAACAACATTGGTACACTTGTTCGTATGCTAAATTATTTTTTCCTTAAATCAGGCCCTGAAGCTGAATCTTTGCAAATCCAATTTATATGGGGTAGAGGTGAATTTTAATAAAATTATCGAATTTCGCTTCTATTACTAGATGCAAACCCGAAGGATCCCCTTTATTTATTTGAGTCTTCCCGTTGGGGCTAATATAGGAAGGATCAAAAATTCTCAAGAAATTCTACAAGAGACTATCCAAATGGTGGGCTAATATGTTACCGATAGGGGGAGGTACACTCTTTTGAAGCCTGTATTAAGTGGGATCATTGAGGATATACTATTTCTCTTTGTTTCCTTTACCGAGTATTCTTTATTCGATTCAGACAAAAGAAATTGGGTTCATATTATTAAAGCTATTCATGGTGGTGAAGCGGGGTGATTGATGGGACGACAATCGGATCTTCTTCGGGTGTGTGGAGTTGTATTATAAAGTCTGATACGGAGCTGAATGATAAATGGATAGTTCCATGGTCTTCCTTAAGGAAAAAAAGGGGCAATGGGGAAGGAATGTCTTTTTTTGAAAGAGTTGTGGTTGGTTAACGAACCGTTTGCGTTAGATTTCCTAGATTATATCGGCTAGAATCTCAAAAGAATAGCCCGATTAGTTCTAGGCATCGGATGAGGGGTGGAGTTGATCTTGGCGTCGGTCAAAAGTCAAAACAATTGTATAATCTAATGCGGCTTTTACTTGATGTGCACTTAGAGGAGGGAGAAGCCAAGTGGGTTTGTATTTTGATGGGAAGATTCATTATCGGTTAAAATCATACGTAGGCTTATTGATAATATGTCTTAACCGAATGGTAACATGGAGACCAGCATAATAAGAGTGCTTAATATCTCGGTTCCTCCTTCTTGTAAGCCGATGGAGATTATTGCTTGAATGGATTCTTTAGATCTGTCTAAGCAAAGAAGCTTTTGGTACATAGCATTATTCTTACTTCATGGTGGGTGATATGGAAGTTTCGGAATGATACGAGAGCAAGGATCGACGGAAAGGAAGCATCTCTGATTCGATTCTTAGTTATTCTTTTATGTGTACAGTGAATAAAAACGGAAAATCAATGTTAGTTGGTTCAGGTGGCTACAAAACCACTTCTTCTTGTGTAATGTTTGTCTTTTGCCTAGCTTCTTTCTTTTAACATCAAACCCAACTTTTTGCTAGCTTCTAGCTAGCCGTTAATTATAAAAGTTTACTTGTATAATTAGCCAGCCATGGTGGTGCTTATGATATTGAGTTGGTAACCATGCAACGCACATGTGCCATGTTCTCTTTAGCTAAGCTTTCTCATTTTGTAATAAAACGTGCATTTATGTGGATTAAAAAACAAGAATATCACGTAATCTCTAAATTAATTAACACATTCTAGCTTCCTTCATTTTCATCCTACGAAACTCATGACATATGCTCATGTGTGGCAAACCAATTGTTTAGTTTTAAGATTTTAGTGTTATAGTATTACATATTTAAAAAAAAATATGAGATTACTATAACGCATAATAAATTATTTTCAACAATTTATTGGATGTAAGATAAAAGCCTTCTTGTCGTACAAGGCGTATGAAGGCTCTATTCCAAGGGCAAATTCGTTAGATATGAACGATTATTTTTGGGCGCTTCTTCTGCGCACCACTTATACGCAAGAGATTTAAAAAGATGCATCTAAACCTCCAAATAAGCTAAACAAACACGAACGCGGGTGTCCATATGTGTTCTTTAAACTTTCATCGAACACAAACACGAACATATAATCAAAATTTTTTTTGTAAGAAAAGCAGCGTGTTCGTTTTCGTTTTTGTTCGTTTGTTTAAAACCTAAACGGACAGCTCACAAATGTAAACGAGCATAAACAAACAAACTTATATGAACATAATTTAATAAAAATAATGAACACAAATAAACACAATTGACAAAATATTAACGAACATAAAGTAGTTTTTATATAAAATTATAAATTAGTGATTAATTCTAAGTTCAACTGGAAAACCCATTTTTTTATTACTAGGGAACCCAATTATTGTTTAGTTATTTTTATATAGTAGTTAGAAATCTCATTTTATATTTATATGAATATAACTACTTGTGTATTTATTAAATTTAAACGAATATAAGCAAACATATATGAACGAAAATAAATGAATGTTCACAAACCCAAATAAACGAACATAGTGTGCCTCATTCGAAATCCCATTGTGATATAGATGATAATTCAACATGTTATGCGCACAACACGACTTTAAAAAAAAGTAGTTTGGTTTTTTTAAAAAGGTACAACAAAAGTATTATTCAAATTAAAGATAATAAGATTTTTGTTTTTATGATGCGTTTTTTATATAATGTCTTACAAAAAAATTATGATTGTTTAAAAATAGCAAAGAAATTGAAAAAAAAATTAACAATTATAGGATATACCCATTTGCCCCTTTTACTATACGTAAAACCTTAACTGTATATGACTCCTATAATCTCAACTATTCATCTTTTAATCCGAAAGTCTAAAATCCTTTCTACACTCACTAGCTTAAATACACTTTGTATTTAATCTTTTCTTCAATTTTATGTTAGTTAACTTATTATCCCTATTCTCAATCTTTTATAATAGGTGTCTTTACTACATAATAAATTAAACTATTTCATAACAGCACAGTTTGATCAACTGCATATAGCAAAATATTTTCAGTTTCCTATATTAGATTTCCAATCAATATCTTGAAAAATTATAAAGTTTTTTTCTAACCTCAAATTTCAAAAAAAATTAATAATTTAAATTTATATATGTACGCACCTAATAATTTTAAAAGACATCATACATTAAATTTTGATATTATATATCTCTCAGTTAGAATATATACACAACAGGGAATTAGTTAAAAAATTAACAAGAGAAAAAGAAAGAAAAAACGATGTGTGTAGTAATTTTAAAAGATCCAATTTTTCTAATATATATTTTTGTTATCGAATCTATTAAGACTCATGCATATCCTAACTTATGATTTATTCTATTACTTGATCGGTTCCAAAGGCTTGAACTTGCAATCAATCAAAGTTAATTTGCTATAAAATACATTAAAATAAAAGATACTATAATCAATCAATATTATAAATAAATAAATAAATAAATAAATAAGTTTCGAAAGTTCCTCTTAGTTAGGACGAAAATCTGACCCTCAACAACCCAAAAAAAAGTCGGCACCAACTCAAGAGATGTAACAATTGTATTCAATAATCGGTTTCAAACCGACTAACATTACCAACCGAAACTGAATGAAATCGAACCTAATTATATCTCTGGTTTTCGGTTTTGTTTTAAACCGAAACCAAATTAGGTAATCGGTTTTTGGTTATAGAAAACTCCATTCGGTTAAAATTGAGAAACCTGAATTACATGTCTTATGCTATATGTTTTCCTATTTTTAAACATTTAAGCCATAATAACACCGATCTAAGAAACTTAAAATCCAAACCAATAAGCATCCGTCTTATTAAATTTCAGGATTTTTGGTTTGCAACCGATATATAGGTTGAACTAGAGGTGCACAAAATAACCGGTTATTAACCGGAACTGTAACCGGTTAGTAACTGATTTAGGAATAACCGGTTATCGGTTATTTTTAACCGTAGGTTAGTAACTGGTTAAAAGTATTTAGTATAGGAACCGGTTTTTTTAACCAGCTAACCGAAGAAAAGCCTAAAAATTAAAAAAAAAATAAGGGTTAATAACTGAAAATAACCTGTTAGAGTAATTATCTGAACCGGTTGAAGTCAAAAAGTCAAATTAACTATCGGTTATTTAAAAAAAACATTTGAATTATGAAAACAACCCTTAGGAGTTGGGCCCTTTTACTACTCCTTGTGAATTTGTGATTGTGCTGTGAGTTAGAACACCACTTTGTGAATTGTGATTCAGCTGTGAATTAAAACGCCACACTCCTAGACATTAGAGATGCACAAATCGGGATTTTTTAGAATCTGGAACCAGATAGGAATCCGGTCCAGGTTTGGTCTGATGGCTCAGGTTTCCAATCATGAACATACAAAACCAAACACAAACGATTTTGAGAATAACATGTCTCGTATTGTTTTATTATTAAACTCAACTCGACAAATATAACTAAATACATAACCCTATAAACTAATCCTAAACATACTCAAACTCTATTTAAATAATTAAATAAACTAACCGGATAAAGCAATATAATAAACAAATAATTCAAACTAATTAAATAAACCATAATGTTTTTAACAGCAAATTTGGATCGCTGACGGACCACTAAAGTATTATCGTGTCACCAGCGGAACCACCCGATAATATTCATTTTCACCCGGCAATAATTAAATAAATCATACTATATTTGTCTCTAATTCACTTGAATTATCTTTAACTTATTTAAAATTTCTAGATAATCCTTCAATTATTATTATCTATTCATTCACCCCCTTAATTTTGTTTTGGACCCGCTTCACATCCGGTCTTGTTCGGAATATCTTATCGCAACAGCTACATGTTATTAGTAAAATTTGAGTCGAATGATCAGACTACACAAGTTGATCAACTGTTCTTCGACTATGAATTCTTCCTTGACGTTTAGCATAAACTGTTTGTGGTAACAGATTTCTATGTCTGTAGAAACTCCACAAAAAATGCCGACTTATGTGTGACTAATCTTACCATATTCGATAACTCCTTGATCGAATTACAAGATTACACACTTTCATGATTACTCGCACAAATCTTTTCGAATTTGATCACACACCGATCGAGTTACAAGATTTTGCGCCTCTACTGATTACTTGAATGGGGTGAATCTTATTCGGTTTAAACGAGATTAGCTACATCCACACAACCCCAAAACGGTCTCGTCTACTCGGTACGTTTCTAATCTTGATCGAGTAAGCCAAACTTACCATTTTGCTATCTATACACCATTTAGGACCTTATTGATATTTCATAAGACAATCCATTATTAACTCCTTTTTCTTTCAACGCTTCTTCCTTTTTTTTTTTACGTTTTTTGTTTTTTTTTTTTTTTTTGGGGGGGGGGGGGGGGGGGGCTACGAGTTTATTCATCTTGGTCTCCGCTGGTCGAGTTCGGCTTAATAGATCCTATATATGTAATCGATTCTTGCTTCGGCCCATCTTCTTGATCCAATTGTTGGCCCATGCTTCAAATCATGAACATACAAAACCAAACACAAACGATTTAGAGACTAACATGTCTTGTATTGCTTTTTTATTAAACTCAACTCGACAAATAAAACTGAATACATAACCCTGTATTTATAATAAACATGAACTAATCCTAAACATACTCAAACTTTATTTAAATAAACTAACTAGATAAACATATCTAATAAATAGATAATTCAAACTAATTAAATAAATACATACCATGTTTATCTCGAATCCACTTAAATTATCTTTAACCCATTTAAACTTTATAGATAATCCTTCAAATCATAATTATCTCTTCATGGTCAACAAAGTCAGGAACCGAGTAGAGTAGGAACGGTCGGGTACGTTCGGATTTATGAACGGTTTGGCCGGGTTTTTTTTCGGCTTTGGTCGGTTCAAGTTTGGGTAGAGGTGGAACTGGGTCTGGTGGTTCCGGTTCGGTTCCTTTTTCTACACTCACGTCTAGAACTAGTCTATACCAACACTCCGGGTAGGATAGGAATTGGTTCCAGGTCGAGTGTTCCAGGTCGGGTCCGGAACCAGGTTGTTTGTACATATATACTAGACATGGTTCGAATCTATATCTATACTATATAATAAAGTTACCTAATGAGACACGTTTCATTCATTGAAAGCATTTCTTTTTAGTTTCGTGCCATATATCTGTTTCTTTTTTATCTTAAATTACAAGTTTTAAAACAATATATCAAGTTGTTATCCTATATTTTAAGTCGACATACATACATATATATACATATATATATATATATATATATATTCTAATAAAGGATTCAACTAATATATAGATTTTTTTCTTTATTTTATAGTTTTGCTTATCTCTTATTTATTTAATATTTCTTTTCTAACCTATTAATAAAAAAAAAAATAAAATGTTATAACTTTTGTAATACGCAAGCTTATAACCTAATAAGAAATAAATTAAAAAAACATATAATAAAGTAAACTAACGAGGGACACGTGTTATACATCAGAAGCATTTTCTTTTTAGCTTTCGGGCCATATATATGTTTATTTTTATCTTAAAACTTACAACTTTTAAAACAATTTATCAGATTATCCAATATTTTAAGTCAACTATATATATATTCAAATAAAGGATTCAACTAATATTATTATTGATATAGAATCTTTTATCTTTTTTTTCTTCATCTCTTACATATTTAAATATTTCTTTTCTGACATACTAATAAATTAAATAAAAAAAATGTTATAATTTTGTAATACGCTAGTTTGTAAACTAATAATAACTTAATAAATAAATAAACAAAGTTAAAATGTTATGATATGTTAATGGTTAATTGTAACAACCCGAGCAATCAGCTTAGTGTTTGCTTACGACTTCTACGTTAGTTTGTTACGTGATATTTTTATATGCGACGAGTTAAATATATATATAAAAAACAAATAAATAGTAGTAACACAACCCGCTATTCCCAAACCCTTGCGGCCCAAGAAACCCAACCGCCCCAACCCTCTACCCTTGCAGCCCAAGCAAAACCCAAACCCCTTCCTTATTTTAATATGTACGTAATACATGAAACCCTCATAACCTCAACCCTAATCTGCGAACTCAACTCCTGCTCTCCTTCTACTCCTATCTGATCGACTGTAGAGAGGCACAAGACTCTTAAATCGGTTCAGTTTCAGGCTCTAGATCGACCCTAGCACTACTTGATTCGGTAATATTCTATCTTAGTTGAATTCTTGATAAATCCCTTGTTATCTTGGCTGTGTTTTTTTGATATCTTGATGTTCTTAATGTTTATGATGATTTCATGTAGTCTAGGGTTGTTAGAATTCATACTTGATTGGTGATTGATCGCTTATGGGTTTGGTTAGTCATTAGGGTTTCGGTTATTGCATGATCTTGATTTGAACCTTGTTAGTTCTTGGTGAATTACTTGATGTATAACCTGATTTATAATGATTACCTGTTGTATACGATGCATATGGGTCGTTTTGTTTGCTAAGTAATCGTTTTTGGGGGTTGGGTAACGAAACAGGAAATTGTGCGACAGTTACAGCCAACTTTAATCGGCTGTAACGGGTCATAACTTAACGAAAATTTGATTTTCTTGAGTCTATAACGTGCTATTTTGAAATACACTTTAATTGTGCTAGAATCATGATTTTTGGACGTCATTCGCTATTTTAAATAAATTATTTCGTTTCAGCTATGAAAGCTGCGTTTTTCTGCAGATTTTATGTGATATATTTTGCGTGATAACTTGTTGCGTATCTGGATTTTTTCCTATGAAGTTCCTACTGTAGATAGCTTTGATGTCTAAAGAATTTTGCCGCTGGTTTCAAGTCAATCAGATAAACGATGAATTTTTAAGAAAATATTTAGTGGGCAGGGGTCAGATTTCGACGAATCTGACTACTGTTCAGTGTTTGATTTTTCACGGAAATCCTTAAGGATTTTGGTCACCAAATTTTTACAATATAGTAGATACTCTGATTGACACGCCCTGTAATTTTTGGGAATTTTTTGTACACGAACTATTCTGGATAACACTCCGAAAACTGTCTGAAAATGCTCCACATTGCTGAATTTTTATTGAAGAGTATTTTAAATCTTTCGTGACACTGTGGGTCGCTAAGTGATGTCGTGATAGATGCATGCATGATAGTTAGTATTTTAAGATAAAATGTGCTACGTGCTAGATACGTGTAGGATTCGTGTTTCTGCGTGAGCAAGCACACTAACTCTTAAACAGTAATCATGTTAGGACGTGATTGACCGGTTCCATCTCGCGTATTTATTTCCATTCCTTAATCCGAGCATTCAAATGTGAGTCACTACTCTTTTACAGCATGCGTCCGAGGGGACAAACTACTATTCCTTTGGAGGAATACTTTTATAAATGTTGTAGTTTAATTTCGATGTTAGTTAATAAACTCAAAATCTATCATGAAAGTCCCTACTTACTACCGAACTAGTTGCTGGAGGCAACGGGGTATTAGTTGATAGCGCTATTAGGCTTGACAAACCTCACACCTGTTTGGGAGCTGGGCGTGAACTAAGGACCTTAAACACATGGCCAATGTTGATAGGCATTGATGAGGGCAAACAAACATATGTCACCCGGTATCGAGTTATTAACAACATGTCTTTAAACTAAACACCAACCCGTTTACGTTAAATAAAACTGTGAACTCGCCGGCTTAATCGATGATACACTTTTTTTTGCATGCTTGCAGGCGTTAGATAATCATTGCATGGGAACTTACAGTCTGAGGAGTCTGAAGTGTCATGGGGCGTGTTACTTGATTGCAAACAATAAAACTTTACCTTTAAAACATTTTGTTTTTTTATTGTTTGAGACATTTACATTTGCTTCCGCTGATTACATACTATGTTTGAAATGATTTAATTGGAATTCACTATTCATGTTGGACATGATGACCTTGTTTTTGAATATTTACCATTAGTTCGACATGATTAGCGGCTAATCCTGGTACGTCGCACACCTCGCGGTAAAACTCCGCAAGTGGTGATTTGGGGGTGTGACATTAATAAAGTTTATTTTTCCCATCCACTAAGGTATTGTGACCCGCATGCGGGAATAAAAGTCGGAGCATGATTGGGTTATCACCAAAGCTCATGATATTTACTAACAAGTTTCATATTTATTAAATTCAAATTAAATTCAAGTATCCAACACAAAATTTCATACAAACACAAATAATAAACCAAACGATTGTTCCAACAAAATAACTTTATTATTCTTCTAAGGCCATCCTATCATGCGTATAACAGAAAAATTTGGGTCAACAAAAGTTGGCGAGTGAACCTTGATAAAACATTTAAGTAAATAATTTTATTGTTGTTTAAATAAGGTTGTGCATAAATCACATGTGAGCAAATGTATATATGTAACAAATCACAAACCACATTGAATGAATATGTGACATAAATGATGATGTATTTGAGATCAAGGCTCAATCAAACGGAGCCGATCTAATGAGGCACCTGATGCTCAACCCGTATCCACGAGGAACTGATGGGCCTAATGAAATGATTGCACTGAAATGATAAAATGTATCCACATATAAACCACATAACAAACAATACACATTTGATCACGAAATGATATTAGCACAAGTGTGAAATAAAATAAAGAAATGGTACGACACATGATACACCCAAAACGTGATTAAAACATGGAATTTGTAGAGTATTCACTCGCATTGGGTGCGTAGTCTTGAGTGAAAAAGGGAGCGCCGAGTTGCGGGTTGAACCGAACGAAGGAGTACTAACCTAAAATAATAACGCGATAGTTCGTAAAAAATTAATGTTTTGGTTAAAAACCTTGGCCTAGATTTTTAAGTTAATGTTATGATTTTCTATTGATATTTTAACCCTTGAAATTTATGTATTTTTAAGCATCTTTAATGCATTTTCTTTTAATATAAACCATAGGATTAATAAATTAAAATAAACAATAAAATAATGATTAAAAAAAATATGTCAGTCTGACAAGCTACATGTCAGACCGGTTTGATCGAATTGTGGCATGCGTGTGGTGAGACTGAACTGACCCAGTGACGCGGCTCTTCCAACTAAACTACGTGTCTACCCGAAAGAAATCTGATTTTAAATATATTAATACGCTTTTTAGCTTATTCCAGAAATTAATTTATTTTAAAAAGTTTTGGCAGGGTTGAACCGGAGTGTGCCAGAAGTCTCGAACCCGCGACCTCTTGTGCAATTCGCACCCAGCCAACCGGTTGGGCTGGGTGTCTAACCCAACATAATTTGCTTTTTAATTATCTTTATACACGCATCCGCTTAGCACAGAAGGTTAATTTAAAAAGTTTTAAAAATTGGTCAGGTCGTCTATATGCTAAGATTCGAATCGGCCACCTCGGGTTTGGTTTGCACCCGGCCCAACCAGTTGGGCTGGGTGCTTAACCCGGTTGAAGTACAATTTATAATATATGTATATAAACACGCACACTGCACTTCGCCTTCCTCGTTTAAACATGTACTCAGAACACATTTTTTTTTCCCAAACTGGATTATGCTTTGATAACGATGCTAAACAGTGACAAGAATGATTGAATCAATAAACAAAGGGTAAATAAAAGAGAGTAAGGAGGTTGTTACCAATCGACGATGACTTCTCCGGTGATTTAAATCCGACGAATCGGGAGATCAGAAACGAAGAAGTTTTGGGGAGGTGAATCGTGAATTCGAATGCGGTGGGCAAGGGTATGAGCTTACTAAGCTAGGCAGCGGTGGTATTTATAGATGATTCGATTACAACTGTTTTGGTTTTAATTTTGGTAAATTGGAGCGATTTGTAAATGACAGCGGGCCTGATTTTGATTTACTCAGAATAGGCGCTGAAACAGCTGTCGCCGAGTTGTGGGAGATTTGGCGGGATCTCCGGGCTGCGGTGACGACGTTGCAGGTTCTCTGCCCAGTGAGTGTACATATGCAATAAAACACGGAAACTGTCATGACTTAGGCGCGTGGCGTAGTGGTGTTGGTGATGTCTGTTAACCCGGGGAACCCGGGTTCGATCCTGGTTCGCCCTCTTTTATTTATTTTAATTATTTTAAGATAAATCATTTACTAATTATATATATTTAATATTTAATTGATTATTTATTTTATTAAGATTATTCTAAACCTTTGTTATTATTATTTTTATTTAATTTATTATTTCATAAAAGTTATTTTAAACTTATTCTTTATTTTAGATGCGTTTTAAATTTATATAATCAATACATAAATAAGAATATATATATATATATATATACACATATATATATACTTGAACAACGTAATTTAAATATTCTTTTATTGAACAAAAAGGGGCGGGTTTTCGAAACCCGATTTACACGGATGTTACATATTGAGCAACGGTGTAGGAATAGATCCCAAAGATAGTAGGTCTTTCCTTTCGAAAGTCTTTTTTTTAAATTCCATATAATATCAATTTCTATATGATATGAAACTTATCTTAACGACGTGTTTATTTAACTCATGCAATACACGGGTTTTTTAAGATATAACTTTTTTTATTACTTAGCATATAAAAAAATATTACAACTCGTGTAATACACGAGGTTCTAAGGTGTTGTTTGTTTTTTCGAAAAAGCTCCGCGTAGGCTCTTCTGTCTACACGGCACAGACCACGCATAGACATTGCTACGCACAGACTGTTTGTTTTTCGAATACGTTTCATTAAAAAACGTCTGCGCGAGCTCTTCTTGACTTCTAAGATATTCTAAGGTCTGCAGAGGGTTAAACATCAACACCCACCACCACCGTCCATCACCACCCACCACCGTCCATCACCACCACCCACCATCATCCATCACCACCACCCATCACCACCGTCTACCACCACCACCGTCCACCACCATTGTCCGTACACCACCACTGGTATATTTTATAAGTCTATATACGTTAAAAAACATCATTCTTCTTGTAGACTGCAGAGGTTTGGTCCACCTCTTCTTCTACATATGTCTGCAGAAGTGATCCGCATACTGTAGACATTTTACCTCTGAAAAACAAACAACACCTAACATAAAATACAAATATATATAATAATGGTAACATGTGTCGAATTTTATCAAACCAACTATTTAGGTCTTGAATTTTGAAAGATAAATATAGGAACTTAAATAAATATTTGTTAGACATATATATTTAGTATAAGAGATATTATTTGGTATAATAACTATTTTATAAGAAGTACAAGTTAACAAATATATATTTTTTAACGACAAACAGAATCAATCTTGGGCACTCTTATGGTACCCACTGGACCAAGCAGAGTACTTCGAGATAACCCAAGTCCATCACCAACTCCGGAGAAAACCCGGTAACATACCTGCCCGTAGGCATGACAGTGAAATTACCGGTAAAACCTGTTTGGCTCAAGGATCAAACCCAGGTTTCCCTAGGTCTCCTATCATTGCCCAGCAGTGCCTTACTCTGCACCAAGTGGGAGTTGAACATGCATCTCCCAAAGAGAAATGCAAGCCTTCCAACCCTACAAATCTATACCATTCAGTGTTTTGTCTTATTATGAGAATAGTGATCACATATATAGATAATTTATGAATTTATAATCAAGCAGGTAGTCAATTTTTGTTCTCTGAATCCATCAAAACCCAACCCTTACCATGTGCGACTATAACATCTGACCTCTCGTATTATCAGTATTATCTGTTTTACTGACAATGAGTTCACAAATTTGTTTATGGTTGCCCTGGTTTAGATTTTCCAAAATGTCACCCATTTTAGTACTGCTCTCGTTTAAGCATGTTTAATTGTGAAGTTCTTCTTTCCTTCACATTCGTTGCGCTCAAAACGTGTTGATGATATTTAAGGCAGAAAATCGTAGCCCAACATCTCTCATGTGGACAAACAATACTAAATGAGTAAATGGTGTTGGACTTTCCAAAGGCTTCATGAACGCCCACTTGGGATGTATCATCCTTGGTAAGATTTTCCCCACCATCATAAATGGATACCATTTATGCCATCCAACATTTCGTATTACCAATATTGTACGATTTGCCCACAAAGAGATCACGAATTTATTTTGGGTTGCCCTGGTGGAGACTTTCTAGAAGGGCATCCATCTCGGCATTATTCCTACCTAACCACACTTAATTGTGAAGTTCTCTCATCCACATCCATGCACCAAAAACGCGTTGGTGATCGGAGTGTCGCGCCCCGGTCAGAGATAAAATTTATAATCCCAGATTACCCTTAACAATGTGTTAGTGGTAGTAAGGGGTCGAACCATGAAGAGTTTGTGGTTTGCCTGCGGACAATATTGATTTTAACGAAATGTCACGAATTATGAAGCTTGCTAATATTTTATTAATTTGTGTGTTTGAAAGCGATGTCGGAATGCTCCGACCAATTTGGTTTTTATCACTTAAATACTAAAAACTTAAATACTTGCACAAAAACTTAATTAATTGATTAAACAATGATTTGAGAACAAGGTTCACACCCGGTTCGGTAATGTAAATCCTAGGATTCCACACGTTTTAAGTTCAACTCATTTGTAACAATGACCAACAAGTTTAGTGTTACGTGACTTAGATGCCAAAAGCTATCAATGTTATGAATAACAGACTACAATGCACTTTGTTATCACAAACAAGTAAACTCTAATATAGACAAGGCATAATTGCACATACACATTTCACAAAGTCAAATTTAATCTTCATTCGACAATTCATGAATTCAATACAAATGCAAGTCAATTATCGTAGGTTTTAAAATCAAAGCACAAATTGTCACAAATCAATACCCAAAACAATGTCAAACCTTAGAACTTACAGAACCTACACCGGGGTGAAACCCAAGGAAATTAGCCGCTCATGGTGAACAGGACTTGATCAACGAGTGATGAAAGCTTGAACATTGACATCTTGAGCTTGGTGATGATGATGGATGGTGATTAGGGTTTAGGTGTGATGGTGAGGTTGAACGGATTGAAGGATGGATGAAGATGATGATGGTAGTGGATTAGGGTTAGGAATGATGAGGGATTGATTCGGTTGATTGGTATGGATTGGTGGTGCTAGAGATGAAGGTTGGTTGATTGTTGGCTCCAAGAACAAGTTCAAAACTCTCCCAACTCGTGACTCCATTTGAAAAACCCAAAACACAAGCTATAACCCGTCCAAAATTGAATTCCAGCGACAAGGATTTAGGAGGGGCGTCGCCGACGGCCCTTGGATCTTCTGGTTTTCCTCTGACGCTCTAACCTATTGCCTACGATGAATTTTTGCCGACAGGACTGTCTGAGGGGCGTCGCCGACGACCTCTCTAATTCTTGGTTTCCTGTTTCCATTTCGTGATACCGGATGACCTGTTTTCCGCCCGGATGCTCCGAAAAGCTCCTTAAACTCCCTAAACCTGTTAATCACAAATCCAATCAAAAGTAGGCAATTCGAAACTAAAAGTTACGTAAAACATTAACTTAAGCTTAATGGAAACATCTGTTTTCGACCACGCATCAGTTGATAATGTTTAAAGTCAGTCATTCTTTATGGCTCAACATCTCTCAAGTGGACAAAACAATAGAAAACGATATAGGCTTTGCCTAAGGTGTCACACCTACTCTATGTTCTCTGAATCAATCAACACCTCATCGTCATTCTTTCGGTGCTCTTTCAACTCATTTGGCTTTTGATTATTTTTATATTGTTGTTAAAAAAATGTTATTTTTGGATGAAATTACAAAGAATTGTGCTTTGACAAAAAAGTTGGTTTGACTCATCAATCTTAATCTTTAGTAACAATATCTTCACTCACATCACAAACCAAATTCGATCATTGAGTTCAAACGCGGTGGGGGAGATGAGTCATTGGTGGTGAAGCATTAAGGTTTGTGTTTCGATTTATAAGTCACCATTGATTTTTCGTTTTGATTTACAAAAGTTCTTTGGAACCCATCAATGGAAATCCCAACAAGTATTTTTTAAGAAACTTACGTGGTATATTTGATGCCGGGTATACTTGATACCTGACAGGTAAATCAACAAGCAAATACCCAACAATATTGGGTTGTGTATAAGACAATGATTATAAATACTTGTATAATTACCATTACCATCGTTAATAATAACCCAATACAAATTTAAAAAAAAGGAAAGAAAGAAACCCTACTCAATGATGTAACAAAATAAAAAACAAGATATTGGGACCAAGATTTGAAGCTATTGACAACGACACATTTTAATCATATAAAAACTTAAGCTTTTTTATCCACCTCATCATCCCACTAACAAGAACCCTAATTGCAAATATGCAATCCAATTGAATCCACGTCTGAAATTCATCAATCAACCTTTAACACTGTCGACAAAAACCACACATTAATTAACCAAAATAATAATAATAATATTAAAAAATTCAACCCCCACCAGTCATCAACCAATGGAGCATTATTATTATTATTATTATCATTATTATTATTATTAGTATTAGTATCAGTATTTTAATATTTTAATTTAATTTGTCGACATCAATGGCGTCCAATTCCATTGAACCCCCTTCTTTCTCCACCACCACAAACCCCCATTTCCCCCTTTCCATCAATCCTCCAAATTAGGGTTTTCTTTTTTGTCAATTCACCCTCTCAAAACCCTATCTTGGACCCCTTTCTTCAATTCTCCATTTCATATCATCAATCATCTCTACATGAACATCGTTTGCTGTTTCTATTCACGTGTACGTATGCCTCTAGATACAGATTCCTGTACGTATTGTTGTATGTAACGATAGTTTGTTCGGTATGAAGCAATCCAAGAAGAAGAAGAGACCTAGACCTGGACCTAAACCCCATGTTTCCAAACCCAATCAATCAACCGGATCTCAAAACCCTAATTCTGACCCGATTGATGATCCGGGTCATGATCAAATTATGGTTTTGAACAGTTTAACTCAAAACCCTAATTCTGACCCCATTGATGATCCGGGTCATGATCAAGTTAGGATTTTGAGCAGTTTAACCGATTCAATTGCTTTGGTATCTCTAAACTCACCCGACACGGGTTCAGGTTCGGGTTCGAGTGTTAATAGGGAAGAAGATGGTATGGAAATGTTTGGGAGTTTGATGGAGACCGGTTCGAGCTCGAGTGGGAGCTCGGGTTTGTCGAATTGTGACGAGTATAATCGGACGGGCAGGGGGAAGGTTAATAAGGGGAGTAAAGTGGTTGCTGCAACTGGAATGGTGTCTACTGTGTTGGGGAAGGATTATGTGTTTGGGAAAAGAGGGGTTAATAAGTTGAAGGGGTTGTCGGGTGATGGCGGCGGTGTGAGTTATGATGATGCGGAGCAGTTTTTGTGTTCAATGCTTGGTGATGATTGTGAATTGGGCATGAGTTTGGTTAAAGATGTGCTTTGTGAGTGATTTATGATGTTATGTGATCATGTGTTGTGCTTCTTTTTTTTTTTGAAGTGACTTATGTGTTGTTTTTGGTAGGTCAAACTGCTTATGATGTTGAAAAGGTAAAGGGTTGTTTGTTTGTTCTTTATATTGTTTTTTGATTGTTTTATTGATTGATACTTTTGTTGTGTGTTTTGGTGTCAATTTTGCCCAACTTGTGAAAGAGTGTAAGTTGAAACCGTAATCAATAATGTGACGTTTTAGTTGGACGATGTAGCGTACTAGCGTGCACATGCTGCTAGTGATAGAAGTTGTAGACTTGTAGTGACGATTTTTATTTTTAGTACATTTGTGTGTTAGATAAGGCAAATTGGTTTTTGTAAACCATACTATCACTTGTTGGCACCGTTGTTAATAGTGAGCATAGTGTCCGTTATAGCGTTTAGCGTGGCGATACGGTGATATGTCGTAATCTAATATTGGCGCCTCCATAGGGTGAAAACAACGGGTTTTTAGGTTTTTTTTTGTTTTAATCAAAATATCGATTATATATACCTATAAAATGGTGGGATACTAGTTTTTCTTAATAAATAAATATACATATAAAAATACAAAATATTTTTACATATTATTTCTAGTGTATTGCTAAATTATAAATTGCGCTTGTATTTCATCACTATCGCTATGTAGCGTATAGGTAACTTGTCGCTATGGTTTGCTATTCGCTATTAACAACTATGATCGTTGGTTGATGATAATTCATACTGAAAACATGGCCAAAGAGACTCTGAACTTTCACTTTCGTTGCTAACAACGATCTCACTCGCATTATCATCATATATTTACACTCGATTTTGCTCATATCGATGATTATGAGCAGAATGGGAGAACGTACATTTCTTGTGAGAAATCGAGTGGAAATCAGTATAAACGAGTGTAAATCTTTGATGATTATGTGAGTGAGATTGCTTTTGGCAACGGAAATGAAAGTTAAGAGTGTCACTGGTTAGATTGTTAGTATGGATTATTGTCGGTCAAAGTGCATAGTTTGGACTTTGGATTATTATTATCCAATCTGCCTTTATTTAACGATTTATTTGTTCTTGTCAATTTTTCTTCAGGCTTTGGACATACTGCTTGAGTTAACTAGTTCACCCTCATCCGAGCTCTCCAATACCGGTTCGCATCAAAAGTTAAACGTAGAAAGTAAAGATACTAGGTCTCCTCTAAAATCAAGTGTTAGTGTAAGTAACCTGTTCTCTTTGTAGCTTTAAAATCAATATTATGGCCATGGTTGTAAAAATCCTGACAGCCTCGATTAGTCGCTAATTGCCGGTTGGAGGTTCACCGAGTAATTTTTAACTAATCGGCCAATTAATCAGTAGGCGGTCAACAATGGTTAAATCCAGTCCTGATTGGCCAAAAATCAGTGGTAGTCCTGGCCAGATTCTTGACCAAAATCTGTGAATTCTTACAATTAATCTTATCTACTTGAAAATATGGGTCGAAAAAGTGTTAAAACATGTCTAATCAAAGAAATACATAGAAAAATGTGTGTATCATATAAACTGAAAATTACATATAAAATCCAATCTGATTAATCCCGATTAATCGCTAGTCGGTACCCCGCCTGCCGACTAGCGCCTAGCGATTCTTACTACAAGTCAGCCACTTTGGCCGGTTATAATGGATAAAGTTTGATTCGATGATGGTTTGGAACTTGAAATCAGCACCGAACCGGCCATTTAACGTTTATCAGTTCAATTATTATTTTTTTTCATTTTAGGAATTCCTAATATGCATATGTATTATATTCATGAACCATGTTTGTCATTTCAAAAAAACTTAATACAAACCAACGTTTTTGTAAACTCAGTTTAAACCACCGAAGCTGAATTGTCAAATCGCTAAAACCTGCTGGTGCGACAGACCCAGCCAATCTGGCCAGTTTCGATTTCGTCTCCTAAACCTTAATTAGTGGTTCGGCCCAAATTTTTTCAAACCGCCCGAACTGGACTTGTGCACTGCATCTCTAAATCGGAATACGACTAATTGTCTATTTGATCATTCAAATCGCATAATCACTATCAAAACATATTTCCAAACAACCTTTTATTTGTCATCTGTTGTATTCATGTTAATATGATACCTTTGTGACAGTTGACCAATAGGACATCTGATTTGGCTTCCTCTTCCGATGCTGATCTCAACGTGGGCTTTGACCGCAGGTAAGGCGGTTCTAATGATTACTTTACTTCGTTTTGTATAATGTATCAATATCGGTTTACTTTTCCTACACATCTTTTAATGGGTTTGGTTTATTAATGTAATATTGCATTTGTTTTGTGAATCACATTTTCAGTTTCATATTCTTTCAGGAATTACTTCAATGTTCTTGCTGGTTGTGGGCCCCAACCGCCATCTGGCACCAAAAACACATCCGAACTGACTCACGAAGTGTTGGAATCTCTTTTTAACACACCGAAAAGTTCAAAACACGAACCGGGAAGCATGAACTGGAGGAACGTAGTAAAAAAGATGGAATTACTCGGCCAAGGCCTCAATTATTCTCCTGAAGATTCCGTAAAAAAACAGCATATTCCCGGTAAAAGAAAAACATCATAGTTTTTCCTGAAAAGTAACATTTAAGGTTTTTGATTTTTTAAAACCAATCTAAATTTGCATGTAGCTAAAGGAGACGATTATCAGGACTATAGAGCTACTGCAAGTCAGCACTGGGATTCAATGAAGTCCTATTATCACAAGGCAATTTTTTACTCTAGTAAAGCTGCATACTATTATATGGTCTGTGCTATGCAACCATAAAAAGACAAAAAAGCCCACTAAGTTTCGTAAATGACACGAACAGCCCCTAAAGTTTCAAAAATGACATTTACACTTTCTAAAACTTTATAAATGTCATTATCACCCCCTTGAGTTCTAAATTTTCAAATTTATCCTCCATATTTTCATTATTTAGTTTAAAAGTAAAAACTATTTTTCTCACATGTTTATTTTTATGTACGTGTCGGTGTGGGGCCAAATATTATGTGTTTTCATGCTTGTTTTTATGTACGTTTTTAGTTGGTCTACGTTTTTACGTGTTGGTATAAATTCACGTTCCAACGTAAATGATAAAATTTCATGTTTCAACATAAATTTATTTTGGAAACGGAGTCTGGTCAAATATAATACGTTTTCATCCTTTTTTTATGCGTACATTTTCGGTTGGTATACGTTTTGACATACTTTGTTCAGAAACGTGTCGGGTTAAATATAATAATTGTTAGTGTACGTTTTTACGCCGCTAAGTCTTGATGCAAAGGTAAGGGTGGTGTAGTGGTTAGGTGGAGCCCTCACTAAATGACCAGGGTTCAATTCCGTTTCTTTTGTAACCACAATGCTTTAGATCGGATATGTCGAAACACGCATTTTCATATGGTTAACGCACATAATGTGCCGCCAGCTATAAATAATTAAGACATCGCCGCCGCAACGCGCAGCCTATGGCAACAATCGAGCTGTTATCATTTACAAAGGATTTTGTGCCTATTTATTGTGCAGGCTGCAACTGCGTATGCAGATGGAAAACGTGATATGCTGCATATCTCTCTGATCAGGTATGTGAAGAAGATTTAAATAAATTCATATAGTTATGTTCAAGTTTTTTATAGATTGTCAAGAACTTGGTTAAAAAAAAGCGTGAGGCTTCGAGGTGTTTAGGTCCAAAAGCTGAGGCACGAACTTCACGTACTTGCGGCGTTGCTACATATTTGACCCACATGTGCATGAAGCGCCGCCTTAAGGCCTTGAGGTGTTTTTCCAATCGCCTGCGCGCCTCACGTTTCAGGCGCGCTTGTTAAGACGAAGATCAGAATAACTGAAATTGTATATCTTGATGCAGGGAAGGATATTTAATGAAAAGGCTCGGCTAGCGGATGAAAGGGCAAGCCGGGATATATTCAATTCAAGGTTTGTTACTGTGCTATTGTATTCAGGGTAAAGTTATCTTACAAAGTCTCCTAAATCTAGGAAGTGTACAAAGACACAATGGATCGCAAATATAACACAATATCGAGCATAATATTACACAATGCTGAATAATATAACACAATGTCGAGGAAAAAAGACACAATGACACAAATATAGAAAAGACACAATGCTAAATAAAATGTCACTGATATAAACAAAAATTCTAAAATCCACGAGCTATAAATCCAAAAGTGAAACCTAAAATCTCATATCGTAGAGTTTGATGAGACGGTTTCAATGCCACTTGAATGAGGTCAATCGGAGTCCGTTTTATACCCTTCTTACGACTTCTTATTTTGAGGAGACTTTGTATTTGATCCTAACCCGTTGTATTTATCTGATTATATGGTTTGACACTTTTGACTCATTATACGGCATGCAGGAACAAAGATATTGAAAATATGATAACGATTGATTTACACGGACAACATGTGAAACAAGGAATGAAGCTTTTAAAACTTCACCTCTTATTTGGTGCATATGTTCGATGTTAGTATCTCTTATTGTTTGATTGCCTTTCTTCAATCGCAGAGAGTAAAATGCCATTTTCGTCCCTGAGGTTTTGCTAGGTTTTGCTCGTTAACTTCATCCATTCTTCTCTTTTAACTCAGGGGTATTTCTGTCTTTTTTGTTAAATTAAAGGGCAATTCGGTTTTCTTCACTTTATGTAAAAAGATCGAATACCCCTGAAAAAGACTGAATTGTCCTTTAATTTAACCAAAAAAGACGAAAATACCCATGGCTCAACGGAGAAAAATGGATGGAGTTAACGAGCCAGATGAAAATGGCAAGATTTCAAACCTTTGGACGAAAGTCGCGAAACTGGCCAAACCTCGGGGACGAAAATGGCATTTTACTCTATTATATATTATTACTTTAATTCCCTTTCGTGTCTATGATGTATAGCTGTGCGGCTCTTCAGAGTTATCACAGGATGTGGGAGTCACGGTCTTGGAAAGTCAAAGATGAAACAGTCGGTATGTAATCAAACATTATGTGTGCCTGTTGTCTAATGTGTAGCTTAAGCGGTTAGGATGGTTGTTGTAGGTTGTGAATCTGTTAGAAGCCGAGAACATTGAATGGAAAGAAGAAAATAGAGGAACTTTGTTAATCAAACTAAATGGGCAGAGAGAGTTCAGCTTCTTGGACTCTGCTAGCGACAGCGACTAATATTTTTTCTTTCGATTATCTTTCCTGACCCAAACTTTGTATGAGTGTATGTTAAAGGAGAGAAAGGTGTGACTTTAGAGGTGAGTTAATCTTCTCATGAGATTATGTTGTTCGTTGAAGATATTGTAAATTAAGCACAGATTAGTTGTGTAGACTCAGGATTAGTTGTAAAGTAACCCAACGTTTTATGTATTTATGTAAGTGCGAAAAGTGCTTCTTTTGTATGATCCTATCATTGGATTTGTTATCTTTGTGTTCATTGAGTTTAGTTTTTAATTATTTGGGAGGTGGTATGGCGGGTGTGAAAGTAAAGGTGCACAAAAAACGGGTTCCTACTCAACCCGGAACCGGTTCCTATCCTACCCGATCCGCTGGTACATACCAGTTCCAAACCCGGAGTTGGAGAAAGTACCAAACGGACCTGACCCGTGGACCTCTATCTGGTCAAAACCCGGACTCGAACCGGCCAAAACCTGAAAAAAACACGGCCAAACTGGTCAAACCCCGGCCAAAAACCCAAGCGTTACCTGGAACTGGTTCATACCTGATCTGGAACTAAAAGATAGGGAAACTTAGACCCGAGTAACAGTTATCTTGTCAGCCAATAACTGGTTCCGGGTAGGACCAAATTTTCTTCTAACATGGTCATGGGGTCTCTAATATGGATGTAAAGATTTCTTCAAAAATATTGTAAAGACTTTTTCTAAAGATAAGTATTGAACACATACAAGAATGAAGGCGTGGGGTGCGTTTTTGTTTTGAAGGCGGCGTATATCACGAAAAACAACTAGCCAGCACCAAACTGACCACTCCAAGGATTAAAGCTGCTCTTGATCCGAAGACAACCAACAACCTTGATTTCCTCCATCAATCTTGGAATCAAAACTACAGTGTTGTTGAAATCCATATTATTGCAAGATTTCTATATAGACCAGCAAGTGATGAGCATCACCAATTGAACCAACCTCCTCTTTAGATCATTCGAATCTACGCTATTATGAACCTTAAGAGAGAGAAGATAAATCCAACAATCGTGCGGATTGGGATAACGATTCCAGTGCCGAGTTCTGAGAGAGTTGTGACATCCCCATCACTTTTGATGTTGGACAACGCAAAGATTGGCCGAAAAACAAGATCAAAAGGAGAAAATCAACGAATGAGAGAGATTGTGTTGAATCTATTGTATTTTGTGGTTATGAATGACGAGGAAATGGGGTTCCACGGATATTTTCGGGTTGTCTGTCGAGTTACAACCCGAACCAGACCGACAACTAGTGGTAGCAGGTTTCACGGGCCGAACCCGGATCTTGCTCACCCTGGAGGATTGGGAAGTGGAGATTATAGTTTCTTTTGTTGAGCTCTTTGACTTGGATATTCAAATAATTGAGTGACTTAAGTTTCAAAACAAAATTAAATTCAAAAGTTCGGTTAAAAGTTATGCTTGATACATAACTCGAACATCAAACCGGTGTCACAAACAAAAAAAAAAGAACCCTGATGAAGCCTAAAACATTAAAGATAAATTATAGAGGTAGTTCACCACTATCAACAATTGTAACTTTGCTTTTTGGTGTTCCACTTTGTGTCCCCTCAGCTTCCATCTTGTAAACAACATCCATCCCAGACAACACTTTCCCAAACACAACATGTTTACCATCCAACCTGACAACATTAATCAAAAGTTATTTCTCTAATCAATCACATAAACGAAGGAGTAAACTACAATTTCAATCCCTGTGGTTAACACCCAATGGCACTTTCAGTACCCGAGTGCCAAAATTGAACAATCAAGTCCCTGTGGTTATCGATTTGGATCAATAACGTCCCTGCTAACAGATCTGGCTAGTCAACCGTTAGTTGACCAGGGCAGATATGTCTTTTAACATCAAATTCAAATGGTATTATTGTCTTTTCACTATTATAATTGTTATTATGAGATATTATATAAATAATATACATACACAATTCACTCTTCATCAGATCACCATCACCACCATTTTAAAGGGTTTTTTTTGATGATTCTTGTTGGATCAATGGTTGTTATAGGATTTATTCTTGTTGGTTTTCTTGGGGTTTATATTGATCTTCGTTGGCCCAATTTCTCTTGCTACAATGCTGGAGATGGTATCACAACTTATTTTACATTGAATATGTTGGATGAAATTATGAGTTTAATTGTCAATAATATTATCTTAAATTGTGCAGCGAGTGCAATGAAGGTCAGCTGATTTTAGTAACCAACTTACACTTTCATACCGACTTTAGCAATGTGTTACATTATATTACAAACTGCAACATTCTTCTTTGTGCTGATTTTTCGAAAATTGTTCAGTCAAAATTTTTGGTTTTTGGTCGTCTTATTTTTGTTTCGCCGAAAGTATGGTTTCTCTGGTGAAGTGGGTTTTCACAGGAAAGTATGACAATAGGCATGAGGGATGTTACAGTCGTGATGGGGATGTTTGGGAGGTTGAAGATTAAGTGAGGTTTGCACTTTTGGTCCCTGGGGGTATTAAGGTCATTTCACCACTTCTGTAACCTTGGGGTAACGGCAGGGACTTGATTTTTCAATTTGGCACTCAAGGACTGAAAGTGCCATTGGGCGTTAACCGCAGGACTTAAATTGTAGTTTACTCTAAACGAAAATATATAAATTATAATCATGCAAATTAGTAAATTACCAGCTGGTTGTAACTGTTGTGATGAAGAACTGTGAGCCATTGGTGTTTTTACCAGCATTTGCCATTGACAATAGTCCTGGTGCGGTATGCTTGATCTTGAAGTTTTCGTCATTAAATTTTTCTCCGTAGATTGATTCACCTCCTCTACCATCTCCAAGGGTGAAATCACCACCTTGAATCATGAAGCTCGGGATAATCCTGTGGAATGCGCTTCCCTTGTAGTGAAGAGGCTTCCCGCTCTTTCCGATGCCTTTTCCCCTAGCATGATTGGCAACCGAAACAAAAAGTGAGCACGTATAATATAATTTTGTCGAATCCGATATGAAGTTAGAACAATGACGGAAGAAGATAATTTTGGCATACCTGTGCACAAAGCTCTGAAGTTTTCTGAAATTAAAAGAACTCAGATTAGTAAAGAACAATCTTTCCTCGAACTACTTAAAAAAAAGTTGGTGAATGTATACACCATCGTACCTGCTGTTTTGGGAACTGTCTTTCCAAAGAGACCGAAAACGATTCTTCCTGAGAAACAATCAGATCAATGTTTCAAATATCATACACGTACATTATTAATATATGATGATGCTTTAAGATGTCGAGGTCACATGGTTGATATTAGAAGAAAAATGAGGACATACCAGCAGGTTTTCCAGCAATCTCAACATCGAAATACACCTTGTGAGTCACTTCCTTCAAATCTTTGTTTGATTTCTTAGCCTGCAAAGAATGTGTGTTTCAGGGGGTATCAGATATAGGAAGGACGTCACACAATAACCAATTTGTGACATGATATACATCAGGCAAATCAATATATAGTTAAAATCTCTCTTATACATTAGTTAACAATTCATCTTCTACTATAAAGATCATCAAACATAAACCATAACAGATAGGGCTGCAAACGAACTGAACTTTCAGCAAACAATTTAGGAACCGTTTGGCGGGAAGTTCGTTTGAGCGTTCGTTTAATAAATGAAAGAAAATGAACAAAAAACTCCATTCGTTTAGTTAAGTGGATGGACATGAACACAGGCCACCTTCGTTCATTTATGTTCATGAACGTTTGGTAATGTGTTCGTTTGTGTTTGCTTGTGTTTGGGGTTTTAATATACATATATATATATTGATATTTATAAATATATATATTATATATATTATAACATTCGTTTGTATTCGTTTATGTTCATGAACACTTGTTCGTGCTCGTTTATGTTCGTGTGCGTTCATGAACGTTTGTTTGTGTTTGGTACCTAAATCTAACAAACGAACACGAACAAGTTCATTTCCTTAATGAACGAACATGAACATAAAATCTTGTTCGATAATCGTTCGTGAACTGTTGGTGAACACATGTATTTCCTTAGCCCTAATAACAGATGAACCGGCCACAAATGAAGCATTGTAATCCAAAGTATCTATAACAAGTAACAGGTTTCTTGCTTACACAAACAACCATCGAACAATTCAGATTCAAAAACAAATCACACTCTGTCCTATCGATTGACAGTAAATAATCACCAAATCTATATGAGTGAAATAAGTTAGATCTTAAATTTCAACTGTTATCTAGCTTCACTTATTGCCTGTGAAGATCAATCATAGTTTATTCAACATCAATTCTTAGCAATTTAAAGACGATCAAACAGACGCAAAACATTAAGAATAGATTCGAAGCAAACAACAGATCCAATGTAATATAATAGCAATAATATAATAATAATAATAATAATAAATTAATCTACGATAGCTAATAGATTAAGTAAACCCTAACAACACCTTAATCGATATTGAATGAAAATTTAGGGGTAAAATGTTACCTGAGTGAGAGCTAGGGTTCCGATGAGAAGCAGAGAGCAGATAAATGCAGCCGATTGCAACTTCATGTTGTTTGGATACTGTGATTTTTAGTTTTCACTCTCAGCCGTTTTGAGGTTTTTATTAGTAGAAAGGTGATGTAACCTAACCGAATGTGATCATGACACGTGGCCGGTTGATGTTGTTTGTAGCAAATCGTTTGGCTCGAGTGTAAGATTGCTTTTTCTTTTTTCTTTTTCCATTTTCACCCGTCTTTTACAATTTGAAAAATTTAACAAAAACATCATTACATCACATCCACTATCTTTATCGACGTCACTGAAAATTTAATAAAAATTCCCACGCTCCCCTTAATTTTATTCACCACTATATCATCTGTCTCTCACACACAAACCCGGATGCATACACACAATCAAGCACACACTAATGGGTGCATGCGTGTTGCGGCGGATTAGTATGGGTTGGGTTATTGTTTCTTTCAGACTAAAGGAGAACACTTCATACTTTTTTTTATATATAATCTAAGCTTTGTAATCTACAAGCATAAACACAAGACAACTTTCTTAAATGTGTTGTTCCAACCCTAGCCCGAAAAATGCATATAAACAAAAAATAACATTTTTATCGTTTGTAGTGTAGTTGTAGTGGTGAGGTAGTGCGGTGCGACAAAAAGCTCCAACGAACAAAGGTTTACAGCAGAGTGTGACGGTGGTTGTGTAGATAACCAGAACCGGAACAAATTATTAATTATCACACCTTCACAGAAGCAAGATCAAAACAAAGCGGGTTGGTGATGATTGGTACTTGAAGCATGGCGGTGGTGCGACGATGACCAGATTTCCCATATTTATTGGGTTTCCTCTTGAATTGGTGTATATGCATTATACCTAGTGGAGATGGATATGATCGGGTGGTTCCGCTGTTGGTACGATTATACTCCAGTGGTCCGTTACTGATATGAATTTACCGTTCAAAAAAAATCAGAATGTTCACATTGTTAGCCAATGTAGCCTTGAGAAGTTATTTGATATGAATTCATGGAGGTTTTTTTGGTTCATATGGAGCCTATATAGGAATATGAATTGAAATTGATGAGGATTTGAAGGAGGCCATGAATCATGATTACAAATTTATGATGGAATTGAATTTAATTGATTGTATTGGTTACAAAACCCTTAAGATTTCCTCCTTTCTTTTTCATTTGGTTTAGGTAGGCTACGGTTCTATCATTATGTAGTCATCAATAATAAATCATTTATGAGAAAATTTATTTTTAATCAATTTATTATGAAATTAGTGTCATTAATTTAAAATTTTATTATTTAATACATTTATATTAGATGAAGCCAAAAAGACAATTCTACCTAAAACTAATCTCATTTAGCATTATACTATAAATATAAGAACTTGTATTTACTTAAATTTTGTCATCATCCTTCTGAAGTATTTTATTATATATATATATATATATATATATGTGTGTCATTAACTTAAATTATTATTATTTAATACATTTATATTAGATGGAGTCAAAAAGACAATTATACCTCAAAACTAACTTCATTTAGCTTTATAATATAAGTATAAAAACTTGTATTTACTTAAATTTTGTCGTCATCCTTATGAAATGTTTATTATATATATATATATATATATATATATATATATATACACACACTTACATTACATTAAATTTTGTCGTGTCATCCTTCTAAATTGCTTTATAGTATAGATATAGTTATAGAATTAAATAAATAATATATTCAATATTAAAAATTTATCTCATGATCTTTATCTCAAAATAACAAATCTAATGATCTTTATTCAATATATTTTAAATTAAAGATAAAAATTTTAGGAAAAATATTATTATGTTATTCTGTAATATTATTTAAACTTATGACATTGTTACCTCGGAAAAAAGGTAAAGCCTCTACACAAAGCTAAAAAATGATTGATATGACCTCTCATCTTGTGTGCACTGAGAAACTACAACAGAATAAAAATAACAAAAAATAATTAGTAGTTTAATCTAATAAAATTAGCAAAAAGAAACTCAGTACCATTGTGATGAAATCATAGAAATGTGACATCTTACATACCGACACATGTTATTCTTGCAATTTCATTGAAGTGAATTTCAGTTAGTTTTACCTAACATATAATTAAATGTTTATCATGAGAAACTACAGATATATTATATATATTATAAAGATTAATACATCATACTTTTATGAATATCCTATTATTTATACATTTGTAAACCTAAAGAATATAGAAAGCTAAATTACTTATAAAACGACTCGAGTTAGCATTTCATGATGTTTTTGCATTTTCAAAGCTTTCAAAAATTGAATTAGTTTTCTATATCTCATATTATATTCCACTACGCCTTTAACTGCAACCAAATATTGCATTGCTATATTTGTTGTTTCAGTTTTTCCACCTCTACTTTCACCACCAAACAGATATAGACGGTACCGAGTAATTGCAAAACATGAACACATTATGCACAAATAAAGTTATCTATCAATATATTAGTTAGCAACCAAACTATCCTTAAAATGATATAACCAATTAAACTGAGTAAGAGAGTGCATATAAGCAATATAATGCTTTAGGCTTAGGAAGTTATTTGTGACAATGCATTAATTTCATGAATGTTCTATGTAAGTCCTTTGGGAAGTAGGACACACCAAGACTTTTTTTGTCATTTGGTATATAAAATTAGATTTATTCAATCCGTGTAATGCATAAGGTTTTTAAAGATATAATTTTTTTTATTATTTATTATATAAAATTATATTTATTCAATCCTATTTAGATGATGTTTTTAAAAATATATTATTTTATTATTTAGTATATAAAATTAAATTTGTTCATCTTTATAATACATAGGGTTGAAGTATAACGATAACATAATATTTTTTAAAAAAGTTGTAACAAAAGTTTTCCAATACATAATAAAAAAATAAAACCCAAGGCACCAAACATGACACGAATATCAATCGCTCGAATAAGTAGGAGTCGACTACACCAATTCGTGGTGTTCACAAACTCACTTGGAGGGGTCGTAACTGTCGAGTTTTACATCGATCCTAAACCCCGCAATGCCGATCAACCTCAAATCATATCATACACACCACAATGCCGATCAACCTCAAATCATGGGATTGTTTCACCGCAAACCGAATCGAAACCCTAATAATTCCGTCCCACTTTTCGGTTTACCCGCTAAAGAACTGATTTTACGCCTGCCAAATCACTGAACTTCTTTATACGGATTTGACTTATCCAAGTTTCCCGCGAAGAGCTTAGACAGCAAGCAAGCGAGAAGGCTCACAAATTCACTTCTCTTTCAAGTTCCAATAAGATTGTTATGCTCGTGGTGACTTCTCAGTTAGGAATTATCATTGCCCGGTTACAGGACTAGGGCCCTACTAGCCTCATCGGCCGATGTCCGGCATCTCCTGAATGGCTTTCACCTTGTCGGGATACATCTCACTCATCTTCTGCACAGGCTACACCATGACCGTTCCCAACGACCGGAACAGCCCTTCTCCTCGTTCTTCTTCTTCTCACTACAATCTTCCTCTTCGAGGTATCTTCACACTCTCCTTTTATACTTTTTCACAACCCAATTACGTAACCCACATCACCAATTCACCATGCTGCAATTTAACTGTTACCCATTTGAAATTCACGTTAAAAACTTATGTTTTAGACTTTTGTTTTCTTTGCGGCATTTCGTCGAACACATGTGGACAACTTATCAACACAGACCAATTACGAAACCCACACTACCATGCTGCCATTTAACTATTACCCATTTGAATTCATGTTAAAAACATGTGTTTGAACTTTATTTTCTTTGCGGCATATCGTCGAACAACAGGTGGACAGCTTATCAACACAGACCAAAACCATCATTGGGTACAACTTGCAACCAACACCTTGGCATGAGTTTCCCGCCAAACAATTCAATAACGAAATAAAGATTGCCAGAGCTTCAAAGATCATACAATGCTCTTATTTGTCATGTGGGATGATGTCTCACAATGACAAAGTTCCATTCACCAGTAAATCAGACAAGTGTCCAGGTTTTTTCAAATGGATACATCATGATCTCGAGCCGTGGGCTGAAACCCGCATTTCGTATGAGCATTTGATGGAGGTTAAGAAGTTTGCTTCTTTTCGGGTTGTGATTATTGGTGGGAAGTTGTATGTGGAGTATTATTATGATTGTGTGCAGAGTCGAGCGATGTTTACGATATGGGGGCTTTTGCAGCTGCTTAAGAGGTACCCTGGGAGAATCCCGGATGTTGATTTGATGTTTGATTGCATGGATAAGCCTATAATCGAACGGAGAGCGTCGGTTAAACCCATGCCTATTTTTCGATATTGTACCACGCCTAATCACTACGATATTCCGTTTCCGGACTGGTCTTTTTGGGGCTGGTAAGAATCTTGAACCTTTCTTTCTAGTCATCGTGATTGTATCGTTACGTGTTTCTTGGTAACTTGTATGAATTTGCAGCATCTACGCCAAGCGTTTTAGAATTTTGATAATAGATGATTGTAGTAAAAGGCTAAAAGTTAACACAAGTCATTATATTTGCAAGAATCGATAAATGTTCATGTTGAGATAGCACTTGCCTGTCATTCTTTTGGTAAAAAGTGATTATTTTGATTATGATTAATTGATCATTCAAGTCATAATAGTCAATGATATTTTGGGGTTCACTTGTATGTATTTGTAGCATCTATGGCAAGCGATCTTAGAAGAGCCACTGCAAGCATGTAGCATAATGTACAAGTATTCAAAATACCTCTAATGGATAAAAAGACGAAAACACCCCTGACTTAACTGAGCAAAATGGATGGAGTTAACGAGCTGTATGAAAATGGCAAGATTTCAAACCTTTTGGATCCAGATGCAGAAAAACAAACCTTTGCACGAAAGTCGCAACCCTGGCCAAACCTCAAGGACGAAAATGGCATTTTACTCGATTAGAAATTTAATAATGGATTGTTGTTGCATAAGTTAACTTATATTTTTCATTATGTTTGCAAGAATTGACTTGTGGTCTGTAGATATAGCACTCATCTGTCATTCTTTTAGTGAAAAGTGATTATATTCAAGTCGTAGTGATGTTTTGGAGTTGACTTCTTCCCGCTAACAAAAACTACAACATATTGACCAGGTCAGAAATTAACATTGGACCGTGGGAAGAAGAGTTTCGAAGCATTAAAGAAGGCTCACAGAAACAAAGTTGGAGGAAAAAGTATCCGTATGCGTATTGGAAAGGAAATCCAGATGTTGATTCTCCAATTAGAGAAGCACTGCTTCAGTGTAATCATACAACACAATGGGGTGCGTTAATCATGCGCCAGGCACAATTTTGGGAAAATCACGAAATGACCTTTGACCAAACAACTTCACGAAAATAAACATTGTTTGCGTCTGGGGGATACGCAAACACAGAAATAAATGCAAGTTTTGCGTCTGAGACTCACACTTTGCGTCTGAGATTGTGTCATGGATTTCCGCGCCTATTTTTTTATTTTCCACCGTGATTTTTGGACGAGCGTAACTTTTTCATACGATAATGTTTTTTTTATAAAAATGCACCAAATTAAAGATAATAAAATTCTCTTTAATTTGGTGTGAACTTTTTAAAAAAATATTAACGTATGAAAAAGTTATACTCGTTTAAAAATCGTGGTGGAAAAGTAAAAAAAAAGCCTAAGGATGATGACACATGTCAACTTCTTATTCGCTAGAATTCATGAGGCTACCACATACGCGAAGCATGTACATTTTCGTACGAGCGGTCAAATGTCCATTTTCGTGATTTTCCCTAATATGAATTTACTGTTTGTGTTTTAATTTATATCTGCATTAAGCTTTCTTGTCGCATTTGAAATTGTGTTGCAGAATTGGACACAGGAAATACAACACGGGTTTAAGCAGTCAAAACTATCAGCCCAATGCAATCACCAGTAAGTTAAATCAACAAAACTGCTTTACAACACATTTTTATAAAAGCCCATTTTATTTAGGTTGATTATCTAATTTTTTAAACACTCAATTGTAGGTATAAAATATACGCGGAGGGGTATGCATGGTCTGTAAGCTTAAAATATATCCTGTCATGTGGTTGCGTTCCGCTTATCATAAACCCAAAACACGATGATTTCTTCAGCCGGGGCCTTTTCCCGAAGAAAGATTACTTACCGATCTCTCCCGAAAACATATGTCCATCCATTAAAACCGCAGTTAAATGGGGAAATTCGCATCCAGCCCAAGTGAGTTTTCATATATCTAGCTAATATGCTTATGAGCCCGAGCCTGAGCCTGAGCTCGATTAGGCTCGAGCTCGTCTAACTTATGAAAGCTCAAGCTCGACTCGATTCAAACTTTGTTTCTAAATCTTGGGCTCAGCTCGTAGGTAGTTTTCCAAACTCGAGCTCGGCTCGTTTATTAGTTATTGATTAATGTATATTAAATTATGATTATTGTTTTATATACAATTTTGTTATTTTCTAGAATTATATAAATAGTAATTATTATGTAATAAGGGAGCTATTAAATACACCCCCTCCTCTCACATACTTACGTGCGGGACCCACAACTTTTTCTCCCAAAGGGGGGTATACCAGTAGGGGGGGTGCATGTAGATCAAGCCGTATATAAATAGCGGGCTTGTTTAGGTTCGCGAATCGGCTCGAGCTTGATAAGCAAAGCTTGGGCTCGGGCTTGTTTAAGCTTGGCTCGTTTTGAGCTGTAATTCGAGCTGAGCTCAAGTGGCTCGGCCCGTTCGCACCCCTATTTTTAACGGTGAGAACCCGTTACCGGTTAACTCAAGGAACTCCATTGATACCCTGCTAACAATTGGGATATTTTACTAGCCTGTTCTGGGTAGGTGACCTTCAAGGGGGTTAAACGCACAAAACCAGTGCAGGGGTCAAAACTTAACTGATTAATCACTTTCAAAACGAGATCCAACATAACCGATTAATCACTTTCAAAATGAGATTAAAACATCCCCTGTTTGGCGTTTTCACCTTTGTTCAGTACAGTCATTTTCATTTTCCACAGGCAGAAGCAATAGGAAAATCAGTGCAGGATTTTATGGAGAGTTTAAACATTGACAGGATATACGACTACATGTACCATTTGATAGTCGAATATGCAGAGCTACTAGATTTCAAGCCAGTTCGACCCGTCTCCGCATTAGAAGAGTGTGTGGAATCTTTATATTGTTTTGCCGACCAAAATCAGGCACAATTTCTAGCGAGATCCGCAACTTCGCCTTCACAAACCCCTCCCTGCAAACTCCCCGCGGGCTAACCGAAAGATCGACAAAATGATAGAGGAGAAAAAGAAAATCTTAGATTCTACCCAACTTTTGATGTAATTATGTATATGAATCGCGGGTTTTCAAGATTGATCGTTTTATTAAAGTTTAGAGATTGCTATCAGCTTGTTTATAATCATGTTTCAAAGTTTGTATACTTTTTTTTTCTTCTTATTTGTGATTTCAACATCATCCACGAAAGCTTGCAGGTTGACGGTGGAAGATCCGCTGTTGTTGAGAGCTTCAGTTGCCAAATCCCGCCATTTACGCGCGTTTCTCCTCATCTCACCGCTGTCGTCTCCGGCCATCACCATTTCCACACACTTCTCAATCTCCTTCGCTTCCACTACTCCATCCCCCTGCCGCCTTGTCACCCTCACCCCTGTTTTCCACACGTCTTCAATCATCTTCGCGTTCGTTGGCTGATCCGCCCACTGTGGAAACACCACCGTCGGAACACCAGCCACCAATGCCTCTATCGTAGAATTCCACCCACCATGCGTCACAAAACACCCGATTGATCGGTGGTTCAACACCGCCACCTGTGAACACCACTCGACAATCATCCCCTGTTTTTGAAGTTGCTCCGTTTTGCTTAATCTTCCCGCTTGCTCGCTATCGCGTATCACCCATAGAAATGGCCGGCCACTCGCTACCAACCCGATTGCTATCTCCTCCACTTGTTCCATCGATAAAATCGCCTGCGATCCAAATGCAACGTACACGATTGACGCTTCCGATTTTGTGTCCAACTATGGTATGCATTCGTCCTTTTCTTTTCCATCCGATCGGATCAAGGGTCCAAGTGGAAGGAACTCAAGTTGCTCATTCGCTGTGATGGATTCGATTTCTAGCTCGTTAAAACTTGTTACGAGCACTCGTGGGGCTGTTTTAAGTGCATCAACATGATCTTTCAAAACTTGCATCAAAAAGTCGTGTTCCTTCGGTCTAGAAGGCGAGTAAAACGAAGGCAGATCAGCCGTAGTTAGTGACGGCAGTCCAGGTAGCTCGATCAGAAAAGATGCGTCATTCATGTTATCGGATATCAAGTTTTCGTAGCCGTTAAAATAATAATAATAATGAATATTCAAAACAGTGGCTGGTTGGCACCAAAGGAGACTGGACTTGAGTTTGTGGGCTTGGGCCACTTGTGCAGCCCAAGGTATGCCACTTGTGTATACCAAGTGGTCAAACGGTTGACCCGCAGCCACCGTGGAGGTGATGGTTTCTCCAACGGAACGTGCTCCGTTTGTAGCGAAGTTGGAAATGAACTGCTGCAGGGTGGTGAATGGTTGTATGCCATTGTCATGGCCATCAGAGAATGGTGCAAAGGTTAGGCCATGATGAGGGGTGGTTTCTTTGTCTTTGATGTTTTGTAGGACAAAAAAGCTGTGGAAATGGTGACATCCACACCCATTTTATGCAGGCGGTCTGCGAATGTGAGGGACGGGTTGATATGTCCAGCGCCCGCGTAGGAAACGATCAGGATTTTCCTGAAGACTGTCATGGTGGCGAGTGGCGACGGTGGTGATAATGCGGACTAAGGTAGTATTATGTCTTGATGTATGGGGTAGTATTACATTATGAGCCTAGATATATATATAAGGGACTATTTCTTTAGAAAATGTTTTTTTTTTAAGATTTTAAACTTATTATCATTAATTTGAAAGATTTTAAACTTATTATCATTAATGTATTTAGCCAAAATGTTTTTTTGAAAGATTTTAAACTTATATTATCAATTTGTAATTTGCATTACACAATATTGTATAACATTACACTATATATCTAACAAAATCAAAGAACTTGTACAGTACCTTTGACTTTTGTTTTTTATTTTGATTGTTATTGTACAGCACCTTTGACTTTTGTTTTTATTTTTATTATTATTTTCAGTTTACCTTAAATATGTATAATGAATTATTATAATATATAGGTTATAAAAATAATTACTTGATGTTTTTGTATATTTACTCAGTCATATTCTTTCATCTTTACTTATTATATATCTATATAAAAACAAACAATATATATATTAACTTGATGTTTTTGTTTATTTATTGATTTTTTATTTATTATTATTAATTGTTTTATTTACCCTTGATTTTTTAAAACCCCTTACACTCCTCTTTTAAGTATTTGAACTCTCTAACTATACGTTTTTAACCCAATTAATTTTATTTAATAACTTGCGTTTGTTAACTTAAAAAATGAATATGTACCAATGGGGTGGTGGTCCGCTAGCAAAGACAAAGCCTTTGAACACTTGGATATGGGATGAGGAGGTGTTGGGTTCAACGTCCACAGAAGACAAACATTAAAAAAAACGTCGTTAAAAAAATGAATACGTGGTTGTGATTAGTTTGGTGTAAAATGGAGTGTTTTTTCGAGTGTCGGTATCGTGTCCATACCCTGACAAACCGTATCAATTCTGACTGAACAACTTTGAGGTTAGTATCGATGTTATTGAAACACCATTCATCTTTATTGTTTTTACGATTGATGTAAAACATGTGCCGATATTCTTTTTGACATATTATTACTTAATTTTTTAGGTTTCTTTTCCAATTGCTATAGCAAGTATCAGTACTATAACAAGCCGGTAAAATACCAATCTAATTCCCACTAGCCCGCTGCGAAGCGCGGGTTATCCCTAGTTTAGAACATAACACATTATCACATAATATCACATGTCACATTACATGATATAACATAACATTACATGTCATACCAATGTGGTTCAGACCCTTCCAGCACCACAATCTTCCAAGAGGTCTAAGAAACATCATTGCTGAAGAGGCAGAGTTTCTTTTACAAATTTCGGGTTCAGAGGATTGAGATGAGGATCGACGGAGGTGGTCCTAGGAGACATGATGACTCTCAGTCGGTTTGTGCAATCACGTCGAACTTCTTAGTAATATCATGATTTTTTATCGAGTCTAGTAAGCAGTCGGCCAAAATTAGTAGTTGAGCTTCGAAAGGTATCGTTGGTCATTTTAGTGTCATCGAGTTGTTAAATGAGATTTAGTTAAGTCCAAAGAGAAAAAAAATAAAAATAAATATTGATACGAGTTAGGAGTTATAGAGTTCATGTTCGTCCACAGTGGCTGATCCAGACACATAATATTTTATCCAAAATCCGATAGGCTACTCTAATACCCTATTAACTAGTGGGTAAGGGTAAAGCGCATGTTACATCGGACATGTGACCTTTAAGGAACATGAGACCTTTATTAGAGAAAAATCAAACGTTTAGCACTGCATCACTTCTTAAACAACTTGGTCTTGACAAAAACATGATTGCATGAAAGAGAAGATAAAATAATAGTTCTAACCGAAAAGTGGATTACCTATAGCAATGACTACATGAACACAATCCTTCAATGTTTCTTTAAGTTTATTTCATTTGAATCACAAAAACTTACATAAAAGCTTCAAGAACTTCATTAATAAATTTGTGATCATAAACTTCATATTCTTAATCTTTGTCAACATCGCGCAAAGTTTTGCTATAAACAAAATGTTTGGTTCCCATTATTGTGAACGGCAGAACATATCAGGACAATGACAGTGACGACAATAACAACAAATAATAATATGTTGTTTATCTCATGTCTAAAATTATATATCGAATCTTAACTTTAAACTGGTAAAAAAACACCCGACCCTCTCTTCTTTTCAAAATTTGTATTAAAATCCATGTGTATCAATGTTTGTTTGTTAGTTAAAATCTTCTCACGAAGTCACGATTTCACACGAAGATATTATAGTATTTTTAACCAAAATAATTCACGAACCAAACGTGACCTAACTTTATGATGGCGTTCTACGGTTCTACCAAATGTTAATTGGATAATCACTTGTTAAGCAACTTTTTAGGAATTCATAATGCATTGATCTTTGTATGGATGTACATTTGTTAAACTATAGTTTCAATAATCAAATAATCATTTTTTTATTCACCTCCGTTTAATATTCACCTTTACCACTTTCCACCATATTTTACTTTCAAAATCAACTTTAAAATATGGGTTAATCATACAAAATCACTAAACTTTCTTAAATAGTTATATGCCAAAAAAAATGTCACTCAACCTAATTTTGGTATATTATATATTTCTACTTGTAAAATATATAAGTAAAAGTCAATAAAATGGTTTTTTTAAATTAAAATCCCAAAATTTATCCAAAATCCCATAGGATTTTTTTTCTATATAATTTTATCCAAAATCCCATATACTTAGATATTTTTTTTATTTAATGACTAATTAACTCTTAAACTGGTAAAAATTTTAAAAACTAGCATTCAATATTTTGAAAAAAAATATATTTTTAGTATCTGATATGTAGCATGTACCAATCTAAGAAAGAACAGATTTTAAGAAAAGAGAGGATGACAATTAACAAGAGATGACTGGAGCAATTTTCAATTTTCATGCATGTTTCAAATGAAGGCTAACTTGGTAATTTGTAGATAAGACCACACTATCTCTGCCACTAACACTACTAAAGACTACAAAGAGTCATGAGAGCAATGACAGAGCCCCCACTCTATCACGTAGACGTCACATAGACCATATGAGATTTGGGCTCCACATCAAAAAAAAGTTAGGGGTGGTGCAAAGCCCTAAAATCAAGTGGGTCAAGGTTTGGAAAAGGGGCAACGCCCGTGAGACCCTGCCTTCAAAAGGGTAACGACAAGGTGGTGTTGGGCCGTTGGGGGCGTGGAGTGGCTCTGTCCTCCCCTCTCCACGCCACCACACCAGCACACCGTATAATCTAACTAAACTGAACCAAGTATTAGCAACTCTATGAGAACCGTCCATGTGACCACTACCCTTGATTTGCAGGAAATCATGCATATGACAATTTGACATGTACCAACATGTTATTTAAACCAATTTATAAGTTGTGTAATTATTTAAAAGTTAAAAGTGCATCCGTTTCAAACAAGTTTAGTGACAATAATATTAATTCTTTAAATATCCTAAAAGATACAAAACTTCCTAAATTCTATATGTTTAGTAGATAGATGCAGACTTGCCTTTTAATTGACTTGATAAGGCTGGATTAATACCATATCTAACAGAGTAACAGTAAACAACCACACGATGGTCGACGACAAAATAAAAAACCGCATTCAACAACCTGGTGTTCGCATAGTACATAAATACAACACCAAGACATCGTTAACGAGAAGAAAGAATAATTCTAACTGAAAGACGGATCGCCTGCGACAATACTGGCTACATGAACACGAAAATCTTAAATGTTTCTTTTGGTTTATTTCATTTAGACCACAAAAAAACTTACATGGATTCTAAGGTTGACGACGCATTGTCAACAAAGTTGTGATCATAAACTTCATACTCGTAATCTTTGTCAAGATCCTCCATTGTTCTGCCGTAAACAAAATGTTTGCTTCCCATAGATGTGAACGGCATTAGCCCAAAGGCTCGAGCTGTCTTTATCTCTCTAGCAACCTTCCTTTGGGCTTTGGCACTGATTTTAGTCTACATGAAAAAAATATACAGATTAAATATCAAGTTAAAATATCTAAATAATCAATAAAGCGATATTACTTGTACCTTGCTCCTTTTGATAATCACTCCAGCCTCGGTTATAAAGTTAGCAAGAAAACGCACATTCTGCACACATACACAAATATTTTAACTATAAAGTCCACATTACCTTGTTTGATAGGTGAGTTGGGTTAACGGTCCAGAAAGGTTTGAGTTGAAAGGGCCAATTTTCAGTCAACGCTTTACCCCGCAAACACTTATACAATTTAAAAAATAAAAATAAAAGACTAATCATAGTTGTTAATAGTGCTAATAGTGAGCGCTTTAGCAAATAGCGTAGCGACGCACTCATTCATCGCCATCTGATTCTGGCGCCTCCATAGCGAGTATATAGCGGGATTTCAGGTTTTTGGTTTTGGTTTTAATATAAATAGTGATAAAATATACGTATACAATAGCTGGATTTTAGGGTTTTTTTTGTTAGATATGCGTATAGAAACACTTATTTGGATATAATATACATATAAATATTTTCAAAATTTTCTTCAGGTGTATCGCTAGGCGCTATCGTCTGCTATTCGCTATTAACAACTATGAGACTAATGTGTTATTTATTATTATATTATATTATAACAATAACTAAACCTAAAGTTGCTTACCCTGAAATCAGCTTTTTGAAGAACTTCCTCTGTTGTTACTACAAACTCTGATCTTTTAGATGGCTTACGAACACCTGGTTTTGTAAGATCAAGATCCTGCACAAACCCACATTTGTGTAAGAAAGTTGAGATAAAAAGAAATTAAAAATTTTGAAAAAAAAAAGTTAATAAGATGTCTTGTCTGTACCTTAACATCATAAGTATTACCAGGCCAAAACGTTACATCTGGTCTGAACTTGTAATTCTCTTTCTCAACTTCATTAACATCGTATTTGAAATAAGTAGCAGCATCCTTTAACTTCCCATCCATACCATCGGTCAAAGTTGTTAAACTCTCGGCTAGACCGTCGACGTATCCTGGTTTTCCAGAACTATTCATCCTAGGGTATCTTTCACGAGCCCATTTTGGCTGATCCAACTTCTGAAAAAAGGAAATTGCACTCTGGTCATTGCCCGGTTCACCAAAAATACTTCTTTCAAACTCCTCCATAGTCTCTGTTGAGTTTGTATTCGCGTATGAGTCGGTGGCTATGTAGAAATTTTAAAAAACAAAGAAACAAGCCTGGATCAAAATTCATGTTACGAAATAAAATATAAGGCGCTAACTTTGTTTTATGATCACCCCTAATCAGAGCTTAACTGAACCGTTTAGATCTCAAACTGGCTTCGGTATTTGGTCAGTGTCAAGGGTTTATGATGACCCCTAATCAAAACTTAACCGAACCGTTTGGATCTCAAAGCGACTTCAGTTTTTCAATGGTTTATGGTGACTGCTAATCAAAACTAAACACCACACCATTTACACCTAACACCGGCTTCAGTTTTTGGTCAGTTTCAATGGTTTATCATCACCTAAACAAACTTCACCGAACCATTTAGACTTTAGACCTCAAACAGGCTTCAGTTTTTGGTTGTTTTAATGGTTTATGATCACCCCTAATCAAAAGTGAACTGAACTGTTTAGATCTCAAACCGGCTTCAGTTTTCGATCATTTTCAATGATTTATGATAACCCCTAATCAAAACCTTAACCGAACCGTTTAGATCTCAAACCGGCTTCAGTTTTTGGCCGGTTTTAAAGGTTTATAGTCACCCCTAAACAAAAGTTCACCGAACCATTTAGACGTCAAACCGGCTTCAGTTTTTGGTTGTTTTAATGGTTTATAATCACCCCTAATCAAAACTTAACTGAACCGTTTAGATCTCAAAGCAACTTCAGTTTTTGGTCAGTTTCAATGGTTTATGATCACTCCTAATCAAAACAGACACTATTTGAGAGCAAAATATATAAAACAAATAATGATCAAAATAAAACCATCCAATACCTGAAGCAGCATTTGTAGCCAAGTCCTGGCAATTGAAAACCCATGGCAACCAGGTGAATTGCCAGCCGCAAGAGACCGTAGAACACACCGAACAAGTGTCATTTTCCTATAAACAACTATTATCACGTCAGTTAGTAAAACGCACACCAACCCATTTGTTAAAATACCAAAGAAAAATTATAATAGTAGTTTGACTTAAACCGTTCCTGACTACAGTATAAGACACGTAAACCAAATTTACCATCATTCTTTAGCTAATAAACAAGTTTCATTTTCCTAAAAACAACTACACATCAATTATTAAACGCACACCAACTGTTTGTTAAAATGCCAAAGAGAAATTTGAATGGTAGTTTCACTTAAACCGCATCCAACTACGGTAGAACCGTACATAAACCAAATTTAACATCTTTCTGTAGCTAATAATTTAATAAATTTCTTTTTCCTAAAAAACAACTATCAAGTCAATTATTAGAATGCACACCAACTGTTTGTTAAAATGCCAAGGAGAAATTTAAATGATAGTTTCGCTTAAAGCGCCCCAAACTAAAATATAAGCATAGATAAACGAAAACTAACATCTTTCAGTAGCTAATGAACAAATCTGAAACACTAATTTCATAAATAATGCAAGACCCTAAAAGAGAAAACTGTGATAATACAAATAGCACCTATAACGTAATCTTACACCATGGATGTAACAAGAAGTCAGGAATAACTCAAAGTTGAGGCCTTATTGATCGATTATATTGCAGCACAAAAAAGTAAGTATTGATTTATTATTACTGAACAAATCAAATAAAAATAAAAAAACTGTAAATAACTAACCGATTACAAAGATGGAGCTGCATTCAATCGAGTAGAGAAAGCCGATAGTGTAGGCTGAGGCACCGGGGAAAGTGTGTCGCCTGGTGTGGAGATCGGAAGACGAGAAGAATGGGGGAGAGGGTATGCACGCAGTGGATTTGTGGCTTTTTGCCTTTTGGGGTATAAAATATTTGGATTTGGGCTTCAAATTACAACTTCAATTCATGCTTCACAAATCGCTAGTCGATAGTCGGTTGGTTTGATGATTGATGGGGCGGGGACTATCAATTAGTTGAGATTAATCGGAACTGATTGTTATTGATTGATATTAATCAGAGATTAATTGGTGATTTAAGCAGGATTAATCGACGTCTAGTCGGAATTTTTATAACCGTACTTTCAACAACATCAACATTGAATATTCATCATCCAACTAAGGGTAGGGGTGCATAAATCGGGTTTTGTTAATACCTGGTTCTGAGTGTAGTAAGATATTGAGAGAAACCGGGTAGGGTTTGAGTACGGGTATTGAAGAGAAAAAAATATACCTTATGTATCCAGGTAGGGCATGATCGGGTTCGGATATAATCGGGTACTGGAACCGGGTATGGGTTCGATATTAATACCCGGTTTTAAAAAATAAGCTTTTTTTTTAATTATTTTACACAAAATTAAATTTGGTTTGTATAATAATTAAAATAACATAAATTCCCTCAAATACAAATTATTTGCTTTCAATATGCATTTAAAAAATCTTCAACATAAAAGTAAACATAAAAATATACTTTAAAAATTCGGGTATTCTATCGGGTATTAAAAACCGGTATCGGATATAGCGTATAACCGGATTTGGGTTAAAAACGTATTGGTTTCCAGATCCAAAACAGCAAGCCAATTGCCCGTACTCGCTGTGCAAATACGTTGCCTTCTAAACTCCTTATATAATTTCTCGCGGAAAGTAGCCACTTTCACCCACCGATCACCATCCATCCTCCAAAGATCGCCGTGATTCAAATCTATGTCTATGTAGTCCATATATTATTGTATAGGATACACACAAGTGAATGCATCCATTGAGAACGACTAAACTTCCACAATACTCACTTGCATCATCTGGAATAGGGGGAGATAGTATTTTCCTAAAAGTCTCGGTGTTCACATCAAAACATATAATTTCAGCCGTCACAATGAAATAAAGGCGTTGGTGGAAAAAAGTAGCTGGAGAGCAACTGCAAGGGAGTATGTCAGAGCCGACTGAAAATTCAATACGTCTCCATGAATCCATTATGTTGGAATAGACATAAGCCCTGAGGCGACCCTCGTCAACCAAATATAAAAGTTTGTAATCATTAGAGGATTCGGTATAGAAACCTATAGCATCATTCGGTAAAAAAGAAAATCGCGGCTAAGTGACAACTTCTTGTAGGCACGCGTCAAGGGATTCCAAAACACGAGCTAAGAAGATTCCCTTAAGGCTAAACATACTAATCCATCCAAGCTTGCTAAATAAATACATTACTAGGATAAGGGTAGTTAGGGTGAGAAGGGATGGTTGTTGAACTGTCAAGCGTGCGGAAGGGGACTAGTCGTTGGCCGTCAAATGGGAGAAGTTTATAGTCGTTGATGGTTACAGGGTTGAGGTGAATCCTGGTGAAAGTTGGTGTCGATAGAAACGATCTGCATTGTTTGCACACGCACATGCAACGACCTATGGACTTCGCATGTAGTCTAACTAGTATGTATGTTTCTATTAAACTAAGAGGAAGCTCAGCCTTGTGGCCTTTCCTAGACATCTTCTTGTGGCGTTTCGTCGCTTTTGTCCACATCCTATGGCGTTTTCGGGCTTCCACCATCTTCTTGTGGCGTTTTCAGGCTTTAGTCGACATGCTCTCTAGATGTGCAATAGGATATCACCAAATTACCTGTCTGTAATTGAGGCGTTAGTTTTATTTTTATGTATATATAGGCGTAAAAGTCTTATTTTTTAACTCATATATTATCTGAAATTATTTTGAATTTTCATGAAATATAACAAGTTAACTTGGAAATCAAGGACCAAGGTACGCTAGGAAGCTTATTAAGATACTTATACCGAATTTTACAAAAACATGAAAAAGACAAAAAAAGTCTACGTGTAAAAAGAGGAAATGATAGTACATCAGTGGACTATCACAGTATTCTGAAGAAATATAGTGTCAAAATCTTTAAATAGGTCTCACTAATGATCTGCCGATAGACTTCGCACATTCAGTAAATTGTTTATGAGATATAAACATAAAGAAAAACTTCTTAAGTAGTGGGTTAACATCTCTCGGATATATGGTCTTAGTACACCGAAATTTCGTTTGAGAGATTGCCGGATTCTGAGATACTAGATCTTTATAGATAATTGATATCTGAAGTATTATACAAGTTCTTCTGATTTTACGTCACCAGTTGCCTAAAACTTATTTTGAATTTTATTGTTTTGGGCCTTTTAACTAAGTTATTTGATCTAAGAATTCGTAAACAAAATTATTATTAATTATTAATAGCACTGCCTTATAAACCTGGTGTTCAGATCATGACGGAAACCTCGTACAAAGTATATGAGAGATTATATGAGTGACTGGTGTCGATTTTTAATTCAAGGCAGGGAGGGTAATTTGTCTTTTCACAAGTGAACTAGTTTTTCTCTTGATTTTCAAATGCCCAACTTTTTCATACATTATCTTTTTTTAAATTACACCGTATTGACAAACATTTCATTTTCTTTAACTTGAACAGACTATTGTTATAGTTTTCTTAAAAAATACAGGATACGTGATTACATGCTCAATATAAATAATTACGTGATTGCACAATCAATATGATTTATTATAACTGATGTTATTAAAACATTATAAAGTTGATGATTCCCATCAAGAATTTGATCGTTGGGTCGTGCTAATTCCATACGAATCAGTACTGAGAAGCTTATGCCCATCACTATAGCAATGGCACCAAATGTTACACCTGACCCGCAGCGGATAAGGAAGTCGGGCATGATTAGGTTTTCATCAAAGCTGATGACATTTACTATTGTAAATATTTAATATGTAATATTTCAAACTTAATTAAAATATTCCAATAACACATAATTCAAACAAACATAATATTGATCCAAACAAACTTGCAAATAATGTTTTAGTTCTTCTAAGGCCCATATCCTATGTGACCCACGCTTCAAACCTGCTCACCTGTATCATGTGTAAAAGTAAAGTTTGGGTCAACATAAGTTGGCGAGTGAATCCCGTTTCGTCATTAAGAACAATTTATATATATATATATATATATATATATATATATAATGTTCTGTTTATAAAAATGTGCATTAACCAAATATGGGAACATCGTGTATGTCAACTAAATCACAAACCATCTCATCTATCATCAACTAATAATGTACATGTGTGCACGATAACCCGATATGCTGCAAGATCGAAGCTCAATCAAATGGAGTTGATCTCGTATATTAGGCTACGACGCGCTTCACCCGTAGGTAACGGGGAACAAATGGCCTAATGTCAGAAAATGACTGCAATGAGAGTATGAACACTAAATGGCAATAAAACAATATCACATAACACGTTAGATCACGTAATGGTAATAGCACGAAATTTAAATAACGAGATAATATGTAGCGACACATGATACACCCCAAAAACGTGAAATAAAAAGGGGAGTTGTAAGATTCACTCACAGTGGGTGCGAATAAGCTTCGTTGGAGATTGCGCACGAATGTGAAGTTGAGATATCAAGTGACGAAACGGCTATCCTAAATATTCACATAACAATTTAGCTAAGTAAAATTTAATCTTTATCATCTTATTATTTACATAATTTATTAGATAATTTAAAATAGTATTTATTATTTTATTACTATATTTTTATTTGTTTTAACTTATTTTTATAGGTAAGATTAATTGGTTGTATTTTAAAAATAACATATTTTTGGGGAGAATAATTAAAGGTTTAATTAATTAAAAAAAATTGTTTTCTGAATAAATCAGAAAAATTTCCTCAAACCGGCCGCATACCAGACTCGAACTCATGACCTTCCGTCCGTGTGCACGCAGCCCGACCAACTGGGTTGCGTGTCTAACCCGTTGGATATAAGATTTTAATTGATTTTATATACTTACTGCTTCCTTTCATGTTCTGTTAAAATAAAAAGAATGTTTATTGTAGCGACCAGAACACTTACTCATCTTGAACTCGAGACCTTTCGCTTCGTGTGTGCACACAGTCTGACCAACTGGGCTGTGTGTATAACCCATTCGTTATCTGGTTTTAATTTCTTTTATAGACTTACTGCCATGCTTCCAGACTTGGTTTATATAAAAAGAATTTGTTTACTCCAACGGTCGGATCACAGGCGGGACTCGAACCCGGGACTATTGGCTTGATATGCACACAGCCCAACCAACTGGGCTGTGTGACTAACCCGGTTGAAATACCATTTTTAAATCTTTTAAATGTTAACTTTGATTCATCTTCTTCATTGTAATAACAGAATGATGTTTAACCCGATTGCTTTGATTCATTTAGCAATTCCCTTATTAAATCCTAAATGACTACACATGAGATTAATAAGAATGAAAGGAAATAGATGAAATGTATACCGAACAGAGATGCTCTGGTTCTCCGGCGAGATTCCGGCGAGTTGTGAGTTTTTCCGGCGAAACTTTATGATGAACATGGGTTGGCAAGAGGGTTTTGTGTATTCTCGTGGGTTCCCGAACCCTCTATTTATAGTTGATTCGGGTCAAAGAATTAAGCTTTGATTTTGGAAGTCTCGCTTTATTTAGAGAAGGTATCACTGTCCGCGCCTTTGATTCAACGCGTTTTGGTGCTAGCTGTGGCCAGTTTCACGAGTCAAAGCGGTTTCTTCAATCAATTTCGATAAGGTAAGGAGAGATTGATGGTTTCCTTTTTGGCCGTGATCTGATACTGGCGGTCAATTTGAATTGGTTTAAAAAGGAGGATTGAAGCAAGTATATAAAGGAGTATTCGATCAGGTTAATTACAGGTGTGAGGAGGTGGTGGAGTGGTTTGTTGGCTGAAGTTTATATGTGCGACCCGGGTTTGAGTCAGCACATTATATATATATTTTATATATATATATATTTATTCATAATTACCATTTATTATATATTATTTATTATTATTATTATTTTTATTGATATAACGAATCTCTTATACGATTTATATAAAGACGTAACGAAAGAGATAATAATAAACTTGGTTACAACTTGGTGCAGGTTTTAGAATCCGTTTTTCGACGGATGTTACACCAAAGATGAAATATAGGGACCCTATATCCTTGTGGTTTGTGGAGAACAGCCATCGGACCGGATTTCTCATCAAATTTAGATTCTTTCATTTTCTTCCTTATCAGAGAGGGCCCCTTGTTGAGCGGGGCTTCTTTATGAAAAGGGGGAGTTTTGTTAATAGGAACAATAAGGTGTTTATAGTTATGCCGAAGACCCCGCATCAAGATTCTCTTTTCTCAGGGCTACTTTTTCGCTCAAGGAAAAAAAAGTTCTAGAGGTCTTTCTATACCCATTACGTGATTACACATTCATTATGTGGTTATTATCGGTTGATTGGCTAATATTTTGTATCATACTTACTATGTGATTAGACTGACATATTAGGTATTCCATGAAATATTATGTATCACATGTTTTGTTTTTACGTAATCACACAGTGGGGTTTCATATACTATAATGAAATCACATAATCACGAAATAGCTATTCAAAATCACATAGTCATGTGATAATATATTGCCAACTATTGTTATGTAATCACTTAATGGGGTTTCACATAAAATGCTATAAAAAATCATGTAATCACATAATGGGGTATTCAAAATCACGAAGTCACATAATGGGTATTCAAAATCAGGTAGTCGGATTTGGGACGGGTTTAGGTAATCTCAACCCCAAATTAGATAAGTTTGTCCCAAACCCGTCGGGTATCGGATATACCAGTGGGTTTCGGTTAAACCTGTTATTTTTAAAAAATTACCCGTTGGGTATACCCGACTAAAACCCGTCTGGTATCGATCTGATAACTACAAATCAATTAATCTAACAGTATCACTATAAAGATATATCAAATAACTACAATGTATATAAATAAAATATCAAAATGTATAAAAAAATATACTAAAATGCATACATGACAAAAATAGTCTATTGCCAATAACTGATATATCATATATACACATACTTGAAAAAAAAATAAAAGAAAGTATATTGGGTATACAATCGGGTAAATGGGTACACTTTATCGGGTAATCGGGTCAGGTAAATGAGTGTATCACCAAATCCCAAACCCGCCCCAAAAAACGCCAAACCCGGTTCCATACCCGATTACCAACCCAAGCCCCGTTCCAACCTGATTACCTGTCCCAAATGTGTCAGGTTTACCCGTTAGATTCGAGGTTAAATTGTCATCTATATTGGTTTTAAATTGCGTGATGTGCTTCAATGTGTTTGATCCAAAAATCTGATGCGCGATGCCAAAGCATGACGTATGTGATGCGCTTTATATACATATATATATATATATATTAATATATATATATATATATATAGTGTAGAGTTCAAATGAGAAGAAAAAGTTTGTAAGAATAAAAAGAATAACTTTTAAACCAATAGAAAATTTCCATTTACTTCATTTAATGTGTGTATTTAATATTATAAAAAGGGCATATAGGTAAATCTATAATTGTCATTAATTATCTAATTAATTAAACTTGTAACTCATTTTTTAATATACTTTTTCAAGATAAAATAATTTATAGTGAAGGACAATTTTCGAACACGTGTAGGATAAATTTTAGTATGTGTAGGATAATTTTGAAATGTGTAGGGTATTTTTACATGTGTGTAGGGTAAATTCCGATAAGTATAAGATATATGGATAAATTTTGAAATGTTTAAGATATAATATTTTTGTTTTATTAATGAGAGATAACATAAGTAAGGAGAGGAGTTATAAACTATTTAATGTTTTACCATTATGTCCGTTTCTTTCTATTCTCACATTAAATTTCTTCTCAAATGAACATTCCTATATATATATATATATATATATATATATTATATAATTTAGACTAATTTAACTCTCTCAAGGTCTTTACGGAGATGATATCTTTTAGTATATATATGAGAGAGTTAAATTAGTTTAAGTTTTATAAGTATACTTAAATTAGTATGAATTTTATAAGTCATCCTTTGCCTACTTGGTTTTTCTAAAGTTGCATAAAAAAAAAGAACAACGGATCGGGCCTAAATTAGTCTACGATTAAATTTCAAACTTGAGCGGGTTTAATAACAATGGTGGAGATGGTTAAGTTTGATATAATTAGCTGGTTAATTAAAAATATAGTAGAAGATTTCTATTGGGTTGGGTTGCGTAAAATGTATCCCTTCTCCATATTTTTACTAATTATACCCTTTTGTCAAATTAGTTGTTATACGACAGTACAAAAGGATGTACGTTACTTATACGGGTTGTATATAAGGGTGTATGTTACGTCCTTAAACTTCCTTATGTCACGTCCTTAAACTTCGACCTATTAAAGAACAAAAGGACGCCTTAACCTCGTAATAATGTTCTCAATTTTAATTGGCTTGTTCGAGAATTTAAACGTGTTCCTAGCCTTCCAGATACTCCAACACCCAATCACGATAATGCCTTGAACGACTTCTTTCCTTCGGTACGAGATCCCAAATCCCACTTCTTTCCTTCGGTACGATAATGCCTTGAACCACTTCTTTCCCGGTTCAAAACGACAAGAAACGCAAGATCACATTCAACACCAGAAAACAAGGGGTCGTCAAGAAAGCCCGAGAACTCGCAACCCTTTGTGATGTCGATGTCTCAATGATCATCTCCACTGATGATCAAGAAACCAAAATGTTTGATCGATTTGTATAGACATTGTACAGACCCAGTTAACCAATATGTTTTATTGGATTTCTTCATGGATAGGAAGACCAAGATGGAAGAAGAACTCGTTAAGGCGATGAAGATCAAACTCGTTGTTAAATAAACTTAACATAACATACCATAAACATCGAAAGACTATGCGAATAAAACTAAACGATAGATCAAACTCGTTGTTAAACAAACTTAACACACGAGTTACACACGTTTGATTTTGATTTAGATGACGTATAACAATTCAAGAACCAATTGATCTAAAAATCCCAACTCAAAATCAACATTTGCACTCTCTTTCAACACTTGGTTAGATTTTAACATCTCCGTTACACGTTTCTTTTCGATTCGTCATCCTCCTCTAACTTCCTCTTCGAATCTGATCTCGCCTCGCCTTTACCTACAAGTGTACACACTCCACATTGATCACCAAATATTCATTCTATTAAAAATCCCAAAATTAAACAAAAATTGATGGTTACATACCTTTACATCCTGCCTCCAAACCAAGAACGAAGAATTTCCCTTTCTTGATCTGAGAACCATTGAAGTTTTACCATTCGGTTGGCCTCGGGTGCTCAAATGACCATGATCTTCTTGATGATGAACCAAAGGGATCCGTTGAGGGATCGAATCCAATCCCATTAGCTTTGCAACAACCCCGGGGTTAGTTTTGACATACAACGGCTCCGTCATATCCGTCTTAATGTGATGGTTTGTGGAATGAGTTTGGAAGCATGGAAGGCTGCATAGAGCTCCCTGAAGGCGGTTTCGGGTGGGTTTGAATTCGGATAATTGGGTTTGTAAGGAGAAAGATTGGTAGAACTTCATGGTGGTTGTGATAAGATTTTGAAGTTGGAATTGTGTTTAGAAGTTGGTTGTCACTAATGATTTCAAATTGAAATAAATATGAGATCAAAAGGAACAAAAGTAAAGGAAAGGAAAGGTGAGGGTGTGGCGGGATGTGTATTTGAATGTTGTGATTGATGTATTTAAATAGATAGATAAATGCACACACAAAAATGTTATATATCATACTCATTAATTTATATATCATTTAATATAATGAATTATACATTTCTTTAGTGGAGAACAGGATCAATCACGAACACTTTCGGGTCACATACTAAACCAAACGGAGTAATCTGAGTGTAACCTAGGGCTGTTCTTTTTTATCCAAACCCCGAAAACCGACCCAAAATCAAAGTCACCCGAACCCGAATTAGAGAATAACTGGAAAACCCGAACCTGACCAACCCAAACTTTAAATGGGTCGGTTATCGGGTCACTTTTTCCCAACCAAAACCCCGAACAACCCGACCCGAATAACCCGAAACTTGAAACTCGAATAAAAACCCGAACATTAGTTGTCTTTTTTTTATAGATGTGATTTGATTTGGAGTGTTTTGTATTTGAAACATTAAGTTTTCAAACTTTTGAATATTATCAAACCATATTGTTAAATGATATTTGAATTGTGATGATATTTTTTAACAACAAGATATATTTGATGATATTTTATGAAAAAACATTCTTTTTTTCATTTTACATCTAAACCCGAAAACCGAATAACCCGACCCGAACTAACCCGAATAACCTGAACTTTAAATGGGTTGGTTATTGGGTCACTTTTTCCTAGCCAAAAACCCGAACAAACCGACCCGAAAAACCCGAAACCCGAAAAATAACCCGAAGAACACCCCTAGTGTAACCCAAGTCCACCACTAATTCCATGGAAACCCGGTAACCCACCCGCCCTTAAGCACGACAGTAAAATTATCGATGAAACCCATTTAATTCAAGAATCAAACCCAGGTTTAAAGAGAAACGGTGGATATATTGTGGTAATTTATAATACAGTAATGTGTTAAATAATGCACTAACCTCATAAATATAAGTCAATATAAATATGTTACCGCTTAAAAAGTTTAAAATTTAATATAATAATGGCATTCTGTATTTGAAAAGGAAATATATTGACACTAATAACTTTTAAACATGTTATATGAAACAACTAAAAATCAAATAACCTACATTATGTACATCCATGTCAGCAAAAAGAATCTTCATACCTTTAAATATGTGATGGGTGTTACTATTAACCGGATTTTGTTATTAATTCCATAAATTCAAGAACGTTACACAAATTCAAAAACTTTATACTATGATTTAAGGGGGAGGGACGACCCGTGATGGATGTGGTGATGAGGCGATGGTGAAACATGGTTGCAATCACCTTGGTCACAACAATGATGACCACGTCCGTAAAGCGTATCACGTTTGTGAAAAAAAAAAAAAAACATTTTTTAATTATATATGCATACCAAACCTTTAATACTTTTTAACAAAGTACACCATTCAAAAAAAAGAAAACAATACAACATAAAAAAAAAGCAAAAGGAGGGTTCAAGCAAATTCAAAAAAAGTTACTACTAACAACACACTTTAAAAGAGCAAATGGAGGTTTCAAACAAAAAGAAAATGTTGGCTTTAAAGAAAAAAGTGTGTAGAGTGAAGGTTCTTGCTGATTTAAAAGAATTGAATAGATTTTGTTTACAAAATGACACGTTACCAACCTAACCACTTACTTTTAGGTTGTTTTTTAAATTTTATTTGTAACTTTTAGTTTTTCATTTGATTTTTAACGAAGTTAAATAAAAGATGAAAATATGTTTTTACTTTTTGACTTTCGTATTAATTTTATTTAAAAATATTATTTTATAATTTATTTTTATTTGATTTGTAGTTTTAAAAAAATCAAGTGATGTAAATGGTTCAAGTGAGGGTTGTTGCAACTGTTTTAGTGATGGTGTGATAGAAATAAAAACAAAACGTACATTTTATTTCTTGTCATGTGCCTAACTTTTAATCGACATAACCACAAGTACATGGTATCAACGATGACAACCTTTATTGAACCGACAAGGGTTCAAGCACCGTTTGAATAGATAGTTCTAACATAAGAGTCGCAAACAACATACTTGCTTTATGCAAAGTCGTCCAATGGCGATTCCTAGCTGTTTTCCGCGCATTACCAGATGATGATGCTTTGCCATGTTCCCTCAACATTCAACAAGACTTAACTGACAAAAGATAACAACCTACATTGAACATTAATGGACTACAAATCTAAGAAAACCAAGAAACTATAGAGATTTGGCAGCCGAACTGAAGTAGTGTTTCAAAATGTACCTAAGACACTTAAAGAACCTACTCATACTAATCCAACCCTATTTAGTGTAAGTGGTTTGGTTTTAAAAAGCGCAAGACACACAGAGGCGATAGGGTCCTGAGTCGAGCCACAAAGCTTAATAGCGCATTGCCTATCGTACGCAAAGTGCAAAGTACTTATATAAGTTCTTTTATATACTTCTCATATGTTTCTAGCATCATTTACATAAAAGTTAGCTAGAAATAAGCTTTAGATATGATTTAACATATAAATAATCTACATGTACAACCTAAAAGGCTATACGTACAGTCCTAATGCACCAGACCTTCTCATATATAAGGGACACGCCTCAAGCTCATTCTAAGGCCACCTCGCACGCCTCATTGATGTCACACCCCGGATTTCGGATGTCACACCCCGACCCGCAGCGGAAAAGATGATCGGGGCATGATTGGGTTTTCATCAAAGCTCATGACATTTATTATAACGTTTCATATTTATTATCAAAATTTTAAAGAAGATCATACAATCATATCATACAAGTTCAACATGTCCTATACATCTTTCTAGGCTTCATTATTTTTCTTCTAAGGCACTTTCCTATGTTTTCCATGCTTCATCATGTTCACCTGTATCATGTGTAAAAATGGTTTTTGGATCAACAAAAAGTTGGCGAGTGAATCCTATGAAAAACATTTAAACAAGTTTATTGAATTGATTATAAAATAAAGTGCATAACCACATATGAGTAAATGTAGATGTAAATTTATTCACAAAACATTTAATATTAAATAATGCACACACATACAATAAAAGATAGTTTTGAGGCACGCGCTGTTCAACTCGTCTCCCACGAGGAACTGATGGGCCTAATGAATGAGTTTTGAGGCACGCGTTGTTCTACGAACTGATGGGCCTAATGAATGAGTTTTAAGGCACGCGTTGTTCAACTCGTCTCCCACGAGGAACTGATAGGCCTAACAAATAATTTGCATACAACTTGACAATATGTAATACATAACTACAAACAATATTTACATTCTAAGTTTAGATCATAATATGGTATCGCACGAATTTGAATTAACGAATTAGTTTAAGCGACACATGATACACCCCAAAACGTGAATAAAAAGGGGAGTTTGTAAAAATTCACTCACAGTGGTTGCGTTTCTTGGATTGATGATGAACGCGCACGAAATTGGATTTAACCACGAGAGAAACTAACCTAGATAATAACATAATGGTTCGGTAAATAAGCGGATTTTATTAATCAATTTTAGTAGGATTATCGGATATATTTTTGTGAGTTTAAGGCTATTTCCTAACTTTAAAAATGTTATTTTTAAGTATTTTTAATTGATTTTTAATTTAAATAAATAAATAAAAATAATAAAAAAAATGTTGACTTTTTGACTTGACCGTTGACCGTTGACCATTACTGTTGACCGTTGACCGGTTCGGTCGTTTGTATGTGTGCGTTGGGTGAGACTCGAACCCGTGACCTCCCATACGCGTGCACGCAGCTCTACCAACTGAGCTACGTGTCTAACCCGAAATATTTCTGTTTTTAATATATTTATACACTAATTAAGTTAATCCGAAAATCATTTATTTTAAAAAGGATTTAATGATATCGACTCGGTGCTCTCCACAGGTCTCGAACCCGGGACCTGTGGTTTAGTTTGGCACACAGTCCACCCTGGACTGTGTGTCTAACTTGGTAAATATTCCGGTTTTTATTATACTTAACATGATTCTGCGTGTGGATCCGGTTTGTTTTAAAAAGAACATTTTTATTAAAGCGAGTGTGCGTGTGTCAAGGATCGAACTCGGGAAGTATGCGTGTTTATTTGCACACAGTCCACCGCTGGACTGTGTGTCTAACCCGTTCATAATATTGATTTTAATTAATCTTATAACCTAAGCGACTTCGTCTTCTTCGTTCAAAACACAGACAATGCTTAACCATGTTGTTATTTGTTAAATTAATTTAACGAACTTTATAAACAATTGCAATGTATTGAACAGAAAAGGGTTTGGGGAATGATTGTACCGAACTGATCGTCTTCTTCAGAAATCCGGCAAAGATCGTCGGCTCTGTTTTGTGTACTTCTTTTGTTAGGATTAATTAACAGTTTGAATGGATTAGATGTGAAATTGAACTACTGAGTAACGATTATCAGTAGGTTTAAATGATCATACCGGTTAACAGCGAGTTTCTGGAAATTCCAGAAGTTTTCCGACGAAAACAGAAAATCCGGCAATGTCGTCTGGGGTTGATTCTGGGTGATGGAGTGATGTTAGAATTTGTCTAATAATGGAATGAAACAGAAAAGTCGAGGTAATTACCGTGTAGATGAAAGTCTCGGTTTTCCGGCGACTTGCAGAGAATTCCGGCGAGTGAAATTTCTTGCGACAGAGATTCTTCAGGGGTTTAAGGTGAGTGTGGGTGATGTGTGTATGAACTCTAAGATCTTATTTTTGGGTAAGCAGACGAGATGGAATGAACTCGGTTTTCCGGCGATAACTTCCGGTTAATTTGCAGAGAATTCCGGCGACTGCGGCGAGGTTTTTCTGAGCGAAAATGGAGAGTGTAAATGAGATAACTCGTGAGCACAACTGGTGAATAAGGTATAACTCGGATTGAATTACATTTTCGGTTTCGAACAGGGATTATTGTCCATGAATGAAATTGATTGGATTTTTCGGTTATAACCGATGTTGCTGTAAATGTAACCGTTAAATCCAAAGAAAACGGCAAAGTTTGACGAATTTGTCGGGATTTCCGGCGAGATTGATTTGGGGCGCGCTGAGTAGTTGGGTTTGATTTCCAAATTTTATTTTATGTATTAATTGTTTCAAATAATCAGCAAGAAACACAAGTGGCGGAGTGGTTGGGCGAGTGTGAGTTAAATCGCTAAGCTTATATCTGGCTGACCCGGGTTCGAAACCCGGCTTCAGCATTTTATTTTTTATTTCATTATTTTTAATAGATTTTCAATTATAAATTTTATATTCTAATATACTTATTAATTATGTATCGTTTAAAATTAATTTGAGCATTAAATATGCAACAAAAATTTTTTTAACTGGTTGTTCGGTTAATAAACGAAGCGGGTTTGGTTAATCCGGTTTTTGACGGATGTTACAATATCCCCTACTTTTAGAAATTTCGTCCCGAAATTTAAGTAGTGGCATGTTTTGACTCACAAGGATGGTGTTTAATTTGACAGTTACATACTTAGAAGAGAGTAAGAGTTTAAATTTTGTTTGAGGAGGTAACGTTCCTTGTAAGGGTTGAGTACCCTGCTACAGGAATCGCTTTTTGGTGCCTATGATAATGAATATTGATAAACAGAGTTGATTGACTAAATATGATTTCATGCGCAAGAGTTTTGATATGTTTGGAAAGATAAGGTTATATCCTAAAACAAAATTTCTACTACTAAAACCTGCATGGAACTTCTCATAACCGCCTGACAATGCCTCTGATCCTTTGGCAAGAATACTTATATATAGGAAGTACCAGCGGCGTATCCACCATATTCTTGTCAAATTTTCATTGGTTTTATCAGTAAGTTATGATTGGTTCTATGATGTGACTCTAGAACATAAATAAACACAACAACCAATGCCTGAGTCCTAATTCTGATAGTATACATGTTTGAATGATGACAGTTCCTCTCTCGTTTGTTATGATGGAGAGGTTAGTCTATGTAGAAGTGAGACACAGCCCAACTTCTTTAAATAATGAGATTGAAATACGTTGAGATGTATGATGATATGAATGCTAAAATCAGTGAGTATAAAACAAACTTCAACCATGACATTACTAAATCCTACATGGAACTTCTCATAACCGCCTGACAATGCCTCTGATCATTTGACAAGAATACTTATATATAGGAAGTACCAGTGGCGTATCCACCATATTCTTGTCAAATTTTCATTGGTTTTGTCAGTAAGTTATGATTTGTCCTATGTGACTCTATAACATATACAAACACAACAACCAAAGCTTGAGTCTTAATTCTGATAGTATAACTGTTTGATTGACGACAGTACCTCTCTCGTTTGTTATGATGGAGAGGTTAGTCCTTGTGGAAGTGAGACATAGCTCAACTTCTTTAAATGATGAAATTTAAATTCGTTGAGATGTATGATGATATAAATGCTAAATCAGTGAGTATAAAACAAACTTCAACCAAGACATTACTAAATCCTACATGGAACTTCTCATAACCGCCTGACAATGCCTCTGATCCTTTGACAAGAATACTTATATATAGGAAGTACCAGCGGCGTATCCATCATATTCTTGTCAAATTTTCATTGGTTTTATCAGTAAGTTATGATTAGTTCTATGTGACTCTAAACACAATCAACCAAACTTGAGTCTTAGTTCTGATAGTATACATGTTTGAATGATGACAGTACCTCTCTCGTTTGTTATGATGGAGAGGTTAGTCTATGTAGAAGTGAGACACAACTCAACTTCTTTAAATGATGACACTGAGATACGTCGTGAGGTATGCTGATATGAATGTTAAGTCAATAAGTATAAAAACAAAACTGAAGTAGTAATTCGTATTAAGATCCTTGGATAAATTTCCAATTTGTAATTGAGATAAGTGAAAGTTGAGATAACATAAAGAAAAACATAAAAACGAAGCGGTTGGAGTTGAATCTTGATTTTTGGTGAAGGAGACTAGTTGGGTGGTTCGTTTGGGCCGTCATTATCTTCAACAGGATTGGCGTTGATGTTGAAAACTCTTCCTCTTGCTGGTGGCCTAGTGGTTGGGTTTCCTTGATTTGCTTGGTTAACTGGGTTTGATTGAGTTTGAGCGTTTATGATGTTAACCAATCGAGGGCACGTGTTTCTATAATGGGTAGGGTCGCCACAATTTAAACAAGCTCGAACATAAGGTAACATGGGGTATTGGGGTTGTTGATATGTTTGGATCATGTTTTCAGTAGGGGGTGAGGTTTGGTTTTGAGGGGTGCGGCAAACCTTGCTCAAATGACCATAGCGTCCACAATTCGCACATAGTTGACAAGGTAAGGTAGATGGATGGTGATAAAAACAGGTGTTACATTGAGGGTGAGGTCCAAGGTAAGGTTTCTTATTTGGGTAAGTTGAGTTGGGTGCTACTTGAGTGATTGGGATAGCTTGGAGGGGTACGGCTTGTGAGGCTGGTTGATTGCGTTGGGTGACAACGAAAAGTTGCCCATCTCGTTTTCGCTTAGAAATGGGTTGAGAAGGGGATTCGGTTTGGGTGGAGTTTGAGGTTTCAGTCGATGCTTTATCCTTCTTCTTCTCCTCCTTGAAGTCTTTATTCCGTATGCGGTTCTCGGTGAGCCCTGTAGCTAACTCCATTGCTGCTTCCAAGGTTGCAGGTGTGGTACTTATTACATAGTCTTGAATTTTTGAAGGGAGACCGCGAATGTAGTGTTCGATCAAATGGTAAAGAGGAGTGAACAAGTTGGGAACCATTTGATTTAACTCGAGGAATCTCTTGTTGTATGTGGTGTGGTCGCCTTCCTTTTGTTTCAACGAATAGAACTCATCCTCTAATTTCTTGATTTCGCTCCTTGGGCAAAACCGTCTTGTCATGATTTCCTTCAAATCTTCCCAAGTCAAAGTAATAGCATCTTCAACGCCTCGTTTGGCCTTCTCTGTATTCCACCAAGTAAGTGCTATTCCAAGTAAACGACCAGTAGCATATCGCACTTTGCGATCATCGGGGCAATCGCAATTTAGATAAGTGTTTTCCATTTCCTCAAACCAATGGAGGAGAGCGGTGACACCTTCCGTTCCTTCGTATTTTGGAGGGTCGCAGGATTTGAAATGCTTGAAGGTGCATTTAGTGGTATTTGGGGGAGGGTTGATAACATTTTGATCTTCTTGGTTGGCGGGATTAGCGGTAAGGGCTTGCTGAACTTGAACTACAATGTTGGGTATTACTGCAGCCATTTGTTGAGCGATTTGGGCAGCCATGCGCTCGCGGGCTTTTCCTGATCTCATCTTCCTACGAGCGAGACTAGAAGACATCTACAAGGAATACATATCAAGAGTATGAGTTGGATGTTTTAGGGATCATGTGTCGTATTCAGGAATGAACATTCATAAAATAAATATAGAATAATAAATCTACTACATCCATAGGATGTCTTGGGCTTTGCTCGTAATTGGGCCTTGCATGCCGCCATACTTCACCTTCGTAATCATGTGGGCCCCCATGATTACCGGGTTTTTCATATGGTTCGCATGTGTTCGCCTGGTTACGTACACTAAAACCCGGAGAAAATCGAGAAATATGTATGTAACGTATGATATTCGGAATGTATCCAGGTGTGGACACGGTGACACCTCAAAGTGGGGTTAGTTCGAACGACGTTTGGTGTAGCATGCTTTGGCCTAATAGGTCCTTCGTACTCTCATCGTTAGTCCCCAGGTAGGCAAACTGGTCCGTTATATTGGATTTATACGAATGCCAACCTAGACAGGACGTTCCGACTACCGGTACTTGTACCCTTACAGTTACTACATGCCCGTCGCAGAACTCACTTCGATGAGATTTGAAAAATGAAAAATGCGACAAAATCTTGAATAACGGAAGTATGAAGACGATTTGAATATGTGAGCATTGAAATATGTATGATGAAGGTGTATGTAATTATGTATGTTTGACTGTAAGTATAATTCACTATGTATCACAAAATGTAGTATTGGAAGTGTTTGCATGCATTTGTGTATGTAATAAATATGAAAGAAATAAACATCATGAGTTTGCATATAACCACATAAACAATTAAAATCTAATCAACTATAGTATAGGCTCTAAGGGTCTAATAACCTATCATATATCCCTATAGTCAAAAGCTCTGATACCAATCTGTCACACCCCGACCCGCAGCGGAAAAAGGTGATCGGGGCATGATTGGGTTTTCATCAAAGCTCATGACATTTATTATAACGTTTCATATTTATTATCAAAATTTTAAAGAAGATCATACAATCATATCATACAAGTTCAACATGTCCTATACATCTTTCTAGGCTTCATTATTTTTCTTCTAAGGCACTTTTCTATGTTTTCCATGCTTCATCCTGTTCACCTATATCATGTGTAAAAATGGTTTTTGGATCAACAAAAAGTTGGCGAGTGAATCCTATGAAAAACATTTAAATAAGTTTATTGAATTGATTATAAAATAAAGTGCATAACCACATATGAGTAAATGTAGATGTAAATTTATTCACAAAACACTTAATATTAAATAATGCACACACATACAATAATAGATAGTTTTGAGGCACGCGTTGTTCAACTCGTCTCCCACGAGGAACTGATGGGCCTAATGAATGAGTTTTGAGGCACACGTTGTTCTACGAACTGATGGGCCTAATGAATGAGTTTTAAGGCACGCGTTGTTCAACTCGTCTCCCACGAGGAACTGATGGGCCTAACAAATAATTTGCATACAACTTGACAATATGTAATACATAACTACAAACAATATTTACATTCTAAGTTTAGATCATAATATGGTATCGCACGAATTTGAATTAACGAATTAGTTTAAGCGACACATGATACACCCCAAAACGTGAATAAAAAGGGGAGTTTGTAAGAATTCACTCACAGTGGTTGCGTTTCTTGGATTGATGATGAACGCGCACGAAATTGGATTTAACCACGAGAGAAACTAACCTAGATAATAACATAACGGTTCGGTAAATAAGCGGATTTTATTAATCAATTTTAGTAGGATTATCGGATATATTTTTGTGAGTTTAAGGCTATTTCCTAACTTTAAAAATGTTATTTTTAAGTATTTTTAATTGATTTTTAATTTAAATAAATAAATAAAAATAATAAAAAAAATGTTGACTTTTTGACTTGACCGTTGACCGTTGACCATTACTGTTGACCGTTGACCGGTTCGGTCGTTTGTATGTGTGCGCTGGGTGAGACTCGAACCGTGACCTCCCGTACGCGTGCACGCAGCTCTACCAACTGATCTACGTGTCTAACCCGAAATATTTCTGTTTTTAATTATATTTATACACTAATTAAGTTAATCCGAAAATCATTTATTTTAAAAAGGATTTAATGGTATCGACTCGGTCCTCTCCACAGGTCTCGAACCCGGGACCTGTGGTTTAGTTTGGCACACAGTCCACCGCTGGACTGTGTGTCTAACTTGGTAAATATTCCGGTTTTTATTATACTTAACATGATTCTGCGTGTGGATCCGGTTTGTTTTAAAAAGAACATTTTTATTAAAGCGAGTGTGCGTGTGTCAAGGATCGAACTCGGGACGTATGCGTGTTTATTTGCACACAGTCCACCGCTGGACTGTGTGTCTAACCCGTTCATAATATTGATTTTAATTAATCTTATAACCTAAGCGACTTCGTCTTCTTCCTTCAAAACACAGACAATGCTTAACCATGCTGTTATTTGTTAAATTAATTTAACGAACTTTATAAACAATTGCAATGTATTGAACAGAAAAGGGTTTGGGGAATGATTGTACCGAACTGATCGTCTTCTTCAGAAATCCGGCAAAGATCGTCGTCTCTGTTTTGTGAACTTCTTCTGTTAGGATCAATTAACAGTTTGAATGGATTAGATGTGAAATTGAACTACTGAGTAACGATTATCAGTAGGTTTAAATGATCATACCGGTTAACAGCGAGTTTCTGGAAATTCCAGAAGTTTTCCGGCGAAAACAGAAAATCCGGCAATGTCGTCTGGGGTTGATTCTGGGTGATGGAGTGATGTTAGAATTTGTCTAATAATGGAATGAAACAGAAAAGTCGAGGTAATTACCGTGTAGATGAAAGTCTCGGTTTTCCGGCGACTTGCAGAGAATTCCGGCGAGTGAAATTTCTTGCGACAGAGATTCTTCAGGGGTTTAAGGTGAGTGTGGGTGATGTCTGTATGAACTCTAAGATCTTATTTTTGGGTAAGCAGACGAGGTGGAATGAACTCGGTTTTCCGGCGATAACTTCCGGTTAATTTGCAGAGAATTCCGGCGACTGCGGCGAGGTTTTTCTGAGCGAAAATGGAGAGTGTAAGTGAGATAACTCGTGAGCACAACTGGTGAATAAGGTATAACTCGGATTGAATTACATTTTCGGTTTCGAACAGGGATTATTGTCCATGAATGAAATTGATTGGATTTTTCGGTTATAACCGATGTTGCTGTAAATGTAACCGTTAAATCCAAAAGAAAACGACAAAGTTTGACGAATTTGTCGGGATTTCCGGCGAGATTGATTTGGGGCGCGCTGAGTAGTTGGGTTTGATTTCCAAATTTTATTTTATGTATCAATTGTTTTAAATAATCAGCAAGAAACACAAGTGGCGGAGTGGTTGGGCGAGTGTGAGTTAAATCGCCAAGCTTATATCTGGCTGACCCGGGTTCGAAACCCGGCTTCAACATTTTATTTTTATTTTATTATTTTTAATAGATTTTCAATTATAAATTTTATATTCTAATATACTTATTAATTATGTATCGTTTAAAATTAATTTGAGCATTAAATATGCAACGAAATTTTTTTAACTGGTTGTTCGGTTAATAAACGAAGCGGGTTTAGTTAATCCGGTTTTTGACGGATGTTACATCGGACCCCGAAATCCAAACACCGGTGGCCCGGGTGGGGAGTATCGTGACAACAGTTGATAACGTCATAGTCAATTAAACGTGGCACAGCGAAAGTCTTGGAGTAAAATTACTATTACAAACCGAATATTCGAAAATACAAAATAATATACAAGCTTGTAATAGAAGATCCACAGGAGGATCATAGAATGTACAAGAAAGAATACAAAACAGACTTTAGGCAGATCTAAGGATTTACAAGAATCCTCTTATTCTCTACCGAGCAGTTTCCGGCTTAATTTCGTGTTGTACCTGCAGATTAGTCTTTGGAGGATACGTCAGCTTACGCTGTTAAATACACCCAATTGACTCATTTTGAAAATTTTAAAATGATTTCAAGTGCAAACGGCACAAATCTTTTATTATCTTAGGAAGATTAACCATGCAATGGACCATGCAATAATAATTTACCATATCCTAAGCCCTTACAGGGGAAATAAGTTGAGAGTATTTACCTGAGATTGCTTTCTTCTTTTATTTTTAAATAAATCAGCCGTATACAAAAGTACCGAGTGCAGATAGCTTTACCGAGAAGGCTCTAGTCTGGATTATGGCATAAACTAGCCAATTAAATACTAACGGTTGTATAAACCGAATAGTGTACATGATCATTACGTATAACGCTTGATTAAGCGACGATCAGATAGAATGTAGTTTAAACCCGACAAGTACTTGACTTGTATAATATGGGTAAACTATAAACATTCTGGATTTTGAACTTAAAATGATAAGGTTAAACCCGTTACGGTTGAATTCCGTAAAATAGTCACATATACGTAACTGTGCACATAATAGCGATATCGGGTAACCGGATAAGTTATGGACAAGTTCTATATGCCATTATACTTTAAATAAGTTAAGATATCAGTAGGACATCAACTTGTATGCCCGTTGAGGTTTTAAAACGAAATTATGCCTTATAGGGGCATTTCGGCAATTTCGTATCGTATAAAAAAGAACTTAAATAAAATTTAAGTTTATGATCATGAGTATTCTGGAAAAATAATTTATTTATGATATAATATCAGTAGGATATCAAATATATGTGTATTTTACCTTTTATGACCAAACTATGCACCGAAGGGGCATTTTGGTCATTTTACACATAGTTTATAAATTATTTGGGATTCTGAGTTTATAATAAGTACCTACTATAAATATTTTTAAAATAAGTTTTTAATTCAGTAGGTAACAAGTCTTGGTCCACTAATATGGTTTAAAACCATACTATGCGCCGAAACGACGTTTATGTCGTAAAGTGACGTCTGTAAGCGATGTTTATGAAAACTGATGTTTGGATCAGATTAAAATGTTTAAAATATGTTAATTAATATAACATATCGGTAAGTAAGTGATTTATCTCGAAAAGATTTGATTAAAACTATTTTATAAGCCACAGGGGCTAAAACCGTCACTTATCGACATAGTTTAAAGACTTGTTTAAAAACTCAGTTTATAACTTGATTTAATATCCCAAATAATCCTACTTATGATATTACATTAGTATAAATCATTTTAAGTTCATTACCATTTGAAACCTTGTTTTATGCAAAAAGGGCATTTTGGTCAAAGATGGCATAATTATGGAACTTGCGCATAACTTGGATTCTGATTATGATCATGTAATATAACCTCAAATGGTTATGCTATATTATATTATGATCATAATGCAACATTAGATCAGTGGGTAACTAATCTAAATCGGGTCAGAATCGAAAGTCAAAGCAGAAGTCAAACCTTGCGACTTTCGGTTGCGAACCGACCCTAGAACTGAAATTGATGAGCCAAACATGTTCATACATGTTCTAATAATTATTACCAACTTGTTTAAGTGTCAAAACAGGTTTCATAACATATATAAGATCAATTTATGATTTTTCTGAAAAATGGACTGTTTGACTTTTTAATAACATAACTTTGACCCGTCAATTGGTCTAGCAAACGTGATCTTCAGGAGGTGCCCTTTATAGGTACTAACACCTACCTTACTATGATCACTTACCCATGTTCATTTTGAACAATGGCTGGACCATAATGGTCTTAACCGAAAGTCAAAGCGTTTTACGTAAAACGCTTGACTTTAGGCTATAGAAGTCTATAAACGAAAATGCACAAGGAAAGAACACTTACCAGTGATTGCTAGATGCAAAAGAACTATGTTGGACTGCTCCTTTTAGTTAGGAACTTCCAGAGGAGGGAGAAAAGTGAATAAGAAAGGTGCAAGTTGAAATGGTGAACTTAAGCACCTATTTATAGTTGGAGAGCTCAAAGGAGGTGAAGCCAGGTGTCTAGGGGTGTAAGAAGAAGCTTACAAGTGTCCCAAAACGTGTCATAGCTGATTAGGAAGGCCATGGTTTCGATTTAATGGTTTTGGAGCTTTGCTTGGGCTCCAAAACAATCTTTCTACTGCAGGTCTGTTCTCGCGGAGCACGAGAGACACAGGCCGAGTCTCTCGCGGCCCGCGACCGCCCCTATTTCAGTTTTAAAATTTGACACTTTGGCCCTTAAACTATATAAAGCTTATAAAAACGATTTTAAATGCTATTTTGGCACTTTTAGCCCTCCGTAGCCAATACTTGGCATACCCGGGATTATGCCCGGGCATTATTGAGCTCTCGGTTCGTTAAAAGGTCACTTAGAGGTATAGATTGACATGTTGACACTTTTAATCCCTCCAATATCCAACTTTCACATATTTAAAGAATTGAACTCTATCGTCCAACAAACGGTACGTATGAGAGTTAGGACTTCACAAAGGATCACTCAGAGGCTTATCACAAGCATGTTGATTCCGATGTCACTCAGAGGCTAGGCATGTTGACATATTAGTCACTCAGAGGCCAAGTTTCAAGCATGTTGACATATCAGTCACTCAGAGGCTAATGATTTAAGCATGTTGACGTATCAGTCACTCAGATGCTATTATTTATACATGTTGACATCGGTTCGTCACTCAGAGGCTCAATCTTGAGTATGTTGACGCCTTTAGTCCTTATTGGTCTTTATCAGACAATTATATAAAATACAACACGTGTCACTATACTATTGGACACGATTTTACAGGGTGTTACAATTAATTCAAAGGCGAACTAGCTTGGGGCTGAGGTCTCCTCGCCTTCTAAAACCAAGTAGGTGCTTATGTTGGATAGCTCAGGTGGAAAAACTGCTAACTTTTTAACCAGGTTAGAAATTGGTTTAAGATCGCGAGCCTATTTGAGCTATATGTATATGGAGCTCATTTGTTAAACTGTTCGATTCAAATTGTTCGACTATTGGCAAGTATATCTCAAGCGCTTCACAAGCGGCCCGACTTGTTTACAACCCTAGATAAGCATTACATGTAATAGCATGAATATTTTGAATAGATTAGGGAGACTAATTTTTTCACAACTACCACTTATAAGTGATAATGTATAGTTAAAATTTCAACTAAATAAGTTATAAAAATAAATTAGTTAACCTGTATTTTATTTATTTATTTATTTATGCTAAAAACTAAATCTAAATACATTAAAAAACCAGACATAACATGTAACTAACTATTTTATCGGTTTACTAGTTCAACTGTTTCAATTGAGTTAAAACGGCAGACGATATAATAATGTTATTATAGTTCATTTAAATAATGGAAAAACCATAAATAGTTAAATCCAATACAATTTCTTTTATATTAATTCGTCTTTGACGAAGTTCGAACCCTTAACCTGAAAAGGGCAACATCTTAACATTAATAACATTGCTATTTGAATCCAACCCTCACCCTGAATCCAATACAATTAGCTAATATATTTTAAACATGGAATAAATCCTATAAACAATAATACGAACAACAAAATTATTATATTTAAAATACAGAAAATAAAACAAAAAACCAATCTTCCTTAATAATTAGGTAATGGGCCTCAAGCCCAATAATCAAAGAAGTGAGGTCTTACATATGACACGGCAGACGCTCTCTTTTCTGCTATTCAAAACTAGAGATGGGCATAAAAACCGGTTCCGAACCCGAACCGGTAGAACCGAACTGGAACCGGTTTCAGTTCCTACCCGACATTAAGTAGAATCGGTTCCGGGTTCAAAATACCCGTTGGTTCCAACCCGGTTCCACAATTTTACCATTTGAATCGGGTAGTAACCGGTTCCTACCCGTACCCGGTTTCACTAGTACCCGGTTCCATCAGTACCCGGAAATGCAGTTCTAGAAGGAACCGGTTATCTCGTTAAAATGTTACCGTTGGAACCGGTTATAGCCGAAAAAGTGGAGACTAACGATAGAAAGAAACACAAAAATAACAAACACAATAGAAAGAAACATTACACAAACTTTATTAAAACACCAAACCAAACGGGTTACATCAAACATTTGAAGAACCGGTGCCGGAACCTTCTCCCGTCTCATTTTTCTTTGCCTTCGTCACTGGGCAATGCCGCTCAGTGTGTTTCTTAAGGGTTGAGTTGGCTGCGGCCTTCATAAATTTTCCGCAAGCTTTGCATCTAGCCATCTCGTGGCTGTCGGACATTAAACAGAGATCAAAATTCTTCCATATAGCTGGGTTTCTTTTCGTCTCTAAGACCGTAACAACTTCTTCGTTGCATGCCATAGGTATTTTGCAAGATTTTAGAAGATGATTGAGTTTGTAAGTTGATGATGGTGAGTGTTAAGTTTTGAAATGGTAAGTAGGGAGGGGTTTATATAAAAAAAAACCGATTTCGACTGCCAGGAGCCGGTTCCCAACGGTAACATTTATCAGGAACCGGTTCTGAACAGTAAAAAAGTCAGGTTTTACTGTTAGGAACCGGTTCTGAACAGTAAAAAGTCAGGGTTTACTGTCAGGAACCGGTTCTGAACAGTAAAAGTCAGGTTTTCGACTGTCATGAACCGGTTCTGAACAGTAAAAAAGTCGGGTTTTACTGTCAGGAACGGTTTCACACCATACCCGGTTCCACACATACCCGGTTCCATAATACCCGTACCCGGTTCTACACGGTTCCATATTCTTGGGTGTGAACCCGGGTAGGAACTGAACCCGGTTCCACACCATACCCGGTTCCAATGACATCCAAGCAGAACCGGTTCCGGGTTGGAACCGGTTCCGGGTAATAATAAAACCCGATTATGCCCATCTCTATTCAAAACTACCGTGTCATTCTTGAGAATTCGAAGGTCTTTCATGAATATACAGATAGGACCCTATATATATATATATTAGGGTAAGGTTCTAGAGTAAATATTATGTTACTTGCGAACTGAGTGAATAAATTCTGGCATTTTATTTACATACGTGTATGGTTAGGATTTCATTATCAAATCGTAAAATACATTAGTGTATTTCCTCATCAATCATGGCCATTGATTTACACACGTGCATAGCCAGGATTAGTTCGTCCAGTTTACAAATATATTAGTGTTCACTCTTGAAGCTAATCCTATACGTGTATATATATATATATATATATATATATATATATATATAATATATATATATATAAAAGAATCAGCTATAGGATGATAAATTTGGCCAAAAAGATGTATAGACCATTTTTTACTACTTTTAGTTTGGTTTAAAATTTAATTTTTTACTTTTGGTTTTCAAAACAACTTGCGGAGAAAAAAATGTAAATTAGAAAACTGGTGTGTAAGGAGAAAAAAATATTCTGAGGACACTAGGGGCACCATTGTATTGATCATATTCGTCACATCATTTGTAACACTTAACACATCATCATACTCCATTACAATATCACACCACCACATCTAAACCCACACCCAATCATAACCGGTTGAAACGACCCACGACCAAACATCACGGTTGTGACATAGATCACACCCATCATGATCACTACCGTAAAAACACGCCATACGACGGTGTTTCACAGTCATCACGACCCTTTTTTGACTTTTTCACTCAGCGCCCCGACCCCTTATTCAGCTAAGTTGCCAACACGAAAATATGGCTCTTTATTAAAAAAAAAACTCTCTAGTGTAGCAGAATATATTTAAATAAAATGGTTTTAGTCAATCGATTCTATTACCGTTGTAGATATATTTTGGGCAACGACTACTTTTTACAGGATATAAAACAAGTCGAAACTTAAAAAAAAACTTTTTGCAATATATACTATAGTTTTCTTTATTGTTGCTAAAAATGGTTTAAGAGCTTTCATACATTAATAAAAAAAATTTGCTGTACATATACTATAATTTTTTTACAGTAATTTATAACTTAAAAAAAGTAACTTTTTTATAGTAATATATACTATAATTTTTCTGTCTAAAATATAAAACATAATGGTTATGTAGATTTCTCATAACGGTTATGAACTTAGGTAGTGTTTGGTACGTAGGAATAAGAGACAAACTGGAATAGATCATTACGAGGGAATGGAGAAAAAGGTGTTTGGTTGATCAATGAAGTGCAATCACCCATTCATAAGGCATTTCATTCCCTCAAAATCATTCCATCAAACCCCTATGTTTTTTTTCGTTCCATCCCATCTTTCACCATTCATCAACAACACCACAATCCGCCACCCACCACCGACGTTATCGTCGCCACCACCCACCCGCCACCGTTGCCACCCACCGCCGACACCCACCAACATCAATGGCCGACGCCACCGCCCGTCACCACCACCCGCCGTCACCGCCGCCACCTATAACCACCCACAATCACTACCACCACCACCACTCACCGCTGATTTTATTACTTCTTTTTCTTGCCTACCAAATAATACACAATAATAATTCATTCCATTCACACATGGTAACCAAACAAGACATGGAATGGTAATGATCAATCGCAAGCCCTTATCCATTCCATTACTTCGTCCATTCCCTTACCCCATACCAAACAGACTCTTAGAGAACATTTTTAGACAAACCTATACAAGATAGAGATAAGAGAAAATCACCCCAAGTTGTGAAAACTTAGAGAACTCCCACTTCACGTGCGAGTTTTGTCATCATTTTTTTTTGCAAAAAACGTAGATGAACATATTACAAACACACCTGTAAAAAATTCAATCGGTGTTTCAAGCCATTTTACACCACTATAAAAAGATGTTAACTTCAAAATTTACCCAAATGTAAGGGTTTTTTTCTATGATGGTGTAAATCAACAAAAAGAACTGCAAAAGTTGATTTTTTTCATTGAAAAAAGTCTTATTTTTGGCTAAGTTATCTAAGTTATAACAAGCGTCGTTATCGTGACGGACAAAACCGATAGCGATTAATCAAAATCCATACGGGTATTGGTATTATCAAAATCGGCATCAGTATTCGTTTTTATAGTTTTCAATCCATGTAAAACACAACTTTATTTTTTTGGTTGTATCGGACAACTTTTGTGTAATAAACTATCCACCTCTACCAGACCAGCCACCTCACCATCTCCAACGCATGTTGTCCGGAATTGTGTGGTTTGGATTTTGGACGGGTGGTAAAGGACCACCCGTTGTAGATGCTCTTATAAAAACTCTATTGTAATTTTGTTGATGTATGATCATGTTTCTGTTTTAGGTCATTTCGCTCCATAAAAGAATAACTATACAAATGAAATTGTTGTGAATAACCAGCTAAGTTCTTGATCTCATTACCATGTTCATTTTGTTCTTCTAATGTTCTACAATCCAGCTTAACAAAATCAAATAGTGTTTTCCATCAAACAACTTAAGAAGTCAATATATAGGGCATCAAGATGGCATGAAGTTTAAGTTTTCACTTTTAACATGAACTCAAATGATTAATAAATTTTTACAAGAATACAATAAAGAAACAAATCAATTACCACATTATGAATCTTTGACTACACTAAAGGCAAAAGTGCATGTTACTATGGATGTTTTGTTTCTACTTAAGAAGTGTCTTTAGGCCCCCCCCTTCTTATGTTCAAACACGAATTCACTCTCCGCAAATTTGGCTTCACTTTTCTGATCACGAATGGAGTTATTATAGCTTGAAGAGACATGAACGGTGCCAATAAATCTATTTCGATTTCGGGGGCCTCCTCTTCTTAATACACCCGGCCTCCCCATAGATAATAACATAATATATATTATTTAGTTATTTTATTATAATTATATCCATAATAACATTTACAATGTAAGGCTTCCTAGTTTTTAGTATTGCACCCTTACATCTTATCACCACCTCATCACTTTCCACCTCCACCTCATCCCCGGATTTCCCCATTTCCCCTTTGTATGACCGACTCCATCCACCCTAAATACATAGGTGCTTTTGATAGGTTTGCTCTCACAAGCGGCTTAGCTCGTTTGCACTTCTAACGTAGAGAGTTATCGACCAATGTAGGTACTTTTGTAGGTTTTCACTCTACGTCATTTAACTGAATTTTATATTTTACTAGGCTAGATTTGAGTGAGGTCTTTCCTCTTCCGTTGATGTTGATGGCCTTTTGGTATAGTGACGCCGGACATTTATTCACATTAAAATGCTTCGGGTTCTATCCTACAAAGTAAGTAATAGGTGGATTAAGACCGTGTTTGCCATTAAAAACAATTACCCAAAATTAGTCCTTGATCACAATAGTTAATGTAATAAAGTAGTTTAGCAGCAGGGGCGCAACTTTGAAGGGACGGGGGTGCATCGCCCCGCCAATGTTTTAGTTAAAAGTGTAATATTTTCGATTTTTCATCCGAAAATTTAAAACTATACAGTTCCACCGTCACCAATTATTTTGCATAAAAATCCCATTACTTTCCGTCCGAAAATTTTGGTCAAACTCCGCCAGTGTTTAGCGGTGATACGTGCGGTGGGTGATGGCCGACAAATGGTGACAACTACAAACAATGGCGTTATGGCGGTAGTGACGCATCACGTGCGATATAGATGACTTCACATGCGTTGTGTTCGGAAGAAAAAGTTGATAGGGAAAATTCTAAATTCTTCAAAACTAACAAATTAAAATTTACAATATTTGATTATCCTAAAGATATTAAAATGATTCCAAAAGGATGCTCACCTATAACTAATACATGACTATTTTTATTCATAAATAACATTAAATAACAAACATAATAAATCAGGACAGTTGATAAATGAAATAATTATGTTATATGATAGTTTTTTTTAATGGCAATAGTATATTACATATATAGAAATTGCATAATTTGATAATTTTAGACGTCTGATTTACATAAAGCTGAACACTTGACTTGTTTATACCATGAACGATTTATAAGTAATAATTTTACTCTAATAATTAAGGTGATTAAAATTCATAAATGAGGTGACAAATTTTAAATACAATTAATTGATTATCATTATTAAAAATACCGATATTTAATTTTATAGCAAGTAAATTTGATTTAATCTAGAGGTTTAGTATTCGAATTCAACTTCTACTGATTTTCTACTTATAATCTTCTTGAAGTTTACATGTCTAACAAAGACCACATTTTAACTTATCTTATCGTTTATTATAATATTGATAAGTCCTGTATCTTATGGTTAAAAAAAAGTTTGTAACAAATCTAAGCACTCTTAATAATCAGGGTATTTTGTTAATAGATCATCATATTTAACTTGAATTCGAGACTTCAGCCCTAGATATTTTTAAGGTTTTACTTTTACTAATGAATCACCAACTCTATTGATATTTATTAATATCATATCATACATCATATTTATTAATATCATACATAAAAAAATTACTATATAATAAAAAAAAACAAATATAACATATTTTCGCATGAAGACAAATAATCTGGTGATCCACCAACTTTTGTTTGAAGATGTAATTAAAATTTTAAATGAAGGGTGACAACTACCCGTAGTCCTTAAAAAAATCCGACTATGTTAATGTTTGCCAAAATCTAGGTATGGTAGTTTTTTTTATGTATTTAAACATATCATTTGTATTGATCGAGGAATATTCATTAAAAATTGGGCTTTGCTAAGTAGTTTAAGAATTACCATGAGATAACATGTAACACCTTTTATAAAATGAATAGAAATGTATTTTTGATCTTAAAATACAAATTTTCACCCTTTTATTTTCTTAAACATATAACATAAAAAATCTAATAAAAAATATAGCATAAAAAATCTAGTACAAAAATTCAACACAAAAATTTTATAAACATAGAAATACAACACAAATTTTTGAGCTTTTTTAGTTTCATATTTTATGTAGTAATAGGGTAATCAAATTAAAGATAAAAAGAAACTTGATTTTATGGTGCAATTTAAAAAAAATCGTATAAAAAAATTATAGACATTTAAAAAAGAGGGGGGATATGCATGTGCTTTAAACGTATATGGAAAAGTCAACAAATATTTTTTTTTCAAAAATGTAGTTGCACTCTTTTTTTTCTATATTTACATTTTAACATTGATTTAAAAAATAAAAGTTAAGATTTCTTTTATCCTACTTAAGCAAAATTAATTTTTTATTTAATCATATCCTGTATTAATCTATTTAGTAAACTGTAAAAATGGTCCCTGAGATTTGGTCATTTTTGTCACTGACTTAAATCTTTTGAATCTAGGTCCTTGTGGTTTGACATTTTATTCAAAAGCAAAATTGGTCAGATTTTCAGTCAACATCCAACTTTTTTTCTTTTTCCTCCCTTTTAATGATAGACAAAATGGTCAGATTTTTTTAATTTGCTATAATAAAATGTTAAAAGACCATTTTGCCTTCATTAAAAAGGATGAAAAAGACAAAAAAAAACTAGATGTTAACTAAAACATCTGACCAAATTTTAATTTTAGATGAAAATGACAACAAAATTAAAACCACAGGGACTCATATTCAAAAGGTTTAAGTTTTGAACTAAAGTGGCAAAATTGACCAAACCCTAAGTAAATTTTAGTAGTTCCAATCTATTTATAGTAGTTTACTCTAATCTATTTATTAAATTTCTCTTCAGGTTATATTCTAATGTATATATAATAATAATAACTTTATACAAATGTTAAAAGACAACACTATATTTTTCAAGAGTTTTAAAAATCCCATTTCATAAAGTTAGATAGTATGTTGTTCAAAAAAATATGAGTTCATTTTAGTATGTGATGGTTTGGACTATTTTGTCATTTAGTATAAAGGTTTTATTTTTCGTCTGTAGGTTTAAAAAGATTTCACCGTTGCCATTTTAGTTCTCTGGGTTAACTTCATCCATTATTTCTGTTAATGAGAAGGGTCATTCGGTCATTTTATTTGGCCGAATTGCCCTTCTAGTTAACAGAATTACATATAAAATGACCGAATTGCCTTTCTCATTAACAAAATAAATGGATAAAGTTAACCCAAGGACTATAGTGGCAACTGTGCAAGTTTTTTGGAGTCACAGACGAAAAATGAAACATTTGAACTAAACAGATAAAATGATGAAGATCATAAAAAGTAAAATCGCATTTAACTCATAAAATAAAGTTAGATAGTATTTATTATTGTTATATACAATATAATTAATCATCTTCACAAAAAAAGGCCATTTGTCCATATGGTTTTTGAATGGTAAAAGATAACACTATATTTTTTCAAGAGTTTTTAAAACCCCATTTCATTAAGTTAGATAGTATTTATTATCGTTATATACAATGTAATTTATCATCTTCGTGTCCTTTCTTTGTCCTTTCAGGTGTCGTGATTACATTCTCTCTCTCTCTTCCTCTCTCTCTATATATATATATATATATATATATATTAATATTATATAAATTTTTAATGTAAATAAAAAGGAAATGAATAGTTTGTCTGTCTTGGCTTTGCCCATTGGTTAGAGGTTATACGATACAAGGTAAGAACGTTGATGTTTGGATGGGGTCTTGTTTGGTTGTGAGAATAATGAAAGCCCGTCTAGTTGGTGTTTGGGATGGCAAGCGTACTTGTAATGAAGTTGGTTTGCAAAGATTGTGATACTATCAATGATTTTGGTGTGGTAGTTATATGACTCAAAGATTTTCGCAAGGTTGTGGTACCAAAATGGTGGTAACATTGATGGGGCATGAGGTTGTCTATAAGATGTTGTGTGTTTTCTAGGTTTGTATCCCCAAATAATATTTGAACTTTTGTTACTTTGGCATTCTCCTAATGGAAAAGGGTCGTTTATGACTTGATATACAATCACGAGGTAACGATGAACCATGAATGTGTACGAATTGAAAGCGAGCCACTCCAGTGAGCAAGCAGGTGATAATGAAGTGTCACGACGATGGGTTTGATCAGATGCTTTATTAAAAGGTTCCACGTTGTTTTTAGATCTTGGCCTCATATATGGCGTCAAATTTTGTAACATCATACCATTATAGTGCTTAGGGTACACTTATTTGGTGCCTTGGTGTAGTTTTGAATTATAAAGTACATACGACACTCATCATAAATGTATTATTCGTGATCCTTCATTGTTATGAGATTAAGTATAAATACACATGAGACGATGCTTGACTCCACAGGAGAGTAACAATTAATTTTAAAATTTGTATAATTGTCCGCAAATTAAAACATTTTTTGTAACTAACTTAAGAACTATCTTATTATCTAGAATCTATATTACTATATCAGAGAAACTCTTATAGGCAACCATATAATTGAACTTCAATTTTAAGATACTTAAAGAAAATCTATAATACATTTGGTATAGGTCTTGATATATAAACAAGTTTTCACTTACCATTATATCCCTATGAAATATGCAATAATATATTATTTAATGATATAAGTTATACATTATTATTGCTATCATTTTTTATTTATAACAAAATATATAATATTTACCAATTAGCTGAATTTAATATTTTAGATTTAATTTATTATTCATTTTTCTTCTAATAGTATGTGAGGTATTGAATAACACGTATTGGTCGGGTCGGGTCCTGGTTGAACAAACTGTCGTTTAACAATAGGTCACATAAAAAGGGTTATTTTGGTTCGAGTCAAAACGTGTCGGGTCAGACATGACGCATATTATTAAATGTTTATTAATCAATTGAATTGAATATTTTAATTCTAAATTTATTTTATTCATCTTTCTTTTAGTAATACGTATTGATCGGGTCAGTTACACATTTGATCATGTCAAAATCTAGCAAACCTTGCAGCCCAACGTTGGCACAATTGCTAGTATATATCAAAATGAGGTTGTCTTACATCGCTAGTATTCAGTTTCATTTGTGCTTGTTTGAGCTATACACTAAGTTCTTTGAGCTGTATCATATCTCATACTTTTCTTTTGCTTCTCCTAAAGTTTAGTAACTTTTCATTTTCTTCTCCTAGAGCACTAATAACTTTTTTTTCCTCCAAGTGATAGTAAAAATACAATGTAACCCCATCATTTGGTTTGAGTTACTATAAACCCTATATTTTTATACGTTTATTATTATTGTTGTTGTTGTTGAGGTAAAGCTTTTTTTTTTTTTACGGTTTTTGGCGTAAATTTTACAAGTTTACACACCGCAATGTGCATGTGTAGTTTAACGTTTTTACGTCTTTTTTTTTTGCAGCTAACAATCACGTTGCAATACACGGGTCCTAAGTTGACATAGTTATTCTTTTATATGTTACGTTTTAGTTTAATTTTTGCGAGTTAACACATCGCAAAATGCATGCCTGGTTCAACGTTTTTACATCTACTTTTTGTTTTGTTTAACGGTTCCACCTAGGGCTGCAAACAAACTGCACGTTCAACATAGCTCGTGAACTGTTTGGCTGGACATTTGTTAGTTTAATAAACGAACAAACATGAATAAGAAATGCCGTTCAATTAGTAAAATGAACGAACACAAACAGATGTCTCATTCGTTCAATTTTGTTCATGAACGTTCGTTCATTTACGTTAGTTCATGTTCGTTAGTTTTTGTTGTTTAATAAAGATTTCGTACATCTATTTATTTTATCTAAACATTTTATATTCCTTAATAAATAAATAGGAAATTTCATTCCCACTTTGTGTATGTATCATTCCCCTTTCCTTCTTACTATTCACATAGATGAATACTATCAACTTTTGTTCCACGATTAGAGCTTCAAGTTCTAGCGCTGCTCCTTCCGCCATTCACCTCTAGCCTTTGCCGCCTTCATCGATTTTATTTGTGTTCGTGAACCGTTCATTAACGAATGAACAAAAACGGACAAAAACTCTCATTCGGTAAAAGTTCATGAACCGTTCGTGAACACATTATTTCCTCAACGAACGAACACAAACAAAACCTCGTTTTCAACCCTAACTCCCACTCCAAAGACCAAGTCCTAAAAACTATTATATTTATTTATAATAAATTAATAATATACATTTGTAATATTATCTAAGATTTTCTTTATTTGAAATTAAATTTAATTAAATTTAAATAATAAAAATAAACAAATAAATAATGCAAGAGACAACACGTACTATAAGTAGGTGAATTTATTTCCAAGCAGACAAATACCAATTGCTTTGTCTCTTCAACCTCCCCCACACAAACCCTAATTCAATGCAACAGTTCTCTCACTCTTACCCTCCATGTTTCCGTCACCAATTCTCCGATCACCTCACCGAGGAACTCTCCGACACCCACGAACAAGATCCTCTTCCATCCATAGATCTTCACCAATTTAACCTCAACAAACTCGAGGAAGCGTGTACCGACTGGGGAATATTCCGGCTCGTGAACCATGGGATCCCTTCGCGTTTGTTGTCCGAGCTTCACGAACATGCGGCTCAGGTGTTTGAACTTGAATTCGAGTCCAAACAAAGGTTGTTTGAATCGGTTCCGTTGTTTGCAATGTCATACTTCTGGGGCACCCCGGCTGTTACTCCAGCCGGGGTGTCTCTTGCCTTATGCAAGGAGAAAGGGATAGTGAATTATAATTGGGTTGAAGGGTTAAATATTCCCTTGAGTCAACCCTCTAAGGTTGACCTTGTTCACCAACCACTCTTACGTGATTTCAGGTTAGTGTCATTATTTATCTTAATATATTAATATTACTTAGTGTTTTGTTTTTCGTAGTGGTTGTAAAAACGTAAGTTTTATTATTATTATAATATAATAATTATTATTATTATTATTATTATTATTATTTATCTTAATAATAATATTACTACTAAGGTTGTTTTTTTCTCATAGTGGTACTACGGTGTAACATGTTGTTTGTTTTGAGCTATAGAAAGTGATGTATAATTTAAAAATATCTTAATATGATTTTATATATATATATATATATATATATATATATAGTTTAAAGTACTGTCATTTAGCTCTAAGCATTTTAATATATATTAGGAAGACAACAAACACAACTTAATTCATATTTTCTTTTTAATTTGTATTACAGCTAATTTTAGCTAGGAAAAGGTTAAAATGGTTTAAAGTCATAAATTATTATTTTACTAAAAAAACTCGATCATTGTTTTAATTTATAGATTTATAGCAGTGAATTTAATCCATAACTAATTTTAATCAAATAAATGGTGGGATTCACCCGTGCTTAAGAGATATATAACGAGATATAAATGTTTATGCATTTTATATGGATTATTTATTCAATTTATTTTATATTTAACACTTTCTATGTTTATAAACCCTTTCTTTTAAGTGACTGTAGAAGATGACTTTATGTAAAAAGTTTTGATATGAACTCCAAACATTCATATAATATCTAAAAGCATTAAAAAAACGTTCCACCACATGTAATCACATATTTCACACGTGTCTTAATTTTTCTTCAATAACTGTTACTCTCCAACAATTTGTCACCTTTTCTAATACATATATACATACATATATTGGAACATGCCATTTTTATAACCATGTTCAAAAGTGTGACAAACATATAAATCACATCACATGTTCCTAGTACATTGATAATTTAATAGGTAAAAAAAAGTTAATGGGGGTAGGGCTTACATAACCGTGTTATCAGGGACGGATCTACATTGAAATTTACGGGTTCACACGAACTTACTCGGTTTCAAATTAGTAGTGTTAATGTTAATAAAAAAAATCCAATGAACCCATAAAATAAATTCATGATGAACCCATTGCAGAACTTAAGAGATAGCCGAGTAGTTAAGGCGCCTTGTTTCAAGCTGTAGGTCACCGATTTAACTCCTGTTAGAGTCTATTTTGCGATATTTTTTTGTTTTTTTTTTCATTTTTATTAAACTTTAAATATTCTAGGGGTTAATTTATCAAGCTGAACGAACCCACTCGGTTTCAAATTAATAGTGTTAATTTAAATGAGACGAAACGTCGGGCCGACCCGAATTTGACCCGACCCGAACCGTCGGACCGACCCGAATTTTTTTTACATCTGGTCCTATCATATTAGAGTATCTAAAAAATTGAACCATTGAAAAAAATACTGGATCCGCCACTGCTTGTTACATCACATTTAAAAGCTATATATACAAGTGATTTATACGGTTTTTAACATAGATCTTTATTACCATTTGAACACTTCCCTACATTTATATAATAAAAAATAATTTTTGCAATACTATTTGTTTGTATAACTAGAAAAAATAATTCTTTAAAACAGAAATATATAAGTTAATCATTTGGATAAAGAGAATTTGCACAGTAATTGCATTATTATGTATTAACTTTACAGGAGTTTATCAGAAAGTTATGGGGTCCATTTAGAAAGGTTAGCAAAGTCAATATTTGGTGCAATTTCACAAAATCTAGAATTGTCTGAAGACAATGAATGCTACTTGTCACCATCAACAGGACAGCTGAGGGTGTATAGGTATCCAAGGTGTTGTTTTGACAAACAACCAAAAGTATGGGGTATGGATGTGCACACTGATAGTTCTGTGGTGACAATTTTGAATCAATTTGAAGTTGGAGGGCTTCAAGTTCTTTCTCCCAAAGAAACTTGGATTGATGCTAAGCCTATTCCCAACACTCTTATAGTTCATCTTGGTGATATGATGCAGGTTTCTTTTTTCTCCCTCCTCCTTAGCTTAATTAACCAAATAGCCCCCTCTTTTTGGTTACATTTTTTTCTGTTTAAAAGACATTATTTGATGATTGAATTAGCATTTGTACATAGATTTTAGCAAATATAATGGGGCTAGGTAAAAGGGTGGGGTAAACAGGTAACTAACTGTCTTATGGATCACAGTTAAAGTAATAGATACAAGTGTTTATTGCAATTCTTGCAATTATTTTTTAAATATGGTTGTGTATTGAACGACCCTCTAGTTATATACTTGTATTTTCACTTAGTACTAGGGTGTTTATCGGTTCGGTTTCCATTTCAAATTCCCCTTTTGAATATTTTTCGGTCAAAATCGAGAACGGGCCGAACTGAATTTAAATTTGGCAAAACCCAATTGAAAACCGAACCCTAATTTGGTTTGGTTTGGTTTTGGTTTTAAACCCAAAAATCATAAATGTTGTAAGATGGTTGTTCATCGGTTCAATTTAGGTTTCTCGGTTTTGTAATGGGCTAAATGTTTAGTGGGTGGTACGAATATGAAAGCCCATAGTCCAATATATGTAACCTGGCTTGGTTTTAAACGGTTTCCATTCCGTTTGATTTTCAGTTTAATTGGTTTAAAACTGAATATTAAATATTCTCTACTTTTTTAGTGTGGGCTTAAGATTCGGTACATGTTTAGTGGTGGAGTTTTCATTGTTGTAAGTCATTAACCTAAATTTTGATTTCAGGCAATAAGTAATGACAGGTACAAGAGCGTGAAGCACAGGGTGTTGGTGAATAGAGTAAAAGAGCGTTTTTCAGTAGGATACTTTGTGTTCCCGGCGGATGATTGTGTGATCCAGAGCCCAAACTACAAGCCCTTTACATATCCAGATTTTAGGGCCCAAGTCCAACAAGATGTCAAAACCTTGGGCCTAAAGGTTGGACTGTCAAGATTCAAGCTCAATGGGGGCGTTTAAATGGGCTACTTTGGTCTCATCCTTTGTTCTTCTAGAACTCTTTTTTTTTGTTTTTTCTTTTTGCAATGTTATCCTTTTTCTCATTTTAAGATGCCATTTAGGTGGCTACAGATGTCAAATTATGATAAATTCTTTTTTACCGGTTTCACATTTTTAGCCTTCGCGGATATCCTAGGTTTTTCTACCGGTCGGGTTACCAAAACAAACTATAATTCCCGTATTATGTACACTTTAGAACGAAGGAATAAGTACAATGGGAATCATGTAAACAATGTCGAAGACTAAAAAATAAAATCCTACAAGTTTTGTTATTTTTTAAATAATACGTATTTGTCTTGTTGGTTAGTTGTTTAGTTAGCTTAATAATCATCCTAAATAATTAATTGTTAACATTTGCTTATATGTTGGGTTCATGTTAAAAAAAATGATGTTTTTGTTGAAGTATTAAGTTGTAATGGGCTCAATTTAGGCTGAATTATTAAGTTGCAACAGACTCAATTTTTTGGACTCTTAAATTATTTTTTGGGCTAGACCTTTAAACAAGAAAGTTGTGTTTTTTTTACCGATGTTACAACAATTTTTTTATAGCCATGAGCCCATGACAGGCCCTCCTTTTAGTTTACACTGGGCCTAAACCATGGGCCTATCAGTCCTTGTTTCACGAATAAGAACCGGGCCTCAGGAGCCGTACTAGGCTTGGTTGAGCCCGGTTCTTTTACGTCTCTAGACCAAAATTCTGTTACCCAAAACATGGCTAACAACCACATAATTGTTCACAATTTTATTTATTTGTTGCACATAACCATCAACTGGAAAAACAACATTATCCAAGAAACCGAGCTATACATCGAGTTGTTATCACACACAAAATACAACCAGCTAACGAGCTAACAACCAACATCATAAAAACACGTTGCCGCTCGTCTGATTTATAAAACCATATACTGCTAACTCCGAATGACGAGCTCAGGACCCGTAATATCCATCATCCGTGGCACGTTGTCAGCGATGCTTGGGGCTAAGTTCACTGAACTAATCGAGCCGGAGTTCTTCTTGTATGCAGCATTAGGGACCCCGAGTGCAGCCCTTCCCGAAGGGTCAAGATTGTTTGACCAAGAAGTGTCCCACTCGATTGCTTTTGCAGTGCTGCAAGCCACACTTGCTCCACCTGGGACAGTCAACTTAGCCGAATTCTGCACAAAAAAGGTAGACGTTTACAACCTCGAGTTGCTTGATTTATCGCACAATGTGTTAGTCATTAGTGCCCGAAACTTACCTGAGGGAAAAACCGCTCGAATATCATTCGGTAATAGTAAGCTTCTTTCGTGACAGGTGTGTTGTGAGGGAAAATACGCTCCGCATTAAGCATCATCTTGTTGGTTACCTGCACATATCAATAGACTTTGCTTCATAACTGAAAAACAAAATGATCCAGAAGGGGGGGGGGGGACTATGTGTGTATATCGATGTACATGTTGTTCGGAATGAGATTTAAGTCCATCAATCCAGCTATATCCGACTCCATCGCTAAACTGTTCTTTCTGCCTATACAAAATATGCTGCACCGCGTATACCACCAGTTAACGAGCAAAACTTTGATCAAAACTGAGTGAATTTTCAGAACAAATAACTGTTTTCGGTACCTTAGGCAGATAAGGTTTTTCTTCATCATCAAAAGCCCGTCTAAGGATCCATTTCTCGATCCGTTTTTGATCCATATTGATCTGCATATAACCTCATCAAGCTTGGTACTTTGAATCCAAATCTAACCAAAACAATCAACCAAATTGATGAACTCTTTATCCAAAAAGGGGACTCGGGCTTCCAAACCCCAAGCGGATGTCGTCTTATTCGCTCTCAAGCAATCGTATTGATGAAGGGCTTTGATCTTTCGACACGTTTCTTGATGAAACTCTTCCTTGTTGGGTGCCTTGTGAAAGTATAAATACCCGCCAATATCTCATCCGAGCCTTCACCGGAGATGACCATTTTCACGCCGAGAGATTTGATCTTGCGCGACATCAAAAACATAGGCGTGCTAGCCCGGATCGTTGTCACATCGTATGTCTCGATATGGTATATCACATCTTCTATTGCATCAATACCATCCTACAACATTGCAACATAAGAAACTTATAGAATATAAGCATATTGGGCTCATGGATTCGGGTCGGGCCTGGCCCGAAGAAAAGAACATCGTAAGGTACCTGTATGGTGAAATGGAATTCGTGACGAAGGGTTCCCAAATAATCGGCTACCTCTCTAGCCGCCTTGAGATCCGGGGAGCCCTGTTTATACGACAACGTTGGTCACGATTTTTTTTAATGTTTATTTGGTTCCAATTTTATAGAACATTTTTCATAAGGCTTGATGACAAATGGGGCCATTAGGTTAGCCGTTGTCTAACGACTTTTGTGTCTTGGAGTTATAAATACTGACCCCAAGACACAAAAACTCTAGATAAGACAGCGGCTAACTCATAACTAAAAACAAAAATACCCCATTTATGATCGAGACAAATTAAGTGGTCAACATGACTACCTCAAGGCCAACACAAAATGAATGAAGCTGAGCTCCCCATTGCTTCGCGGCTTTTGAACCAGCCAAGTGACGGGCCGTAACAGATGCGACCAACGACGAGTCTAGCCCGCCCGACAAGAGAACACCAAAGGGCACATCCGTCATTAGCCGTTTAATCACCGCCTACACATCCCAAAATAATGCAATAAAACACTTGATTTTGAGCCATATTTAACACATCCCAAAATAATGCAATGAAACACTTGATTTTGAGCCATATTTTGAGCCAAACTAATAAACTTGCCACCGCAGCTAAACAAGTAGACGGCATTCAACAGCAGCTGATCCGTTTTCGAGTTGCCTAACTTCTGCCTAAATTGTTTCTCCAAGTCATAGAAATACTCTAGTTGTGTTTTAAGATCAATTGCCTACACCAATTTGTATTCTAAATCAGTAGATGCTTCAATTAAAATAAAATAAAAAGATTCCAATTGAGAATTATTATGATGGAAGCGATTAGGGTATCCCGGTCACACGGGATGTCGTGTAAGCCAATGTGACTGTTCAAGGTATCCCGGTCACACTACTCGAACAGCTGGCATCAGAGAAACAGATGATATTGTAGAGAAGATAGTACGAGTGTTCTTTTGTGAAAGAAAAGTCGAGCCACCAGGTATTTGATCAAATGCCTCAATGAAGTGAAGGTTTTAAAAAACTTGTTTCTTTAGCACTCTTGTGAAGTGGGAATTGGTTAAGGCGATTTGATCTTGTAATTCAGATTCGATTGTGATAATCTTTAACTATCCGTCATGGGGTAAGGGGTTATGTGGGGTACCATTTAGAGGGTGGGCAACCCGCGGTTGCTGCCCTCCTTCGTCTTGTATAGAATTTTACTGGTTTTCTACCCCCAACAACTCATCTCGAGTTTGGTGTACCGTTAGTGTGTTATTTCTTCGGTGGCAATTAACATACGTGCATGGCTCCTACGAAAGGGGGTCGGAACGTTAAGTCAGTGGGCCCTGTGCAGGGCTCTGCTAGTGGTTTAAGGACCTGCCCTTTCAAATTTTTCCACGAATGTAAAGATGGCAAACCGGGGTCTGTGGGTTTTTCCGCCTACTTGAACACATGCAAAGCACACACCTCAAGACAGAAAACCGAAAGCTATCTTTGAAGGAGGCTATCTCCAAGGACTTGGACCTTTTTTTGGATGTTGCGGACGTTCTTAGGGAAGGGGATAAATGGTTATGTGGAAAGTGCATGGTGATGCATGCACTCAGTAGGGGATGCAAGCATGATAATGAGGTCGTGTCGTTTGCCATGATCTCGGGGGATGTTGAAGATTTCATTGTTGGGATCGGAAACCATGTCAAGTGGTGGTTGACACAAACCCACGTCACCCAGCAGGGCTCGGGGGTGATGTTAACCTACTCGAGCGTGTTTTCTCCCTCCCTATTCAGACTGTTAAAAGCATTCCCCCCCAGTTGCCGGCTGTTGTTTGCTGAGGTTCTAACAGGTGCTTTGCGCAAAGTGGTAGCGTCGCCAGGATCGGTTGACAATTGGGTCCAATTGTTTTTACTACCGCGTTGCACCTTGCAGGTGGTTAGACCATCCTCCAGACAAGAGCGAAGGTCAGGGAACAGGAAATCTCTACAGTGTAGTAACATCTTACACGCGCTTACAATTTGGAAAGATGGGTCTGGGTTTGATGATTTGGTCTCTTCCCTATTGGATAGCGTGGGGGAGACGGGGGCTTCAAGGGGAGAATGCAGGAGAGAGGAAGACAAAGAAAGGACCCTAATATTAAGCAATGTCTTCGGAAAGTCAGGGATGGACATTTCACAGCTGCGGTTAAGGTCCTATGCTCTAGTGGAGTTGCCACTCTAGGTGATTCGACATTGAAAGCTCTTATTGATAAACACCCAGTGATGCCGCCCCCGTCCTTGCCTTCCAACCCTTTGGCCCAACCCACTCTTGTTGTTGATGGGGAGTGTGTACTCAAATGTATTCGATCCTTTCCTAAAGGGACGTCATGTGGCAGAGACGGGATACGGGCCTAACACCTGCTAGATGCTATTGGTGGCGAGGGCTCGGTGACTTCCTCAGGTTTGCTTACGAGCATTACTGAAGTTGTTAACTTATTGCTTGGGGGATCCTGTCCTAAGGTGCTTGCTGAGTTTGTTGCCTCGGCCCCCCTCACCCCCTTATTGATGCCTGATAAAGGAATTCGACCTATTGTTGAGGGGGGTATTCGGCGAAGGTTGGTTTCAAAGGTGGCGATGAAGAAGGTCGGGAAAGAAATGACCCAGTACTTGGGTGACTATCAATTTGGGGTGGGGGTGCCAAATGGGGCAGAGGCGGTGCTTCACAGTGCAAATAGGTTTCTCAACTCATTTCATGCAGATGGTTCCTTAGCCTTGCTTACTATAGATTTCTCCAATGCTTTCAACACGGTCGACCGCACAGCTTTTCTGCACGAGGTTCATCAGCGTTGCCCGTCAATCTATCGATGGGTCCAATTTCTTTACGCCCAGCCTGCTAGGTTGTGTGTTGGTAACGAGTGTATTGGGGCTACTACCGGAGTTCAACAAGGAGATCCCTTGGGGCCCCTTCTCTTTGCCCTTGCCTTACATCCCCTTATTCTCCGGGTTCAGGACAGCTGTAAACTCCCGTTTCATGCTTGGTACTTGGATGATGGGACGATTATCGGCAACGCCTCTGAGGTTGCTAAGGCCTTAGACATCATCAACGAGGAGGGGCCATCTCTAGGGCTTTATCTCAACATTAAGAAAACAGAGGTTTTTGGCCGACGTGCGACGGGCAAAAAGTTCAAGATGGGCTTTTCCCGAGAGGGATCGGTAGACCAGAGAATGGGGATTAAGCTCCTTGGTGGATCTGTTAGTCGGGATCCTAGCTTTATTGAGGAGTTGGCAGTGCGGCGAGCCTCGGGGGCGGTTGACCTCATGAAACTCTTACCCTGCCTGAGAGATCCCCAATGTGAACTCCTTCTGCTAAGGTCGTGTATGGGGGTCGCTAAGTTACTTTTTGGGTTGCGGACTTGTCAAACTCATTTTATGGAGGATGCGGTATCTCGGTTTGATGATGACCTTAGAGAGGCTATAGAAGACATAGTAGTGGGTGGCGGCCCCTTCTTTGGTGACCTCCAGTGGCGTCTGGCATCTTTGCCAATGCGTCTAGGTGGTTTGGGCCTCTTCTCAGCTCGAGATGTTGGGGCTTATGCCTTTGTGGCGTCTAGAGCTCAGTCTTGGGAACTGCAGGATCATATCCTTCGAAACTGTGAGGTCGTCGGGCTTGACCCGGACTATCAGTAGGCGCTTGAACGCTTAAATGTCTCTCTCCCAGACTTGGATATTGGCGGTTTTTCTAATAAGGACACCGCCCCCTCGAAGCCACAAAAAACTTTGGCGAATGCTCTGTTTAGCAAAATCGCTCAAAGCCTGGAGAAGCTTTTAATTTTCATCCCGCCAGAAGGCGGTGTTTGAGTGCCTGAAAGGTCCCCATGCTCAGGAATTTTTGACCGTTATACCAATTGAGGGGTTGGGACAATGTATGTCTGCAGTAGAATATAAGCCATTCTCAAATACCGGTTGATGATTCCTATGTACCCGGAAGATGAAACTTGCCCGATATGTCGTAAAGCTTGTATGGATAAATACGGGGATCATGCAGTTCACTGTAAAGAGCTCCCTGGGTTCAAATATCGGCACGACTGGGTGCGTGATGCTTTGTGGGACATCTTAAGAAGAGCTGGGATTTCGGCTAAGAAAGAGGCCCCTGTGAATTTCCTCACGGACCCTATGGAAGGGAGATCTACTCTGCGACCAGCGGATCTGCTCGTCTTTGGCTGGGCTGGAGGGAAACATGCTTGTGTAGACCTCACGGGGGTTTCCCCTTTGGTTGGTTTAAGGGAAAACGGGTTTGTAGCTGGATAAGCGGCAAGAAAGGCAGAATCAAAGAAAGTGGATAAGCACGCTAAAGCTTGCGCAAAGAACCAGCATGTCTTTGTCCCTTTTGCCTTTGATACTTTTGGGTCCCTAGCGCCAGAAGCTATCCACTTCTTGACGAGGATTCAACGGGTCGTCTACAGCAATTGTTCAACCCCAAGGGGGCAAGGGTTTGTATTTGGAAGGTTAGGGTTTGCAATTCATAAAGGATTGGCGGCGCAGCTTGTTACCCGGCTACCTTCTGTTTTGATATAACTTGGCAAGTTTTCTGAATTTAAAATAAGATCAAGATTCCTTATAAAAAAAAATACAAAAGAAATCTCACGTTTTCAAACGCACGTCGTAGAACAAGCGGATCATACGGTGTCGCTGGATGGTCTCCCAGAACCATGGAGGGTTGTACCACCGTCTAAATCCGCCCGACTTGCTAGAGTACAAGTGTCCCGGCGGAAACACCTCAAAATGCTCACAATCATCATCTAAACCTTTTAGTTCCGATGAAATCCAAACCGAACCGTCGAGTCCCCAACCAATGTAGAGTGACGTGATCCCGATAGCATCGCGAGCAGCGATGTAACTATTATCGCGTGTGTCCAATAACACAAACGAAAACATTCCATCCAAAATATCGACAAAAGTTTCCCCATGTTTTTCGTACTACAAAAAAATTAAGCCCCGTTACCCCTACACCCAAATATTATATAAAAAAAAGTTGTGTTAAATGTATCTCTTTATTTTCTTTTTTAGCTTTTTCATTAATCAAATATTTCTATCCTTTTCCCACTAAAAGACAAAAAAGGGGCACGGTACGATGAAAATTCAAAATGGTACGTTTAACCAAGCCCTGAACAAATTTTACAGATTTTCTGAAAAACTACTAACTAAATGTGTGATAACGTCACAATCGCTCCGGGTTTTAAACTTGTGACCCGCCAATTTTTCCCGGAGCTCCATATGATTATATATCTCACCATTAACCTACGTAACAAAAAAAAAACCTTAAAATCAAACAATTGAACAACCAAACAACCTAATATGGTTCCACCATCATCCAACATACACCCACCGTTACAACAACCGTTTCATCCTCATTATAAAGAGGCTGATCACCCGAAGCCGGATCGATAACGCTAGACGTTGATGCGATAAATAATTATCACCATGCTGATATAACCCCCTCCAATCCGGCCCACGGTGCTTCAATATGAAATCAACATTAATATTAAAAAAAAATAACTTTAACGATGAATATTGTTATTTGTTTTTTTATAAGAGTTTAACTGAATAAATTGATGATAAAAACGGGTGCATGTAACGTGCATGCGAGAAAGCTCGAGGACAAACCCTTTTGGCTTGAGAATGATCGGAGCAACCCAACAAAGCTAGAATTCCACACATGGTACAACTAGCAATGCAGAGGTTACAAGTTTTAATGAAGAAGATGATTATTAACGGAAATGGATGAAATGTGGATATTGCATATGTTGGTATTAACGGGTTTCTACGTATTTATAGACGGTTTTGGTGAATGATGTTGACTTTTTTAAATTATCTAACGGCGACGATTCTAAATTTTTGCTTTTTTTTTTGGATAAGATGGTTTGGTAGGATTGTTGACAACGTATACACATGTCACAAGCTTAAAATAGCAATATATAAAAATATAATATAATATGATGAAATGAAAGTGGATAAATGAAGTTTCATAAGTAACTAGCGTATTTGTTGCGGACGGTATTTGATCGGTATCGGTTCGGTTCATTACAGTATCGGTACGATAATGCATTGGATGTTGTTCAAAGACGACAAAAACGACACGATACTTGCATCGATGTTGTTCGAATAGTATCGATGATCGTCACGGTACTGATTCATTTATCATTGAAGATAGAGTTGTATACATGAAAAATATCGAGACCAGAAACCATAAAAATGAATGCATGTATTAGTACCATTGTACTTATGAATGCATATAAATCATACCGTTGACCAAATCGTTAAGTATTTAAAATAAATGTTACCTTTAAGCAAAATAAACGATATCGATATTAAACTAAGAAATTGTACCTTGATGTTGAAGATGTCGATTCAGAGATAGAGATGGAGAAGAGAAAAACGTATGAGAGAAGAGAGAAACTGTCACATCCCGACCCGCAGCGGAATAAAAGTCGGGGCATAATTGGGTTATCACCAAAGCTCATGATATTTACTAAGATGTTTCATATTTATTAAATTCAAATTACAAACTTAAATATCCAAAAACAAAATTCATACAATTACAAAGGAAAATGAAACTATATATTTATTCCAAAGCATAAACTTGTTTATTCTTCTAGGCCATCTTAAGTGTTTCCTGTCTCGGCTGGATCACCTGTATCATGTGTAAAACAGGGGAGATTTTAGGTCAACAAAAGTTGGCGAGTGAACCTTGATAAAACATTTTAACTAATTTCTTGTTTTATTTATTAAAGAAAATTCGTGCATTAATCACATGTGAGCAAACATATATATGTAAACAATCACAAACCACTTTGGATGAGTATATGACATGAATGATGATGTATTTGAGATCAAGGCTCAATCAAACGGAGCCGATCTAATGAGGCTCCTGATGCTCAACTCGTATCCCACGGGGAACTGATGGGCCTAATGAAATGCGTGCACTGAAATGATAAATTTAATCGACATATAATTCACACAACAATCAATCACATTTGATCACGGATATGATGTATGCACAAGTGTTTAAATAAAATAAAAGAATAGTACGACACATGATACACCCCAAAACATGATTAAAACGGTGAATTGGTAGAGATTCACTCACAGTGGGTGCGTTCCTTGATAGTGATGAATGCGCACGAATTTATGATTCAACCGACGAGGAAAACTAACCTAAATAATAACGAAATAATTCGATAAATAAATAATTTTATTTGAGATTAATATTTTTTAATTAGTGCTCTTAATGAGATTTTTAGATTTATTTTTATGAGTTTATTGCAAATTTTTAACCTTAGGAATATTATTTTTAAGTATTTTTAAATAATTTTTCAATTTAATAAGTAAAAAAAATAAGAAAACAAATTTTAAAAAAATATGTTGACCTTGTCAGGTCTGACCTGGTCTGACCGGTCGGATAGCATGAAATTCAGGGGGCGAGTGAGGTTCGAACCCGTGACCTCCCGTATACGTGCACGCAGCTCTACCAACTGAGCTACGTGTCTAACCCGAAATATTCTCTGTTTTAATTATATATATATACTAACTAGCTTTAACCTTATTTAGTTTTTATTAAAAAGGATTTAATATAGCCGAAAACTGGTTACAGAACCCGGACTCGAAGTAACATTCCAACCAGTTGGGCTGTGTGTCTAATCTGCATAAACACTGGATTATATTCATTTTATATATATATACTGTGAATTGATCTGAATGAGTTTAAAAAGTGTTGGCTTTATTTCAGAAAATCGGGAACCTGTGCGACTCGAACTCGGGACGTGTGCTTGGTAATTGCACACAGTCCACCGCTGGACTGTGTGTCTAACCCGGTTAAATACTCGTTTTTATTTATATTAAAACACTAACTTAACTTCATCTTCTTCACCAGTCAAAATCCCGACAATGATTCCGACTGAATAAACTGATTAAACAGTTTTGATTACTGTTTTGAGCTAATAATTTATTAATCAAGAGATAGCAAGGAGGTTTAGATAATTACCGGTTTGGAGAACGACTACGGTTTCCTGGTTAGAAATTCCGGCGATATTCCGGCGAGTGCGAAAGTTTCCGGCAATGTGCTTTGAAAGGAATAAAGTTTCAGGAAGAGAGTGCGGTTCTGAGCGAAATGTTTACAAGGAATTTGGGTGGGTATTTATAAGGTGGACAGGCTGATTGGTTTCGAATTAGAGACCAAAATCACGGTCAAAGGTTTCAATGCTCAAAAGAAACGGTTTTGACTCAATTGTGTGTTAAGCAACGGTTATAACTGATGTCGAAATCAAGTTTACGCGTTTCACTCAAGGGAAAGTAGCAACATTTGCGGAGTCTTCGTTTTGCCGGCGATTTCGGGTTCTGGGTTTTGCTAATTTACAGGTTTGATTTTTCGTTTATCATAAGTGTTATTTGTTTAAGTATTAAACACAAATATGTGGGTGGCGGAGTGGTGTGATGTGAGTGTGTCTACGCGGTAGACCCGGGTTCGAGACCCGGCTACCCTGTTTTGTTTATTTGTTTTTAATTTGATTTACTTATTATTATTATTATTTATTAATTATGGTTAAATTCTAAAATATTTATTAGTTATGAATCAAAATAACCGGCACAATAAATATGCAACGAACTTTCAACCGAATATTTGATTATTTGACGAAGCGGGTTTTGAAACCCGTTTTACGACGAATGTTACAGTATCCCCTACTTTTAGAAATTTCGTCCCGAAATTTAAGCAGTAGTGGTAACGGAAAAAGATGCGGGTATTTTTCGCGCATTGAGTCTTCACGTTCCCAAGTAAACTCGGGTCCTCGTTTTGACTCCCAACGTACCCTGACAATTGGAATACGACTTCGCCTTAAACGCTTCTCTCCGAAATCCATGATTTCCACTGGTCTTTCAACGAAGTGCATCGATTCATCGACTTGAATGTCTTCTAGAGGAATGTGGAGGTTTTCATCGGCGAGGCACTTTTTCAAGTTTGATACGTGGAATGTGGGATGAATTCTGTTGAGCTCTTCTGGTAGGTCAAGCTTGTATGCTACAGGACCTACTCTTTCGAGTATCTTGAAAGGTCCTACGTAGCGTGGTGCTAGCTTGCCCTTCTGGCCAAAACGAACCACTCCCTTCCACGGTGATACTTTTAAAAGTACTTGATCACCAATGTCAAACTCCAAGGGCTTTCGTCGTTTGTCAGCATAACTCTTTTGACGACTTTGAGCCGCTAAAAGATTGTTTCGAATTTGAAGGATCTTGTCGGTTGTTTCTTGAATTAATTCTGGTCCGGTGATTTGCGCTTCCCCAATTTCGTGCCAACATACTGGAGATCGGCACTTACGACCATATAAAGCTTCGAAGGAGCCATGCCGATACTTGAATGATAGCTATTGTTGTACGAAAACTCGACTAATGGTAGGTGAGCGTCCCAGTTCCCTTTGAAGTCTATGACACATGCTCCAGCATGTCTTCAAGGGTTTGGATGGTGCGTTCAGATTGACCATCAGTTTGAGGATGAAAAGCAGGTACTGAGGTCTAATCGTGTACCCAAAGCGGTTTGTACGGCTCGCCATGTTCGTGAAGTGAAACGACCATCACGATCTGAAATGATGCTTAATGGTACACCATGACGGCTTACGATCTCGCTGATGTAGATACGAGCTAACTTCTCGTTCTTGAAGTCCTCGCGAATCGGAATGAAGTGAGATGACTTTGTAAGACGATCGATTATTACCCATATGATGTCATACCCACTGGAGGTGCGAGGTAACCCGGTAATGAAATCCATGGTTATGTTTTCCCACTTCCATACAGGTATTTCGGGTTGGACTAAAAGTCCTGAAGGTCTTTGATGTTCAGCTTTTACTTTGGAACAGGTAAGGCACTTGGAAACAAAAACAGCGATATCCTTTTTCATGCCAGGCCACCAGTAGGTGTATCGTAGGTCTTGATACATCTTGTCGGCTCCTGGGTGTACAGAGTATCGTGTTTTGTGCGCCTCATTCATGAGGAAATCACGAAGGTTATCGCGATCAGGAATCCATATGCGGTTTAAATAGTATAGAATACCGTCGGATTTGGTTTCGATTTTGAGTTCAGCTCCACATGACAGCTCATCGCGTACGTCATTTTCTGTTACAGAAACATGTTGAGCTGCCCGAATTCGATCTTTGATGTCGGTTATGATTTGCGAACATAGAAGACGAATAGAGTTCGCATAACCTTTTCGACTGAGCGCATCGGCCACCACGTTTGCCTTGCCAGGATGGTACCGAATTTCACAGTCGTAGTCGTTGAGCAGTTCGAACCCATCTTCGTTGTCTCATATTCAACTCCTTCTGGTTGAAGATATGTTGGAGACTCTTGTGATTAGTGTTATTTCACACTTGGTACCGTAGAGGTAATATCTCCATATCTTGAGAGCGAACACAACGGCTCCAAGTTCCAGGTCGTGGGTGGTGTAATTCTTCTCGTGAACCTTGAGTTGCCTAGAGGCATAGGCTATCACTTTTCCTCTTTGCATCAATACACAGCCTAGCCCTTGCTCCTGATGCTCGCAATATACCACAAAGTCATTGCAACCCTCAGGGAGTGTGAGGATAGGTACGTCACAAAGTTTTTGCTTTAGAGTTTGGAAGGCCCCTCTTGCTTAGGTCCCCATATGAAGGGTTTTCCTTTATGAGTCAAGGCCGTGAGTGGTACAACGATACGGGAAAAGTTGGCAATGAAGCGTCGATAGTAACCAGCCAAACCAAGAAATGACCTAACTTCGGTAGGGGTACGTGGCGCTTGCCATTCCTGTACTGCCTTGATTTTTGAAGGATCGACATGAATCCCCTTGTCATTGACGACATGTCCAAGGAATTGTACTTCTCCTAACCAGAATTCGCATTTTGAGAACTTAGCGTAGAGCTTTTCAGTCCTTAAGAGTGTAAGGATGAGTTGAAGGTGTCGCTCATGATCGGATTTAGACTTGGAGTAGATAAGGATGTCGTCGATGAAGACTATGACGAAACGGTCGAGGTAGGGTTTGCATACCCTATTCATTAAATCCATGAATACAGCGGGGGCGTTGGTTAAACCGAATGGCATGACCATGAACTCGTAATGACCATAACTAGTCCGGAAGGCGGTTTTTATGGATATCTTCTTCGTGCACTCTGAGCTGATGATAACCAGAACGAAGGTCGATTTTTGAAAAGCAGGTGGCGCCTTGAAGTTGGTCTAGGAGGTCATCAATGCGAGGCAGTGGATAGTGATTTTTAACCGTCAACTTGTTGAGTTCTCTATAATCAATGCACATGTGAAACGTTCCATCTTTCTTCTTCACAAAAAGGACAGGTGCACCCCAAGGCATGAGCTAGGACTTTTGAATCCTTTGTCAGTCAGCTCTTGCAGTTGACTGGCCAGTTCTTGCATCTCGGATGGGGCTAACCTATAAGGAGATTTTGCGACCGGCGTAGCGCCAGGTACAAGATCGATGCGAAATTCGACTTCTCTCACAGGAGGAAGTCCTGAAATTTCATCGGGAAAAACTTGTGGGAATTCCTTCACAATTGGGATATCTTCGAGTTTCCTCTCCTTGTTTCCCTTCTTGACGACGTGAGTTAGGAATGCGACATAGTTCTTGCAGAGATAACTTCGGGCTTGAAGGCAGGACATCAATTTGAGTTCTTTCGAAGGGGTTTCCCCAAAAATACGTAGTGTCTGACCGTCTGCAAGAGGTATGCGAATGAATTTTCGTGGCACACCACCTCAGCGCGATGCTGGCTGAGCCAGTCCATACCGATTATAACATCGAAACTTCCCAACTTCATAGGGATGAGGTCAATTGGAAAATCGTGATCATTTAGGGTGAGAGTACAATTGCGTATAATAGAATTTAATGAAGTGGGTTTTCCGTCAGCAACTTCCACCGTTAGAGATTCCATGAGATTAACACGAGGTTGGTTGAGGATAGGTTCGAATTCTAAGGACACAAAGCTCTTATCCGCACCAGTATCGAATAATATGGATGCATAACTATCATTGATGAGAAACGTACCGTTGACCACGTTTGTCAGCCCTGGCTTGGTTGGCATTGATATTGAAAGCTCTTCCTCTGGCAGGTGGAGGAGCTTGGTTAGCTTGGTTTACCGGGTTCGCTTGAGCTTGGGCATGGATGATGTTCACTAGGCGTGGACAAGTGTTCCTGAAGTGGTTTGGGTCCCCACAGTTGAAACAAGCTCGCATGGGTTGCATCATGGGGTAGTTGGGTTGGTAGTAAGGTTGGGCTGCGTGTTGTGCAGGTGGTAGAAGTAAGGGTGGTTGAGCTTGGCCCACTATCTGATTTTGGGTTTGGGTTGGAGGTTGATTGCGGTTCATTCGTTGAAGGGTACGGCAGGTTTGGATGGTGTGACCTGCACGGTCACAATTTGTGCAATGTTGGCAGGGTTTTCGGGAGGGTGATGGTATTGACAGCGGTTGCACTTTGGGTGTGGGCCAGTGTATGGCTTTTTGAATGGTGCAGCTGGAGGAGCAATTTGGGTGATTGGTGCAGCAGTGATAGGAGGGTTGGTTTGAGTGACAGCAAAATTCTTGCTATTTCGCTTCCTCTTACCAGCAAACTTCGAGGATGAGACGAGGTGGTTTGGAGTTGGGGTCTCAATGGGTGCTTTCTTCTTCTCATCTTTGAACTTTCCGTTTCGAATGCGATTCTCAGTGAGTTCTTTAGCTAACTCCATTGCGGCTTCAAGTGTTGCAGGCGAAGTGCTTAAAACCGAATCTTGGATTTTCGAGGGGAGGCCTCGAATGTAGTGTTCGACTAAGCGGTACAAGGGGGTGAACAAATTGGGGATCATCTGGTTCAACTCGAGAAATCTCTTATTATATGAAGTGTGGTCTCCTTCCTTTTGTTTCAGTGCGTGGAATTCGTCTTCCAGCTTTTTGATTTCGCTTCTTGGACAGAAGCGTCTTGTCATGAGTTCCCTTAACTCTTCCCATGTTAAGGCCATGGCATCTTCAACTCCTCGCTTACCCTTTTCCGTGTTCCACCAGGTAAGGGCTACCCCAAATAGTCTTCCAGTCGCGTAACGTACCTTACGGTCCTCGGGACAATCGCAATTGAGGAAAGTGTTCTCCATTTCTTCAAACCAGTGAAGGAGGGCGGTAACACCTTCGGTCCCTTCATATTTTGGGGGATCGCAGATTTGAAGTGTTTGTAGGTGCACTTGGGGGTTTTGAAGGAGGTGCGACGCCCTGGTCTTCTTGGTTGGGATGGTTGATGGGATTAGCGGTGAGAGCTTGTTGAACTTGAAGCACGATGTCAGGAAGCACTGCGGCCATTAATTTAGCAATTTGTATGGCCAAGCGTTCGTTTGACTTTCCTGATTTTCTACCTCCTCGTAGTTGCCTAGCCGACATCTACAGGAACATATATAGGAAGATTGTGAGTTTAAGAATTTTTAGGTGTCATGTGTCGTTAAAAGAATGAAAAACAACATAACTGACAATAATTTAACTACATCCATAGGATGTCTTGGGTTTGCTCATGTTTGGGCCTCCAAATGTCCCCCATACCATTGCCTGTGTAGTCATGTGGGCCCCCATGACTATTGGGCTTGGTAGGATTCACATTGGTGTCGGCGGGTTAACACTCGCACCACCCGAATGAAAATCGTAAAACATGATTGCGAGATGTATGGTAGGAGGGTGTCCAGGTGTAGACACAATGACACTCAAAGTGGGGTTAGCTCACACGACGTTTGGTATAGCATGCTTTGGCCTAATAGGTCCTTCGTACTCTCATCGTTAGTCCCCAGGTAGGCAAACTGGTCCTTTATTTTGGATTTATACGAATGCCAAGCCTAGACAGGATGTTCCGACTACCGGTACTCGTACCCTTCCAGTTACTACATGCCGGTCGTGAGAACTCACTTTGATGTGATTTGAAAAATACAAAATCATTGCAAAAATCATGGAAATCGTGAGGTGTGTGCTCTCATAGATATGATATGTTATGAGGATATGAATTATGATGAGCATTGCATAATAACATGTATTTGTGAGCGTGCTTGCATAATATTGGGTGTGAAAATAAACATGAAACATATAAACATCATGAATTTTGCATGTAACGCATAAACAATTAAAATTAATCAACTATAGTATAGGCTCTAAGGGTCTAATAACCTATCCTATATCCCTAGAGTCACAAGCTCTGATACCAATCTGTCACACCCCGACCCGCAGCGGAATAAAAGTCGGGGCATAATTGGGTTATCACCAAACTCATGATATTTACTAAGATGTTTTATATTTATTAAATTCAAATTACAAACTTAAATATCCAAAAACAAAATTCATACAATTACAAAGGAAAATGAAACTATATATTTATTCCAAAGCATAAACTTGTTTATTTTTCTAGGCCATCCTAAGTGTTTCCGTCTCGGCTGGATCACCTGTATCATGTGTAAAACAGGAGAGATTTTGGGTCAACAAAAGTTGGCGAGTGAACCTTGATAAAACATTTTAACTAATTTCTTGTTTTATTTATTAAAGAAAATTCGTGCATTAATCACATGTGAGCAAACATATATATGTAAACAATCACAAACCACTTTGGATGAGTATATGACATGAATGATGATGTATTTGAGATCAAGGCTCAATCAAACGGAGCCGATCTAATGAGGCTCCTGATGCTCAACTGTATCCCACGGGGAACTGATGGGCCTAATGAAATGCGTGCACTGAAATGATAAATTTAATCGACATATAATTCACACAACAATCAATCACATTTAATCACGGATATGATGTATGCACAAGTGTTTAAATAAAATAAAAGAATAGTACGACACAGATACACCCCAAAACATGATTAAAACGGGGAATTGGTAGAGATTCACTCACAGTGGGTGCGTTCCTTGATAGTGATGAATGCGCACGAATTTATGATTCAACCGACGAGGGAAAACTAACCTAAATAATAACGAAATAATTCGATAAATAAATAATTTTATTTGAGATTAATATTTTTTAATTAGTGCTCTTAATGAGATTTTTAAATTTATTTTTATGAGTTTATTGCAAATTTTTAACGTTAGGAATCTTATTTTTAAGTATTTTTAAATAATTTTTCAATTTAATAAGTAAAAAAATAAGAAAACAAATTTAAAAAAAAAATGTTGACCTTGTCAGGTCTGACCGGGTCTGACCGGTCGATAGCATGAAATTCAGGGGGCGAGTGAGGTTCGAACCCGTGACCTCCCGTATACGTGCACGCAGCTCTACCAACTGAGCTACGTGTCTAACCCGAAATATTCTCTGTTTTAATTATATATATATACTAAATAGCTTTAACCTTATTTAGTTTTTATTAAAAAGGATTTAATATGGCCGAAAAATGGTTACAGAACCCAGACTAGAACTCGGGATCTGTGGTTCGAGTGCACACAGCCCAACCAGTTGGGCTGTGTGTCTAATCTGCATAAACACTGGATTATATTCATTTTATATATATACTGTGAATTGATCTGAATGAGTTTAAAAAGTGTTGGCTTTATTTCAGAAAATCGGGAACCTGTGCGACTCGAACTCGGGACGTGTGCTTTGTAATTGCACACAGTCCACCGCTGGACTGTGTGTCTAACCCGGTTAAATACCCGTTTTTATTTATATTAAAACACTAACTTAACTTCATCTTCTTCACCATTCAAAAATCCCGACAATGATTCCGACTGAATAAACTGATTAAACAGTTTTGATTACTGTTTTGAGCTAATAATTTATTAATCAAGAGATAGCAAGGAGGTTTAGATAATTACCGGTTTGGAGAACGACTACGGTTTCCTGGTTAGAAATTCCTGCGATATTCCGGCGAGTGCGAAAGTTTCCGGCAATGTGCTTTGAAAGGAATAAAGTTTCAGGAAGAGAGTGCGGTTCTGAGCGAATTGTTTACAAGGAATTTGGGTGGGTATTTATAAGGTGGACAGGCTGATTGGTTTCGAATTAGAGACCAAAATCACGGTCAAAGGTTTCAATTCTCAAAAGAAACGGTTTTGACTCAATTGTGTGTTAAGCAACGGTTATAACTGATGTCGAAATCAAGTTTACGCGTTTCAGTCAAGGGAAAGTAGCAACATTTGCGGAGTCTTCGTTTTGCCGGCGATTTCGGGTTCTGGGTTTTGCTGATTTACAGGTTTGATTTTTCGTTTTACCATAAGTGTTATTTGTTTAAGTATTAAACACAAATATGTGGGTGGCGGAGTGGTGTGATGTGTGTGTGTCTACGCGGTAGACCCGGGTTCGAGACCCGGCTACCCTGTTTTGTTTATTTGTTTTTAATTTGATTTACTTATTATTATTATTATTATTTATTAATTATGGTTAAATTCTAAAATATCTATTAGTTATGAATCAGAATAACCGGCACAATAAATATGCAACGAACTTTCAACCGAATATTTGATTATTTGACGAAGCGGGTTTTGAAACCCGTTTTACGACGAATGTTACAGAAAACCTAGGATGAGAGAGGAATGTTACTTGTGTTCGGGTTATAAAGTTTATTTACCCAATTGTTTTTTTAACAGACGGGTTCGCATGATCCATGCATCAAAGGGAATTGTCGGTTTAGGCGGGAAAAACTAAAAAGGAGAAGCTAGATTGATGCCATATGTCTCATAATTAGGAACTTTATTAGTTAATATTGATACACATCTGATTTTTTTTAAATAAGCTACCTACACACTATGTGTTAATAGGAATTTTAATTCTGCAAAACTATAAAAAAAAATTATGTCAGTTTTTAATAATAATAGTTAAAAGTAAACCCTTTATATAGTTTCTATATGAGTTTAGAATATGGTTATTATATATATGTGATATAACACAACTTTAGTAAATTAAAAAAAAATTATATATGGATTTTAAATTCCTATTATATATATTGGTAAACCAGTAGAGCGTCACAGCTTCACTATTCATATAGTCACATCAATATTTCTATACTATAAACAATATACACCTTTCACTCGTTTTATTTTAACGAATTAGATTTTTTTCAAATAAAATGCAGGTTCGGCCTACATCGTCGACGCCTACCTTCATTTACCTCGTGAACTGTAATGTGGACCAGGGCCCCGATGTTTTCTTTATACCAATTAGGGCTAAATTATATGAGTGCAACTCACATAAAAACTTAGGTAACAACTCTCAAAATCGATGTTTCTTTATGCCGATTCAAAGGGCCCCAACTTTGTTATTCGTTTAGAGCCTCCAAAAACGTTGAAACAGCTCTGCGCTCACTCTGTACGGTTTTAAGAGATCTTATTCTCACGTTCGTTACAACCTGAAGGAGGGCAAAGTTAATTGAAACAAACAATCTTACTCCCTTTACTTTATGGAAAATAATGCATACGGGATACGGGTAAAAAAAACGTAGTGGCGATGGTGATACGATGTCAATAAGTGCGAAATAAAATGAGAATACTTGAATACGTCGTGTATAGACCTAACTAAGATGAGTGGATAAATAATTTTACAGTCTTTTATATATTTTAGGTAAACTATTATGAAGTTTCTTTATCATGAAAATGATAAGTTAGACGATTAAAAAATATGAAATGGTCTTTGAGCTTTCAAGAACTTATCCAAACACAAAAAAAGTATTTGTCTATTACCTATAACATCTCTGTTATTGGTAGAGTTCTAAAAGTTTTGGAAAACAATAAGGTTTTCATCTTTTAAAATTAAGTTTACATTGAAATAAAAAATTTCAACAAGTGGTAATTTGCGAAGCCTCTACAATAAAAGAACAAAAAGATAAAATGTATACTTAAATAGTCTTTTATAATCTCATAGATGTGTATGTCCATTCCATTGCTTTATAATCTAATGCTATCACGATTTATTTTTTACATTTTATAATTAAATATCTTTTTTAAATGGTAAGGAAAAAAATAAAAATAAAATCCCTCATTCCTTCTTACGTTAAAGAAATTTTGTATATTAAACCTCATTTGTGTTTGATCTTTACACTAAAAATTATATGAAATTATTCCATATTATTTTTTTCGTAATTTATTTCTTTTCTATAAATTGTCATCTCATGTTAATGAAAATAGTAGAAAAATAATAAACCACAAAACAAATATAGAACAAACGTCCATCACATAAAGAAAGTGGTGTTAAAGAGAATTATTATTAATTAAATTTTCTATCGGTACTACAAAACAAATATAGAAAAAACGTCAATCACATAAAGAAAGTGGTGTTAAAGAGAATTATTATTAGAAATTTTCCTCCTAATTATGGGTGACTATTTCAAAGAATTAAAAGCTTATAAAAGATATTTCCCAATTCCAATTTCACAATGAATATTTAATATATTAGACTTAAATCACTTTTTTATTATTAAAAGTTGGTTCCATTTTACTGTGTATGGTTGTTATATAAAAATGTGTATATAATTTTTTTTTTCAATTTAAACAAATAAACAATCAGAAAATAGGTAATTTATGGAAATAGTTCTTTAAAAATTTGCCACTTTAAGTTTAAATTAGTGTCATGGACACATTGGCGGATCTAGAAAATCCGCATAGGGGTAACGTTTCAATGGAAAGGAGTAATGAAATCGGGAAAACGTTAATTTTTTCAAAATGTACACTATCGTTAGACCTTAAGGGGCAACGTGGGTTACCCATTCTATCACTCTAGGTCCGCCCTGCGTGGACAAGTGACTCACCCACTTTAAGTTTAAAATTCTGGGCATTTACATTAAATAAATATATGAAATTTGTTCCAAATTATTTTTTCGTAATTTATTTCTTTTATATAAATTGTCATCTCATGTTAATAAAAATAACAGAAAAATAATAAACTACAAAACAAATATAGAAAAAAAAAACGCTCATCACAGTGGCGGGTCTAGAAAATGCGGATAGGGTAACGTTTCAATGAAAAGTGGTAACGAAATCGAAAAAACGTTAAATTTTTACAAAATTTACACTACCGCCAGAGCATCAAGGGACAACGTGGGTTACCCCTTTTATCACTCTAGGTCCGCCCACGCCATCAAGTAAAGAAAGTGGTAGACTAATAAACTTATTAGACTTAAATTAAATCACTTTTTTTATTATTATTAAAAGTTGTAGGCTGCTCATGATTTGTTATAGCAAATATCGACATAATATAATGACTTTAGTTTGCATTTTCGTGAGAATAAATAAAATTGTTCGTATGGGTACCATTTTTTCTATACAAAGAAAACGTGTTTGGGGTATATTTTCTACAAATAATGGTTAATAGTATACTTTTGACTTTGCATATCAAATGGGAATGAAACGAATATTATATTGTTCCTAAAAAGTCTAAGATGCGAATAAACTACACATATGATCCATTTACATCGACCGTGCTAACAATATAAGCGTATAGCAATATACATATTTAGGTTGAATTTACCATTTTGTCAAAAAAAAATGTAGCTCATATGGTCTATGTTATTATCGGTCCAACTAGATCATGATTCATGATCATCTTCCTATCTTTCCTTTAATATTAAAATTATTTTATTTTTGTTGATCAGTTCTGTTTAAACATAATGAAAAACATGAATGAAATACCTGTGACAGCAGACATGCCAGCAGAGAATCCAGTCAGAGACACAGCCATGGAGTTCGACATCTTTGTCAGCGTGATCTGGTTTCTCCTTAGAGTGTAAGATTATGATGGTGATAACCGAACTAGGGATGAATTCGGTTTTTAGGTTATGGAGAGAGAGCTGGGAGATATTAATGATGATGTTATGAGTAAAAGTGTCTAACCCTAAACCTCTCTAATCATCTCCTTATATATACACCCAGAAGGAAACCCTAATTAGTTAATAAGGGTAATATTGTCCATCAACAATTACCAACATATAATTCATATATAAGCCTAGAAAACTTGCCAAGTTACATCAAACAGAAGGTAGTCGGGCAACAAGCTGCGCCGCCAATTCCTTTCTGAATTGCAAACCCTAACCTTCCAAATACAAACCCTTGCCCCCTTGGGGTTGAACAATTGCTGTAGACGACCCGTTGAATCCTCGTCAAGAAGTGGATAGCTTCTGGCGCTAGGGACCCAAAAGTATCAAAGGCAAAAGGGACAAAGACATGCTGGTTCTTTGCGCAAGCTTTAGCGTGCTTATCCACTTTCTTTGATTCTGCCTCTTGCCGCTTGTCCAGCTACAAACCCGTTTTCCCTTAAACCAACCCTAAACGTTGAGGAGTACAAACCCCCGTGAGGTCTACACAAGCATGTTTCCCCCCAGCCCAGCCAAAGACGAGCAGATCCGCTGGTCGCAGAGTAGATCTCCCTTCCATAGGGTCCGTGAGGAAATTCACAGGGGCCTCTTTCTTAGCCGATATCCCAGCTCTTCTTAAGATGTCCCACAAAGCATCACGCACCCAGTCGTGCCGATATTTGAACCCAGGGAGCTCTTTACAGTGAACTGCATGCTCCCGTATTTATCCATACAAGCTTTACGACATATCAGGCAAGTTTCATCTTCCGGGTACATAGGGATCATCAACCGGTATTTGAGAATGGCTCTATATTCTACTGCAGACATACATTGTCCCAACCCCTCAATGGTATAACGGTAAAAAATTCCTGAGCATGGGGACCTTTCAGGCACTCAAACACCGCCTTCTGGCGGGATGACAAATTAAACGCTTCTCCCAGGCTTTGAGCGATTTTGCTAAACAGAGCATTCGCAAGTTTTTTGTGGCTTCAAGGGGGCGGTGTCCTTATTAGAGAAACCACCAATATCCAAGTCTGGGAAAGAGACATTTAAGCGTTCAAGCGCCTGCTGATAGTCCGGGTTAAGTCCGACGACCTTACAGTTTCGAAGGATATGATCCTGTAGTTCCGAAGACTGAGCTCTAGACGCCACAAAGGCATAAGCCCCAACATCTCGAGCTGAGAAGAGGCCCAAACCACCTAGACGCATTGGCAAAGATGCCAGACGCCACTGGAGGTCACCAAAGAAGGGGCCGCTACCCACTACTATGTCTTCTATAGCCTCTCTAAGGCCATCATCGAACCGAGATACCGCATCCTCCATAAAATGCGGTTGACAAGTCCGCAACCCAAAAAGTAACTAGCGACCCCCATGCACGACCTTACCAACTAATATATAATAAAATTAATATTATTTTAATCTGATATAATATAAATAATTATAATAGCTATATGATTAAATATTATAAATATAATATATTTAATTTTACACTTTTTTTCAAGCTAATTGATCATATATGTATTTTGTAGTTAAGTGGAACAACGTCCATCTACATTTATGTTTATATTAAAAAAGATCAATAAAAATTAGTTGGTAATGTCAATGTTACTTAAACATGTAATCCTACTTTAAGGAGACACGCAACAAGGAATTATAGGGGGCGTTATAGAGGTATGAAGAGGGAGAGACATTTTTAGTATAAGCTCAATGGAGAGAAAACAAAACGGAAAGTAATGCTTGAAGAGCATTAATGGGCGTTAACTATTACACATCTTTTAAAGGGCGTTATGATGCTGATATGGCGAAAAATGTCCTTATAGGGTGTTAACCATTACAGGTGATCTAATGGCTAGATTAACCTTAGTTAAATGGCGTAACGGTTTTTTCAATGACGGTAAACTACTAAACTTCCTTTCCACTTTCTCTCCTATTTGGCTATTTAACAACAATCTGAACCATTTTTCAAATAAAATTCACTAAAAGCGCGGTTCACAAAATTTTTGAATGAAAACAAGTTAAGCTTAAGCTTGCCCAAACTCAATTTTGGTTCAAGTCAAGAGAGATCGAGCTCAACTCAGATAGAAAACTACTTGTAAAGTTTAAACATTGTTTGTGAGTGGTTTTTAAAGATTAAACATGTCTCCTTTGTTAGTGCTTACTTTTTTAACTTCTATATATTTTATTTATACATATTTATGGTTATACATTATATATTATAAAATAATATAATAGCTATTATTATTATATTAAATTAAAAATTTATAAACAATAATCTTGTTTAGGCTTGTGGGTCGAGTTAAGTTAATGTGTGCAGCTCGAGTTAAAGCACCTTTATAAATCAAGCTCTAGTAGAAGCTCCGTGATTCAACCTTTTAACCATCCGACCTCAAGTAGCTTTCATAAGTGTACATCACTCATAGTTATATGCTACATTTTCATCCAGAAAGTCCCACTCAAATTTTCTTGAAAAATGGTATAAAAATGGGTTCGATCTGGTTTTTGTTATTTCACTCTTAAGAGGACTACAATTCTTAATTCTTATGATAGCATCATAGCGATGAGGCTACTATCTAATAACATATGATGTCCAAAACAAAATAAAATAAAATATACACTAGGATGATGGGAACATACAACTTGGGCTTTTATGTTTACACAAAAGCTTTGGGCTTTAATAATCAGGTTTGGTAATGGGCTTGTATGAAGCACCAACTGGACATGGGCTCTTGTAAATCCATTTCATTAATTTTGCTCAATATATACGATTTTAACCTTTTTTTTAACTGATCACATGAATATCAACGAGTCAGAAAACAAAGATGCACAATCTAGTCATTTTATTTTTATATATATATTTTTAACGTAAAAGGGAATCGCATATATAACAGCCGAAAGGCTTAAAATTACACAATTTTACAACCTTTTAGTAATATTGTATTAGACCTGTGAAAAAATTTAACACAGTTTATAAATGAGCCTAGCTCGGCAAGAGTTGGCTCTCTCAAGTGAAAAAATTTAGTGTTTTTTATATATCTATTCGAGCCGGGCTATTTTGTTTTAACTCAACTAATTTTAGTTTGGCCCATTTGTTTCGTCCAATAACTAATCCTACCCAACATTTATTAATTTAACCCATCATTTTCTTGTATAGCTTTACATGTTCATGTTGTTTCACACAACATTTTTAAATTCCTTTAACCAAGATGCTCGTTGGTAACCTACAATCCACACTTAATCGTTGTCGCTCACCAGATCGTCGCGTGTCATCGACCCAAGCCATTTTGCGCAGAGTATCCTCACCGCCCCAAAAGAACTTCGATCTAATAGATTCAAGCATATATTTTTAACTTTGATGATTTCGATCTAGTTATCTTGCACGTCTTAGGGATTACATAAATCTCAAAAAAAAAGACGAATTTTTTAATCCTTGTGATATTTGAACTAAAGATCTCACACTTTTAGTATATTAAAGAATTTGCCTAGCCCCAATCAGGAATATCAAATTGAATTACCTTTTTTTGGTGTTGTTAACTGTACCCATTTTTCTTATTTTTATTAATTATACTCTCCTTTTAAATTTCCAGATAAATACAACAAATCCTTTATTTTCCAACTTTTTTAAAAGTTGCATGTACTTGAAGTTTTAAAACAACTAAAAAACAATAATAAAATAATATAATCAAAACTTATTAACAATTTTATACGTTAACAACGGTGGTTAAAATTAAGTTATTGAATGAATGAATTATTTTCTTTTACGCATCATGCTTAAGCTATTTTTACAGTTATTGAATGGAATGGATTATTTCTTTTACGCATCATCCTTAACCTATTTTTATCAAAGTTCTTAACACATCGCAACGCAGACGAGCTGAAAACGCATATAAGAATAAGCACAAAAACGTCTTATTTGACCCAACTTGTTTTCCAGAAAAATTTACGTCGAAATGTAAACCAACTTGGATTTATACCACAACGTACTTAAAAATAGGCACGGAAGAAACTAATGTTTTTTAAGTTTTAGAATGGTACCGTGTGTTGCGGGTATGTTGAAACGTAAAGTAACTCGAATTTATACCATCTAGTGAAAACATATTATAATTGACCCGATTCGTTTCCGAACAAAATTTATGTCAACAGTAAACCAACCGAAGCTGTGCCTAAAAATAAGTGCAAAAACATACATATATTATATTTAACCCACATACATAAATAGCAAATAAAACTCGAGCGGAAATAAAATTTAACAAACTTTTTAAAAACTAACGGATGTAATTGTCAATGATAAAAATTAAAGAATTAAAATATACACAGTTATCAAAACGCAGTAAAAGATACAAAGAAAGGAAAAGTTATTTAATATTAGTTATAGCTAGTATCGGACTACACGCCTCGCGGCGAGATTGTAAGAGAGTGTTGCGATAATGTATTTGTTATATGATATATTATAGACCACGACAGTAAAAATAAGCAATCAATATGGTTATATAAACATATCTAAAGTTAAAAGTTATTTTAACCATAATAAGATAAATAAATAAAAAATATTTAAATTTATTACCTGGTATATTGAATAGTTAATATAGACTATATCTATTTTAATCTGAACGATGGTAAAAATAAGCAGGAAATACGATTATAAACATGTCAAGATTTATAAAGTTACCTTTAATTATAATAACTGAAAAAAATAATAACTAAAAAAAAAAATTAAACATATTAAAAAGACAAAAGAACAAATATATGTTAAAAATTCTTTTATTAATTTTATTAAAGTTCAACGGTCGTATGATAAACCTATTAAAATTTAGGGTCGAAAGTGTATATCGTTTATAGAAAAAGATTTATTATCAAACTTTTCGTATATAAATTTATTAAAGTTTAGAGATATATAATTATAGCGTTTAGGGTTGTATGATACTTTTTTAAACATAAAAAGTTAAAAAAAGATTTATTATCACATTTCGTATATAAACACCAGTCACCACCGGTGCTGGTGACTGCCGGCACCTGTCACCATCGTTCGCTTTCCCTTTAAACCCAACTGCCACCACCTTCGCACCACAATCCGATTCCACCTCCAATCACCAACACCGTCTGCAACCCAATTCCACCACCGCACCTCCACCTTCATCGCCGCACATCCACCATATCCTGTTACAACCCACCACAAGAAACCTCCGTTGAAAGAAAACCCTAACCACCGTTTACTACACCTTCCCACCACCATTTTCCTTCCACGGCCATCATCCTCCATCACCGTCGTCAATTGCGGCTAGAGAGAAGGAGAGCAGCGACATACATTTTGGATTGGCAGATGGGGCTTGTTTTGTTATGTTGTTTTTATAATAAGTGGGCCCCTGAATAAATATATTTAATTAATCCTTAATTATATATATTGTTTAAATATAAAAGGGTAATCTTGTCATTTCACCCCTACTTAACGTCACAAACTAACGGTCATTCACTTCAGAGATCATCCGAGTAACTACCGAACAAACCACAGAGAGTAGGATTGTAATTTAAAAAGTTGAAGATTAAAGATGAAATTTTACTACATCATAAGGACTATCTAACATTTTACTCTTAACTAAATATAAAATAATAATAAATAATAATAATAATATTTTCGGCATGTAAGATAAAATACATTAAAGTAAATGAAACAAGTAAAGCATTTAGTACCGTGTACAGTTGGAAATGTTATTATATAGAATGTGAAGAAAGAAACTATTACACTTATTTAATTTTTGTACTGATTTTTTGCTATATATTTTTTTTGTGTTGAACTTTTTAAAAAACAAAAAAAGTGATCATATGTCATTTTCACACTTCTATTTATATGGACCAAAAATTTTTTTAGTAACAAAATAACCTTCTTTCTTACTTATAAGAAGTATCACATGTCATAATCACAATCTTTCTCAAGCTATTTAGGCAAAATCACTTTTTAAGTGGATCTTTCCCCTAGTTACATAAATAGTATCTATTTACATTATTACATATATACAAAAAAAAACCTTTTATTTTTAAATAAATTGAATTTAGTATTAGGTTGGTGGAATTTGCAAATTTTTTAAACTTATTTTTTTGAAAGAGGATCTGGCAAGTAAAAGAGGAGATACATTTAGCCAATCATTTTTTAATGGTAAAACAGCACCTTTAAAAATCTATTTTTTATATTCACCTAATGCATATTTTGCGAGTCTTCTATCAACATCATTTTAATAAGGATAAACATATTAGGTCAAGAAGACCTCTGGGTAAATATATATATTTAAAACTGATAAAAAATATTTTAAGATTTTAAATTCAAACACCAAAAGTACTACGTAATTTAGAAACTATAAAAATATCGAAAATGATATCTATTTTTTTTACTATATTTTCCATAATTATGAAATAATGTTCTTTATAAAATGTAAGCTATATTTGTCTTATATGTTTATTAGAAATACAAAATTATCCAAAATAATATCTATTTCTTTTTTACTCATATTTTCCTTAATTTTGACATAATGTTATTTATAAAATGCAAGTTATGTTTATCTTATATGTTTATTGAGAATTTCTATTTCATTCGTTAACGTTTGATTACTTACACTACAACTTTAAAAAAAACATTCGACAACGTGCATAAAAATGTTTTTGGCAACGTGCGTGAAAAAAGTTTGACAACTACGTAAATGTTTAACTGAGTATGAGAACACCACTATGTAAAAAAAAAATGTCTTCACAACGTGCGTAAAAAAACTTTTTTATGCCCCTGGTCGCCGTCCCAAGCTCCTCTAAACGTCACGCGTAAATCTAATTTTCAACCGTATGTAAAAACGGAAGGCGTAAAATAGTTTTTATGTACGTTTGAAAAATGTTTTTACGTAAGTTGTTAAATGTAAAATATTTTTTTGCGCACGGTGTCGGATGAAGAAAAAATGTTTTTTATGACCATGATCGTCGGTCCGAGCTCCTCTAAACGTCACGGGTAAATCTATTTTTCAAACGCATGTAAAAACAGCCGCATAAATGTTTAGTTTTTACAAACGTTTGAAAATTGTTTCTCATACATTGTCGAATGTAAAAAGAATTCGCGCACGGTGTTGAATTACGCCGTTGATCACCGACTTCAGCTCCTCTAAATGTTTGTGGAATATAAACGCTATGTTTTTTCTTTAGTTTTCGTAGTGTTGGGGTATTTTACGTTCAAATGACGAGGATGACGAACAAAAAATGAAGATCAAGATAAGAGATTGAACACGTTTTCTTTTTATACATGTAGTGTAATTTTTTTGTTTAAAAAATCACATGTTATAATTAGTTTTTTTTAATTGATAAATGTAATTAATGTTGAAAATGAATAGTGATGTTGTCTATGATGTTTGATTGTCATTTTGACAAGTTAACATGTATAGTATAAAAAGTTAAATTTTCAAAAATAGCCTTATTATACTATTTATTCTTTTTTAATAAATAAAATCGGTACAAAACAAATCAGACTTAAACAATTAAATCTCAACCACTAATACATAAGAGATCTAGAGTGGATAATGGTTCCTACGGTTGTCACATCTAAATGTGGTTCCTATATATATATATATGTGTGTGTGTGTATATATATACATATATGTATATATATATATATATGTATGTATATATGGAAGTGTTATATTGAGAACGCTAAATATCACGAAGAACTGTGAAACGAATGAAAAACCCAATCAAAACCAATTTTTTAAATACAAATTCATTGTAATTAAGATAAACATTAAAAAAAAAATTTACAAAATCAAATAATTAATTTCTCCTTTCAAAATAACTCTTTTTAGACTTTTTACATATGTAAATGACAAACATACACATGTGTAATTTTCTTTATTACGAATTCAGGTAAATTTAATACATATAAATTAAATTTCTAACATTATATTCGAATAATAATGATAAGTATGAAAAGAATTTTGAATTTGAATTGTTTTTACCAAGTTCTCGCGGTTTTTTTATTTGTTCTAATTTGTTACAATATTTAACGTTCTCGTTTAAACCCTCATAATATATATATATAATATATATATATATATATATATTATATATATATATATATATATATATATAACCCTTAATATGTTACATAGAAATTTGTGTAAGATACTTGCTATACTCTTAATTTTGTTTTCAAATTAGAAAAAAGAAAAACTACAGATAGCGACTTAAAAACTTATTAGTCCTTTTTTAAAATTAAAATAAAAAAGTTTAATGTTTGATTTATTAAAATATAAATGTTTCTTTTCGTGCACTTTTAATATAAAAAAATTATTAATTTGTGCTGTTTTTGATATTATGTTATTTTTAAATTACTAAAAAAACTTAATTTTTATCTTATGATACTGTTAATACTTTCCTTTTGCGTGTAGCATAAAATAGTTGGTTTCCGTCACGCAGTTGAAGAAAATTATTTGAATGGTTTAACAGTTAAAAACCTTTTGAGTAACCAACCCTGAAATTATGATTAAACTTTATTACGAAGAAATGATTTTCACCCGTTGAAAAGTCAACCTTGCTGGGTCCACGGCTTCTTATGTGAAACTCAACTAATGCGTGTTAGGCTCCATGCGTGCCGCGAGTCTGCGACAACCCCGCCATCTAGGACTGTTTAAAAGCTCGTAGTCTTAGTTTGCTTGAAAAAAGTTCGGCCCGTTTCAAATGAGCCGAGCTGGCTTGGCTTGATTTGTAAACAAGTCGAGCACTAGCCAGTAAAGGTAGGTTTAATTCGTGGCTTGCTCGTCTGGCTTGTTTATACACACATATGTTGAAAACAATTTAATCAAACAGAAAATTAATTATTTTATTATTAATTACCGAGTTATTGGCCAAACCAGTTTATTCCAACTTGAACAAACTGATTGAAGAAAGGTAGAAGGAGACTGTCCCGTTATCGGACGAATTTAAATAACACGCAAAAACTAAAACCAACATGGCGATTTAAGAAACCGAGATTCTTGAACTGCACGGATGATTCCTTTCCTTAAAAAATTTTACGCGCTCGTTTTGCTGTGAGCTGCAGCGTAAACTCCCAGGATTTAATGCAGAACTGATCTGGTATTCCAACAGAAATAGAAACCAGAAAACACAGAAGCTGGAGAAGAAACAGGAACACCAGAGAGGAGGGTGCGAAAATTGTGTGTATGAATGGGTAGCGAGGCCTTTATTTATAGGTTGGGATTTCAACAGAGAATGAGAAAAACGAGGAATGGAATAAACATTATCAACTAATTCGAATATAAACTCCTAGAGATATCCATCTCAAATTCGAATTTCTAGACTAATCCCATACGAATTCGAACTGGTGGAGATAACCCCCACTGTTTCGAATTCATCTCTATCAGCTCTATCTCGATCCACAGATCTAACACACCTGAACCCTAGCTAAAAATAAAAGCTCATCAGCTCCTAGCAACGATTCGTACGTGCGAAGTGCAAAGTGCGCCTCAAACGCGCCCATTCGCGAGCTCGCGGCTCGGCTCGGCTCGGCGCGCGTGTGAACTTGACCCACTTCTCAACCCATTTAACACTTTGGAGGCCCATAAGGGGTAATCCCTTATAAGGCACTCAACTTTCACCTCCCCACCAATGTGGGATGGAGGAAACATACCAACTTGTATGTTCCCACCATTAATATTTCCAACAATCCCCCACCAAGTTGGAATATTTCTTTTCACTTAGACAGATGATGTCACTAGATGTCACGAAGATTAAACCCAGTTTATGTTGATAAATAAGAAGAGACAGATCCGATGGTGTCCTATGGAATTAAACCATTAACCTGATAGCCCCCTTCGGTTTACCCCCCACATCACCGGCCGACTTTGCGTTCTCACTGAGCGCGAATATGGCCGTGCGCTATAAATCCTTTTCATGACCCTTAGAAGACAAAACACTTATCTTCACTCAAGGCGGCACCACCCCTAGATCATATAGGCAAAGTTTTACATCATCCACGTTGCTTGGATGCCTCCAAAACTTTGTTAAGAGCATTAGCTCACCCTTGTTCTCGGCAACGACGTACTATCATACCTCACATGGATCTATCAAAAAATTGATAGTACCTTCTGTCGTTAAGTGACTTCGTTTTTACCCATTAAACTTGAGAAATAGGAGCACTAAGTTCAAGTTGGGTTTCCATTACTAACGATTCTATTGTGGTTTTAGACCCACGTCTCTCGCGGTATTCACTACCAAATCTCTCGTCAGAGGTTTAGTAAACGGATCAGCCAAGTTCTTACTCGTCTTGACATAGACAACCTTGATGGTACCACTTTCAAGAAGTTGTCTCACATAATTGTGTCGTAGACCTATGTGTCTTGACCTCCCATTATACACTGCGTGTATACTTTAGATAGTGTGGCCTCACTATCACAATACATGAGAATATACGGCATTGGAACATTCCACAAACGGATGTCCGTAAGTAGATCTCTAATCACTCTACTTCCTTACCAGCCGCAGCTAGTGCGATGAACTCAGCTTCCATAGTTGAGTGGGCAATACACGTCTGTTTCTTGCTCGCCCAAGAAATTGATCCTCCTGCTAGAGTGTAAATCCACCCACTTGTAGATTTTGAATCACTGGTGTGATCAATCGAGCTGGCATCAGAATAACCTTCGAGTATTCTGGAATTAGATGTGTATGTCAGTTCTAAGTTACTGGTCCTTTTCAGGTATCCAAATACTCTACCCACTGCTTTCCAGTGTTCTGTCCCTGGATTGACAGTATACTGACTCAGTTTGCTTACAACAAAAGCAATATCAGGACGAGTGCAATGTGTTGCATACATCATACTTCTAATAGCACTCACATACTCCAGTTGAGCCATTGCTCTCCCTGAGTTCACATTAAGTTTCACACTTAGATCAAATGGGGTATTAAACTCTTTAATGTTCAAGTGTTGAAACTTAGTCAGAATTTTCTCTATGTAATGAGATTGACTTAGAGAAATCTGACTTTCAGTTCTTTTCACCTTGATCCCAAGAATGGTATCAACTTCTCCTAGATCTTTCATCTTAAAGTTCGAGGACAGATATTTCTTAGTTTCAGAAATACCTTCAAGGTGAGTGCTAATGATCAATATATCATCAACATAGAGACAAATCACGACTGTATAACCGGGTTCGCATTTAGTATAGATACACCTATCGGCACTATTGTGTCGAAACCCGAAAGCAGTCACAGTGGTGTCAAACCTCTCATGCCACTGTTTAGGAGCTTGCTTCAAACCATAAAGAGATTTAATAAGTCTACACACTTTTTCTCTTGTCCAGGCATCACAAACCCTTCTGGTTGCTCCAAATAAATCTCCTATTTAGATACCCATTTAGAAACGCAGTCTTTACATCCATTTGATGGATGTACAGCCCTTTCAAAGCAGACACCGTTATTAGAGTTCTAATAGAGCTAATTCTAGCCACAGGTGCATAGGTATAAAAAATAGTCGATCCTTTCTCTCTGCCTATACCCTTTTGCAACTAATCTCGCTTTATAGGCAGAGATGGATCCATCTGGATGATACTTCCTTTTGAAAATCCATTTGGATCCAATAGGTTTCTTTCCCTTGGGTAGATCAGCTAACTCCCAAGTTCCATTTCCCATAATGGAATCCATTTCATCATTGACTGCTTCCTTCCACAAAGGAGCATCTCTTGATGACATTGCTTCGCTTTAAAGTTTTAAGATCATCATCCAAATTAACAGCGAAAATGACCTCTCTCGTCACGTTTTTTTGAGTTCCCTCAACCAGGTAAGAAAAGAAATCATCTCCATAACTTTTCTCTTTTCTAACTCTAGTACTTTTCCTCGGTTCTTCAACCATTGGTGAAGGTTCGACTCTTTTCACAGAAGTACTAGAAGATGTGGTGTAATTTGAGTTTTCATCATCTCTAGAAAACTTGTTCTCAAATAATTCCACATCTCTGGATTCTACAACTGTACCAGATTCGTCATCCAACAACCGGTAAGACTTACTTTGCGGAGCATATCCAATGAATACACTCTTGTAAGCTCGTTCTCCCAGTTTGAGTGTCTTTGGATCAGGTACGCGATAATAGGCAAGACACCCCCAAACCCTCAAATACTCTAGGTTTGGTTTTCTTCCTTTCCACAACTCATATGGACTCGTAGGTATCACACGACTAGTGATCCTATTGTGAACATAACATGCGGTTAACACAGCTTCTCCCCACATATTACGAGGTAGATCCAATTGATTTAACATACAGTTAGCCATCTCTACCAAGGTTCGGTTCTTTCTCTCAGCCAAACCATTTTGTTGGGGAGTATATGGTGCAGTTCTCTCATGTATGATGCCTTCTTCTTCTCGCAGAATGCATCAAATCTTCGATTAAAGTATTCTCCGCCTCTGTCCGAGCGAAGAATTTTAATGCGTTTCTCCTTTTGTTTTTCAACCTCAGCCTTATATATTTTAAATGCCTCAAAAGCTTCGTCTTTTGAATGCACTAAATAAACATATAAGTATCGGCTGAAGTCATCGCAGAAAGTGATAAAGTATCTCTTACCCCCACGAGTAAGGACTCCATTCAGTTCACAAATATCTGAATGAATTAGTTCTAATAGTGATGTATTACACTTATGGACACTTGGAAAAGGTTTCTTTGTGAATTTTGATTTCACACAAGTTTCGCATTTTTCAAAGTCTTTATCTTTTAATTTCAATAAACCTTTAGTTTGCATGTTCTCAATGTTTTTAATATTTGTATGAGCTAAACGTTTATGCCATAAAGAAATTGAACAAGCGATATAATCAGAAGACATAATTTCATTCAAATCAAAACCAATTGCATTACATTGATAAAAACTATCACTATCACTTTCATTCCCAAACCCATCAATCACTGAAACGCCACCTTCATCCGAGTCTTCTTCTTCATCAATTCCATCTTCAGCTAGGTCAAGGCGATACATTCCACCCGTGTTCTTTGCTTGACCCACATAGATGTCATTTAGAGAAAACTTCACACGAAGATTCTTGAGAACCAGCTTGTACCCATTTCGATCAAACTTATCAGCAGAAACAAGACCCTTGGTGATACCGGGAACATGCAACACGTCCTCAAGGTAACCGTTTGACCATCTTTAAAGTTTAGTCGCACTGTGCCTTTACCACGAACTTCCACTCGATGCCTATCAGCACATACCACCACTGTTCCTTGAGGAACATGACCATAAGTAAGAAATGAGCCACGATTCCCACAAACATGAACAGTTGCTCCATAATCCAAAAACCACCCTCTACATGCCACAACGCGTGTATATTTGAGAAAGCATGTTAACATCTCCAAGACCCACATTAGCCACTAATTGGTGACTTTCTCAATATCAACAGCACTTGTAGAACCAACTGTAGATCCAGATTTCCTTTGAGAGCACTCTCGTGCATAATGCCCGGTTTCTCCACAAACATGACATTTACCCGATCTCTTTGGTTGATGGTTGGTCGTTTGATGTGACTTTTTGAATTCCTTTTTCTTCGGTGCTGTAAAATTTCTATTCTTTGATGCCCTTTTCCCTTTTGACCAGATCCTCCAACAATATGATTCATACTCGATCCGACTTTACCTCTTTTGTCCCTGCTGCGTGTTTCCTCCTCAATTCGAAGGTGCTTCAACGGTTCATCCAAAGAGTAGTCCTTAAACTTGTGAATCATTCTCTTTGAGAAATCTTTCCAAGTAGGAGGAAGTTTTTCTATAATGACCCCTACTTGAAAAATTTCTGGCAGCGGAATAGAAACCGCGGTCAGTTTGTTAACAAGAACTTGGAGTTCATGCACTTGCTCCAAGATTGGCTTGTCATCAACCATTTGAAAGTCTAAGTACTTGGAAATAAGGTATTTGTTAGTACCTTCTTCATGAGCCTTGTACTTATCTTCCAAAGCTTTCCACAATTCTCTAGCACTTGTTACCGGCACGTATAAGTCATAGAGACGATCCGAAAGAGAATTCTTGATGTGGCCAAGGCAAAGATCTTCAGCTTCCTTACGGACAAGTCTTTGCTTAGCCAAATCTTGATTCGGACCTCTCCAGCCTCAAGAGGAGGGTCATCAGGGATTGCGGGCAAGCTTGGATCAAGTATATAGTAGAGTTTCAACACAACGAGCATGAACTTAACCTTGTCCGCCCAACGGGTATAGTTCTGGCCATCGAATCTGTCCAACTTGACAAACTCTTGATTCATGAATCTCAGATTAGTTGTTGGTAGTTCACCGTCCATTAGTTCTGACGATTAAACACAAAAATAAAATCCTTTAAGGTTGTTGAAAACAATTTAATCAAACAGAAAATTAATTATTTTATTATAAATTACCGAGTTATTGGCCAAACCAGTTTATTCCAACTTGAACAAACTTATTGAAGAAAGGTAGAAGGAGACTGTCCCGTTATCGGACGAATTTAAATAACACGCAAAAACTAAAACCAACCTGGCGATTTAAGAAACCGAGATTCTTGAACTGCACGGATGATTCCTGTCCTTAAAGGATTTTACGCGCTCGTATTGCTGTGAGCTGCAGCGTAAACTCCCAGGATTTAATGCAGAACTGATATGGTATTCCAACAGCAAAGGAAACCAGAAAACGCAGAAGCTGGAGAAGAAACAGGAACACCAGAGAGGAGGGCTGCGAAAATTGTGTGTATGAATGGGTAGCAGGAGGCCTTTATTTATAGGTTGAGATTTCAACAGAGAATGAGAAAAACGGGGAATGGAATAAACATTATCAACTAATTCGAATATAAACTCCTAGAGATATCTATCTCAAATTCGAATTTCTAGACTAATCCCATACGAATTCGAACTGGTGGAGATAACCCCCACTGTTTTGAATTCATCTCTATCCAATCTTAACTCAGCTCTATCTCGATCCACAGATCTAACACACCTGAACCGGACCCTAGCTAAAAATAAAAGCTCATCAGCTCCTAGCGACGATGCATACGTGCAAAGTGCGCCTCAAACGCGCCCATTCGCGAGCTCGCGGCTCGGCTCGGCTCGGCGCGCGTGTGAGCTTGACCCACTTCTCAACCCATTTAACACTTTGGAGGCCCATAAGGGGTAATCACTTATAAGGCACTCAACTTTCACCTCCCTCACCAATGTGGGATGGAGGAAACATACCAACTTGTATGTTCCCACCATTAATATTTCCAATAACATATACATATGCATTAGTCATTTTTATTTTATGATTTTTTATTTAATTTACTTTTTATAACTTGCATTCATTATCGTTAAAAAAATCAAAATACGCAATTATGTTTAATATTTTTTTTACCAACATTCCCATATTAAATCATACTGAATTTTATTGAAAATGGAAACTCTACGGTGCCGCTACCATATTAAATGGAAAACTGACCGACAACTTTGGTAACGGTACCTACATTCATTTTATGGTTTTCGATCATATTCATTTTTATGGTTTTCGGTTTTGATAATGTTTTATTTATACAACTCCATATACAACGATAAAACCTTGACGAATACAAATACCGTGACAGACCGACCTAATATCATCTGAACAACATGGATACCGGAACCGATACCGGCGTTCGTTTTTATGGTTTTCGATCGATATAAAACTCATGTTGATTGTTATACTGAGTACCCGCGTCGTACCAGTAGTGTAACAAATCGAATCGATACCGACCTATAACTCGACGTGATAATGCAGGAAATTTCACTTGTTTATATAAAACCTAAAACAATGGTTTTTAATTAGTAACTCGTTCTTAGGGCTCGCGCATTGCAGCGGGACACCATTAAACCAAACAAAAAAAATACAAAAGAACATCGAACTATGCACGCTCGTTGTGGCTTGTTAACTCATTAAATTTAGACTGAAATATAAAACATTACCATAAAAAAATAACTAAGTCAGATCGGTATGAAAACCATGTAAAAAAGGAAATAATAATAGATTTATAAATTATAAGATTTATTAAAATTAGAAGTAAAACGTGAAGATTGTGTTATGTTAATATTCTAAAGATAATAAAACGTAAAATGTATAATAAAAGGTTGTATATAAAGCTTGTGAATACATATCAATGTGTTGTAGTTGCGAAGACAAACGAGAGGAAACAAAAAAATTGAATAGTAAAACAGTATGGTAACACAAAGTTGTAAAATAATTGAGAGATAATACGGTTATATTAGTATAAATGTTTTACTTATTTCTTTTGGTTTTATGTATATCATTATGTGTGAAAATACAAATTATATATATATATATATATATATATATATATATATATATATATATATATATATATATATAAATATATATATTCTTAAATAAACGAGTTGACTCCAGTTTTTAACGAGCCGGGCCCGAACCCAAGATTTCAGCTCGTTATGGTAAATGAGCGCACTTTGGCTCGTCTCAGTCCGGCTCGTGTCTATGCACAACCCTACAGCCTTAACCTTCCAGAAGTTTTTTCTTTTAAGTTTTGTTGTAAATTAAGGACCACCAAATTTCTATGTCAACTACAACATATTTTATTAGGAGGCAATTTCGTAGGCTTTTACAACTTTGGACTAAATGAAGTCAATTTCAAAGTTGTGACAAGTTGGTCATGCTTCTATAGTTTTGTAGACTTTTGAGGTCTTTTTTGTGAAACTAACTTTAAAAAATTTCTCATAAAGATATATGTTAAGTTTGGATGCTTACGGCACATACGTATATCGAACCCGAATCATGTTAATTAGTACGATATTAGTGATTGTACACCCCGTTGGGTAAATTGTCGAGTAAGTTAACATAACCAAAATCATGTAAGAGTTCGTGTCGATAATGCACATCAATGCATAGTTCTTTCTCAAACTAATTGTTTCAAAGAACAAAAAGCATGATAAATCAATCTATTTTAGCTAAAAATGTATGATTTTGGTTGTGTTCTATCTCCATAGTCATATCAATAAAACTTAAAAGCCATATTAAAAAATAAAACCTTGAAATGAGTTGTACGTGTTGAAAGATGTCCAACATGTCCTCACGAACTTATATCTTTCTTTATGTATATTACTAAAAGAAAAGTGTGTAATAAGCAACCGAACACTTCACTATTAATAACATGTTACCCAAATTATACAAACCTATCATTTTGCCCCTTTTTACAACCTATTTACCTTATATAATTTATCAAAATTTCGTCCCCTCACAATTCACTATTTGATTTTCTTTGTTTCTATTGATGTTTCAATCTCCTACCATCAATACCATTGTATAGTGGTATTTAATAGTAAAAAGGAGAAAACTTTATATGATAAAGAAATATTTGAAAAGATAAAAAACTTTCATATTTGTCTTTTTTTAGTTTAATGACTTAATCTTAATTTTTTTTGGTTTAATGCTACCGCCTCTCTGGATTTTTAAAACTTCATTTTTGTATCATTCTAGACTTTACGAGTTAACATACCACAACGTATGTGCGTGGTTTAACGTTTTTACGTCTATTCTTTATTCGGTTTAATGGTCCTACGCAACACACAGGTCCTAAATACTCGTTACTACTTATATTGATAACTACATTTGTTATTCGGTACAAATAAAAAACATTTGGCATGTGAAGTGAACAAAGTGAAAAAATAAAAGACAGTCTGACATTTTCCTAATTATAATGCACTATTCAACAAATAGTTACTCTACAACAAAGATGTAGCGTAATTACTCTGTTACAAAAATGACACCATGTGGATTTTTCCTTAACTTCAAACACTTAGCACGTTAAAACTTATTTATTTGTATTCGATCCAAACCAGGTGATTTCTAAATAGCTTGTTCTAACTTAAATTAACTATAGTTAAAAGAGAAACTTATAACAAATATTTATTTAATACAACAATATCATTGTAAATATTTTGTCGCATGCTATTATAATATTGTAAAAAGAAATGTAAATTGTCATACTTTGCTTTGTAACCACGGCTGGATTAAAGAACAAGTTGAATAGAAAAAGAAAACACTGAGTTCAATAGGAATGGAATATTTATGTAAACTTCTAAGTGAAAATACACGCCAACAAATAGTAATAATATTCAAATGATTGAAAGCCAACATTACCAGCCATAACGTGTTTGACCAATAAAATCAACTTTAGGCACTTTACCTGTAATTTACCACACATGTATGTACCAACTGCACTAACATATTTAGTACCTTATAAAATTTAAAACAAAAATTTGTTGTATCATAAAAGTTTAGTCCTCTTGTATTCTATTTTCCTTTTATGTTTACTTAGTTTTCAAACAAATAAATGTTGTATGTCTCCTATATATACTTGTCTCACCCTCTATTGTTGATTTTCTATATGTGTAATATAAATTTTATAAGATTATACATACATACATACATACATACATACATACATACATACATACATACATACATACATACATACATACATACTACACACACATACGTACATACATAGGAGGGTTTAAATGAGAACGCTAAATATCGCAAGAACCAGTCAGAACGAATAAAAAAACCATTAGAACTTGGTCAAAAAACAAATGAAATTCAAAATTTTCTTTTTACATTTGTCATTATTATTCGAATAAAATTTTAGAAATTTAATTTACACATTTAAATTTACGTGAATTCGAAAATAAAAAAATTTACACATGTGTAAGTTTGCCATTTAGATATGTATAAATTTGTTATATTTACACATATGTAAAAAATCTAATAAGAGTTATTTTGAGAAGAGAAATGAATTATTTGATGTTGTAATTTTTTTTTTGATGTTTTATTTTAATTAAAATGATAATTGCATTAAAAAGTTATTTTTTTTCTTACAAAATTTTTCTTCTCATTTGAACTCTCCACTATATATAATATATATATATATATATTATTATATATAAATTATAGGGTAGAATCATTTGTGAACAACCCCTTGATAGTGAACTAATCCTACCCTTGATTATTAATACACGTGTGTAATCAATGGCCATGATTTGATGATAAAATACACTAGCGTACTTTACGATTTGATGATGAAATCCTAGCCATACACGTGTCTAAATCAATGGTCAGGATTTGTTCACTCAGTTCGCAAGTACACTAGTGTTCACTCTGAAACCCCACCCTATATATATATATATATATATCGCAGCATCCACAATGGTATGTAATTAAGCTCGTAATCTCATGGTAGTTTTCTAACTACTACACTAGCTACTACTTGTTTCTAAGAACAAAATGAAACAATCTGTTTAACTTTGTAATTAGATAAATATGGGGTAAACGAGTTTAGCAAGTCTAAACTTGAATGTTCGAGCTTTATGTTTGGTGCCTCACAAAATCAAACTCAATTCGTATAGTATTTATTAAATATTTAATTATGTTTTTATATACTTATGTACCTTTTTTATATATCATTATAATTTTATATGTATAACAAAATATAGGGTAAGGTTTCTCTACAAAATTCAAAACTCCAAAAAGGTATGAGAAGTCTATAGAGGCATTATGTTTTAAATTTTAGACATGATGTTTAGATTCTTTTGATATTGTATTATAAAGAAAAATACAAAACATAACAATTTAAAACACAATAAAATGTATTCAAGTCTTCAAACCTATAATACATTTCATTGTGTTTTAAATTGTTATATTTAGTGTTTTTCTGTATAATGCAATGAAAAAAAATCTAAAACATTATGCCTAAAACTACTTTCAGGATACTTGGGGAGGGGATGACATGGACTCAAAGGCTACCGTACCCTATGACTGACATCCAGTATATTTATGTTTTGTTTTGAATCACCACTTGTTTAATGGGGCCCACCAATAATATATAATTTTTATTTTTAATCGGAAAAAAGTAACATAAAAATTAACCTTATCTAGTGAAAGCTATATGTGTGAGTTAGGACGAGTGGTGTAATTTTTCATACTTAAAGACTAAATTCAAATTTGGACATACGCATGACAACCGATGTACTTTATTCTTATCATACGAATGATTGATTGTGTTTATGATGTTATGATGTATCTCGTGTAAGCTGTAAGTGAAGGTTAAAGAATATTATAGGCCATATTGTACATTATCACAATATAGCTACTGCAGTGACAACGATTGCTTGAACCAAGTCCAATATTAGACATCACCAAGCTTTCATAACAATCTAATTGATTGCCGACCTTCGTTTGTCTTTTATTATAAGTTTCCTATAACTCTTAAAGAGTCAAAACTCTTTTAAAAGAAATATTATACTTTTTAAGCTATTATTTCACTTTTCAATATCTTTTGAATATATATTAACTTAAATATTAAGTATTTAGTTTATAAAAACATATACTTTTTTTATGAAATTAGTTGAAGTTAAGATTTTTATATGTTGTTATGTACTTAAAGTTTAAACCTTTGCAAGGTATGAGATTTGTCGAACATCAGTTGTATAGACAATCAATATGGGATTTACATATCAAATGAGCTCCCTTACCCATCATACTAGTTTTTTTGGTTAAGTTCTTTTGTTTGGTATATAACATTATATGTGTTTTCGAAGATCTTATGTATCTTTAAAGTGTTCGTCCATGTGTGCTTTTAATATATATTTGCGTTTTTTTAATGCCCCATCACCAATCATTAATCCTAAATCTTGGATCTATTCGATTTGTGTGTTTGTAACAGAAGACAATATTAACTATGAATTTGCATCATTTATGAGTTGGATGGCTCATGGCTCCATTATTTGAACCTGTAAGGCATTTTAGTGTTTAACAAAGGGGATTTCGTATTTAACTCAACCAAAGAGTCCTACACAAGCAAACATGTTAAAAGTATATTGAAACGATCACAATTTTCGAACCTTAACCCAAAATTAACTAGTTTAATAGCTGTTTCATAGCAAAATTAATTCGTAGCTAATCCGAAGCTAATCATAGCAAGATTTGTCACCAATTTTTCATGTAGCAAAATTTCCTAGCAAATGACTCTTTTTGTAGTAGTGTATGTATCTTCAAATTTAAAAATATATTGAAACGATCACAATTTTCGAACCTTAAACCAAAATTAACTAGTTTAATACTTGTTCTGTGTCTTCAAATTCAAGGTCCAAGAAAGCGAAGCCGCAAACCATTTCAAGATTGAAGAGTGCAAATACAAAACACAAAATCTAAAAATTGTAAATGGATTAAGTGATTACAACAAGGTTAAGAAACCCATTAAGTACACATATTCAGAGTTTGATGACAATGGCATGATGAATGGTGAAGATGTGATTGATGCCCCACGACCGAGAGACGATGCTTGTTATTTGGAGAGCCCGAATAAACAAGTGATTTTAATATATATGTCACATATTCAATCTACGAAATAACCATTGTGAAACGGAATGCAATACGTTAGTTATCTTATTATTAGTTATCATTCTTGTAATAAAAATTATCATAATTAAATTAAAATATTTTAAAAGTTATATGTATATAAGGGAAAGTTCATTTGAGAAAAAATTAATGTGAGAAGAAAAAGAAGAAAGGTCATAATGGTAAAACATTAAATAATTTATAACTTCTCTCATTAATTATGTTATCTCTCATTAATAGAAGCAAAAACATTTTATCCTACACATTTCAAAATTTATCCTACATATGTCTTATATTTACCGGAATTTACCTACACACATGTAAATTTACCATACACATTTCAAAATTTATGCTACAGATACTAAAATTTATCCTACACATATCGAAAATTGTCCTACACCATAATTATTTTATCTTGAAAGAGTATAGAAAAAAAATGAGTTACAAGTTTAATTAATTAGCCAATTAATGGCAATTATAGATTTACCTATATGCCTTTTTCATAATATTAATACACACATTAAATGAATAAATGTGAATTTCTATTGGTTTAAAAGTTATTCTTTTTATTTCTACAAATTTTTTTTTCTTATTTGAACTCTTCATTATATATTAATTAGTGGGTATTTGGACATGAATATAAAGTGATCATTATGATTTCAAAAGCATAATCAACATCACATACAAGTTTACTAAAGCTACATTTTTTTATTTAATAAAACACTTTCACCATTCTCTTATTTTCGAACAATGAAAAAAAATCACTACAATATTTTTAACCACAATAATAATCTCACAAAAAAAGGATAAAACTTCTAATAACTATTTAAATAAATAAAAAATATTAACTCGCCCAATAATTAAACGGAAATAGCTTAGGAAAGAAGGAGACCGCCTCGAATAAATATTTAAAAAAAAAAAAAACATGTAAACAAAACAATAACACTTTTTAAACACGGAGGACGGCGTCCCCACTTTTGACCACCATTATTCCCCCTATAAATACCCCCCACACCACACACACATATTCCATCAAACTCAAATCTGACGTTACAAATATTATTATTATTATTATATTATCATCAACATTATTATTATTATTTATTATTTATTATTATTATTATCATCAACAAAATGATTACCGTTGCAATCCCAAACTCCCCAGTTTCATCATCCATGTTCTGCAAATCACCACATGAATCCTGCCCCATAACCCACACCAATCCTCCATCTTCCACTTTCGCATTTCATATTCCAAAACCACCCCCACCAACAAGTGGGTTTGTTAACGGTTCTGGTTCTGGTTCGGTTTCCAAGCGAAAAAGACCGGCTAAGTTGGCGATTCCGGTGGCTTCCGTTTGCTTTTCCGGTGGGGTTGAGGTGGAGGACCGGTGGAAGGAGGTGGCGGTGGAGGGAGATGGGTATTCGGTTTATTGTAAGAAAGGGAAGAGGGATGTTATGGAGGATCGGTTTAAGGCTGTTGTTGAGTCTGATGGAGAACATAAACAGGTATGGTTTTGGGGATTTGGTAACGGTGTTTGAAACTGTCTAAAGTTTGAAATCTTGTCATTTTACTGGTCGGTTATGGTTTAGAACTTGGTAAACCGAACCACACGAAATGTTTAAATACAAGAAATTTATTTATGAGTAAAATCGCGTTTTTCTGGTCCCTGAGGTTTGACGACTGTTTGAAATCTTTCAATTTTCATCATTGAGGATTGTTTTTCAATGGACGAAAGTTGTAATAAACTGCCAACCTCAAGGATGAAAATGCAAAAAAAAAAAAAAAAAAAACTAAATACCCAAAATCAAGGACAATTTTGACAATTTACTCAAATTTATTTATTTATTTATTTTATAAGAAACGTTGTCAAAACCAGGTGGTTTTACAGTTTGGTTTGGTTTCCAGTTGGAAACCGAACTAACTAAAATATCTAAAAATAAAATAATTTTTGTTTTCTTTATAAAAACGGGCTGGAAATTTAGTCAAAATCGGCTAAACCAGACAGTTAAACACCCTCAAAATCTACTAGTGTAATTTGTTGTTTTATTTTCATGAAATTGAAAATAAATTCAATTTGTTTGCTTCTATTTCAGGCATTTTTTGTGTTTTTTGACGGACACGGTGGATCAAAAGCAGCTGAATTTGCAGCAGAGAATCTTGATAAGAACATATTAAATGAGGTGGAAAAAATGGGTGAAATTAAAATAATTGAAGCAATTAAACAAGGTTTCATGACCACAGACTCACAGTTTCTAAAGCAAGATCAACGTGGTGGATCTTGCTGCGTGACGGCCATTATTCGAGACAACAATCTTGTCGTGTCGAATGCAGGCGACTGTCGTGCGGTGGTGAGCATTGGCGGAACCGCCACACCCCTCACGTCCGACCACCGCCCCTCAAGACAAGACGAGAAGCTCAGAATCGAATCACTCGTAAGCACTTCATCAATATTTCAAACCCAACACACAATGTGGTTCATTTTTGTTTATTACTAACGCGTTATGGTCGGTTTTGTAGGGTGGGTATGTCGATAGTAGCCGTGGTGTTTCACGAGTTCTTGGGTCGCTAGCGGTTTCAAGAGGAATTGGCGATCAAAGTCTTAAGCAATGGATAACAGCCGAACCCGAAACCAAAATTGTCAAAATCGGCCAGAATTTGAGTTTATGATCATGGCTTCTGACGGTTTATGGGACAAAGTGAGCAATCAAGAAGCAATCGATTTAGCACGGCCCTTTTGTGTGGGCGATGATAAGTTAGAACCCGTTTCCGCTTGCAAAAAGTTGGTTGAACTCTCGGTTTCTCGAGGTTCGATTGATGATGCTAGCGTGATGATAGTTCAGTTGGGCCGGTTTTGTTGATGCTATTTGTTATTCATTACGTTTGTAACGAATAGCATCAACAAAACCGTATAGATTAGTCGTTTAGGTTGTGGATAATTATGATTTTTTACTCTTTATTAAATAAGATAATTCATTTATTCTTTTATATTACTTTTCATTGTATTGTATATGAGGTTACATATGTTAATCATTGATGATTGTTAAAATGAGAACAAATAAATATTAAAAAGATAGCAAAAATGGAACCCCACTAGAATAACCAAAACCCGAAACGTTCGGGCTAGGTATTGGGATGGGTATTCGGGTATGCAATTAAAATTGTCCTGCACGATTACCGGATACTATATATCTGTTTACCCGAACCGTATAACTAAAGATTTCTAATTTTGTTCTTTTATTTCACTTAACCTTTGTTTAGTAACTCTTCATGCTAATAACTTAATTACCGTAAAAATGTTTTTTAATTGAGATATATATTTTGATATTTATTTTTATTTGTATGCTATGAAATATGAAATTATTTTTTAACATTTATATTTATATTACTATGATATTTCAAATACCATCATCTTTCATAGTGAGTTAGTGACTACAATATATATGTAATTTATTATATTTGTAACATCGTCGAAAAACGGGTTTTCCAAACCCGCTTCTTTATTAATCGAATAATCAGTTTCATATTTTGTTGCTCATTTAATGCTTATTTTAATTTTAAACAATACACAACTAATAAACATTTTAGATAATGGAAATTAAAATTGTTAAAAAGTAAAAATAAAACAATTAAAAATAAAAAGGGGCTGCCGGGTTTCGAACCCGGGTCAGCCGGAAACCTTAAACATCAAACACATAACCACTCCGCCACTAGCTGACTTTGTGAAATCTAGGAAACAATTAAATCATAAGTTCACCCGTGAATCACCTGTTTGCGCCAAAACTGAAACCGGTAATCGGCTTTCAGTTTTCCAGTCGTTTGAGTGTTGATAATTACTGGTTATAACCGACGAAAACATTACGACGCACGATCTCAATCAATTCAGCTTTTATTGAACTTGAATTCATATGATTTCGGGTTTAATAACCGAAATCATTCACTTCCTGAATTACTCCAACAATATCATCATCTCGGACTCAAAATCATCCACAGAACCTCCAATTTCACTTTCGCTCTATTTTCAGTTCGTCGGAACAGCTTTCTGAACTCGCCGGACTTTCGCCGGAAAACCGTGTCTTTCATTAAAACGGTAAATTTCTCAATTCTTTCATCTTCTATCAGTTGTTAGGCTTTTTCTAACTCAAACCTTTTCAATCAGAATCAATCCCAGACGACGATATCGGATAATCAACAATCGCCGGAAGTTTTCTGAAAATTCCTAGATTTCGCTGTGAAACGGTATAATCATTTAAACCTTCTGATAACTCTTGTTTAGTCCTTCAATTCCACAATTAGTTAATCAAAAACTGTTAATTGGTCCGCTCAGACGGAGTTCATAAAAACAGAGCCGACGACTTTGCCGGAGTTCTGAGAAAAGTCATCATTCCGGTATGTTCATTCCCAAACCTTTCCTATCCGTTACATTTTAATCACTTATATACCTGTTAATTGAATTGAACAAGATCATCGAAAATCAGTTGTCTGGGTTATTGTAACGAAGAAGATGAAGTCAGTCTGTATATAAATTTAATATGAATTGGATTATATCTCGGGTTAGACACACAGTCCAGCGGTGGACTGTGTGCATTTGAATCATAGAGTCCCGGGTTCGAGTCCGTCCTTGTTCCGATTCGTCATAATATTCAGACTTTTTATAAAACCCTAAATACGGAGACTTTCAGTTAGTTTATAAGAGAAATAAAAACAAGTGTTTTAACCAGGTTAGACACACAGTCCAGCGGTGGACTGTGTGCAACGTTAATCAACAGGTCCCGGGTTCGAGACCTGTTACGCATGCCGGTTCGATAGAATTAAAATCCTTTTTAAAAATAAATGAATTTTGGAATAAATTAAATAGTATATGAATATAATTAAAAACAGAAATATTTCGGGTTAGACACGTAGCTCAGTTGGTAGAGCTGCGTGCACGCGTACGGGAGGTCACAAGTTCGAACCTCATTCAGTGCAAACAATATACACGACCGAACCGGTCAACAAGTCAAAGTCAAATATTCAACGGTCAACCCAAAAAGTCAACACTTTTTTTATATTTTTATTTATTTATTTAATTTAAAAATCAATTAAAAATACTTAAAAATAATATTTTTAAAGTTAGAAAATAGACTTAAACTCACAAAAATATACCTAAAAATCCTATTAAAATTATTAATAAAATCCACTTATTTACCGTGTCTTTTCGTTATTATTTAGGTTAGTTATTCCTCGTCGATCAATCCTCTAAACTCGTGCGCATTCAACATCATCAAACGAACGCACCCAATGTGAGTGAATCTCTACAAATTCCCCGTTTTAATCACGTTTTTGGGGTGTATCATGTGTCATATTACTTATTTCATTTAAACACTTGTGCATCCATCATATCAATGATCAAATGTGTATTCATTATGTATCAACTGTTTGCGTGGTTAATGTTTAGATTAAATTTATCATTTTCAGTACATACATTATCATAGGCCGCCGCTCCCCATTACCTATGAGCGTGAGCTGTTCCCCATTACCTATGAGCGTGAACGAGGCGTTGCCAACATACGATCGGCTCCGTTTGATTGAGCCTTGATCGCACATACATTTATCATAGGCCGTCCGTTCCCCATTACCTATGAGCGTGAACGTGACGTTGCCAACATATACAGTATCATTCATGTCATATATTCATGCAAGGTGGTTTGTTATTGTTATTGTTACTGTTACTGTTATTGTTATTGTTATTGTTATTGTATGTTTATTTACGTTTGCTCACATATGATTATTGCACAATTTTTCCATATTAAATATAACAAGAAATCAATATAAATGTTTTCTAACAAGGTTCACTCGCCAACTTTTGTTGACCCAAAAACCCCCATTTTTACACATGATATAGGTGATCCAGTTGCAGCAAGAAACATATAGGATGGCTTAGAAGAATAAATCGGTTTAGACTTTAGATTGTTTATTTAGTTACTTTTCTTTTTAATTGTATGAACTTGTTTGGAATATTGAGGATGTAATTTTGAATTTAATAAATATGAAACATATTAGTAAACATCATGAGCTTTGGTGATAACCCAATTATGCCCCGACTCTTATTCCGCTGCGGGTCGGGGTGTGACAGATTGGTATCAGAGCCATGACTATAGGGATATAGGATAGGTTATTAGACCCTTAGAGCCTATACTATAGTTGATTAGAATTTTTACAATTATTTGTGTGTTACATGCAAAATTCATGATGTTTATATGTTTTATGTTACATTCAATGTTATGCAAGCATGTTCATAAGTACATATTATTATACAATGCCTATCATGAATCATATTCTCATAACATATCATATCCATGAGAGCACACACCACACAATTTCCATGACTTTTGCAATGATTTTTGTATTTTCAAATCACATCAAAGTGAGTTCTCATGACGGGCATGTAGTAACTGGAAGGGTACGAGTACCGGTAGTCGGAACGTCCTGTCTAGGCTTGGCATTCGTATAAATCTAAAATAAAGGACCAGTTTGCCTACCTGGGGACTAACGATGAGAGTACGAAGGACCTATTAGGCCAAAGCATGCTATACCAAACGTCGTGTGAGCTAACCCCACTTTGAGTTGTCATTGTGTCTACACCTGGACACCTTCCGACCATACATCTCGCAAACATATTTCATGGTTTTCATTCGGGTGATGCGAGTGTTAAACTGCCAATACCAATGTAAATCCTACTAAGCCAATAGTCATGGGGGCCCACATGACTATACAGGTGAAGGTATGGGGGACATTTGAGGCCCAAACATGAGCAAACCTAAGACATCCTAAGGATGTAGTTGCATTATTGATGTTTATGTCATTTTTTTAAGACACATGACACCTAAAAAGACTCCTTAAACTCACAATCTTCTTATGTATATTCCTGTAGATGTCGGCTAGGCAACAACGTGGGGGTAGAAGGTCAGGAAGGTCAAACGAACGCTTGGCCACCCAAATCGCAAAACAAATGGCCGCGGTGCTTCCTGACATCGTAGTTCAAGTCCAACAAGCTCTCGCCGCAAATCCCATCAATCCTCCCCAGCAAGAATACCAGAATGTTGACAACCCTCCCACCAAAAAGTGCTCATACAAACATTTCAAGTCTTGCGATCCCCGAAATTTGAAGGGACCGAAGGTGTCACTGCTCTCCTCCACTGGTTTGAGGAAATGGAAAACACCTTCCTCAACTGCGATTGTCCCGAGGATCGCAAGGTACGTTACGCAACCGGGAGACTATTTGGAGTAGCCCTTACCTGGTGGAATACTGAAAAGGGTAAGAGAGGAATCGAAGATGCAATGGCCTTAACGTGGGAGGGGTTAAGGGAAATCATGACGAGACGCTTCTGTCCAAGAAGCGAGATCAAAAAGTTAGAGGATGAATTTCATTCGTTGAAGCAAAAGGAGGGAGATCATACTTCCTACAACAAACGGTTTTTAGAGTTGAACCAAATGGTCCCTAACTTGTTCACCCCAGTTTACCGCTTAGTCGAACACTATATTCGAGGCCTCCCCTCGAAAATTCAAGACTCAGTTCTCAGTACTTCGCCTGCAACACTTGAAGCTGCTATGGAACTAGCTCCCGAGCTTACCGAGAATCGTATTCGCAATGGAAAATTTAAGGACGAGAAAAAGAAAGCCCCCGTTGAGGGCCAAACTTCAAACCATTCCACCTTGTCCTCAAAGTTTACTAACAAGAGGAAACGAAACACCAGAAACTTTGCTGTCACACAAACAAATTTCCCTATCCCTGCTGCACCCATTACCCAAGTTGCCCCCTCACCTGCACCATATAAAAGGCCATACTCCGGCCCATACCCAAAATGCAACCGTTGCCAATACCATCACTTTCCTGATCATCCCTGCCAACATTGCACCGGCTGTAGACGCGCAGGTCACACCATTCAAACCTGTCGCGTACTTCAGCGAACGAACCGCCACCAGTCCTCAACCCAAACCCACCATCAGATAGTGGGTCAAGCCCAACAACCTCTACTACTACCACCTACCCAACATGTAGCCCAATCCTTCTACCAACCCAACTATCCCATGGTGCAACCTATGCGGGCTTGTTACAACTGTGGAGACCCGAACCATTTCAGGAACACCTGTCCACGCCTAGTGAATATTATCCATGCCCAAGCTCAAGCTAATCCAGTAAACCAGGCTAATCAAGCTCCTCCACCTGCAAGAGGAAGAGCTTTTAACATCAACGCCAATCAAGCTTGGGCTGACAACAATGTGGTTAACGGTATGTTTCTCATCAATGGTAGTTATGCATCCATGTTATTTGATACTGGCGTGGATAGGAGTTTTGTGTCCTTAGAATTTGAACCCATCCTCAACCAAACTCGTGATAAACTCATGGAATCCATAACGGTAGAAGTTGCTGACGGAAAACCGGTCTCATTAAACTCTATTATACGCAATTGTACTCTCACCCTAAACGATCACGATTTTCCAGTTGACCTCATTCCTATGAAGTTGGGAAGTTTCGACATTATAATTGGTATGGACTGGCTCAGCCAACATCATGCTAAAGTTGTATGCCGCGAAAAGTTTATACGCATTCCTTTTACAAACAGTCAGACTCTACGAATCTTTGGAGAAACCCCTTCGAAAAGGCTCAAATTAATGTCCTGTCTTCAAGCCCGAAAATATCTCCGCAAAAATTATGTCGCATTTCTAACTCATGTCGTCAAAAAGGGAACCAAGGAGAAGAAACTCGAAGACATCCCAGTAGTAAAAGATTTTCCACAAGTTTTCCCTGACGACATTTCAGGACTTCCTCCGTGAGAGAAGTCGAATTCCGCATTGACCTTATACCTGGAGCTACACCAGTTGCAAAATCTCCTTATAGGTTAGCCCCATCCGAAATGCAAGAGCTAGCCAGTCAACTGCAAGAGCTGACTGACAAAGGATTCATACGTCCTAGCTCATCGCCTTGGGGTGCACCTGTCCTTTTTGTGAAGAAGAAAGATGGAACGTTTCGTATGTGTATCGACTACAGAGAACTCAACAAGTTAACGGTCAAGAACCGCTACCCATTACCTCGCATCGATGATCTTCTTGACCAACTTCAAGGCGCCAGCTGTTTTTCAAAAATCGACCTTCGTTCTGGTTATCATCAACTCAGAGTACATGAAGAAGACGTCCCAAAGACCGCCTTCCGAACTCGTTATGGTCATTATGAATTCATGGTCATGCCATTTGGTCTAACCAACGCTCCAGCTGTCTTCATGGATCTAATGAACAGAGTCTGCAAACCCTATCTCGATCGCTTTGTTATAGTCTTCATCGACGACATCCTCATTTACTCAAAGTCTAAGTCTGATCATGAACGACACCTTCGACTCATCCTTACACTCTTAGGGAATGAAAAGCTCTACGCCAAATTCTCCAAATGCGAATTCTGGTTAAAAGAGGTACAATTCCTTGGACATGTCGTCAATGACAAGGGAATACATGTCGACCCCTCAAAGATCAAAGCAGTACAAGAATGGCAAGCGCCACGTACACCAACCGAAGTAAGATCATTCATTGGTTTGGCTGGTTATTATCGCCGTTTCATTGCAAATTTCTCCCGCATCGCTGTACCATTCACGGCTTTAACACATAAAGGAAAACCCTTCATATGGGGACCCAAACAAGAAGAAGCCTTCCAAACCCTTAAACAAAAACTCTGTGACGCACCTACCCTCACTCTTCCTGAAGGTTGTGATGACTTCGTGGTTTATTGCGACGCGTCAGGGCAAGGACTAGGCTGTGTTCTAATGCAAAGAGGAAAAGTGATAGCTTATGCTTTTAGACAACTCAAAACTCATGAGAAGAACTACACCACCCACGACATAGAACTTGGAGCCGTTGTGTTCGCTCTTAAGATATGGAGACATTACCTCTACGGTACTAAGTGTGAGATATACACTGACCACAAGAGTCGTCAACATATCTTCAACCAAAAGGAGTTAAACATGAGGCAACGAAGATGGGTCGAACTACTTAATGACTACGACTGTGAAATTCGGTATCATCCTGGCAAGGCAAATGTGGTGGCCGATGCACTCAGTCGAAAGGGTTATGCGAACTCCATTCGTCTTCTATGTTCGCAAATCAAAACAGATATCAAAGATCAAATTCGAGAAGCCCAACATGTTTCAGTAACGGAAAACGAAGTACGAAAGGAGCTGTCTTGTGGAGCTGAACTTAAAATTGAAACTAAATCCGACGGTATTCTGTACTATCTAGATCGCATATGGATTCCCGACCACAATAACCTTCGTGATTTCCTTATGAATGAGGCGCACAAAACACGATACTCTATACACCCAGTAGCCGACAAGATGTATCAAGACCTTCGATACACCTACTGGTGGCCTGGAATGAAAAAGGATATTGCTGTTTTTATTTCTAGTGCCTTACATGTTCCAAAGTAAAAGCTGAACATCAAAGACCTCAGGACTTCTGGTCCAACCTGAAATACCTGTATGGAAGTGGAAAACATAACCATGGACTTCATTACCGGGTTACCTCGCACTTCTGGTGGTATGACACTATAACCTTCGTGATTTCCTTATGAATGAGGCGCACAAAACACGATACTCTATACACCCAGGAGCCGACAAGATGTATCAAGACTTCGATACACCTACTGGTGGCCTGGAATGAAAAGGATATTGCTGTTTTTATTTCTAAGTGCCTTACATGTTCAAAGTAAAAGCTGAACATCAAAGACCCTCAGGACTTCTGGTCCAACCTGAAATACCTGTATGGAAGTGGGAAAACATAACCATGGACTTCATTACCGGGTTACCTCGCACTTCTGGTGGGTATGACACTATATGGGTAATCATTGACCGTCTTACAAAATCAGCTCACTTTATTCCGATCCGCGAAGATTTCAAGAATGAGAAGTTAGCTCGTATCTACATCAGCGAAATCGTAAGCCGTCATGGTGTATCGTTAAGCATTATTTCAGATCGTGATGGTCGTTTCACTCCACGAACATGGCAAGCCGTACAAGCCGCTTTGGGTACACGATTAGACCTCAGTACCGCTTATCATCCTCAAACTGATGGACAATCTGAACGCACCATCCAAACTCTTGAAGATATGCTTCGAGCATGTGTCATAGACTTCGTGGGAAATTGGGACGCTCATCTACCATTAGTTGAATTTTCGTACAACAACAGCTATCATTCAAGTATCGGCATGGCACCTTTCGAAGCTTTATATGGTCGTAAGTGCCGATCTCCAGTATGTTGGCACGAAATTGGAGAAGCTCAAATCACCGGTCCAGAATTGATCCAAGAAACAACAGACAAGATCCATCAAATTCGAAACAATCTTCTAGCGGCACAGAGTCGTCAAAAGAGTTATGCAGACAAACGACGAAAGCCTTTGGAGTTTAACATTGGTGATCATGTACTTTAAAAGTATCACCGTGGAAGGGAGTAGTTCGTTTTGGCCAGAAGGGCAAGCTAGCACCACGCTACGTAGGACCTTTCAAGATACTCGAAAGAGTAGGACCTGTAGCATACAAGCTTGACCTACCAGAAGAACTCAACAGAATTCACCCTACGTTCCACGTGTCAAACTTAAAGAAGTGCCTCGCCGATGAAAACCTCCATATTCCCTTGGAAGATATTCAGATCGATGAATCTATGCACTTCATTGAAAGACCAGTAGAGATCATGGACTTCGGAGAAAAACGTTTAAGACGGAGTCGTATTCCAATTGTTAGGGTACGCCGGGAGTAGAAACGGGGACCTGAGTTTACTTGGGAACGTGAAGACTCAATGCGCGAAAAATACCCGCATCTTTTTCCTGTTACCACTACTACTTAAATTTCGGGACGAAATTTCTAAAAGTAGGGGATACTATAACATCCGTCGAAAAACGGGTTTTCCAAACCCGTTTCGTTTATTAATCGAATAATCAATTTCATATTTTGTTGCTCATTTAATGCTTATTTTAATTTTAAACAATACATAACTAATAAACATTTTAGATAATGGAAATTAAAATTGTTAAAAAGTAAAAATAAAACAATTAAAAATAAAAAGGGGCTGCCGGGTTTCGAACCCGGGTCAGCCGGAAACCTTAAACATCAAACACATAACCACTCCGCCACTAGCTGACTTTGTGAAATCTAGGAAACAATTAAATCATAAGTTCACCCGTGAATCACCTGTTTGCGCCAAAACTGAAACCGGTAATCGGCTTTCAGTTTTCCAGTCGTTTGAGTGTTGATAATTACTGGTTATAACCGACGAAAACATTACGACGCACGATCTCAATCAATTCAGCTTTTATTGAACTTGAATTCATATGATTTCGAGTTTAATAACCGAAATCATTCACTTCCTGAATTACTCCAACAATATCATCATCTCGCGACTCAAAATCATCCACAGAACCTCCAATTTCACTTTCGCTCTATTTTCAGTTCGTCGGAAAAGCTTTCTGAACTCGCCGGACTTTCGCCGGAAAACCGTGTCTTTCATCAAAACGGTAAATTTCTCAATTCTTTCATCTTCTATCAGTTGTTAGGCTTTTGCTAACTCAAACCTTTTCAATCAGAATCAATCCCAGACGACGATATCGGATAATCAACACTCGCCGGAAGTTTTCTGAAAATTCCTAGATTTCGCTGTGAAACGGTATAATCATTTAAACCTTCTGATAACTCTTGTTTAGTCCTTCAATTCCACAATTAGTTAATCAAAAACTGTTAATTGGTCCGCTCAGACGGAGTTCATAAAAACAGAGCCGACGACTTTGCCGGAGTTCTGAGAAAAGTCATCATTCCGGTATGTTCATTCCCAAACCTTTCCTATCCGTTACATTTTAATCACTTATATACCTGTTAATTGAATTGAACAAGATCAGTCGAAAGTCAGTTGTCTGGGTTATTGTAACGAAGAAGATGAAGTCAGTCTGTATATAAATACTAATATGAATTGGATTATATCTCGGGTTAGACACACAGTCCAGCGGTGGACTGTGTGCATTTGAATCATAGAGTCCCGGGTTCGAGTCCGTCCTTGTTCCGATTCGTCATAATATTCAGACTTTTTATAAAACCCCAAATACGGAGACTTTCAGTTAGTTTATAAGAGAAATAAAAACAAGTGTTTTAACCAGGTTAGACACACAGTCCAGCGGTGGACTGTGTGCAACGTTAATCAACAGGTCCCGGGTTCGAGACCTGTTACGCATGCCGGTTCGATAGAATTAAAATCCTTTTTAAAAATAAATGAATTTTGGAATAAATTAAATAGTATATAAATATAATTAAAAACAGAAATATTTCGGGTTAGACACGTAGCTCAGTTGGTAGAGTTGCGTGCACGCGTACGGGAGGTCACAAGTTCGAACCTCATTCAGTGCAAACAATATACAAGACCGAACCGGTCAACAAGTGAAAGTCAAATAGTCAACGGTCAACCCAAAAAGTCAACACTTTTTTTTATATTTTTATTTATTTATTTAATTTAAAAATCAATTAAAAATACTTAAAAATAATATTTTTAAAGTTAGAAAATAGACTTAAACTCACAAAAATATACCTAAAAATCCTATTAAAATTATTAATAAAATCCACTTATTTACCGTGTCTTTTCGTTATTATTTAGGTTAGTTATTCCTCGTCGATCAATCCTCTAAACTCGTGCGCATTCAACATCATCAAACGAACGCACCCAATGTGAGTGAATCTCTACAAATTCCCCGTTTTAATCACGTTTTTGGGGTGTATCATGTGTCATATTACTTATTTCATTTAAACACTTGTGCATCCATCATATCAATGATCAAATGTGTATTCATTATGTATCAACTGTTTGCGTGGTTAATGCTTAGATTCAATTTATCATTTTCAGTACATACATTATCATAGGCCGCCGCTCCCCATTACCTATGAGCGTGAGCTGTTCCCCATTACCTATGAGCGTGAACGAGGCGTTGCCAACATACGATCGGCTCCGTTTGATTGAGCCTTGATCGCACATACATTTATCATAGGCCGTCCGTTCCCCATTACCTATGAGCGTGAACGTGACGTTGCCAACATATACAGTATCATTCATGTCATATATTCATGCAAGGTGGTTTGTTATTGTTATTGTTACTGTTACTGTTATTGTTATTGTTATTGTATGTTTATTTACGTTTGCTCACATATGATTATTGCACAATTTTTCCATATTAAATATAACAAGAAATCAATATAAATGTTTTCTAACAAGGTTCACTCGCCAACTTTTGTTGACCCAAAAACCCCCATTTTTACACATGATATAGGTGATCCAGTTGCAGCAAGAAACATATAGGATGGCTTAGAAGAATAAATCGGTTTAGACTTTAGATTGTTTATTTAGTTACTTTTCTTTTTAATTGTATGAACTTGTTTGGAATATTGAGGATGTAATTTTGAATTTAATAAATATGAAACATATTAGTAAACATCATGAGCTTTGGTGATAACCCAATTATGCCCCGACTCTTATTCCGCTGCGGGTCGGGGTGTGACAATATTTATATTTAAATTTAAAGTAGATTTAAAAGACAAAAACCATAAGTGAAAGAAAAAAATATACTTCAAAATCCCATACAGGATTTAAAAGGAAAAAAAATATAACCATAGGTATACACGATACCCACGGGTATAAACGATGCATGACGTGTATTTGGTTAGCTATGGACATGATTTTATAATTGGGTATAAGACTATTAACCATACAAGACTCATTTAGGGTTGTCCTTTTTTATCCGAAACCCGACCCGAATTCAAAACCACCCGAACCCGAATTAGAGAATAACTATAAAACCCAAACCCGACCAACCCGAACCTTAAATGGGTCAGTTATTGGGTCACTTTTTCCTTACCAAAAACCCAAACAACCCGACCCGAAAAACCCAAAACTCGAAACGCGAATAAAAACCAGAACATTCATTGTCTTTTTTATGTATGCGGTTTGATTTGGAGTGTTAAGTATTTGAAACATTAAGTTTTGAGACTTTTGAATATTATCATATTGTTAAATGATGTTTGAATTGTGATGATATTTTTTTAACAACATGATATATTTGACGATATTTTGTGAAAAACATTATTTTTTTTCATTTTACATCTAAACCCGAAAATCGAACAACCCGAACCCGAATAACCCATACCCGAACAATCCAAACTTTAAATGAGTTGGTTATCAGGTCGCTTTTTCTTAGCAAAAAACCCGAACAACCCAACCAGAAAAACCCGAAACCCGAAAAAATAACTCGAAGAACACCCCTAGACTCATTATTATCTCATATAAAAACCGCATAATACACTTTTATATATAGTTTTAAATGTTATACACGAGACCCTTATGTAACCGCCTACAAATATATTTGCCACTACCTTTAATTATATTTTATACATTATTTTAGTTATAAAAAGAATGCAACTCTTCTTATATACACATTATCTTGATAAATCTTAGATTAATTATTTAAAAGAATAAAGGTTCGGAAACCGTCAACTATCTAAAGTAATTGAATGCTTCCGGGGTTCAGTTAACGAAATTGCCGACATGTTTCGACTCGAATAAGATTTCATATCCAATAATTGTTGTATTTACCAAGTCAACAACATTGTTAAATAAAACTCATGGTTTATTACCGTTTCAATACCGTTAACCATCATCCACAACCGTTGACGACCAATACTACTCTCGTCGTCACTGCAAGTAACGGTAGAATCATACCAAAGCTTAAATTTTGTAACTTTTTAATCTCAAAATTATAAATCAATTATTATATTATAATATAAATATTGTTGTTGTGTTAAAGTTTGCGATTTGTGGATCAATGTATATACACGCCCGACGGCGAGTTTGGACTGGCACTAGTATTCAAGAAACGTCATGACTTGATAATCATCGATATATATACGATATATATACACGCTAACCGGAATACAAGGATCGCAAAGGCGTGGGCCATATAGCATAAAAAAACAAGGTCTTTAGGTCAATTAATTTAAAAAGACTTTTAAATTTTAAAAAATTATAAAACAATTTATCGATTTAACATAGAATTTTCAAAAATATACATAATTTTTCATTTTTAGAAAAAAGAAACTCTAAAATAAAGTCTCGGCTTATGCCTAGAAATAGAATTGAGCTAACCCTCACTAATTAGATAAATATTATTGCATTAAATCGGTATTTCATGTAATTATTAGTAGATATTATTCATTGTTAGCCTCAGACTTCATGTTTTTTCAACGGAAAATTTGGATAACTAACAAACCACTAGAGTATAATCATGTCATGAACGGAACCACCTGATTATATCAATCTCTACTAGACAATAATGCATATATACCAATTCAGGATGAAACTTAATAAATCTGGGAAAAATCTCTTGTAGGAATCGAACGCAGAACCTAATGGTCCCTAAGCCTTATCCCACTCCAAATATGCCACAAGGCTATAATACCATGGGCTATCCGACTTCATGTTACTTGGACTTTCGAGGTGCCAACACCCTCAATCTATGTTTCTACTATTGCAACTATCATGCCTTCTTCAAATGTTGTCCCGTTATGTAAGGATCTCTCTTATTCCACTCTCTTGATGAATCATATATATTTATATAACAGTGTTTTTTTCTATTACTGGCATGCCTCTTGTCACAATTCACAAATACCATACTAGTAAACATCGTAATAGAAAACTTACATCATTCTATGCATATATGTCATATATATGGCGTGATTCTACTCCAAACCACCATGATCATCGTTCATCATCATCATACTTAGTAAATCTCACCAATAGCAAAGCTAAAGTAGAGTCTGAGGAGGGTAAGATGTAGAAAACCTTACCTCTACCCTGTAGGAATAGAGAGACGCTTCTAGTGAGACCCTCGACTCCAAAGTAGTTTTGCATCAAGTCTTGGACATAAGGCACATAACACTTAACAATCGGGACACATGCCGATTAGTGCATGTAACCCATTGTCTTTCGGCTATTAACGCCACCACATGATACATGATTAACTGTCCGCCACTTTGAGCATTATTTTCACGAAACTAATAAAATAACTCTAAAATTAGTGCATTTTACTTTTGCCCCCTCCCTCCGAGGGCCCACACATACATACATTATTTAGGTTAATTGTCGATATATGTTCTACAATAGAATACCTGTTATTTTTTTAAAAAACTTTGTTGTATTACAAACCACCATAACCATCGTTATTTAGGTTAATTGTCGATATATGTTCCCCAATAGAATACCGTTTTTTGTTAAAACTTTGTTGCATTAAAATGAATTGTAGGACCTCAAAATTAAAATTGTTTCTTGTGTGTGAACGGTGAAGGTATAATTCCCTTGGTTCATGGAGGCATATGTGACTTAAAAAACGCGTTAGATCAATAAGAAGCATAACCCCTTTAAGGCTTTAATGCTAATATTTGACCGTTAATGCTTGTAGACGACTTCATACCAAAGTCTTCTGTAAATCATGTGATTCAATGATTGATTTCCCTAACCTAAATGCTATGATTATTTTTTTTAATTTTTGGTTTAAGGTTTAGAGGTTGTTAGTTGAAGATAGATATACATTTTTTAGGTTTGGGGTTTGTTAATTAATTTTAATTTCAATAATGCTTATGACTTTGATGTAAAGTTTCTGGTATCAAGCGGTAGCTACAACAGATGTTTCTTAAGACTCACGGACGTTTATGTGTGATCACGGACGAGTTTGCCATAGACGCCCGGTTATCCTAATCCGTCTATGCAGTGGCGAATACAAAACTTTTTCTATAGGCCGGAGACAATACTTGTCAGCTAAAACAAGTCAAACAAAACAACAAGAAATGTTGATAAAATAACATAATTCATTAAATAATTAAATGTAATATAAAAGATACATCAATATAGCCTTCACAATATTGTTTTTCACATGTTTTGAGCTTTCTTCTTTCACGACTTTTTATGTTATGAATTTATGTGCGGGTGAATACTGATATACAAATCGTCCTAACCGACTTCTAAAATTTTTGACACCCCTTACAAATGCGTAGGTTTCACCCACTAGTTACTATTAATATTTAAAAGAGATATTATATTAATACTATATATTTCTCATATGATAATTTAAAAACTAATTTAGCAATGACACCTTATTATAACTTAAAGATTATAGTTTTGAAATATTAACCAATCCAAATTTGACTCACTTACACAAAAAGACATATTCGAAAACTTTTGCGCTTGGGCCGGCTAAACTTAATGGCACTTTAGCCTGCTGGAGGCGTGTAGAGTCCCACCCTATCTAAGTTGTGCATCAGTCACCGTGTCTATGGCCATTTTTGACCAATATGTTTGTAAGCACGGACAAGCAGGTGGGCGAAATACTAATTAGTCTTTTTTTTTTAATAAAACATATTGATTTATGTTTAATAACCTTTAAAATTTGTGCACTTTCAAACAAATCATAAACATGTATCAAGTTTATATTCTATAAAGTAACATTTTCATTTGTCTACAATTGTTATTCACCATTGTGTATAAAATTCCGTACACAACACGTAATTAATAATGTGCTTATTTTTATTGGTAGTTCAATGTGAATTCTTTTCATGTTGTTAATATTGGTATACGATCACAATTTGTTTAAATTACCAAGTTTACCAAGTACTTTTTCGTCGTTACGTTTCGATATTCAGAGTCGAGCCATAACTAGAACGAACCGAACACATGTGGATATTATTTTGGTTAATGTTAAGACTTTTATTTGTTTTCTTTTTCCTTTTTCATTGTGTCCCTTTAGATTAAAGTCTGTATTGTCTATATTAACCATTGGATACACCATTTAACAAATTTGATTCTCTTTTTGTAAACCTATCTTAGTTAAAGTTAACATTTAACTCTAGACATTTTTACTTAACAATGTTGATTGCTTATTTTTACTGTCGTTTAGATTAAAGCCTTAAATGGTTTAATATTAATCCATCGAATACCAAAATACATACTCGCCAGTATCTTTCTACAACCCCGCCGCAAAACGCGAGATCAAATACTAGTTATTTAACATTTGTTTTTAAGAATTTGATTAAAGAAAAGACTTAAGACTTTTCTCAAACAATTTAATATAGTTTAACAGTGTGTAACAACTGCAGAATGTTGTAGAATAAATGGTTGTTTGAGAAAAGTTTACGAGTACCGTAGATTTGTCAAGACCGCACATTTTCATTGTGTGTGTTTTTAGAACTATGTTTTTTTTATTTAAAATTCGGTACAAAAATAATATGTATAAACATAATGTAGATGTGCGCGTTGGTTATTGAAAACGAATATACCAATAAGTCGATGACATTTTTTTATTAAAAAAAATCATAAAGATATACAACTTAAAGTTTTAACACTGCGCATATTAAGGGACATAATTTTATGTTTAACAGGTAGGATTTGCTATTCAGAAAGGGATAGCAGCGACAACTTGTTACCCGTCTACCTTCCGTAAGTCTGTAATCGTCTTTTCCTTTTGATTTTATTTCTTTGGTTTCCCATAACAATCAACAACTATTTAAATCAATAAATTGACAAATATTCAATAGTTTTTTAACATCAAACAAAACAATGCTAAACAAATCCGTATCTTTTGATTAAGATACTCTTATATACTATGGTTCATCTTTTTATTTTCTCTAAAGGATAATAAAAACTTTTGGTTGGTTGGTAAATGTATTATATGATGAATAATTAAGACAAAGTACATGGACTCGTACACAGGAGCAGATACTTTGAATGTTGCAACTTACAAGCACCTTCATCTTAGGGTACACAAATCTTGTCTTCATATAATTAACTAATAATACATGATATTCCATACTTTATTTAATTATATCTATACAAGATCTATAAAAATATCATTTAAAAGATTTTACACGAATCTTTTTTCTTTGCATAAGCTGTCCCTTAAATCCTCAGGCATGTAGTTTTTTTAAACGTTGAACTTAATGTATAAAGTTATCACACTTTTTAAATCGGAGAGCCCGTATTACCTCATTTTGGCTAGACTATGTTGTTATAACTGGGACCACGCTGGCTTCAAAATTTAGCTTTTTTGGGCATTCCCGGGAAACCATACCGCCGTCGCCACTTGACAGTCGTTGTGCCACCACAAGAGCAAAACTCTCTGGCGTAACACAAGGTGGGATGAAAACCTGGTTGGGTCGGGAATCGAACTGGCAACCTCACACAAGGCCTAGTTTAAATCATTCATTGACTATATCCACCCTAATATGACACAAGTGGGAATTGAACTTGAGTCTCCACTGAAAACCCAAGACTCCTACCATTAAGCCACAAGTGGGGGATCCTTAGGCATGAAGTTGATTCAGGTTTTCGAAGATGAGTGATATAAGAAGCAACTCGAGTTACACTTGATGAGGAAAACAATATTGTGTGCGTTGATTGGAACACTAAGTATAGGTTACTCGGTGAATTTGATTTCCACAACTACACACAAACTAATACTGCCCGGTTAAAACATGTAATAGGACCTAAATCCAACCATGTTTTATTAGATCTAAATAACTTCAAATTTCACTATTTAAACGATATCATTCTCAACTTTTGAATTGTATCACGTCCCTTCCAACTTTCCAACTTATTTTCCTTTGATACTTCCAAACTAATGAACCTAACCCAGTCAGCTGGCGTTAGATGCCACATCACTAAACAAGTAGCATATCAGATGCCACGTCATAAAAAAGCCACGTCCGGTGCCACAACACTAAATAAGCGCCACAACATTAAAAAGGCCACGTCACTACACAAGGGCCACTTTAGATGCCATGTCATTAAAAATGTCACGTCAAATGCCACGTCACTATACAAGTGCCACATTAGTAAAAAAAAATAATTGTGTTAGGGTTCGATTACTTTAGAACTGCAAAGAAAAATAAGTTACGAGTGGTGTGATACAGTTCGTAAGTAGGGAATGTTATCGGTCAAGTGAAAAAATTTAGGTTATTTTTTCCAATATTTCTATAATATTTTGAAGTGTCCGTCAAATGCGGTGGCAAAACTGGTTCCCTAACTATCTCCTATAAACATTTTTGCTAATCTATAGCTTGTTCTCATCGATAATTTTTTTTAATTTTTTTATTAAATTAATATTAAGAAACATCTAGTTAAATACTAAACAAATGCATTGAGATATGGTAGAAAACATAAGGAATATATGTGGGTGGCATATCAAAATAATATAATGTTTTAAGGCTTCAACTACATACGAGGAAACAATGGCTCTATGCATTTTATTTGTATATAATTATTATACTGAATTCACCTTGGCCTATTATAAACTCAAAGGATCGATCTTCATAGATATGTTTATAGGTAGTTTAATTAAATAATAATCATAATGTTGTCTTTCAGACAAAGCTTATCCTAATATTTACAGCTTGAATATGTGGTTTCTATACATAATTAACTAACTTAGTGATTTACAAGAGAACTTGTAAGTTGTAACTAGTGATGCATAACTCATGTAGTCTCAAGCTAACTTGTTTACAACATGGGTCATTTAGTTAAAGATCTTTACACGCACACAACATGATTTATGAGTACGTTTTTTATACATAAATAAACTACTTGGAGTGTCTTAATACTAGAGGTGCTAACTGGGACGTGTTTCCGGATTGGCGGGTTCAACTTGACCTGACCTGACCTGACCCGAAAATTTTACACGAAACTCCAAACACAACCCTAACCCTAAATGAGTTTAACAAATTTTGTAAGTACTTGGAGCACCTCAAATTCCTTCAAGTAAAAAGCCTTCCACCATCGTTGTTGCCACCACCATCACCACCGGCATCACAGTCGACGTTGCAATATCCAACATTACAACAATATCCAGGACCACCCCCCTCCTTAATGTATTAATGCACACATTTATGACAATTACTTTGAGTTGTTAGATTTGACTTAAATAAACCACATGTTGATTTAACATTGATAAAGACCCTATAATTTGTTTGTAAATTATATTAGACCACTTTAGAAAACACATTTGAAAGTAACTCCTAATACCCGGGTTTCTGTATGTTGAAAGCACAAGGATAGATACTAGATAGCTAACCGCACCTAAGGGCTTCACGAGCGAATGAAGACCCACACACTACATTGGGGAATGCACAAAAGGAAGACTTGTCGATCACTTGTCTAGTAGGCGTAACATAATGTTTGAAGGGCCATCAACACGTTAACACGCATTGAGAAATTTTAAGATTTTGAATATACGTTTGGAGTATCGTCTAAGGGTTAATTCAAACGTTACGCTAGACACATTATCTGTTAGAAAATTACTACGAAAGGAATAAAATAAATGACAGAAACAAATGAAACAGAGAACCGGGCTTGTGTTTGACACAATTCCCTTAAACAGATTCGTCGTCTGTTCCCAGGGTACGCCGGTCCGAAGCAGCAACAGCGCACTGCCAGACTTGAACACTTGCCTGAAAGACAACCGAAGATGCTGCAGAGAAAATTAGAGAGGAAGAAGAGAGCTGTGTGTTTTTGTGTGTCTCAATTAGGTCTGCCTTGATCTGTATTTATACTTGCAGAACCATAACCGAATTCTGGCCATCCTTGTACCGATTTAATGACCCAATAATGGTCATTAGTTATCAGTTTCTAGACTGAATTAATGACCATCCATAACCTTCAAAACTGTTTCGAATTTGAAAAGACTGACTTAATGATCATTCATAATGAGTTTTTCAATTGACTTAATGATCATCAATAAAAAATCAGTTTTTCAAAAACAGAATTTGTTACGGGTGCAAAAACCGCCCCGTGTGGGCCCGAGTTTTCGGAACTGCATTTGTGACCGCAGGATGTGCGGACGTACACGAGTTCAACTAAATTCGGCTCAATTTTTGCACCCCCCTGTGCGCCCGCATAGGAGTTTTGGTAAAACATGGCACACAGTTATATTAGTCAGGTACAGTATTACCTCATAAACTAATTTTCACTTTGTTCCCACATCTATGTGGGACAAAGTTGTAAGACCCTATCTTATTATATTGAAATTTATTGAAAAGATTTCGTATTTAAACATGTAATTTCGATTAATGTCAGTCAAAATATTCGAGTTTATTAAAACTCATCGACAATAAACATTTTGACATGTTATTGCTGTTTAGTTCCGTAATATTGAAAACAAGAGCGGAAGCTGATCTTTGATCGTGTTCGGTTCTTTGTATGGCTTGGTCCTCCTCCGGTGCTCCAAATATCACCTGTATTTCATAATTTATGAAATACGTTAGTTATAAACAGATTATAACATAATTGAATAAACCCGAAGGCTTAAAATAATAAAATCAAAACTTTAGTTTCAGACTCCACCGTAAGCTACGGTGACCACCGTAGCTTACGGTCAAGCTTTACGGTCCTAACTCACTGTCTTACCGCTAAGACTTCCAATTTCAACCAGTAGCTGCCTACCGTAAGCTACGGTAGGCCACCGTAGCTTACAGTGGCTTGCTGCAAAATTTTCTCTTATTTGTCGTTTAGTTATGACAATTTCCATAACTCCCTCAATTTTCCTTTGTTTTGCTCGAAACCTGTTTCTAAATATTCGTAAAAATGTTTTCTCACATATTTAACCCGAAATCCTTGACCCGGATTCTTATTTCATATAAATTATGCATTTATCCCTGGTTTATGCTTTCATTTTCCGATTTTTCCCTTTTTACCCCATTTAAAGAAACTATACATTTACACATCCTTTCGTTATACATTAACACTCCATTATTACCCGTATAGTTGTCTTATTCAACTAAACCTTTATTTATTTATATTTGACCCGTTTGGTTGTTTTAGCGTAATCCAGTGCTCATTTCAACCAAACCATATCTATCTTATTGTTTCCACACTAAGATATCTATCTGCTTCCAATTGTCTGAAATTTGTTTATCTACGTATTTAATCTGAAATCTTTATCTTGGATTCTTAATTCTTATGAATTATGCATTCATTCTTGGTTATGCGTATATTCATTTTGACCCGTTAAGAGATTTAAGTGTATAAACTTAAATCTCATTTCCTCTTACATTATTTCTTGTTTTCATACAAAAATATCTATTTACATCCCACCACAACTATACATTGTGGTGGATTTGTTATAGAATGCTATATTTTCAATTCTACCATTCGGTTTGACATTTTTACTAAAAAGGTCCTAATATGGACATTAAGCCAAAACTGCTTATGCTTTTTCGTTTTTACATTACCAAAGGGGTCTATTGTATTATAAAACTCATTTTCAAACTAATATTAGCGTCGTTTACTTAATTCATCATTCGAGGGCATTTTGGTCAACTTAGACCTTTCTTTACGACGGTCTTACAATATCATGTTTTGACCAAAATGTACTTTTAACCATAGTCTATATAGAATCATTATGTTCTTGATAACATAATGTCTACGAACTAGAATATTAGATTACCTTACCTTAAGTAATCTGTTATTCATTCATGACTCATTTATCTCTCAATGAACCCTAAGTCCTTTTGAGAGTTTGACCATTTCACTTACCTGGCTCGGCTCATAGCATTGATCCGTTCTAATATCATGCTCTATTCTTTCTATGAAAACAACATCTCAACAAGCGATATTAGTTATCGTTGTCAAATGGTGATAATATTACCATTTGACCCGTTCGGTCTAAATGACCATTTGTCTTTTTGAGATGGCACTTATTTGTCATCTCAACCATTTAACCTTTTTCATTTTACACTGAATGATTATCTTAATTTAAACATCGTTTCTTAATTCGTCTGACCCATTATGACTTACGTCATATGGTATCCTTTTTCAAAACTCCTTATTTATTTGTCATCGCATGACTAATTTACTGTTTTACCCTTTTTATTGTAATTCACGATTTAATACCATATTTACTTGTTCTAACCCGTATCTATTTATGTTGGAACTTTATATTTTGAATTCTCTGTCACACCCCGACCCGCGGCGGAAAAGGTGATCGGGGCATGATTGGGTTTTCATCAAAGCTCATGACATTTATTATAATGTTTCATATTTATTATTACAATTTAAAAGAGATCATACAATCAAATCATACAAATACAACATCTTCTATACATCTATCTAAACTTCATTATTTTTCTTCTAAGGCACTTTCCTATGTGTTCCTTGCTTCATCCTTTCCACCTGTATCATGTGTAAAAATGGTTTTTGGATCAACAAAAGTTGGCGAGTGAACCTTGTTAGAAAACATTTATTATTTATTTCTTGTTGTATTTAATATGGATGTGCAATATTCATATATGAACAAACGTAAATAAACATACAATAACAAACAAATAGCATACAATAACAAACCAATAGCATACAATAACAAACCAATAGCATACAATAACAAACAACAACAGACAATAACATACAATACCAAAACAACTTGCATGAATATATAACATGAATGAAACTGTATATGTTGACAACGTCACGTTCACGCTCATAATGTAATGGGGAACGGACGACCTATGATAAATGTCTGTGCGATCAAGGCTCAATCAAACGGAGCCGATCGTATGTTGGCAACGCCTGGTTCACGCTCATAATGTAATGGGAAACAGCTCAACGCTCATAATGTAATGGGGAGCGGCGGCCTATGATAATGTATGTGCGATCAAGGCTCAATCAAACGGAGCCGATCGTATGTTGGCAACGCCTGGTTCACGCTCATAATGTAATGGGGAACAGCTCAACGCTCATAATGTAATAGGGAGCGGCGGCCTATGATAATGTATGTATTGAAAATGATAAATTTAATCTAAACAATAACCACACAAATAGTTGATACATGTTGAATACACATTTGTTCATGGATATGATGGATGCACAATAGTTTAAATATAATAAATAACAAGACACATGATACACCCCAAAAACCTGATTAAAACGGGGAATTTATAGAGATTCACTCACAGTGGTGCGTTCGGTGAATGATGTTGAATGCGCACGAGTTTAGAGGATTGATCGACGAGGTATAACTAACCTAATTAATAACGAAAAGGTACGGTAAATAAGTGGATTTTATTAACAATTTAAATAGGATTTTTGGATATATTTTTGTGAGTTTAAGGCTATTTTCTAACTTTAAAAACAGTATTTTTAAGTATTTTTAATTGATTTTTAAATAAAATAAATAAATAAAAATAATAAAAAATGTTGACTTTTTGACCGTTGACCATGACTGTTGACCATTACTGTTGACCGTTGACCGGTTCGGTCGTTTGTATGTGTGCGCTGGGTGAGACTCGAACCCGTGACCTCCCGTACGCGTGCACGCAGCTCTACCAACTGAGCTACGTGTCTAACCCGAAATATTTATGTTTTTAATTATATTTATATACTATTTAACTTAATCCGAAAATCATTTATTTTTAAAAAGGATTTTAATTGCTTTGAACCGGTGCCGTCAACCAGTCTCGAACCCGGGACGTATGAGTTAGTGTTGCACACAGTCCACCGCTGGACTGTGTGTCTAACCTGGTTAATAATCCGGTTTTTATTATACTTAACATGATTCTGTGAGTTATCCCGGTTCGGTTAAAAAAAAGAACATTTTTATTACAGCGAATGTGCGTGTGTCAAGGATCGAACTCGGGACGTAAGCGTATTGTTTGCACACAGTCCACCGCTGGACTGTGTGTCTAACCCGTTTATAATACCAATTTTAATTAATCTTATAATCATATTAGACTTCATCTTCTTCGTTCAAAACACAGACAACGGTTAATCCAACTGTTTCTTGATTAATTCGATTGACAAACATTCAAATGATTAAAATGAAATGGCAGAGAAGATTTTGGAAGTAAACATACCGGAGAAATGATCTTTCTCAGAATTCCGGCGAAGTCGTCGGCTCTGTTTTTATGGACTTTGTCTGAGCGGACCAATTAACAATTTTGATTAGCTGGATGCGGAATTGAAGTACTGAACAAGAGTTATCAGAATGTTTAAAGATTTATACCGTTTATCAGCGAGTTCTAGAAATTTTCAGAGATTTTCCGGCGAATGGTGATTATCCGATATCGTCGCCTGGAACTGATTCTGATTGAAGGGTTTGAGTTAGCAAAAGCTTAACAACTGATAGACGATGAAAGAATTGAGAAACTTACTGATTTGATGGAAGACACGGTTTTCCGGCGAAAGTCCGGCGAGTTCAAAAAGCTTTTCCGACGAACTGAAAGTATAGCGAAAGTGAAATTGAAGGTTATGCGGATGATTTTGAGTCGAGAGAAGAAGCAATTGTTGGAGTAATTCAGGAATTGAATATCTTCGGTTATAAAAACCGAACATCACCAGAATTCAAGTTAATTCAAGACCGAATTGATTAGGATCGTCGGTGCATCGGTTATAATCTAGAATCCGCGATCACTCAAACGTTTTGGACGGTTGAAAGCCGATTACGGTTTCAGTTTGGCGCAACAGGTTGATTCATGGTTGTTCATAAGTTTTAATTGTTTCCTAAAACTTACAAAAACATCAAGTGGCGGAGTGGTGGAATGTGTGTGTGTTAAGTCGCTAAGCTTAATCCGGCTGACCCGGGTTCGAATCCCGGCCACAGCATTTAATTTTTATTTCATTAAATTTAATAAATTTTCAAATATAAATTTTATATTCTAATATACTTATTAATTATGTATCGTTTAAAATTAGTTTGAGCATTAAATATGCAACGAAATTTTTAACTGAATGTTCGGTTAATAAACGAAGCGGGTTTGGTTAACCCGGTTTTTGACGGATGTTACATTCTCTTCCCGAATACCCAAAATGCTTGTTCAACTATGTAAGTAATTCTACTATTTTAAGGATGTAAGCTTTACTTACCTTGAATTCCAATTATGCCTTCTTCCGCGTAATTGTTCTGTTTGACCCGCTTCTTCCAAGCCTCCACCTAGCTTTGTCATACCCCAACCCGCAGCGGAATAAAAGTCGGGGCATGATTGGGTTATCACCAAAGCTCATGATATTTACTAATAAGTTTAATATTTATTAAATTGAAATTAAATTCAAATATCCAACACAAAATTTATACGAACACAACAATAAACCAAACGATTGTTCCAAATGAAATAAATTGTTTATTCTTCTAAGGCCATCCTATGTGTTTCTTTCCTCTGCTTGTTCACCTGTATCATGCGCAAAACAGAAAATTTGGGTCAACAAAAGTTGGCGAGTGAACCTTGATAAAACAATTAAATGATTGAATTATATTGTTGATTAAATAAAAAGTGTGCATGAATCACACGTGAACAGATGTATCTATATAACCAATCACAAACCACATTGTATGAACACATGACATGATAAATGATCTATTTGAGATCAAGTCTCAATCAAACGGGGCCGATCTAATGAGGCTCCTGATGCTCAATCCGTATCCCACGAGGAACTGATGGGCCTAATGAAATGATTGCACCGAAATGATAAAATGTATCCACATATAATCCACATAACAAAAATACACATTTGATCACGAATGATATTAGCACAAGTGTTCAATAAAATTAATGAAATTGTACGACACATGATACACCCCAAAGCATGATTAAAACGGGGAATTTGTAGAGATTCACTCACATTGGATGCGTATTCTTGAATAGAAATGAGAGCGCACGAGTTGTGGATTTAACCGACGAAAAAATACTAACCTAAAAATAATAACGCGATATTTAGGCAAAAATCTTTTGTTTAGATTTTTAGGTTATTATTGTGGGTTTTAGTTATATAATTAAACCCTTGAATTTGTATTTTAAATTGATTTCCTTTAATTAAAAAGAAAAACATGGAAATCAAATAGTCAAAATAAACAAATAATAAAAAAAATAAAATAATATAAAAAAAACCTTGTTAGACTGTCAGGTCTGACAACCGGTTCGATGTGTTGTAGGCATGCGTGTGTATAGATTCGAACTCGAGACCTCACGTTTGCGTGCACGCAGCTCTTCCAACTGAGCTACGTGTCTAACCCGAAAGAATCTAGATTTTAATTATATTTATACACGTTTTAGGTTTTATCAAATTTAATTAAATTAAAAAGGTTTATACTGGATTGAACCGGACGCGTACCACATGTCTCGAACCCGAGACCTTGTCTGTAACCTGCACCCAGCCCAACCAACTGGGCTGGGTGTCTAACCCGTTAATACTTGAAATTTAATTATATTTATATATTGATTAAGTGTATACAGAAAGTGACAGATTAAAAAGTATTTTAATTAATCGAGCCGGTGTGTGTGCGTGGGATCGAACCGTCGACCATGTGTTGGTTTGCACCCGGCCCAACCAGTTGGGCCGGGTGCTTAACCCGACTATAATCTTAATTATAATAAATATATATGAACACAGCAGTTCATCTTCTTCATCATGAATTTGAACCAACATGTACCGCCCAAAAATTCTTGATTCTCCTCTGATTATCATCAGAATGTTATGCTAATTAACAAATATTAAAAGAGAGTAGGAGTCTACCGTAGAATCGGATTGGAGGATCTCGATCTCCGGTGGATGGATTCTAATGGCCCGGTGGTTTCTCCGATGGAATAAAGAATTTCCGACGACTGATAGGAGAGAGTGACAGAGGAATTGAGCGAATTTGTTTGAGGAAATACGATGGGTATTTATAGAGGGTGTTGGAGAGCTTGGTTTCGGTTTTGGATTGATTGCCAGTGCAATCTATCGAGAAGTTTGCCTAAATTAAACTTGAACAGCTATTTGCTTGGAAGAAAACACGTGGACTGCCGGGATCTCCGGCAAGGGGATCTTGCGGGTGTTGCAGGTTCTCAGCTTCCATATAGATATAATGATAATCCAGAATTTACACAACTTGTGTGTATCGCAGTGGTGTTTGTTGCGCGTGTGTATCCGGGGGAACCCGGGTTCGACTCCCGGTTCACCCGTTTATTTTAAAACCGTTTTTCTTTAATTGTTTTTATTACCTTTTGATTTATTATAAGTAATTATTAATTAGTTGATTTATTTTATTAATTAATAGTTTATATTATATTATCTCTTTAAACTTTATTTATTAATTTATTTTTAAAAATTAAATTTCATTTTTATATAACTAACGACATAAACAAAAATTCTTTGATTGATAAAATGAGGCGGGTTTTCGAAACCCGATTTACACAAATGTTACAGTATCCCCTACTTTTAGAAATTTCGTCCCGAAATTTAAGTAGTATTTGTAACCGGAAAAAGAATGCGGGTATTTTTCGCGCATTGAGTCTTCACGTTCCCAAGTAAACTCGGGTCCTCGTTTTGACTCCCAGCGCACCCTGACAATTGGAATACGATTTCGCCTTAAACGCTTCTCACCGAAATCCATGATTTCCACTGGTCTTTCAACGAAGTGCATTGATTCATCAACTTGAATGTCTTCTAGAGGGATATGGAGGTTTTCGTCGGCGAGGCACTTTTTCAAGTTTGATACATGGAACGTGGGATGTATTCTGTTGAGTTCTTCTGGTAGGTCAAGCTTGTATGCTACAGGACCTACTCTTTCGAGTATCTTGAAAGGTCCTATGTAGCGTGGTGCTAGCTTGCCCTTTTGGCCGAACCGAACCACTCCCTTCCACGGTGATACTTTCAAAAGTACTTGATCACCAACGCAAAACTCCAAAGGCTTTCATCATTTGTCATCATAACTCTTTTGACGACTTTGAGCCGCTAGAAGATTGTTTCGAATTTGAAGGATTTTGTCAGTTTTTTCTTGAATAAACTCAGGTCCGGTGATTTGTGCTTCACCAAGTTCGTGCCAACATACTGGGGATCGGTATTTACAACCATATAAAGCTTCAAAGGGAGCCATACCGATACTTGAATGATAGCTATTGTTGTACGAAAACTCGACTAACGGTAGGTGAGCGTCCCAATTCCCTTTGAAGTCTACGACACATGCTCAAAGCATGTCTTCAAGGGCTTGGATGGTGCGCTCAGATTGACCATCAGGTTGAGGGTGAAAGGCGGTGCTGAGGTCTAAACGTGTACCAAAGCGGTTTGTACATTCGCCATGTTCGTGAAGTGAAATGACCATCACGGTCTGAAATGATGCTTAACGGTACACAATGACGGCTTACGATCTCGCTGATGTAGATACGAGCTAACTTCTCATTCTTGAAGTCCTCGCGAATTGGAATAAAGTGAGCTAATTTAGTAAGACGATCAATGATTACCCATATGGTGTCATACCCACTGGAGGTGCGAGGTAACCCGGTAATGAAATCCATGGTTATATTTTCCCACTTCCATACAGGTATCTCGGGTTGGACAAGGAGTCCCGATGGTCTTTGATGTTCAGCTTTCACTTTGGAACAAGTAAGGCACTTGGAAACAAAAACATCGATGTCCTTCTTCATACCAGGCCACCAGTAGGTGTATCGTAGGTTTTGATACATCTTATCGGCTCCTGAATGTACAGAGTATCGTGTTTTGTGTACCTCATTCATGAGGAAATCACGAAGGTTGTCGCGGTCGGGAATCCAAATACGGTTTAAATAGTACAGAATACCATCGGATTTGGTTTCGATTTTGAGTTTAGCTCCACACGACAGCTTATCGCATACGTCATTTTCCGTTACGGAAGTATGTTGAGCTGCTCGTATTCGATCTTTGATATCGGTTACAATTTGAGAACATAGGAGATGAATGGAATTTTCATAACCTTTTCGACTGAGTTTGCCTTGCCAGGATGATATCGAATCCCACAGTCGTAATTATTGAGAAGTTCGACCCATCGTCGTTGCCTCATGTTCAACTCTTTTTGATTGAAGATATGTTGGAGACTCTTGTGGTCAGTGTATATTTCACACTTGGTACCATAGAGATAATGTCTCCATATCTTTAGAGCGAACACGACTGCTCCAAGTTCTAGGTCGTGGGTGGTGTAATTCTTCTCATGCACTTTGAGTTGCCTAGAGGCATAGGCTATCACCTTTCCTCTTTGCATTAGAACACAGCCTAGACCTTGCCCTGACGCGTCGTAATAAACCACAAAGTCTTCGCAACCCTCAGGGAGTGTAAGGATAGGTGCGTCACAAAGCTTTTGCTTCAAAGTTTGGAAGGCCTCCTCTTGCTTGGGTCCCCAAATAAAGGGTTTTCCCTTGTGAGTTAAGGCCGAGAGTGGAACGGCGATACGGGAGAAGTTGGCAATGAAGCGTCGATAATAACCAGCCAAGCCAAGAAATGACCTAACTTCAGTAGGGGTGTGTGGCGCTTGCCATTCTTGTACTGCCTTGATTTTCGAAGGGTCGACATGAATCCCTTTGTCATTAACGACATGGCCAAGGAATTGTACATCCTTTAACCAAAATTCACATTTTGAGAACTTAGCATAGAGCTTTTCAGTTCTTAAAAGTGTAAGAATAAGGCGAAGATGTCGCTCATGATCGAATTTTGACTTGTAGTAGATGAGAATGTCGTCGATGAAGATATGACGAAACGGTCGAGATAGGGTTACCCAATTCATCAAATCCATAAAGACGGCGGGGGCGTTGGTTAATCCGAAAGGCATAACCATGAACTCGTAATGACCATAACGAGTTCGAAAGACAGTTTTTGGAATATCTTCTTCGCGCACCCTAAGCTGATGATAACCAGAACGAAGGTCGATTTTGGAAAAACAGGTGGCACCTTGAAGTTGATCTAGAAGGTCATTAATACGAGGTAGTGGATAGCGATTCTTAACAGTCAACTTGTTGAGTTCTCTATAATCAATGCACATGCGAAAAGTCCCATCTTTCTTCTTCACAAAAAGGACAGGTGCACCCCAAGGCGACGAGCTAGGACGTATGAATCCCTTGTCAGTCATCTCTTGCAGCTGACTGGCCAACTCTTGCATTTCGGATGGGGCTAACCTATAAGGAGATTTCGCGACCGGTGTAGTGCCAGGCACAATATTAATTCGAAATTCGACTTCTCGCACAGGAGGAAGTCCTGAAACGTCGTCGGGAAATACTTGAGGAAATTCTTTCACGATTGGAATATCTTCGAGTTTCCCTTCCTTGCCTTCCTTCTTGATGATGTGAGCTAGAAATGTGACGTAATCATTGCAAAGATATCTTCGAGCTTGTAGGCACGACATCAATTTGAGTCCTTTCGAAGGTGTTTCTCCAAAGATACGCAGTGTCCGACCGTCGGCGAGAGGAATGCGAATGAACTTTTCATGGCATACTACTTCGGTGTGATGCTGGCTAAGCCAGTCCATACGATGATAACATCGAAACTTCCCAATTTCATAGGGATAAGATCAATCGAGAAGTCGTGATCATTTAGCGTAAGAGTACAATCACGTATAATAGATTTTAACGAAATGGGTTCTCCGTCAACAACTTCCATCGTGATTGATTCAGCGAGACTAACACGCAGTAGGTCGAGAATAGGTTTGAATTCTAAAGATACAAAGCTCTTATCCGCACCAGTATCGAATAATATGGATGCATAACTACCATTTACGAGAAACGTACCGTTGACCACATTGTTGTCCGCTCTTGCTTGGTTGGCGTTGATATTGAAAGCCCTTCCTCTAGCAGGTGGGTGAGCTTAATTAGTATGGTTCACCGGGTTTGCTTGGTCTTGGGCATTGATGATGTTTACCAGGCGTGGGCAAGTATTTCTGAAGTGGTTTGGGTCGCCATAATTAAAACAAGCTCTTATGGGTTGCATCATGGGATAGTTGGGTTGGTAGTAAGGTTGGGCCATGGGTTGGGCAGGTGGTAGAAGTAAGGATTGTTGGGCTTGGCCCACCATTTGGTTTTGGGTTTGGGCTGGAGGCTGATTGCGGTTTGATCGTTGAAGTGTACGGCACGTTTGGATAGTGTGACCTTCACAACCACAACTTGTGCAGTACTTGCAAGGGTTCTCAGGAGGGTGCTGGTATTGGCAACGGTTACATTTTGGATGTGGGCCAGTGTATGGCTTTTTTAATGGTGCGGCTGGAGGGGCGACTTGTGTGATTGGAGCAACAGTAATGGGAGGGTTAGTTTGGGTGACGGCAAAGTTCTTGCCATTTCGCTTCCTCTTACCAGCAAACTTTGAGGATGAGCCTGATTGGGTTGGAGTTGGGGCTTCAACAGTTGTTTTCTTCTTCTCATCTTTAAAATCGCCATTTCGAATGCGATTTTCAATAAGCTCCGTAGCTAATTCCATGGCGGCTTCGAGTGTTGCGGGAGAAGTGCTTAAAACCGAATCTTGGATTTTTGAGGGGAGGCCTCGAATATAGTGCTCGATCAAGCGGTATAACAGAGTGAACAGGTTGGGAACCATCTTGTTCAATTCAAGAAACCTCTTGTTGTAGGAGGTGTGATCCCCTTCCTTCTGCTTTAGAGAATAGAATTCGTCTTCAAGCTTTTTGATCTCGCTTCTATGGCAGAAGCGTCTTGTCATGATTTCTCTTAATTCCTCCCATGATAAGGCCATGGCATCATCCACACCTCGCTTACCTTTTTTCGTGTTCCACCAGGTAAGGGCTACCCTAAACAAACGTCCAGTAGCGTAACGTACCTTGCGATCCTCAGTTAGTCGCAATTGAGAAAGGTGTTTTCCATCTCCTCAAACCAATGTAGGAGAGCGGTGACACCTTCAGTCCCTTCATATTTTGGGGGATCGCAAGACTTGAAGTGTTTGTAGGTGCATTTAGTGGTTTTGGGAGGAGGGTTGGCGACGTTTTGGCCATCTTGGTTTGGAGGGTTTATGGGGTTTGCGGCGAGAGCTTGTTGAACTTGTAGTACGATGTCAGGAAGTACCACGACCATTTGTTGAGCAATTTGCGTGGCCATGCGTTCGTTTGAACTTCTACCTCCTCGTAAGTGTCTAGTAGACATCTACAGGAATATATGTAGGGAGATTGTGAGTTTGAGAATTTTCTAGGTGTCATGTGTCGTAAAAGAATGAAAACAACATTTATACATAACTGAAAATAACTTAACTACATCCATAGGATGTCTTGGGCTTGCTCATGTTGGGCCTCCAAATGTCTCCCATACCATAGCCTGTATAGTCATGTGGGCCCCCATGACTATTGGTCTTGGTAGGGTTCAGATTGGTGTCGGCTGTTTAACACTCGCATCACCCGAATGAAAATCGTAAAACATGATTGCGAGATGTAAGGTCAGAAGGTGTCCAGGTGTAGACTCAATGACAACTCAAAGTAGGGTTAGTTCACACGACGTTTGGTATAGCATGCTTTGGCCTACTAGGTCCTTCGTACTCTCATTGTTAGTCCCCAGGTAGGCAAACTGGTCCTTTATTTTGGATTTATACGAATGCCAAGCCTAGACAGGACGTTCCGACTACCGGTACTCGTACCCTTCCAGTTACTACATGCCCGTCGTGAAAACTCACTTTGATGTGATTTGAAAAATATGAAAACATTGCAAAATTTTTTGAAAAGGAATCATGGAAATTGTGAAATCGTGAGGTGTGTGCTTTCATAGGTATCATATGTTATGGAGATATGAACTATGATGAGCATTGCATATTAACATGTATTTGTTAGTGTGCTTGCATAATATTGTGTGTGAAAATAAACATGAAACATATAAACATCATGAATTTTTCATGCAACACATAAACAATTAAAAGCTAATCAACTATAGTATAGGCTCTAAGGGTCTAATAACCTATCCTATATCCCTATAGTCATAAGCTCTGATACCAATATGTCACATCCCAACCCGCAGCGGAATAAAAGTCGGGGCATGATTGGGTTATCACCAAAGCTCATGATATTTACTAATAAGTTTAATATTTATTAAATTGAAATTAAATTCAAATATCCAACACAAAATTTATACGAACACAAACAATAAACCAAACGATTGTTCCAAATGAAATAAATTGTTTATTCTTCTAAGGCCATCCTATGTGTTTCTTTCCTCTGCTTGTTCACCTGTATCATGCGTAAAATAGAAAATTTGGGTCAACAAAAGTTGGCGAGTGAACCTTGATAAAACAATTAAATGATTGAATTATATTGTTGATTAAATAAAAAGTGTGCATGAATCACACGTGAACAGATGTATATATATAACCAATCACAAACCACATTGTATGAACACATGACATGATAAATGATGTATTTGAGATCAAGTCTCAATCAAACGGGGCCGATCTAATGAGGCACCTGATGCTCAATCCGTATCCCACGAGAAACTGATGGGCCTAAAGAAATGATTGCACCGAAATGATAAAATGTATCCACATAACAAAAATACACATTTGATCACGAATGATATTAGCACAAGTGTTAAATAAAATTAAGGAAATTGTACGACACATGATACACCCCAAAGCATGATTAAAACGGGGAATTTGTAGAGATTCACTCATATTGGGTGCGTATTCTTGAATGGAAATGAGAGCGCACGAGTTGTGGATTTAACCGACGAAGAGATACTAACCTAAAAATAATAACGCGATAACTCGATAAGTAAATTAATATTTAGGCAAAAATCTTTGGTTTAGATTTTAGGTTATTATTGTGGGTTTTAGTTATATAATTAAACCCTTGAATTTGTAATTTAAATTTATTTCCTTTAATTAAAAAGAAAAACATGGAAATCAAATAGTCAAAATAAACAAATAATAAAAAAATAAAAAAATATAAAAAAAACCTTGTTAGACTGTCAGGTCTGACAACCGGTTCGATGTGTTGTAGGCATGCGTGTGTATAGATTCGAATTCGAGACCTCACGTTTGCGTGCACGCAGCTCTTCCAACTGAGCTACGTGTCTAACCCGAAAGAATCTAGATTTTAATTATATTTATACACGTTTTAGGTTTTATCAAATTTAATTAAATTAAAAAGGTTTATACTGGATTGAACCGGACGCGTACCACATGTCTCGAACCCGAGACCTTGTCTGTAACCTGCACCCAACCCAACCAACTGGGCTAGGTGTCTAACCCGTTAATACTTGAAATTTAATTATATTTATATACTGATTAAGTGTATACAGAAAGTGATAGATTAAAAAGTATTTTAATTAATCGAGCCGGTGTGTGCGCGTGGGATCGAACCGTCGACCATGTGTTGGTTTGCACCCGACCCAACCAGTTGGGCTGGGTGCTTAACCCGACTATAATCTTAATTATAATTGTTTTTATTACCTTTTGATTTATTATAAGTAATTATTAATTAGTTGATTTATTTTACTAATTAATAGATTATATTATATTATCTTTTTAAAATTTATTTATTAATTTATTTTTACACATTAAATTTCATTATTATATAACTAACGACATAAACAAAAATTCTTTGATTGATAAAATGAGGCGGGTTTTCGAAACCCGATTTACACAAATGTTACAAGCTTGTCAAGCGTCAAACTATCATTTATCATTCGCAAGATGGTTAGGTTAGTCATTATTTAACACGACTATTCCACTTTACGAATTTATATCAATTCACTACTTGTTCATATTATAGGTCATTTTGACTTCTAAAAGTCAACTGCCTATTAACATTTGCAAACGCACAGATAAGTTTAGGGGTGTGAATTTCTGACACGACCCGAAAACCTGACACGAACCTAACACGAGGGTTTAGGTTTCGTCTAAACGGGTTCGGGTCAGTTTCGGGTTGAACCCGCGAACCCGTTTAGGTTAACGGGTCAGGTTCGGGTCAACCTGGTCGGGTTGGCGGGTTGACCCGTTTAACACATTTATACTATAATCTATTTTTATAATATATTTTATGTCATAAACTAAATGGGGCGTGTATTTTATGTCATGCTTTAACTTACAAAGAGAAATTAACATAGATTTTATAATTTAAATATGATAATATTATATACATTTGTGTTTTTTAAGTAATTTTTTATTTTAATATATTAATTTCAGAATAAAAATTAAAAAATTCGGGTTAAACGGGTCGTGTTCGGGTCAACCCATGAAACTTCGGGTCGTGTTTGGTTCATATATATGATACGATTTTCGGGTTCGGGTCGGGTTCGGGTTCATGTAAAATTTTCGGGTTCAGGTCGGGTTGAACCCGCCAACCCGCGAACACGACCCGTTTAGCACCCCTAGATAAGTTCAACAAACTCATTTAGGCATTTATCAATTACTCGGCATGCGATAGTTTTAGGCTACCCTCTTATCAAGTTCATGTCGTTTCTTTCACTTAAACAAATCCAAGCGATTAATAACATCAAATTAACTTAACACCTATTTCATCATTTCATATAAAACCATTCCATAGCAAGTATGAGTATGTACTCAAACTCATAATTTGTTCAAGTATCTTCCTACTATTATCATGCATAATGATTCTAAACATAGATATATCATCAACTTCATCATATTATTAAAACCCACTTCAATATCTGCTTGTTAATCACCTACAAGTAATCATACCTCAAATATTTCATAATTTCACTATATCAAACGAAATTATGCATACATGTACACTCAATTTCATCTTGGATCATAATCCAACAGTTTGATTACAAGTATTCTACTTGTCTCTAGTTACAACTTTCACCAATCTAGGTTTTTAAACATACCTTATGATCCCCTAGTTTAGGTGATCTAAAATTCATGTTCCTGCACAAGATTAAGCTCCAATTTCTCTTCTAATTTTGATGATCTTGGAGATTAGGTCAAGAAGGAGTTTCTCCCTCCTTCTCTGCTTCTGGTCGACTCTCACACACACACACATTAAGTGTGTGTTGTGTTTTAATTTTTGATATTTATAATTACAAGTTCCCTTTTTGGCAGCCTTGGTCCCTCAAGTTTAGTTTTGATTAACAATGAGACTACAACTCATTGTTTGGTTACTTGTATGCATATTTCTAGCTATGTTTATTTGTTCCTAGTCATTTTGTTTATGGGTTCACTTTTACCACTAACGGTCTTTTACCCATTCTTTAATATTAACGTGGTTTGATTACCAAACCCGTTTTTGGGGTGTTACAAAAGTTCTTGACTTCATTCACACATACTTAAATTTCCAACAATCCCCCACATGAATGTAGGTCGATCTCAAACAACATTACTCCAATTAGATTTCAGCAGTTGAGTTTTGCATACGATAGGTACGTGTTACCCTTTGAACCTTTGCTCATGAAACGTACTTAGCCCACTAGCTCTGAGTAGACATTGATGTCTTTCAACTCGTTTGCCGTTTATGTAGACGACAATACATTTCATACAAGACTCTCCCTGACAAAGTCAAGTGCTCGTAGTTATGTTCGTTATGGTCATGAACATGATGCCTGGTTCTGCGAGAGCCATTAAGTATTGTGCCCTTACAATACCCTTCGAAGCGACCCCACTTCTCTTTCACATAGGTGATTCACTAGGTATGGATACCTTATTCGAATCATTAAAAGCCATAGGCTCAGCCTCTCACCTGTCACTTTAAGGAATGGACTAGGAAGATTTATTTTATAATAAACTCCCTTTTTATGCGTAGGGTTAACCTCCCCCACAGTGACATTACCAGTTCATACAACTAGGTTTTCCTATTGAACTTAATTCTTGGGATCTCCAGTCTATTAAGTTAGGTTTCCATCATATGAACTTTCTTTTTAAAGGGCTTCAGTCCCATTCCCATGGACGACTTTTGAACTAACTCTCTACTTAGGCCTTTCGTTAGCGGATTCGCGATATTATCCTTTGACCTAACGTAGTCAACAGTAATAATTCCTGTAGAGATTAGTTGTCGTATCGTATTATGTCTACGTCTGATATGTCTGTTTCTACCATTATACATTGTGCTACGAGCTCTGCCAATTGCCGATTGGATATCACAATGTATACAAATGGCCGTTGCCAACTTAGGCCATCTTGGTATGTCCTCAACAAATTGACGTAGCCATTCTGCTTCTTCACCTGCTTTATCTAATGCGATGAACTCTGATTCCATCGTGGATCTAGTGATAACCGTCTGTTTCGATGATTTCCACGATATAGCAGCACCTCTAAGTGTGAATACATACCCACTTGTTACTCTGGAATCATTCGTGTCAGATATCCAATTTGCATCGCAATGTCCTTCTATGACTGCTAGATATCTCTTTTAATGCAACCCGTATTCTCGAGTGTATCTTAAGTATCGAAGCATTCGAGTAATACCGTTCCAATGCATTGAATTGGATTGCTCGTGTATCTACTTAGCTTGCTCACAGCATATGCTATGTTTGGTCTAGTACAACTCATAAGATACATCAAGCTACCAATAATTCTTGAGTACTCCAACTGGTTTACAGGTTCACCTCTAATTTTGGCTAGATGTTGACTCGTGTCAAGTGGAGTCGTAGCTACACTGGAGTCGTTTGCATTAAACTTCTCAAGAATTTTGTCCACATAGTGGGATTGACTTAAAACAAGTCCACTTTGGGTTCGTGTGATTTTAACTCCCCGAATCATATCTGCAAGACCCATGTCTTTCATGTAAAATCTTGCTTTTAGCATGTTCTTTGTAGATTTTATGATTTTGTCATCACTTCCAGCAATGAGCATATCATCTACATATACACACAAAATGACGTACCCATCAGATGTGTCCTTCACATATACATACTTGTCACATTCGTTGATTTTGAACCCAACATCAAGCATAACATGATCAAATTTTCGGTGCCATTGTTTTGGAGCTTGTTTCAACCCATACAACGATTTTACAAGTTTACACACTTTATTTTCTTGCCCATTGGCTGTGAAACCTTCGGGTTGCTCCATGTAAATTTCTTCCTCTAGATTTCCATTCAGGAAAGCTGTTTTCACATCCATTTGGTGAACTTACAAATTTTTAATGGCGGCAATAGCAAGCACCAACCTGATGGATGTTATTCGCGTGACTGGCGAATATGTATCATAATCTAAACCTTCTTGTTGTTTATATCCTTTGATTACCAACCTTGCTTTATACTTATCGATGGTTCCATCAGGCTTCATCTTCTTCTTGAAGATCCATCGATATCCTAGTGGTTTACATCCTTGAGGAAGATCCACTAGCTCCCAAGTATTGTTTTGTAAGATCGAGTCTATCTCACTTTTGATGGCCTCCCTCCACTGAGGTCCTTCTGAGGAGTGTACTGCTTGTTGGTACGTTTGAGGTTCATATTCTACCATGTAGGTAAGAAACTCAGGCCCAAAGGATTTTTCAGTCATTTGCCTTTTACTTTTCCTGATTTCAACTTCCGCAGTCTTAGATTGCTCTCGAGGTTCATTGTATTCAACCTCAGGAACACTTTCTTCGACTTGTCTAGAAGAACTTGGTTCCCTTCTAGTTATGTGTGGGAACACATGTTCAAACCAAGATGCATCCTTAGATTCTATTATGGTTCCTTTAAATATTCCAGGGTTTTTAGAATCATGCATGAGAAAACGATAAAGACCATAAGGTCGGGTGTAACCAATAAATACACAATCTATTATTTTGGGTTCTATTAGTAGCCGCTTTGTTGGTGTGACCACCACCTTAGCTAGACACCCCACACTTTCAAGTATTTATATGGTGGTTTCTTTCCCGTCCACAATTCATATGGCGTTACATCCTTTTTTATTGGGTATCATGTTCAACACATAATTTGCCGATAAGATTGCTTCCCCCCACATGTTTTGGTTTATACCAGAACTTATCATCATGGCATTCATCATTTCTTTCAAGGTACGATTTTTTTTGTTCCGCTATGCCATTCGATTGAGGGGAATAAGGAGCCGTGAGTTCATGTATGATTCCATTTTTCACACATACATCAATAAAAGGTGAAACATATTCACCCCCTCGGTCGCTCCTTACACTTTTGATTTTACGATTTAGTTTATTTTCAACTTCGGCCTTGAACAAGATAAACTTGTCAATGGCCTCGTCCTTACTCTTAAGTAAGTACACATAGCAATACCGTGTACTGTCATCAATGAACGTGATGAAGTACTTGTTCCCACCACGAGTAGGAATTGCCTTTAGGTCACACACATCAGTGTGTATCATCTTGAGGGGTTCGGTGATTCGTTCGACCTTTTTGAAGGACGATTTCATTTGTTTTGCTTCTACGCAAGTTTCACATTTATTATTCGAGTCGATATCGAATGTTGGTATGCGATTAAGTTTAATTAAACGACGAATTGCATTAAAATTAACATGACCTAGTCTACCATGCCAAAGATTAGAAGACTCAATCAAGTAAGTAGAAGTAGTGGCGTTTTCATTCATAGCTTTTGCAACCATTACATTCAATTTAAACATTCCATTGAGGGCATAGCCCTTACCAACATACATACCATTCTTGGTCAACACGACCTTATCCGACTCAATCACCATTTTGAACCCAAACTTGTTCAACTGCCACCCCGACACAAGGTTTTTCTGAATTTCTGGAACATACAGCACGTTGGACAAAGTAAGTTCCTTTCCAGAGGTTATCTTCAAGACCACGTTCCCCTCGCCCTTGATTTCGGCCATGGCTGAGTTTCCCGTAAAAACTTTTTCCCCATTGGTCACCTCCTTGAAAGTGCTAAACAGACTCTTGTCAAAGCACACATGATGGATAGCCCCCGTATCAACCACCAATCCTTGTTATTTTGGCCAACCAAATTAACTTCGGTGACCAGAATTGAAAGGTCGTGACCATGGCAACAAGGTTCTCGACTTCATGAACCATGTTCACTTGTCGAGCACTTTCTTTCTTAGGAAGCTTGCATTCGTTGGCCTTATGACCTTGCCTTTGGCAATTGTAGCAAGTTCCTTGGAACTTCTTTTTCCCAATGCCTTCTTTTGGACCGAGGTTGGAGCGTTTCCCATGACCTTTCTTCCCACCCTTTCCACTGTTTTTTGACTTTGAAGACTGACCATGCTCCACAAGATTGGCTTTCACAGTTTCAGGACCATCAACCCTTTTCAAAGCCAATTTGTTGTCTTCTTCAATGCGAAGACGAACAACAAGATCTTCAATAGTCATCTCCTTTCGGTTATGTTTGAGATAGTTCTTGAAATCGACCCAACTTGGTGGTAGCTTCTCAATCATAGCAGCAACTTGGAATGTCTCGCTGAGGACCATTCCTTCTGCATGAATATCATGAAGAATAACTTGTAATTCTTGGACTTGGCTCATGACAGTTTTAGCATCTATCATTTTAAAGTCCAAGAACTTAGCCACCACAAATTTCTTTGTGCCTGCATCTTCTGTTTTGTATTTGCGATCCAATGACTCCCACAATTCTTTGGCAGTCTTGGCTTTGCAATACACGTTGTATAGTGTATCCACTAAACCGTCCAGAATGAAGTTGCGACACAAGAAATCAGAATGATCCCAAGCATGAATCGCGCTCACAGATTGAGCATCCGTATCCCCTTCATCAATGTGGGGATTGGATTCAGTCAAGAACCTCGCAAGGTTCAGCGTGGTCAGATAAAAGAACATCTTTTGCTGCCACTATTTGAAATTCACATCGTTTAATTTCTCCGGTTTCTCGGCATGCGAGATAGCATTAGGTAAGGGTGCAACGAGGCCCGTTGTCAAAGCAACAACATAAGTCATGACAGCGGAGGCAGCAACGGTCATGACGGTAGAGACAGCAGTAGTCATGGGTTGAGATTGTATTCTGAAAGACAACAGGATAGTAGGAATTAGTAAGAATAATCTGTTTAAGTTTGTTAGAAAATTACTACCGAAAGGAATAAAATAAAAGACAGACGCAAATGAAACAGAGAACCAGGCTTGTGTTGACACAATTCCTTTAGACAGATTCGTTGTCTGTTCCTAGGGTACGCCGGTCCGAAGTAGCAACAGCGCACTGCCGGACTTGAACACTTGCTTAAAAGACAACCGAAGATGTTGCAGAGAAAATTAGAGAGGAAGAAGAGAGCTGTGTGTTTTTGTGTGTCTCAACTGGTCTGCCTTGGTCTGTATTTATACTTGCATAACCATAACCGAATTCTGACCATCATTGCACAGTATTGGTAAAACATGGCACACAGTTATATTAGTCAGGTACAATATTACCTCATAAACTAATTTCCACTTTGTTCCCACATCTATGTGAGACAAAGTTCGAGACTTCATTCACACATACTCAAATTTCCAACATTATCATGGTATGTCAGCTAGGTCACACATTCACCTAACATGCAATTTACTACTGGTTATTTTCATTTTTTTGATTATGTGGTTTATGATCGGAACCTTACATATTTATAAAATGAGTAAACCTTGTTTAAGTGTTGATAGGAGTAGGGCCGTAAATGAACCGAACATTCAACGAAAGTTCGTGAACTGTTCAACGGGAAGTTCATTCGTTTAGTTAATGAACGAACATGAACAAGAAATTATGTTCGGTTAGTTAAATGAACGGACACGAACAAATGTCTCGTTCGTTGAATTGTGTTCGTGAACATTCGTTCATGTTCGTTTGTTTATGTTGTTCATTAAAGAATTTTTAGCATTTATTTTATCTAAACTTTTTTATATTCTTAAATTCTTATTTATCTCATTACCCAAAGACATAATATAAGGAAAACCATATCTCCACCTTGTTTATGCACCGTTCCACTCTCTTTCTCATTATTCATGTCAAAAAATGTTATTGACCTTCGTTCAACCACCGCCGTCTTCGCCGATTTTATATGTGTTCGTGAACATATTCCTTTTCTTAATAAATGAACACGAACAAACATCTTGTTCGGTACGAGTTCATGAACACATTATATCCTTAACGAACGAACATGAACAAGGCCTTTTTCGTGTTCGTTCGATTCGTATACAGCCCTAGGTAAGAAGCATGAGATTGTGATGATCATTTTCTTATATAGTTCGTATCCACGAAATGTATATATAAAGCCGTTTGAGATTTGAGATAGCATATTTATACAAATATTTAACATAAAATGAACTTTCTAACACTTCATTCATACAAACCAATTAAAAAATGTAGTATTTTGGTCAACAAACCTTGTGTTAGTTTAACTATAAACTATGTATACATGTCCAAACTTACCATACCAACCTAATATATTAATTAGTTGTGTGTGGGGTTGAGATCCAGTTGAGAGCATGGTGGAATCATGCATGTTTATGGTTTGACATCACATGACCACCAAGAGTGCCAAATGACAACCAATCATGCAAGTGTGCAACCTTTTATGTTATCAACACCAATAATTGTATCCAAACCTAATTTAAATATATTTGTATGGTGTTTGGATAATTGGATGTAATTGAAAGTTGAATATGGATGTTTAGATTTTGAAATCATGACCCACATTAAATCTTGACTAAGATGGGTCTAAAAGGCACAAGCTTGATAGGATTTGTTATTGGTTTACTTTACAACATGTGGTTTTGTCTCGGCTCATGATTTTTTATGCAAGACTTATTATATCTATTGCCGCTTGAAGTATTATAGTCATTGCAACTCTAATGACTTACCGATTCGATCGAATAGGCCTGTAAATGAACCGAACATTCATGAACTGTTTGTGAACTTGTTCGGAGGGAAGTTCTTTTATTTAATAAACGAACAAACATGAACACATTTTTTTGTCCGTTTAATTAAACGAATGAACACGAACACACGTTTTGTTCGTTCTTTATGTTCGTTTATGTTCGTTCATTTATTTTCGTTTCAATTTAAATACCTAAGTAGTTATATTTATACAAATATCGAACATAAAAAATGAACTTCTAACTACCTATATAAATACAACTAATTGATAATTGGGATTTCTAGTAATAAGTGGGCTTTCCATTAAAATTTATTGTAACTAATCACAAATTTATATAAAAATTACAATATGTTTCGTAAATTATATTCATTTGTTGTTTATTGGTTGTGGAATTATGTTCGTTTAAGTTTGCTTGTTTATGTTCATGAAGTATTCGTTTAGGTTTTAAACGAACGAGCACGAACATGCCCATTTTCTTAATAAACGAACATAAATGAAAAAATGCGTTTGATTATTGTTCGTATTTGATTAAAGTTAAATGAACGGATATGAACATGTCTTTGGGCTCGTTCAGTTTATTTACAGACGTGGGCGTAGGTTTACCTGCTCATAAGGAAACAGTCTAACAAGTTAATTCATTTGATGACTTCATTGAAAATTTCCAAACTTTATAAGTTGATGCGATAGAATGTTTATATTATAAGTAGTCAATAGTCAATTATGAACAACATATTTTTACAACTGCCCACAATTTCAAATATATGGAGACCAAGGATTCATTCGTTCATCTAGTATCCAAACAGGCAACGGAATAAGTCGAATTAGTAGTAAATTCTCAACGAAACGAGACTACTGACCACAAGACCTAAATAAAAGGTTGTGTATATGAAAGATGACGCATACTTTATACTACATACATATAAATAGGTTAATAAAAGAAATATGAAGTATGAGTCTCTTTGGATGAATTATAGCTTACTACATTGACAATTAAGAATTAGTTGGATTTTTAACCATTTGAAGCGCACCAATACATTTTATAGATCAAATCAATTCGGTGGCCAATTGTGTTGATGTATTGAATAATACATCTATTTATCGTATATAGTTTGTATTAGTTTCGTTAATATTCGTTTCGGTTTTACAATAATATATCTACTTTCAATCTAAATACGTTTCGCAGGTCTTGGTTCGTGGAAGTAGCTGAAAAGACGAGAAAACGAGCTGAAATGTTGAAGGAAACCGAGCCGGATCGTAATTGAAAGCTGAGAGAAGAAACGAATCGTAAAATATGGAAAAAGACCTTCTGGCGGCCCGCGACCGCCCAAGTATGCTCCTCTCGCAGGTGGCGAGAAGGAGGAAAGACCCCGGAGAAACTTAACCCGGTCGCGGGGCACGACCGGTTGCTTGGTGCCTCTCGCGGGTGGCGAGAGGGCCTTTTGGTCAGAAAGTTTCAAAACTTATCCGATTTGTGTTGAAAAGGTTAGATAATTAGAGTTTAACTCTAATTACAATTATTGGACGAACTTGGGAGCTTTAGAGGCAAAATTCTGGAGATTTGGAGTTAAGTTTTGAATTCAAGCTGTTCAAGAATCATCAGGTTGAAGCTAAAAGCATAGAAATCGAAGCAATCACGGTTTTATTACTGATTTTCTTAATCTTTAGTTTCCTTATTCTTTGTTTTGATGAATTCAATCTTTAAATCTGTTTTAATTAAACCAATAATTGTTGGCTAGTTTTACTTTGGCTACCTAGGTTATGATGAACTATTATAAAGTTTGGATTTTTATTGACTATTTAATGTTTTTATGGGATTTTCGATAAAGTAGTGAACTTTGGTTATTTGATTTGGTGTATTTGCATGTTTTGATCTAATTGTTGATTATTTAATTGTCTCACATGAATCTAGTTGAATATTTTTCATAGAATAGGTTTATGTTGATTGTCGAGTCTTAACAGGTTCGAGTAATCGTTCGGTAAATTGGCCAATAAACACTAGAAACAATTGAATGAAATATAATTAAATTTAACATTATATTAAATTTAATTATTGAGAAATAATAATTTATTAACTGAATTAAATAGGTAAATTGCTAGGATTAGGTTTTGAGAAAAACCGGTTTTAGTTTACTTGACATATTCGAGTCAGTTAAACCAAATCAAGAACCATAGTTATTCTAAGCTTCCTATGAGAGATAGTTAGTTAATTTAGACACTTTATTAAATTGTTAGATAACCGAAAGGAAATCTCATAAACCGGTAAACATAACTATCTTTAGGATATCATAGGTGTCTTCCCGAGAAGGGTCGGGGGTCTTGTTCGATATTCTTAGGATTTAGTAATTTAAGATCCCGGTTTCCTATCACATTATTAATCAACTAAAAACCATTCAATAGTAATAAAGAATCTAACCTAGGTAGCCATTCCACTATCCTTGAATTAAATCTCAGATTCAAAAGTCTGTCTTAATTCGTCTTATTTAAATTAATATTAGTTTAATTATAATTTAAGAATTTTTAGTAATCCCCCTCCTCAAACATAAAATAAATTAAGTGTGTCAATTTAGTTTAAATAGAGTCGTTAACGTAATTAGAGAGTCTTGTGGGTTTGATATCCGGACTTACTAAAGCTTTTCAACAATTGATCGGTCCACTTGCCGGTTAGTAGTTTAGTTGAGTTTAGGAGTCTAGAATTAGGTTAATTTTATTTGTTTTTATTAGACTACTTTTAGGACATTATGCGTTGAATTTTTCCTGAAGTTTCGTATTTAGGGTTTAATTTTTAGATGTTAGGATTTAGCTTTTAGGGTTTACTTTTAGTTTTTAGCTTTTAAACGTTTACCTTTAGAGATGATTAAGAGATAAGAGTTTAGGGTTTATTAATGGTTAGATAGAGTTTTCTCGAGTTTTTTTTTTCACAAAAAGGAGTTTTCTCGTCATCCATCCCCTAACTAAATAATAATAAATATACCAAACTTTAAACTTTCCTTTCCAATTCGATTAACACCCGGTCATCATACATTATGTATGGTTAGGTTACAATCATATATTTAACTTCGTTAACCAAAATTTTAAAAAACCAAACGAGTATTTCTATGTTGGTCAATTAATTCATATTCAGTCTGTTATTTTGGTGGCATGCTCACCCCAAAATTTATTTTTGTGTCACTCGAAACTTGATAATACTAAGGTGTCTCATAGTGACGAGGTATCCTCCGGTTTGTTCAAGTCAAACCGATCAATACCTATTATAACCCGGGTATTTTATAACCGACATAATTAAATATGATAAATAGATACATCATAACTATATAAATCTCCAAAAAACATGGAGATCCTAAAAGATAGACCTTACGGAAGAGTATTTTAATTCAAATACAAGTATGGAAACCTTAATCACCATCAACTATAAACACGTGACTCCTCTCCAATATTTTACAGGTTGTATTCTAATCCTACAACTTACTCTTTACATATAATCATTATTATTCTTACACTTATACGTCAATGGTTTTGAATTCAATACTGACTTGATCGTCGGAGGTGGTCCAGAGACTTCGACCTCTGACCCTTTTTAACGTATCTTACAGTTTTGCAAATCTGATACAATAAGAAGATAGAGTGTGGTCGTTTTCATCTATATCATCGGTAAAGTACATACCCGTATTGCGATCCGACTCTTCACATAGATATTTTCATTGACAAGATTGCCTACTAATCAGACTCACTAGCATTACTTAAAAGTTGAAAGCAATGTATTTATTCATTATCGGGCATTAAACACATCACATACCGAAAGTATAGTCACATTTAGGTGTTGAAAAGTAAAACATAACTTATGCACTTTCAACAACCCACATTCATGAGATATTTGCTAGCAACATTTGAAGCCTACATACCAACACCATTGTCTAAAACCCTGTTTGAGAAAGTGTCATTCTGAACCTCATTTTTGATGGTTGAAATAGAAAGTATATAGTAAAAAAGTAAAAACAAAAATAACATTTATGAATATAATATATATATATAAACATACATACACATTTTATGAAAATAAAAACATAGAAACAAAAACAAAAAATAAAACAAAAAGAAAAACAAAAACAGGATTACAATAAGTCATGAACGTCAAAACCTACATATAGACACACATACACATTTTATGAATTTCGCGCACACACATATATACACATTTTATACTAAATGAATGTTTATTTTTTATGATATCATTAAGGCAAATCATTTTCTTAAAATTTCCTTATATATTAAGGATGACATTATCTAATTTGTAGTAGGGTATTCAGGAGATACAATATGAAAAGATTAATGTTGTAGTTAAATTATTGTTAAAGATTAATGGATATAAGTAGTTAGCGTGTCATGACTCACGATTGTGCATAATCGGGTCTTCAATTCTTGATTCGGGATCTTGAAATCTTGATTGGGAGGCCTTAAAATCGCCTGTTTTTTGTCCAAATTCTCTGAAGAATTGAGATAATTCGAAATCCTAAAAGGTTTCCTATAAATAGGCAAAGTCTAAAGCTTGCAAAGCAGGTGACCTTTGTCCCTGTCATCAACAATCTGATTCCTACTGCATCTTCGCAACCTATGACCAGCTAGAAGACAAAAGAAAGCACCGAAGATACTTACAAGTAGACAAAACAACATCCACAAACAAACAAAATACACACCCCATCACTAAATGTATTAACACATGCAAATTACATCGTTTGCGTTGAGGATAACATCCAAAGGACAGTAAGAAGAGGAACATGGCTCAGGAAAGTAACCATTTAAGATACAAGGGACATTTCTATACAAAAAAACACTAAAATAACAGTTATAAAGTACTTCTCTAGTTTCAATTAACAAGAACTGAGAGAAGACACTTGAAATTAACTTCTCGCCAACTCACTCCTCTATACTTCATATTTCATACTTCCTGATGAGACATGATATGCGCCAAATGCAACATATAAATATTATCAAATAAGGTTAAAATTAACCCTTTTTAAGTACAAATGTTGGAAAAAAATGTGTTTCTTTGTATACTTTTAATTTTTAGGATTAAAAGAGCTTAAATGTACAAAAGAAGCAAATTAACGACAAAAACCAGCATAAGTACAGAAGAAGGAATGATGACACACTATACCGACCCTCTAAGCTTCACCCCAAAGCTAAAAACAACGAATCAGAAGTCCAGCATGGGGCTATTCTTGTTCAGCATGGGGTCGTGTCCCTTCAAGATTCAAGAACAGAAAAGACAAATAAAAGCAGACAAGAGACACGGGTCGTGGTCAACTTCCAGTTTTACGAATCTTGGATAGTACAGCAAGTAAAATGGCCACAGGGCCGTGCAAGCATCTGATCTGACAATCTCATTAAATGAAGACAGAGAAAAAGGAAGACACGGAGCCGCGGGGCCGTGTGAAGCCACTATTTCAGCTATAAAATAGTGTTGCTTGGTTTCATTCCAACTCATCCCTTGGCAAATTACTTCTCTTACACCTGCCACCATTTCACCACCACAATACCACCATCTTCCATCAACCATCCTTAGAGTGTGTGTAGTAATCTCGGGATCTAATATTGATCGCAAGAGTTTTTGTCAAACAAAGGTCATGCTTGACTAATCTTTTACATCACTTGGTGAAGACAAGTTATTTATGTATTACTTTTGATTTTCAAGTTTGGTTAACTTTTAATTGGGTATGTATTAATGATTTTAATAACTAGTTTTTATATTGAAAGTGAACGTTATTCTATCATCTCTTCATGTTTTGTTGATTCACTCATTCGTGTCTTTACAGTTTATATAAAGTACGTTAACTGCTTGGAAGGGGTGTTAGAAGGGTGGTATGGGTAAAATTCTTGCCTTGTTCAGTGTATAGATCATGCGAGGACTTGATTCAAACTTATTAGGACTTCGTTTGAGGCAGATAGCATCAAATCGGGGGAAGTAAGAACGGTTTGAATCCCTTATAAATAAACTACTATTAAAACTTTAAGCCGGCCTGGCGAGACTGTATCCCTGTCGCATTTTGCATATCATACAAATATGGCCGAGGGTAGCGTTGCCTCTAAAAGATGGACATGCCACATTTTGCATTAATAACTTAGTTAATTATATTCCGATATTCCGGCCTTACGGGACTGTATCCCTACTGACTTAGACCAATATGGCTGAGGGTAGCGTTCCAAAAGAGGGACATGTCACTTTAACTAAGATAATCTCTTAAAAACCCAAAGTGCGGAAATCATCAAAGGATACACAAATGACGAGTCGGAACTAAATGATTCTATCTTGTCTATTTTTTTTGTTTATTTCTTTATGTTTACTTATTAAAAATTTGATTAAATTAGACTTCGACGATGTTCGGGTATTAAAAGCCCTTGTGTCTTTGGACGACCTCGGTATCTTACCATCACTATACTACGTCAACGATGGATGCACTTGTCCTAGTGTGTTGTAGAGAGTGATAGTTGTATATCGTGTTTTTATAAATTTAAAGCTTAAATAAAATATCCAAAAATCATTCACGGCTCGCTCACGACAAGACATCCTAACAATAACCTCTACAACAATCATAGAATTCATAGGTTAGCTAATAATGACATCGGTATATCTATTTGTGCCTATTTATAACGTTAGTCTTTCATCACTCCACTTTTAGTGTTAGTGAACTTATGTTAAATTGAACACATGAAAAGTTCTTTTTGAATATAATCCGAAGTTGTGTTCTGTTTGTAAACTCACAACAAAGCCTTCTTATAGTTCTCAAACAAAGTTTGATCCATTACCTAAACTGCGAAACTGTGAAAGCATGGCATTTGTATCTGTTAATAATAATAATATACTAATGATTAAACTATTACACGCAGACAAGGAAGCATAAAAGGTTGGACATCAACAACCTTAACAACACCACCAACTTTTATCTTGTAGACCTAGAATTTAGACAAGTAGGTTAAGCAAGAAACAAACTTATTTTGTATCTACCTTTCAATTTTGTAGACAACCTACTAGTTTGCAAACCATGCTTTTATTGTAACCACTACATGTTTTAATAGGTGCAATATCATGTTTAAACCGCGGTGAAGCACGGATATACCAACTAGTTAAAACACAAAGTATATATAATATTTACACTCTAACTTCATCTTTGTTGGTTGTAAAAATTGAAAGTATATAGTAAAGAAGTGTAAATATAATAAATTTACACACAATCACACCATGTAATAACTAAAATTTATAGCCATAAATAAATAATAAATATTAATACAATAATTATTCAATATTAGTATAATTATGAAAAAAATAATTTAATTAAATGTTATAAAGTGATGTATTTGTTAGTATAATTATGAAACCCACTTGTATTTGTAGAAGATGAGGCTTGGTGTAGATTATGTGTAATGATAATGCTTAAAGTTATACATGGTAGATACATTTTGTTGGTTGATCTGATATAAAACAAAAGATACATGATAAGATGAAGATTCGTAAAGATTGAATGATTATGTTAATCTATGCATGAACTAGGAAATAACTATGCTTTGAATACTTGTACAATATGCTTTATTGATGGTACGCACACAACGTGTTCGATGAAATGCCTTGGTTGAATTAGTGGTATTTTGACATGAATACTTATTGAATCGACATAGTAGGATGAAAATGAAAGTATATATGGTTGAATAAAGTCATAATAAGTAAGGAAGCATGCTTATGTGATGAATTGTATGGAAGCTAAAATCATGTTGTTATAACCATATAGGAGCAAAGAAGGAAGAAGACATAAGTCATACCAAGGCGCAAGTAGCACAAAATCACGGTAAGTTCGTGTGAACTTCTCTTTATCTTAATGCAGATCATGATATTTGTTTCCTAATATATTGTTACAAAATGGTAAATTATAGTTTAGAATATGGTGTACGCAATGTGTCGAAATATCAAAGATTGTGAAGTATGTATGAAGACCCGTTATGAGCGGGTCAAAAAGTATGAATAGCGAGGTAAAGGAAAAGATAAGTAATGACTTACAGCAAACGAGTCAAGTGAATGAAACTCAAGATGACAAAATGGTTATGTGTTGATCCATTAAGAATGGGTGGATGAATCGAAGTCACTGATGAAGAACGAATGGAAAATGCAATATTCATTTAAAAAAAATGGAATTTGCTAGCGTGAAAAGAATGAATGATTAAAAGAATGTGTTCGCGTTGACTCATTGAGAACGGTCAACCAGATGAGAATGAATGATGAAAAGAATGGGTTTGTGTTGACTCGTTGTTAACGGGTCAGCCGGGTATGAATGAGAAAGTATAAAAGAATGGTCATATGAGATCTATTCAAACGGGCCAAAACTTTAAGGATGTTAGTTTTGTAAATTATTTGTAGTAATGTTATAATTATTAAATAAAATGTTAATCAAACTTGTTGTGGTGTTTAGGTAAAACTCCCATTTGATGATGCGCTTCGCTTGGAACGAACACATATTTGCTCCCTTTACACTTCCGCAAGTATTAAAGGCAAACCGGTCAAAAATACTTTTGGGTTTGTAAATGAAGAACTTATTTTAAAAGTTCCTTTTGTAAGTAGATGAACTAGCTTAAGTAATTAGCAGGTTTAAGATATGTTGTTGAAATATTTTGTAGTCATGTTTGTCGAACTAATTTACAAGGGCATAATGGGAATTTTAGGCTATGTTTTAAAAGTTTAAATATTTTTACAAATTTTCGGTTATGAAAATATGTTGGGTGTTTCAAGTTCGTATGAGAGCCCAGGTTTAACCGGATGAGAATGAATGATGAAAAGAATGGGTTCGTGTTGAAGTGCTTAAACTCAAACCGGAGGCTCATGCGTAAATGTGTTCGTTCCGCGGCGTCATACAAGTAAGTGTCTTTTACGTATTAATTATAAATAATGATGGAATAATGTTTGGGATGACTACGGAATGGTTTGGGTTGTTGCGGACATTATGGGTCAGTTTGGGTTGAGTCGGGGCCTGTAAACGGGTTCCATGAGCTGAAAAACAAAAAAATCTGAGTCTGTAGTACAGATGGGGCGTCGCCAACGACCATTTGGGGCGTCGCCGACGCTACCTCTTATCCCGACGGCTAAACCCACTGTCTACGCTACTTGTACCCGACGCAACAAACTAGGATGCGTCGCCGACGCCCCTCATAAACTGAACATGCTTTCTTTCCACGTCAAAAGTTCTGAATCTCCTAAAACATGAATCGTAAACCATAAAGAACTCGAAAATTAAATTTATCAATAAGTAGCTATGTGAAATTAAATGAACCATAGCAAGGCATGTCAAGAATGTAATATTCCATAATGAAGGATAAGAATGTATGAAATAGTAAGTCTTTTGACTTATTGAAGACGTGTAAAGATTGCCGTATATTTAATGAAACGAGCACCTCAAGTGTGACTCATAATAATAATTGCTACGAACTACAATACAAAACTAATAAATGAATGTTCTAATGAAAGTAATATGATACTTATATAGATGGAGGATGCAAGAGATCTGAACGATAATGAGTTAGCACGTCAAGAAGCGATGAACGAGAAGATTTCAGAGGAGGTTATGAAAACCATGCAAGCCATCCTACCTCAATTAGCACAAGAGGTAGAGAGTCGTGTTTTAGAAACAGTAGAGGCCATCATGACTAGTAAGATTGAAGAATTAAAGGAATGGATGAGCGGGGTTCAAAACAAGAAAGGAACCCGTAGATGCACATATAGAGACTTCATGGCCTGCAACCCGCAACGTATGATGGAAAAATTGATCCTATTGTATGCCAAAGATGGATTTCCAACATGGAGGCCGTGTTTATACGAAGTAGGTGCGAGAAGGAGGATCAAGTAATGTTTGCCACGGGCCAACTTCAACTCCAAGCAAAGGATTGGTGGGATGCCCATTGCAAGGAATTGGGAGAAAAGAAGCTTCAGGAGATGAAATGGCAGGAGTTTAAGGAACCTTTCTTAAAATTCCAGTGCCCTCAATCCGCAATTGACAGAATTCAAGAGGAGTTTTTACGTCTTAGGCAAGACAAGGAGTCTATTGATGAAATTACGAATGTGTTTCTCGACAAGTTAAAATTTTGTCAAGATCTTATGAAAACAGAAAGAATGAAGATCAACCGTTACCACGACATGTTGAAGGCGGAATTTAGGGAGTTCATCACTCCCTCGAAATATGAAACCTTAAATGAGTTGATCAATTGGGCGAGGGATCGGGAGATAGAACTCAAGCGCCAGATAGAGCGTGGGGAAAAAAGAACGATAGAAAAGGGTGTTAACTTGAGCCCGACCAAGAAATTGAAAACTCATGATTACAACAAGAAGGATAACGCAAAGAGTGGGATTTCCCGATGCAAAACTTGTGGAAAACTGCACTCGGGAGAATGTCTGTTGGGCAAAAAGGGATGCTACAACTGTGGGCAAGAAGGGCACCCCTATTACAAATATCCGAACACTACCAGGACTTGTTTCAATTGTTTCTCACCAGGGCATGTCAAGGCAGATTGCCCAAAGTTTAAGGAAAAAGGTGGTAAAGATGGGAAGAAGGATATTGCTCAGAGAACTAAGGGAAGAATGTTCCAACTTACTGCTGAAGAAGCTAAGGCACTTCCAAACGTTGTGTCAGGTATTTTTCTAATCAATTTAATACCTACAAATGTACTATTTGATTCCGGGGCGAGTAGGTCATTTGTATCGCATGAACTTAAAAGACATCCTTCTTTTAAAACTGAACGAATGCTTATACCCTTAGAAGTGGAAGTAGCTAATAGCAAGAACTACGTATTGAATGAAATATGTAAGGGATGTAAAATCGTTATGGAAGGTGAGGAATTTGAAATAGATCTTGTACCCATGGTATTGGGAGAGTTCAAAGTAATAGTGGGCATGGATTGCTATCCCGATACCATGCAGGAATTCAATGCGAAGCTAAGATTATATGAGTACTATCACCGAGTGGGAAATGGATAAGCATCCATGGAGAAAGAAAAAATGAAATGAAGCTATGTACTATAGTAAAGGCAGTTAAGTACGTACAAAATGAAGGCAAGGCATTCCTAGTATATGTAATAGATACCTCTAAGGACGCGCCAAAAATCGAAGATGTTGAAATTTTAAATGAGTATCCGGATGTGTTTCCGGATGAATTACCAGGACTCCCTCCTGAGCGGGACGTAGAGTTTTGCATTGAACTAAACCTAGGTGCTACACCGGTGGCTAAAGCTCCCTGTAGATTAGCTCCTACTGAAATGCGGGAGTTAATGATTCATATACAAAAACTGCTTGATAAGGGCTTCATACACCTGAGCATGTCACCTTGGGGAGCTCCCGTATTATACGTTAAGAAGAAGGATGGATCGATGCGCATGTGCATCGACTATAAAGAATTAAATAAATTAACGGTTAAAAATCGATACCCCTTACCCCGAATTGATGACCTTTTTGACCAATTGCAAGGGGCTAGTTGGTTATCAAAGATTGACTTGCGATTGGGATATCACCAATTGCAAGTACGCGAAGAAAACGTGGCAAAAACAGCGTTTAGAACTCGATATGGACATTACGAATTTCTAGTAATGTCTTTCGGGTTAACCAATGCCCCAGCTGCGTTTATGGATCTTATGAATCGAGTATGTTGACCCATGCTAGATAAATATGTAATAGTGTTTATAGATGACATCTTAGTGTATTCCCGGAGTAAATCCGAGCACGCAAACCATCTGCGAAAAGTATTAGAAATTCTCGGTAAGGAAAAGTTATATGCGAAGTTCTCTAAGTGTACCTTTTGGCTCAGAGAGGTGCAATTTCTCGGGCACGTGATTAACAAAGATGGTGTTTTAGTGGATCCGTCAAAGGTGGAAGCAGTCATGAAATGGATTCCTCCGAAGAATCCAAGTGAAGTAAGAAGTTTTTTGGGTTTAGCGGGCTACTATCAAAGATTTATTCAGGATTTCTCCAAAATAGCTTTGCCCATGACTAAATTAACGAAGAAAAGTGAGAAATTTGTATGGGGACCTGAACAAGAAAAAGCATTTCAAGTTCTGAAAGAGAAAACTATCTAATTCACCGGTGTTAACTCTGCCAGACAGAATGGAAGATTTAGTTGTGTACACGGACGCCTCGCGTCAGGGTTTAGGAGGTGTTTTAATGCAACAAGGTAAAGTTATAGCATACGCCTCAAGACAACTCAAACCACACGAAGTAAATTACCCAACACATGATCTAGAATTGGCCGCAGTGGTGTTCGCCTTAAAACTATGGCGACATTATCTATATGGAATAAAGTGCGCTATATATTCGGATCATAAAAGTCTCAAATACTTCTTCGAACAAAAAGATCTTAACATGAGACAACGAAGCTGGTTAGAACTGATTAAGGATTATGATTGTGAAATCCTTTATCATTCGGGGAAAGCAAATATTGTGGCAGATGCCCTTAGTCGAAGGGAGCATTCACCTCCAATTCGAGTGAAGTCTATGAAAATGATTGTGACGTCCCATCTCCTTGAAATGATTAGGGAAGCACAAACCAAGTCATTAAACGCAGGAGATCCTAAAAAGGAAAGGATGAAAGGAATTGTGGATAAGTTGGAGGAAAATGTAATGGAATTAAAACTTGATTTGGGTGAATCTGGATTCCTTGGTTATGCGAAGAAAAAGCGATATTGCTCGAAGAAGCTCATAAGTCACGATACTCAATACATCCTGGATCGACAAAAATGTATCGATATTTAAAGAAGAATTACTGGTGGCCGGGCATGAAACGAGATATTATTAAACATGTCGCTAAGTGTTTAACATGCTCACAAGTAAAGGCGGAACATCAGAAGCCGTATTGGTAAACTACAACCCTTAGAAATTCCAATATGGAAATGGGAAGACGTGACAATGGACTTGGTGACTAAACTACCCAAAACTCGAAAAGGGCACGATGCCATATGGGTAGTTGTGGATCGACTTACCAAGAGTGCCGACTTCTTACCTATTCAAGAGGTCTATTCATCAACCAGGATGGCAGAGATTTTTACAAATGAAATTGTGGCTCGTCATGGGGTACCCGTCTCCATTGTCTCGGATTGAGACACTAGATTCACATCACGTTTCTGGCAACAATTTCATGAACAAATGGGATGAAACTGCATTTTAGTACAGCTTACCATCCCCAAACGGATGGACAGTCAGAAAGAACTATTCAGACCCTTGTGGATATGTTAAGAGCATGTGTCTTGGATTTTGGAGGAAACTGGGATGACCATTTACCATTAGTGGAATTTGCATATAAGAATAGCTACCATAATAGCATTCAGATGGCACCATACGAGATGTTGTATGGAAGAAAATGTAGAACCCCATATGTTGGGGGAAGGTAGGTCAAAGAGATACCGCGCCCAAAGCCGTAGCGACCAAAACTAATGAAAAGATCGAGATCGTACGGGTCTGATTGAAGACGGCTCAAGACTGACAGAAAGCCTATGCAGATCGAAGAAGACGACCCATTGAGTTTCAAGTAGGGTATCATGTGTTGTTAAAGGTTTCACCTTGGAAAGGAGTAATTCGGTTCCGTAAACGAGGGAAGCTCGGTCCCTGTTACATTAGGCCTTTTAAAGTTAAAGCTCGTATTGGAGAAGTAGCGTACCAGCTGGAATTAACACAGGCGTTGGATGGAATACACGACACTTTTCATGTGTCACAACTAAGAAAGTGCCTCGTAGACGAAACCGCTTATTTGCCCCTTGATGATATCGAACTGGGTAAAAGAATGAGTTATATCGAACGACCGGTGGCTAAAAAAGACTTTAAAGTTAAACACCTACGCAATAAGACCATTAGACAAGTTTTGGTCCAATGGCAACATCGAAAGGGCTCGGATCTCACCTGGGAAATGGAAGATGAAATGCGTGAATACTACCCGGAATTATTTGGTACGTAAATAGGTTTCGGGGACGAAACCTCCTTTAAGGGGGGTAGATTTGTAACACCCCAAAAATTATATATAGGTGGGCGCGGGTGTGCAAGTAGAAATATAACCCTAGTTAAAGTACAAGTTAAGTTTTATCTAAAGAGATATGTCTAGCCATAATAATATAAACATCAAACTAGAGGGACCAAACTTGGGTAGGTGGGAAAGTAAATTAATAAAACATAAATTAAAACTCAATGACACATACATCAGATGTATGCGTCGATGAGAGCTTGAGAAGAAAAGGGAAAAACCCATATAAGCACAAATCAACCAAATTGAATGAAGAATCGAAGCTTGAATCAATGCATGAACTGAGAAATGTTATCATCTAAGTATTGTCATCATCAAGTAAGTTAAATTTCACGTTTTTAGTGATTTAATGAAGTGGGTTATGTATAATCCGTGAATGTTAAATGAAATTGAGCATGAATATTAGTTAATATCGACATGTAGAGTTCGTATTATGTTTAATTTTGATCATATTGATGGTTTGGGGTGAAACCCACTTGTATTTGTAGAAGATGAGGCTTGGTGTAGATTATATGTAATGATAATGCTTAAAGTTATACATGGTAGATACATTTTGTTGGTTGATCTGATATAAAACAAAAGATACATGATAAGATGAAGATTCGTAAAGATTGAATGATTATGTTAATCTATGCATGAACTAGGAAATAACTATGCTTTGAATACTTGTACAATATGCTTTATTGATGGTACGCACACAACGTGTTCGATGAAATGCCTTGGTTGAATTAGTGGTATTTTGACATGAATACTTATTGAATCGACATAGTAGGATGAAAATGAAAGTATATATGGTTGAATAAAGTCATAATAAGTAAGGAAGCATGCTTATGTGATGAATTGTATGGAAGCTAAAATCATGTTGTTATAACCATATAGGAGTAAAGAAGGAAGAAGGCATAAGTCATACCAAGGCGCAAGTAGCACAAAATCATGGTAAGTTCGTGTGAACTTCTCTTTATCTTAATGCAGATCATGATATTTGTTTCCTAATATATTGTTACAAAATGGTAAACTATAGTTTAGAATATGGTGTACGCAATGTGTCGAAATATCAAAGATTGCGAAGTATGTATGAAGACCCGTTATGAACGGGTCAAAAAGTATGAATAGCAAGGTAAAGGAAAAGATAAGTAATGACTTGTAGTAAACGAGTCAAGTGAATGAAACTCAAGATGACGAAATGGTTATGTGTTGATCCATTAAGAATGGGTGGATGAATCGAAGTCATTGATGAAGAACGAATGGAAAATGCAATATTCATTTAAAAAAGGGAATTTGCTAGCGTGAAAAGAATGAATGATAAAAAGAATGTGTTCGCGTTGACTTATTGAGAACGGGTCAACCAGATGAGAATGAATGGGTTCGTGTTGACTCGTTGTTAACGGGCCAACCGGGTATGAATGAGAAAGTATAAAAGAATGGTCAAATGAGATCTATTCAAACGGGCCAAAACTTTAAGGATGTTAGTTTTGTAAATTATTTGTAGTAATGTTATAATTATTAAATAAAATGTTAAACAAACTTGTTGTGGTGTTTAGGTAAAACTCCCTTTTGATGATGCGGCTGGCTTGGAACGAATACATCTTTTGCTCCCTTTACGCTTCCGCAAGTATTAAAGGCAAACGGGTCAAAATACTTTTCGGTTTGTAAATGAAGAACTTATTTTAAAAGTTCCTTTTGTAAGTAGATGAACTAGCTTAAGTAATTAGCAGGTTTAAGATATGTTGTTGAAATATTTTGTAGTCATGTTTGTCGAACTAATTTACAAGGGCATAATGGGAATTTTAGGCTATGTTTTAAAAGTTTAAAAATTTTTACAAATTTTCGGTTATGAAAATATGTTAGGCGTTTCATTAGTTTACAATATGTGAAAAGGTAGGACAATCACTGTTTATTTTTAAGTTAGAACTGTTGCCAGTCAACAACTATAGTTTAAATTATTGAAATCCATTATTCCAATTCTATTTGATGAATTTTTTTCGTTTATGAATCTAATGGCATATGATATCTAGCTACTTTATTATATTAAATGAATGTTATTTTGATATGATTTCATAACTAAAATTAGGTTATCTTTGAAGGCTGATATTATCCATTTGTAGTAGTGTATGTGGATAGATATGATAAGATTATAGTTAGAATATTGCTAAAGATGAATGGAAAACATTTATAAAAAAAATGGTCATGACGACATGACTCACTCACGAGTGTGCACTCACCCAAATTCTGAAGCCTGACCACATTTAAAATTTGTTCGCCATGTTTGTTTTTAAAAGAACAAAAAAGTGTAATTTATAAAAATGCAAAAGTTATTTTTTATAAAGCATTTGGATTGAAGTACTATTAGTAAGATTACATTATACTAGAAGGGTGCCCGTCTGATGTGACGGGAAATACAAACGTTGCTAGGGTGTGTATTGTTAGGTTGGTTTGTTTATTATCCTTAAATGAAACTAAAGTTATCGATTAGTTTATTTTATTAACCAATTGGTTTTCAGTTAATTAGTTCAGTTTATTAGGTTGGATTAACGGTTTTTTGTCTGATCAGTCTAATTTCAGTTAATAGCCAAAACAAAACTTGGGTTAAAACTTTTGCTTTTAAAATACATGAAATTGAGGTATAAATACATGAAATGGATATATAAATACATGAAATGGAAGTATAAATACATGAAATGGAAGTATAAAATATGTAATACATGAACCGGAGAAAAAAATTATAAATACATGAAAATGTGAATGGTTCGATGCAGTTCGGTTAAACGAGGGTACAAAAAAATGATAAACGATTTTGGTTAATTTAGGTTTCAGTTAATCAGTTTTCAATTAATTTACTTTTTGGTTGATTTCGGTTTGGTTTTGTCTGTTTTTTGTTTGGTTTCGGTTAACAATTTAGCTATTGCTCACCCTTAGACACTGTTAATCACGTAACTTATAAATTTTTTAAATAAAAAATATGTAGCAATACTATTCTTTAATTAAAAATACCCGTTTTCATTGTGTAATTTTTTTGAAAAACATATTAACGTACAAATAAGTTATGACCTTTTTTCATGGGGTAGTTAGTTTTTTTTAATAAGGGGATAAAGTATAACTATCAACTAATTATCTATAATTTTGTTTAAGATTGGGGAATTAAAATATAATTATGATGAGGAGATTAAAATTTAATTATAGTTTAAAGACTAATTTACCCTCATTTTACGTTGTGTATTATGCATCAATGAAAAAAATGTTTTTAACTTTTGGGTTTTTTATTATGACGTATTATGCATTATATATAATGGATAATGATCAAATATAAAGTGCAAAATAAATAAGAAAAGTATAAAGGATTTTAGTTCAATTGTTTGAGATTAGTTTTGGAGGAAAAAAATTAGGGGATGGGTATAAATGGAATATCTTATATATGTTGATTTTTTTCTCTCCACATACAATACATATTTCAATTCCTCCAACATTTTAAAATGTCAATATATTTTTCATATAATGTTGTTTTTAACAAAAAAATTACCATAATAACAAACGTATTTTTAACTTTAATATGACTATGATATTGTTACATAAAAATAAAATAAAAAAACACATTTTTACTGGGTTTCTATGCATTATGTTAAAAGTTCTGATCATTGTGATTTCCAACTGGGTTTTGGTTATTACACTTTTTACTATGGTATCTACACATTGTGTTATTGTTAGAACCTATAACATAATGTTATTTTGGGTTCTTTTCATTGTGTTTTATTATCAGAATCTATAACACAATGTGTGACACAATGAAGATGAGTTTTCTTTGCATTGTATTAACAGTTCTGGTCATTGTGTTTTTCAACTGAGTTTTGTTCATTACGTTTTAATAGAGTTTTTATACATTGTGTTTGTCTCAGAACCTCTAACACAATATTATTTTGGGTTTCGTCCATTGTGTTTTTATTATCAGAACCCATAACACAATATATGACACAATAAATATGGGGTTTCTATACATTGTGTTTAATTTTCTGGTCATTGTGTTTTTCAACTGGGTTTTGATCATTACGTTTTTTACTAGGGTTTCTACACATTGTGTTATTATCGGGTATTATAACATATTGTTATTTAGGTTTCTATCCATTGTGTATTTATTATCAAAACCTATAACATAATGTATGACACAAGGAAGATTGTGTTATATTTTGGTATTCTATACATTGTGTTATTAGTTTTGATTACTGTGTTTTTCAACTTTGTGCACTTTATATACATTGTGTTATAGATTCTGGTCATTGTGTTTAGTCTATTTCTTCATTGTATTTTTTGTTATGTTGTTTATTGTGTTTAGTTTATTGTTTTTTAATATTTTGTTTATTGTGTTTTTAGCCTGTTGTCGATTGTGTTTTAGTCTGCTGTCCATTGTGTTTTTTATATGATGTCAGTTATGCATTGTAAAGGATTAAATAGGTTGAATTTATTAAAAAAAAATAGAGATAGAAGAAGGTGAGAAGTAGAGTAGTGATAAAAAAATGGGTGAGTATTTATAATGTTTAAAAAGAAATATTTTTTTAATAAAGTAGTCGTTGAGGGGGGGTCTAGCCCAAACGATCATCTCTCCCTAGCCAATCCAAGCCAGCCACCTCACCTCTCCCCCGCCCCACGCGGGGCAACGCCGTGGCCAAGGCTGGCCTAGTGTGACTGAGCCAGCGTTGCTTGGCATCCCCTACCCCAACCAACGCCCCACACCCCGCAGTCTTATAATGGCTACCTTTAGATGTTGCTACAAAAATCCACGTAGATAGACTTGGGGCTTTACAACACTTCAAAGAGGGAGATCATAATGTTTCGAAGTCGTCTCAATGGTTTATGGTGTCGTGTCTCATCTTCACAAGACAAACATAATGAAACAATCCGCTAGAAGACACACAAGATCGAAAGCTCACAGGCTCTTCGACAAACAAGGCATCACACATATACAAAGGATAAACAAGCAAGAATTTCTATCATAAGTGTATAAGGAGTGTCTGTCCGTTTTTTTGTCGCACAACGTTTAAGGAGGACCACGCTGAAGCTGAAGACATCGGCATGTGTTGACAAATGCCATACGATGAACATGATTATATAATATCAACAAAAAGTTGGTGTGGAAAGCATACAAAAGTATACCAAAATTTTCAAAATCGAGCATTTAGGATTTAGTGTTTAGGGTTTCCTAACAATTGGATAGGTTTCTAGCCACCTCTTGTTAAAGTGCACAAAGCTAGGATCTATAAGAAACATTCAGGGATATCCAAAAAAAATTATTTGAACTCGAGTTATCATAATATATGCTTAGGGTATCCTATGTCACACCCCGATCCACAGCGGAAAAGGTGATCGGGGCATGATTGGGTTATCATCAAAGCTCATGACATTTATTATGCGTTTCATATTCATTAAATACAATTTAATGGAAATTTACAATAAATGTTACAATATGTTCTAGCTATCAATCTAAGCATCTTTGTTCTCTTCTAAGGCATTTCCTATGTTTTCTTTGCTTCAACCTGTTCACCTGTATCATGTGTAAAAAGGTTTTGGATCAACATAAAGTTGGCGAGTGAATCCCATGGAAAACATTTGAACAAGTTTATTTAAATTGATTATGAAATATGTGCACAACCAAACATGAGTAAAAATAGATGTAAACTTATTCAACAATCATAAGATATTAAATAAAACACACATGAACAATAATGGAACATTTAGAGACACGCGATGCTCAACTCGTCTCTCACGAGGAACTGAGGGGCCTAATGAATGAATTGCATAAACATGATAATATGAATGACACAACTACAAACAATATAAACTCAATGATACACACATGAACAATAATGAATTTGATTTGAGGCACGCGTTGTTCAACTCGTCTCCCACGAGGAACTGATGGGCTTAATGAATGATTTTCATATAATTTGACAAAAGGAAATAAATAATCACAACAATATAACAATCTAAGTTTAGATCATGATGTGGTATGGCACAAGTTTAAATAAACAAGTTAATTATTTTTATAACACATGACACACCCCAAAACGTGTAACTTAAAAGGGGGAGTTGTAAGATTCACTCACAGTGGTGCGTTCGGTTGATGATGTTGAATGCACGCGAAGTGGTTTTAACCACGAGTGAGATTAACCTAGATAAATCGCATTATGGTTTGGTAAGTAAACGGATTTTATTAATCTATTTTAGTAGGATTGTTGGGTGTATTTTTGTGAGTTTGAGGCTATTTTCTAACCTTAAAAATGTTATTTTTAAGTATTTTTAATTGATTTTTAATTAAAATAATTAAATAAAATAATAAAAAAAATTTGACTTTTTCTGACCGTTGACTTGACCGTTGACCGTTGACCTGACTGTTGACCGGTTCGAGTGCGTATTGTTGTGCGCTGAGTGAGGCTCGAACCCGAGACCTCCCGTACGCGTGCACGCAGCTCTACCAACTGAGCTACATGTCTAACCCGTTAGATATCTGATTTTAATTATATATATATATATTAATTAGATTTAAACAGAAATCCTTTATTTTAAAAACGATTTTTAATCCAGAGAACCGGTGCGCTCCACAGGTCTCGAACCCGGGACCTGTGGCTTGTGTAACACACAGTCCACCGCTGGACTGTGTGTTTAACATGTTATATAATCCAATTTTTATTATACTTAAATACAAACTACTTGTTTTCATTTCTGACTTATTTAAAAAGGTAACATAATGGTCCGGGTCGATGCAGAAGACCGGACTCGAACTCGTGTGCTTTGATTAAACATACATAACTTGGTTATTATTCCGGTTATTAATATACTTAACATATACCTGTGTGACTCCGGTTCAGTTTAACAAAAAAAATGATTTTTATTGAAGCAGCGTGTGTGAAACAGGATTCGAACTCGAGACGTTTGTGTTTAGTGTGCACACAGTCCACCACTGGACTGTGTGTCTAACCCGAGTAATATCTTGATTTTAATTATTCTTATACGCTTACCGCACTTCATCTTCTTCGTCGGATTTTAACCAGAGTCGGAAAATCCGACTGGTTCGATGTGTTAAATCAGGTTCTTTAGCGTTTTACGTTCAATCAAAGGTGAGATATAAATAAAAAGAAAGAAAATTAGGCGTGAGGTAAACCGACTATCTTCCTCTGTTTTCCGGCAGAACTCCGGCGACAGCAATCCCTTCCGGCGATGAGTGTCTTGCAGCAGCGAGTCTCCAGGAAGCTTACAAAGGGTGTGGGTATCTCCGGTATAAGCTCAGGGGGTTCAGTAAGGCTCAGGAATGGGGAAACCGGTTTTCCGGCGACGAACAGAAAAATTCCGGCGAGAGAGTTTTCGCCGAGAAAGGGTGTGGTTTTGAGCGAAAGTGTTTGCAGAGGTTCGAGGTGGTTTTTATAGGGAGAAACCGAGATGTATTTGGCCCGATTTCCAACTGGATTCATTGGTTTGAATTTCTCCGGCGGTTATAGAAGGTGTCGCGGACTCAAACGTCGGTTATAACCGATATAGGTTTAAAGTTTACGTTATAACGGAAGGATTCGTTAAATACTCGCGAGATTGCCGGGATTTCCGACGACTGAACTTTGGGCGCCGGTTTTGAATTCGGAAAGTCATGATATGAATTTAATGATCTTAATAATTAACAAAAGACATCAGTGGGCAGTGGTTTAGTGCGCGTGTGTTAAGTCGTTTGCTGGAGCGTGACTGACCCGGGTTCGAAACCCGGCAGAACCAAAATATTTTTATTTTGCGATTTTTAACAGTTTTTCAAAAACAACTTATATAATCCCGTATAATAATTGATTATGTATGTTTAAAATTATTTTGGGCATTTAATTCGCAACGAAAATTTTAACTGACTGTTCGGTTGATAAACGGAGCGGGTTTGGTAAATCCGTTTTTGACGGATATTACAGTATCCCCTGCTTTTTAGAAATTTCGTCCCGAAATTTAAATAGTGATATATTTGACTAAAAGAATGATGGTGTTTAGTTTGACTGTTACTTGCTTAGAAAAAGTAAGGGTTTAAGTTTTTGTTTGAGGCGGTAACGTTCCTTGTAAGGGTTAAGTACCCTATTATAGGAATCGCTTTTTGTTGCCTACTGTAAAAGTATTGATAGTCAGATTTGATTCGCTAACTATGATATCATGCATAAGAGGTTGGATATGTTTGGAAAGGTAATGTTATATCCTAAGGCAAAACTTCTAATACTACAACCTACATGGAACATAAATAAACACAACAGCTAATATTTGAACATAAATAAACACAACAGCTAATATTTGAATCCACATTCTGATAGCATATATGTTTGAATGGTGGAAGTTCCTCTCTCGTTTGTTATGATGGAGAGGTTAGTTTATGTAGAAATGGAACACAAATCCAATTTCTCTAAATAGCAAGATGATATAAATGTAACACAATTTCAACCAAGGCAATACTAAATCCTACATGGAACTTCTCATAATCGCCTGATAATGCCTCTGATCCTTTGGCAAGAATACTTATATATAAGAAGTACCAGCGGCGTATCCACCATATTCTTGCCAAATTTTCATTGGTTTTATCCACAAGTTATGATTAGTTACCAAGAAACTAATAAATCCTACATAGAACTTCTCATAACCGTCTGACAATGCCTCTGATCCTTTGACAAGAATACTTATATATAGGAAGTACCAGCGGCGTATCCACCATATTCTTGTCAAATTTTCATTGGTTTTATCAGTGAATTATGATTAGTCCTATATAACTCTACAACCAATACAACAAACATAAAATACTGAAATGAAAAATATCTGTGCGATCAAGGCTCAATCAAACGGAGCCGATCGTATTGTATGTACTGAAAATGAAATTGTCTGTGTGCTCAAGGATCAATCAAACGGAGCCGAGCGTATTGCATGTACTGAAAATGAATAACTTAATCTAAACAACTATCACACAAACATCCTATGCATGGAACCTCTCATAACCGCCTGATAATGCCTCCGATCATTTGACAAGAATACTTATATATAGGAAGTACCAGCGGCGTATCCACCATATTCTTGCCAAATTTTCATTGACTTTATCTGCAAGTTATGATTAGTGCTATGCGACTCTACAACAAACATAACAACCATAAGATACTGATAATGAAATTGTCTGTGCGCTCAAGGCTCAATCAAACGGAGCCGAACGTATTGCATGTACTGAAAATGAAATTGTCTGTGCGCTCAAGGCTCAATCAAACGGAGCCGAATGTATTGTATGTACTGAGAATGAAATTGTCTGTGCGCTCAAGGCTCAATCAAACGGAGCCGAACGTATTGCATGTACTGAAAATGAACAACTTAATCTAAACAACAATCACACAAACAGCCTATGCATGGAACCTCTCATAACCGCCTGATAATGCCTCCGATCATTTGACAAGAATACTTATATATAGGAAGTACCAGCGGCGTATCCACCATATTCTTGTCAAATTTTCATTGACTTTATCCGCAAGTTATGGTTAGTTCTATGCGACTCTACTACAAACACCACAACCACAAGATACTGATAATGAAAATGTCTGTGCGCCCAAGGCTCAATCAAACGGAGCCGAACGTATTGCATGTACTGAAAATGAAATTGTCTGTGCGCTCAAGGCTCAATCAAACGGTGCCGAGCGTATTGCATGTAATGAAAATGTAAAATAAACTGATCGATCAAGGCTCAATCAAACGGAGCCGATCGTGCGGGCACGCCACAGTTCAACCGCATAATAAAATGGGGAACAAGCTCAAAACCTCATAAAGGGGGAGCTGCGGCCTCGGCAAATGCATATACTGAAAACAATAAACAATAATTACTCTAATAGTCTACACATGGAACCTCTCATAACCGCCAGATAATGCTTCTGATCCTTTGACAAGAATACTTATATATAGGAAGTACCAGCGCGTATCCACCGTATTCTCGTCAAAGTTTCATTGGCTTTATCCTTAAGTTATGTTTGGTTCTATGTGATAAAGAAAAACATAAAACTAAACGATAGGAGTTGAATCTGGATCTTCGGCGAAGAGGACTTGTTGAGTATCTTCACTTGGGCCGTCATTATCTTCGACCGGATTGGCATTGATGTTGAAGACTCTTCCTCTTGCTGGTGGCATAGTGGTTGGGTTTTCTTGGTTTACTTGGTTAACTGGGTTTGATTGGGCTTGAGTGTTGATGACATTAACCAATTGAGGGCATATGTTTCTAAAGTGGGTAGGGTCGCCACAATTGAAACAAGCTCGAGCATATGGGAACACGGGGTATTGGGGTTGATGATAAGTTTGGGCCATGTTTTGAGTAGGGGAAGAGGTTTGGTTTTGAAAGGTGCGGCAAACCTTGCTCAAATGACCATAGCGTCCACAAGTTGTACATAGTCGACAAGGTAAGGTAAGGGGATGGTGATAAAAACAGTTGTTGCATCGAGGGTGAGGTCCAAGATATGGCTTCTTATTTGGGTAGATTGAGTTGGGTGCCACTTGGGTGATTGGGATAGCTTGGATGGGTATAGCGTGTAAAACTGGTTGGTTTCGTTGGGTAGCAGCGAAAAGTTGCCCGTCTCTTCTTCTCTTAGGATTGGGTTGAGAAGGGGATTCGGTTTGGGTGAAGTCGGAGGTTTCAGTCGGTTCTTTATCCTTCTTCTTCTCCTCCTTGAAGTCTTTGTTTCGAATTCGGTTCTCGGTGAGCTCTGTTGCTAGCTCCATTGCTGCTTCCAAGGTTGCAGGCGAGGTACTTATTACAGGGTCTTGAATCTTAGACAGAAGACCACGAATGTAGTGCTCGATCAAACGGTAGAGGGGAGTGAACATGTTGGGAACCATTTGATGTAACTCGAGGAATCTTTTGTTGTAGGTGGTGTGGTCTCCTTCCTTTTGCTTCAACGAATAAAATTCATCTTCTAATTTCTGATTTCGCTCCTTGGGCAAAATCGTCTGGTCATGATTTCCTTCAATTCGTTCCAAGTTAAGGTCATAGCATCGTCGACGCCTCGTTTGGCCTTCTCTGTATTCCACCAAGTAAGTGCTATCCCATATAATCGACCGGTAGCATATCGCACTTTGCGATCGTCAGGGCAATCGCAATTTAGAAAAGTGTTCTCCATTTCTTCAAACCAATGGAGGAGAGCGGTGACGCCTTCAGTTCCTTTGTATTTCGGAGGGTCGCATGATTTGAAATGCTTGTAGGTGCATTTAGCGGTATTTGATGGAGAGTTGATAACGTTTTGGTTTGCTTGATTGACAGGATTATCGGTGAGTGCTTGATGTACTTGGATTACATTGTTGGGTATTACGGCAGCCATTTGTTGAGCGATTAAGGTAGCCATGCTTTCGCGGGCTTTTCTTGCTCTCGTCTTCCTACGGGCGAGATTAGAAGACATGTACAAGGAATACATGACAAGAGTATGAGTTGGAGGTTTTTGGGTTCATGGGTCGCATTAGGAATGAACATTCATAAAATAATTATAAAAAAATAAATCTACTACATCCATAGGATGTCTTGGGTTTTGCTCGCCGTTAGGCCCTACATGCCGCCATACTTTACCTGTGTAATCATGTGGGCTCCCATGAATACCGGTTTTTCATATGGTTCGCACGGGTTTGCCAGGTTGCGTACACAAAAACCCGGAGAAAATCGAGAAATATGTATACAACGTGTGATATTCGGAATGTGTCCAGGTGTAGACATGGTGACAACTCAAAGTAGGTTAGTTCGAACGACGTTTGGTGTGGCATGCTTTGGCCTAATAGGTCCTTCGTACTCTCATCGTTGGTCCCCAGGTAGGCAAACTGGTCCGTCATATTGGATTTATACGAATGCCAACCTAGACAGGACGTTCCGACTACCGGTACTTGTACCCTTCCAGTTACTACATGCCCGTCGCAGAACTTACTTTGATGAGATTTGAAAATTGCAACAAAATCTTTGGATAATGAGAGTATGAAAATAAATTGAATACATGAACATCGATATATGTATAATGAATATGTATATATGCATGTATGTTTGACTGTAAATATAAACAAATATGAAACAGATAAATATCACAAGTTTGTATGTAACCACCTAATCAATTAAAATTTAGGCAGACTATAGTATAGGCTCTAAGGGTCTAATAACCTATCCTATATCCCTATAGTCATGGCTCTGATACCAATCTGTCACACCCCGACCCGCAGTGGAAAAGATGATCGGGGCATGATTGGGTTATCATCAAAGCTCATGACATTTATTATGCGTTTCATATTCATTAAATACAATTTAATGGAAATTTACAATAAATGTTACAATATGTTCTAGCTATCAATCTAAGCATCTTTGTTCCCTTCTAAGGCATTTCCTATGTTTTCTTTGCTTCAACCTGTTCACCTGTATCATGTGTAAAAAGGTTTTGGATCAACATAAAGTTGGCGAGTGAATCCTATGGAAAACATTTGAACAAGTTTATTTAAATTGACTATGAAATATGTGCACAACCAAACATGAGTAAAAATAGATGTAAACTTATTCAACAATCATAAGATATTAAATAAAACACACATGAACAATAATGGAACATTTAGAGGCACGCGATGCTCAACTCGTCTTTCACGAGGAACTGAGGGGCCTAATGAATGAATTGCATAAACATGATAATATGAATGACACAACTACAAACAATATAAACTCAATGATACACACATGAACAATAATGAATTTGATTTGAGGCACGCGTTGTTCAACTCGTCTCCCACGAGGAACTGATGGGCTTAATGAATGAGTTTCATATAATTTGACAAAAGGAAATAAGTAATCACAACAATATAACAATCTAAGTTTAGATCATGATGTGGTATGGCACAAGTTTAAATAAACAAGTTAATTATTTTTATAACACATGACACACCCCAAAACGTGTAATTTAAAAGGGGGAGTTGTAAGATTCACTCACAGTGGGTGCGTTCGGTTGATGATGTTGAATGCACGCGAAGTGGTTTTAACCACGAGTGAGATTAACCTAGATAAATCGCATTATGGTTTGGTAAGTAAATGGATTTTATTAATCTATTTTAGTAGGATTGTTGGGTGTATTTTTGTGAGTTTGAGGCTATTTTCTAACCTAAAAAATGTTATTTTTAAGTATTTTTAATTGATTTTTAATTAAAATAATTAAATAAAATAATAAAAAAAATTTGACTTTTTCTGACCGTTGACCGTTGACTGACCGTTGACCGGTTCGAGTGCGTATTGTTGTGCGTTGAGTGAGGCTCGAACCCGAGACCTCCCGTACGCGTGCACGCAGCTCTACTAACTGAGCTACGTGTCTAACCGTTATATATCTGATTTTAATTATATATATATATATTAATTAGATTTAAACAGAAATCCTTTATTTTAAAAACGATTTTTAATCCAGAGAACCGGTGCGCTCCACAGGTCTCGAACCCGGGACCTGTGGCTTGTGTAACACACAGTCCACCGCTGGACTGTGTGTTTAACATGTTATATAATCCAATTTTTATTATACTTAAATACAAACTACTTGTTTTCATTTCTGACTTATTTAAAAAGGTAACATAATGGTCCGGGTCGATGCAGAAGACCGGACTCGAACTCGTGTGCTTTGATTAAACATACACACAGTCCACCGCTGGACTGTGTGTCTAACTTGGTTATTATTCCGGTTATTAATATACTTAACATATACCTGTGTGACTCCGGTTCAGTTTAACAAAAAAAATGATTTTTATTGAAGCAGCGTGTGTGAAACAGGATTCGAACTCGAGACGTTTGTGTTTAGTGTGCACACAGTCCACCGCTGGACTGTGTGTCTAACCCGAGTAATATCTTGATTTTAATTATAGTTATACGTTTACCGCACTTCATCTTCTTCGTCGGATTTTAACCAGAGTCGGAAAATCCGACTGGTTCGATGTGTTAAATCAGGTTCTTTAGCATTTTACGTTCAATCAAAGGTGAGATATAAATAAAAAGAAAGAAAATTAGGCGTGAGGTAAACCGACTATCTTCCTCTGTTTTCCGGCAGAACTCCGGCGACAGCAATCCCTTCCGGCGACGAGTGTCTTGCAGCAGCGAGTCTCCAGGAAGCTTACAAAGGGTGTGGGTATCTCCGGTATAAGCTCAGGGGTTCAGTAAGGCTCAGGAATGGGGAAACCGGTTTTCCGGCGACGAACAGAAAAATTCCGGCGAGAGAGTTTTCGCCGAGAAAGGGTGTGGTTTTGAGCGAAAATGTTTGCAGAGGTTCGAGGTGGTTTTTATAGGGAGAAACCGAGATGTATTTGGCCCGATTTCCAACTGGATTCATTGGTTTGAATTTCTCCGGCGGTTATAGAAGGTGTCGCGGACTCAAACGTCGGTTATAACCGATATAGGTTTAAAGTTTACGTTATAACGGAAGGATTCGTTAAATACTCGCGAGATTGCCGGGATTTCCGACGACTGAACTTTGGGCGCCGGTTTTGAATTCGGAAAGTCATGATATGAATTTAATGATCTTAATAATTAACAAAAGACATCAGTGGCGCAGTGGTTTAGTGCGCGTGTGTTAAGTCGTTTGCTGGACCGTGACTGACCCGGGTTCGAAACCCGGCAGAACCAAAATATTTTTATTTTGCGATTTTTAACAGTTTTTCAAAAACAACTTATATAATCCCGTATAATAATTGATTATGTATTGTTTAAAATTATTTTGGGCATTTAATTCGCAACGAAAATTTTAACTGACTGTTCGGTTGATAAACGGAGCGGGTTTGGTAAATCCGTTTTTGACGGATATTACATCCTATACATAAAACGCAGAAGAAAAAAAATTATGCACTAATTTTACACTTTGCCGACAAAGTTGAGGTGTTGTTCGGACTACCCCTAGCTCATTCATTTATCCACCCATTGTCACACCCCAACCGATGGTGGAAACATCGGGATGAGACGAACAAATTGCTCAAAACTTCATAACGCTATGTGACAATATAGATTAAATTCAAATTTCATTCAAGACTAAATTGTCATACAAAAAAATTCCAAATAATAGTCAACAATTGTTTCAAAATGACATGACATCAAAATAGATAAATTAATCTAGGTGTGTATCTAAGTCCACCTAAATCTTGTTTCATCTTGTAACATCACCTCATCAATCAACCTGCAACATGTATTAAAATATATCAACAAAAAGTTGGCGAGCATACAAGTTTTGTTACATAGCATAATATAGAATAAATTTGTTTAAAGTCTCATATCCAACATGAACCATAATATGCAAGTTTACTAGCATGCCGAAACGGTGTACTATATGTTCAAACCCAAGAATCCAACGCGTTAAAATAGCCTATCCCAATAGAGTAGCGGGAGGTTAACCTGTTTAACTTAACAATACCCGAAGTTTCGTGGGCGGTGCGTTAATCCTATAGCTGCTATAATTGTTAAGGTAGGCTAGCAAAGTTAATGAGGCATATATCGACACAAATAGTTTACATTAGTATAACAAGTCTAAACAAGCATCACATAGTCTCATGTTAAGCATGGATAGAGATTAAAATAGTTTAAGTGTCGTGCGATTTTATATAAAGTACATGTTGCACCCAAAGTGTAAAAAGGAAAAAGGGATCGAGTATGCTCACGGTTTTGCAAGCTTTCCCACTTGAAATCCCGCGAACGTTGTTGGTTGATGGATTAGTTTCGAGCACCTTGTCCTTCTACACGAAGAAACATAGGCATGTGAGTATTGGGAATTAACGGAAGGTTATGGATTCGGAATTAAAATAACGTGAAATTAGTATTATGAAAGTAATCATCTTGTACTCATAACACTTGTTCTTGACACTATAGAACCTCAAGGGTTTGGTATGTTTTTATGGATTCAAAGCTCCATTAGAATCGTAACAAGTGTATGGTCTTTAGATGATGTAACCTACTATTTTGACAATTGACCACTTGTTCATCATCAAGAGTTCGGTTACTTTGATAATATATAAGTATTATATAGTGTACATTAAGTCATATAGGTCAAGCATGAGGTAGGAGGTTGAACCATCCATTTAGGAACCTCTTTGTAGTTTACATAAGTCAAGTAGGAGGTGGGAGGATTTACCATCCACTTAAGACCTCTTTGGATTCACCACTACACATGTGTCTTAGACACAAGGAGGGTCATGAACTTACAAGTAAGGAATGAAATGAGACAACTAAGCTATGAAAATCATCAAGTAGTGTGTGGATTCAATGATGGATAGCCCAAGCTAATCCAAATATCATACATTCATCAAGCTTAACTTGAACACTACTTGTGGGTGTAAACTCTAGTCGAAAACAGAAAGTTTGTGAGGTTTTATCTTCTAGTTTGACGTGTCTCAACCTTGTTTTTAAGCCTAACCAACCCCCATATAGTGTTGTAAGCATTAGGACATAGGTTTGAGATGAGTTGAACTCAAGTTAAACAAGTTTTATAAAAGTTTGAAGAATATAAATCAAAACAGTCCACTTTGGAGCCTTTTTCTGACATTCCAGGGCTGATTTTCCATGGAAAACCATTGGAGATGTGCACAAGGTCAAACCAAGCAAGTGGGAAAAAGAATGGATGAAAAAGGTTAAGAAATGAGTGAGATATGCTCACTTTTGTAAGAGATAGAAATTCTGCTCGAATCTTGGATTCACAGCTGATTAAAGGAAGTTTTGAGAGTGTTTTGGTGATTAGAAAAGTGTAAAAATGCTTGGATATGCTTGGGTTTTATAGGGAAGTGATTAGGGTTGGGTTTGGTGAAGTATTAAATGTTAAAACATGTTTAAGACTCAAAATAAACCCAAAACCCGCTCAAATTCGCGAGCTGAATGGTTCTGGTCGCGCTTATCAGGCCATTTAACGAGTGTATAAGAGTTTTAGGTGCTGGGTTTTGTTCAATGTGATGACCATGGTGGAGTGGCTGTGCGCGTGTTTGATGAGGCTGGTGACCCGGGTTCGAGTCCCGCGGTCATCAGTTTCATTTATTTATTTTTTTCTTTTCCTCCCTTTTATACATATACTTTCAGCAATTATCCAAATGGTCCCTGTACTACAGTTTCAGTAATTGCACTTTTAGTCCCTCACATTTAACTAACTAAGTTAAATGGAATACTTGGGTTTAATAACTTAAAAAACCTTAACTAAGTTAATGAATAATTAAACTTTTTAAAGTAAAAAAATCTTATTCTTTTTAAAAATTTAATGAATAAACAATCATTTATATATAAAAAATAAATAAAGAATGAGTAAATAAATATATTTAAATGAATAGATAAATAACTAAGTAGACGCGAAAATACGGAGCGTTACAGTCTCCCCTACTTTAGGAGATTTCATCCTCGAAATCTTTAAGAGGAAGATTGATCGAAAAGTTGGTAACTACCTCGAGGTAAGGAAATCACCCCTACCTCATTGGTGAAGTTGAAAAGTGAGCGAAGTTAATCGTCAAGGTAAGAAAATCACTCCTAGCTTGATGATGAGCTTCCATGTTTGGGAATATGAGTACTAGCATATAAATTTTTGAACGATTCACATGACATACCAGATTAACGTATCACTGGCATGTGAATAAGCTGGTCAACCCATCGTGTACCGTAATTGAATGACTTAACATGACCCCAAGACTCGTGGGCGGTGCGCTACTCCTATAGCACTACGCATAGTGCTATACATGTTAAGGTGTGGCTTCTTATGAAGTTAATGACGAGTTTATCACATAAGAATCACCCTGTGACACTAACCCAGTACATAATGTTGGAGTTTATGTTGGAGTTAGTCGTATAGCTTCGCATTGTTATGGCTTGGCCCTTTTATGGCAGATATTGGGGCGCAGACTCCTTTCTTCTATATTTTTCGAGAAAGAGAATTAATATATGACCTATTCGAAGCTGCCACCGCTATGCGGATGATGCACAATTTTTTTCGTATTGGTGGAGTCGCTGCTGATTTACCTCATGGCTGGATAGATAAATGTTTGGATTTTTGCGATTATTTTTTAACAGGAATTGCTGAATATCAAAACCTTATTACACAAAATCCCATTTTTTTAGAACGAGTTGAAAGGAGTAGGCATTATTGGTGGAGAGGAAGCAATAAATTGGGGTTTGTCGGGACCAATGCTACGAGCTTCCGGAATAGAATGGGATCTTCGTAAAGTTGATCGTTATGAGTGTTACGATGAATTTGATTGGGAAGTCCAATGGCAAAAAGAGGGGGATTCATTAGCTCATTATTTAGTACGAATCAGCGAAATGACAGAATCCATAAAAATTATTCAACAGGCCCTAGAAGGAATTCCGGGAGGGCCCTATGAAAATTTAGAAATCCGCCGCTTTGATAGAGTAAAAGATACTGTATGGAATGAGTTTGACTATCGATTCATTAGTAAAAAACCTTCTCCGACTTTTGAATTGTCGAAGCAAGAACTTTATGCGAGAGTCGAAGCACCAAAGGGAGAATTGGGAATTTTTTTGATAGGAGATAAGGGTGTTTTTCCTTGGCGATATAAAATTAGGCCACCGGGATTTATTAATTTGCAAATTCTTCCTCAGTTAGTTAAAAGAATGAAATTGGCTGATATTATGACGATACTAGGTAGTATAGATATCATTATGGGAGAAGTTGATTGTTAAAATGATAATTGATACAACAGAAGTACAAGCTATCAATTCTTTTTCTAAATTGGAATCCTTAAAAGAGGTCTATGGGATCATATGGGCGCTTATCCCTATTTTTACTCCTATATTAGGAATTACAATAGGTGTACTAGTCATTGTTTGGTTAGAAAGAGAAATATAAGCGGGTATACAACAACGTATCGGTCCTGAATACGCAGGACCTTTGGGAATTCTTCAAGCTATAGCAGATGGTACCAAATTACTTTTCAAAGAGAATCTTCTTCTATCTAGAGGAGATACTCGTTTATTTAGTATTGGACCATCTATAGCAGTCATATCAATTTTATTAAGTTATTTAGTGATTCCTTTTGGTTATCGCCTTGTTCTAGCCGATCTCAGTATTGGTGTTTTTTTATGGATTGCTATTTCAAGTATTGCTCCTGTTGGCCTTCTTATGTCAGGATATGGCTCAAATAATAAATATTCTTTTTTAGGTGGTCTACGAGCTGCTGCTCAATCAATTAGTTATGAAATACCATTAACTCTATGTGTGTTATCAATATCTCTACGTGTGATTCGTTAAGACATAAAATTCCCGCTACTTCTTTTCTTTCTAGGAAGGAAGTGTCATGAGTTGAATATAGATTTTCGTTTTTTATTCATTACATTATTCGGGGGTTGATGAAAGAAACCAGATAGTTATATGAGTGAAAGAAATGGCTTAGAAATTTGCAGTAAAAGATTGAATCTCATTTCCTATGTACAAAAGTTAAGAAAAGTAAATATAAGTATTAGAGACTGTTTACCCCAAGATTTCTTGATTAGTCATCATGACTTGAAGCGGTTCAAAAGATCAACTTTATGAGGTTTTTACTATCTATTACATATGTATCTATTACCATATGTATTAACCGAAAGTAGATTGATAAAAACGAGTGGATAGCTAGGAACACTAAGGTACACAAAGGATTCGTAATAGAGATTATGTAAGTGTATTTCTATGTGTATAAAAAGAATTAGGGGCTTTGAATTGGTAGAAATGATCAAGGAGTACTTTCCACGATTCCGATCCAGAGTATACTTCTATTCACCGATTAAGTAAATAACTATCAAGAACGAAGTAATCCTTTAACTTTGTTTAAGGTCCCTTTTTTTTGAGAAAGGAGAATAGGAACGAAAAAAAAAAGAAAAATAGAAAAACGGAATGGAATTGCAATAGAAAAAAACTATTTTTTTCTTTCTCTATTCTATATAGAGATAGAATTCTTGTCATGATTCGCGAACTAATCCAAATTGGATTTCGTAATTGAAAATGTTAGGTGGAAATATCTATGTTAGGTTGTATTGATATTGTTACAAGAAACATTTTATTCAAGGATTAAGTTATTACTCAACAAAGAAGAATTGAAATGATTAAAAGATAAGATGAATTCAGAAGCACTTTATTATATATATAGTATAGCAGACAGAATTCCAGTGTCTAATGGGGACCTTACAATGGATTTAATTTTATATCTATCTATCCTACAAACATATCAATAAAAAGAATAATGGACGGGTCCTTAGATTTATTTATGACCTCTGAGGAGCCGTATGAGATGAAAATCCCATGTACGGTTCTGCAATAGGGATGAGAACAGTGATGCTATCATCTACTATGATTATCTAACAGTTCAAGTACAGTTGATATAGTTGAAGCGCAGTCAAAATATGGGTTTTGGGATGGAATTTGTGGCGTCAACCTATAGGGTTTCTAGTTTTTCTAATTTCTTCCCTAGCCGAGTGTGAACGATTACCTTTTGATTTACCAGAAACAGAAGAAGAATTAGTAGCAGGTTATTAAACCGAATATTCCGGTATCAAATTTTGTTTATTTTACGTTGCTTCATATTTAAATCTACAGGTTTCTTCATTATTTGTAACAGTTCTCTACTTGGGGGGTTGGAATCTTTCTATTCCGTACATACCTGTTCCCGAGCTTTTTGATATTACTAAAAGGGGTAGAGTCTTTGGAACAATAATTGGTATCTTTATTACATTAGCTAAAACATATTTGTTCTTGTTCATTCCTATCGCAACAAGATGGACTCTACCGCGGCTGAGAATGGATCAATTATTAAATATTGGATGGAAATTTCTTTTACCTATTTCTCTAGGTAATCTATTATTAACAACTTCTTCCTGACTTCTTTCACTGTAAAAAATACGTCTATATTCATGACTTGTCTCAAACAAGAGAAAGAAACAAGTATCTTATTTTTATAGATATTCACGACATGTTTCCTATGGTAACTGAGTTTATGAATTATGGCCAACAAACAGTACGAGCTGCAAGGTATATTGGTCAAGGTTTCATGATTACCTTATCACACGCGAATCATTTACCTGTAACTATTCAATACCCCTACGAAAAATTGATCACATCCGAGCGTTTCCGCGGTCGAATCCAATTTGAATTTGATAAATGCATTGCTTGTGAAGTATGTGTTCGTGTATGTCCTATAGATCTACCGTTGTTGATTGGAAATTGGAAACTGATATTAGAAAGAAACGATTGCTTAATTACAGTGTTGATTTTGGAATATGTATATTTTGTGGTAATTGCGTTGAGTATTGTCCAACAAATTGCTTAACAATGACTGAAGAATATGAACTTTCTACTTATGATCGTCACGAATTGAATTATAATCAAATTGCTTTGGTCGGTTACCAATGTCAATAATTGACGATTACACAATTCGAACAATTTTAAATTTGCCTGAAATAAAAACTTAAGAATTCATTTTGATCTAAAAGAATGAAGGTTTTTATTTGGTGAATAACTACAATTATATTCATAATTATATTGATTAGGGAGCGAGAATTTTGTTTGAATTTATATTCATATGAAAAGTAGATTTATTTTCTATAGTCCATATTGATGATAAAAAAATATATAGACTCAAATTACTCTTTCGAGAGATTAGGCCAACAATTCAATCCATATCCATGAAAATGGAATTTTTCAAATTGAATAATTAAGAACTATTATAAAAAAAAGGCAGAGTTACTTCTTTTTTCCTGACCGGGCCAATAAAGTTATGCAAGATTTTGATTTATTTATCTCTTATTTTATATATAATGGATTTACCTGGACTAATACATGATTTTCTTTTAGTCTTTCTGGGATTGGGTCTTATATTAGCGGGTCTGGGAGTAGTATTACTTCCAATCCCGTTTATTCTGCCTTTTCGTTGGGATTGGTTTTTGTTTGTATATCGTTATTCTATATTCTATCGAACTCCCATTTTGTAGCTGCCGCGCAGCTCCTTATTTACATAGGAGCTCCTTATTTACATAGGAGCCATAAATGTTTTAATTATTTTTGTTGTGATGTTCATAAATGGTTCAGAATATTCCAAAGATTTCCATCTTTGGACCGTGGGAGATGGAGTAACTTTCGTGGTCTGTACAAGTCTTTTTGTTTCACTAATTACTACTATTCCAGATACGTCATGGTACGGGATTATTTGGACTACAAAAGCAAACCAGATTATAGAGCAAGATCTGATATGTAATAATCAACAAATCGGGATTCATTTATCAACATATTTTTTTATTCCGTTTGAATTCATTTCAATAATTCTTTTAGTTGCGTTAATTGGCGCAATTGCTGTAGCTCGTCAATAATAACTCTTTAGAACTGGAAAACCCTTGTCATGAGCTATCACATGTATTTCCTTTTTTCTATTTGACTTTGTATATAAAATCTAAATTCTTTAGTAGTTCGATATATTCCCAATATATTCCTTTATTCCATTACTCGTTATATTCTAGTCAATCCGATTGGTTAAATTGTGTTCATATTGAAATGAATCGAGATTGATAAGGAGTTGGTTAATGATGCTCGAGCATGTACTTGTTTTGAGTGCCTATTTATTTTCTGTCGGTCTATATGGATTGATTACAAGTCGAAATATGGTTAGGGCTCTTATGTGTCTTGAACTTATATTAAATGCGGTTAATCTCAATTTTGTAACATTTTCTGATTTTTTTGATAGTCGTCAATTAAAAGGAGCCATTTTTTCTATTTTTGTTATAGCTATTGCAGCTGCTGAAGCCGCTATTGGACTCGCTATTGTTTCATCAATTTATCGTAACAGAAAATCAACTAGTATAAATCAATCGAATTTATTGAATAAGTAAAATTATCATATAAATTCAATTTTTCATAAATTAATTCAAATTAGCATGTCTGCCACGTAAGATATGTCACACCCCGACCCGCAGCGGAATAAGAGTCGGGGCATAATTGGGTTGTCACCAAAGCTCATGATGTTTACTAAAATGTTTCATATTTATTAAATTCAAATTACAACTTCAATATTACAAACAAGTTCATACAAATACAAGGAAAAAGTAAATAAGTAAACAATCCAAAGTCTAAACTGATTTATTCTTCAAGGCCGTCCTATATGTTTCTTGCTGTAACTGGATCACCTGTATCATGTGTAAAAATGGGGGATTTTGGGTCAACAAAAGTTGGCGAGTGAGCCTTGTTAAAAACATTTGATATTGATTTCTTATCGTATTTAATATGGAAAAACTATGCAACAATCATATGTGAGCAAACGTATATAATCAAACAATAACAAACCACCTTGAATGAGTATATGACATGAATGATAATGTATATGTTGGCAACGTCACGTTCCGCTCATAGGTAATGGGGAACGGAAGGCCTATGATGATGTATGTGCGATCAAGGCTCAATCAAACGGAGCCGATCGTATGATGGCAACGCCACGTTCTGCTCATAGGTAATGGGGAATGGTTTCGCTCATAGGTAATGGGGAACAGACGAGCCTATGATGATGTATGTACTGAAAATGATAAATTTAATCTAAACATTAACCACAGAAACAATTGATACATATTGGATACACATTTGATCATGGATATGATGGATGCACAAGTGTTTAAATGTAATAAATAATAATCGACACATGATACACCCCAAAATGTGGTTAAAACGGGGAATTTGTAGAGATTCACTCACATTGGGTGCGTTCGTTTGATGATGTTGAATGCGCACGAGTTTAGAGAGTTGATCGATGAGGAATAACTAACCTAAATAATAACAAAAAGGTACGGTAAATAAGTGGATTTATTAACAATTTTAATAGGATTTTTAGATTTTTTTGTGAGTTTAAGGTCATTTTCTAACTTTAAAAATATTATTTTTAAGTATTTTTAATTGATTTTTAAATTAAATAAATAAATAAAAATATAAAAAATGTTGACTTTTGGGTTGACCGTTGACCGGACCGTTGACCGGTCGGACAGTGACTTATGTGTGCGCTGGGTGAGGCTCGAACCTGAGACCTCTCGTACGCGTGCACGCAGCTCTACCAACTGAGCTACGTGTCTAACCCGAAATATTCTATGTTTTAATTATATATACTAATTAAGTGTTTAATTTATTTGGTTTTATATTAAAAGAATTTTGGTTGAACCGGCTGCAGTGAAATCGGATCGAACTCGGGTCCTTTGGTTTGTAAGCGCACAGCCCAACCAGTTGGGCTGTGTGTCTTATCTGTTAAACTTACAGTTTATAATAATCTTAAAAACATCCTGGGACCTACTCTGATTCAGTTTAAAAAAAATAGGTTTTAATTCGGAAAGCCGGTGCGTTTGTAAGATTCGAACTCGTGACGTGCACTTAAGTTTTATACGATTCATTGTTTACACAAACAAGTCAAGTGGCGGAGTGGTTAAGATGTGTGTTGGTTGTTTCTTCCGGCTGACCCGGGTTCGAAACCCGGCAGCCTATTTTCTTTTTTATTTACTTTATTTTTACTTTTTAACAATTTTAGTTTTCTATATTCTAAAATGTTTATTATTTATGTATTGTTTAAAATTAAAATGAGCATTAAATAAGCAACGAAAATTTAAACTGACTATTCGATTAATAAACGAAGCGGGTTTTGAAAACCCGTTTTTCGACGGATGTTACAGTATCCCTACTTTTAGAAATTTCGTCCCGAAATTTAAGTAGTAGTGGTAACAGGAAAAAAGATGCGGGTATTTTTCGCGCATTGAGTCTTCACGTTCCCAAGTAAACTCAGGTCCTCGTTTCGACTCCCAGCGTACCCTAACAATTGGAATACGACTCCGTCTTAAACGTTTTTCTCCGAAGTCCATGATCTCTACTGGTCTTTCAATGAAGTGCATAGATTCATCGATCTGAATATCTTCTAGGGAATATGGAGGTTTTCATCGGCGAGGCACTTCTTTAAGTTTGATACGTGGAACGTGTGGTGAATTCTGTTGAGTTCTTCTGGTAGGTCAAGCTTGTATGCTACAGGTCCTACTATTTCGAGTATCTTGAAAGGTCCTACGTAGCGTGGTGCTAGCTTTCCCTTCTGGCCAAAACGAACTACTCCCTTCCACGGTGATACTTTTAAAAGTACATGATCACCAATGTTAAACTCAAAGGGCTTTCGTCGTTTGTCTGCATAACTCTTTTGACGACTTTGTGCCGCTAGAAGATTGTTTCGAATTTGATGGATCTTGTCTGTTGTTTCTTGAATCAACTCTGGACCGGTGATTTGAGCTTCTCCAATTTCGTGCCAACATACTGGAGATCGGCACTTACGACCATATAAAGCTTCGAAAGGTGCCATGCCGATACTTGAATGATAGCTATTGTTGTACGAAAATTCAACTAATGGTAGATGAGTGTCCCAATTCCTTTTGAAGTCTATGACACATGCTCGAAGCATATCTTCAAGAGTTTGGATGGTGCATTCAGATTGTCCATCAGTTTGAGGATGATAAGCGGTACTGAGTCTAATCGTGTACCCAAAGCGGCTTGTACGGCTTGCCATGTTCGTGAAGTGAAACGACCATCACGATCTAAAATAATGCTTAACGGTACACATGACGGCTTACGATCTCGCTGATGTAGATACGAGCTAACTTCTCGTTCTTGAAGTCCTCGCGAATCGGAATGAAATGAGCTGATTTTGTAAGACGATCAATGATTACCCATATAGTGTCATACCCACTGGAGGTGCGAGGTAGCCCGGTAATGAAGTCCATGGTTATGTTTTCCCACTTCCATACAGTATTTCGGGTTGGACTAGAAGTCCTGAGGGTCTTTGATGTTCAGCTTTTACTTTGGAACATGTAAGGCACTTGGAAACAAAAACAGCGATATCCTTCTTCATGCCAGGCCACCAGTAGGTGTATCGAAGGTCTTGATACATCTTGTCGGGTCCTGGGTGTACAGAGTACCGTGTTTTGTGCGCCTCATTTCATAAGGAAATCACGAAGGTTATTGTGATCGGGAATCCATATGTATCTAGATAGTACAGAATACCGTCAGATTTAGTTTCGATTTTAAGTTCTGCTCCACAAGACAGCTCATTGCGTACGTCGTTTTCTGTTACAGAAACATGTTGGGCTTCTCGGATTTGATCTTTGATGTTGGTTATGATTTGCGAACATAGAAGACGAATGGAGTTCGCATAACCCTTTCGACTGAGCGCATCGGCCACCACGTTTGCCTTACCAGGATGATACCGAATTTCACAGTCGTAGTCATTAAGAAGTTCGACCCATCTTCGTTGCCTCATGTTCAACTCCTTTTGGTTAAAGATATGTTGGAGGCTCTTGTGAACAGTGTATATTTCACACTTAGTACCGTAGAGGTAATGTCTCCATATCTTAAGAGCGAATACAACGGCTCCAAGTTCCAGGTCGTGGGTGGTGTAATTCTTCTCATGAATTTTGAGTTGTCTAGAAGCATAAGCTATCACTTTTCCTCTTTGCATCAGTACACAGCCTAGTCCTTGCCCTAACGCGTCGCAATAAACCACGAAGTCATCACAACCTTCAGGAAGTGTGAGGATAGGTGCGTCACAGAGTTTTTGTTTAAGGGTTTGGAAGGCTTCTTCTTGTTTGGGTCCCCATATGAAGGGCTTTCCTTTATGAGTCAAATCTGTGAGTGGTACAACAATACGAGAGAAATTTGCAATGAAATACGATAATAACCAGCCAAACCAAGAAATGATCTTACTTCGGTAGGTGTACGTGGCGCTTGCCATTCCTGTACTGCCTTGATTTTTGAGGGATCAACATGAATTCCCTTGTCATTGACGACGTGTCCAAGGAATTGTACTTCCTTTAACCAGAATTCACATTTCGAAAACTTAGCGTACTACTTTTCTGTCCTTAAGAGTGTAAGGATGAGTCGAAGGTGTCGTTCATGATCAGACTTAGACTTTGAGTAGATGAGGATGTCGTCGATGAAGACTATGACAAAGCGGTCGAGGTAGGGTTTGCATACCCTATTCATTAAATCCATAAATACTGCTGGAGCGTTGGTTAAACCAAATGGCATGACCATGAATTCGTAATGACCATAACGAGTTCGGAAGGCGGTCTTTGGGACGTCTTCTTCATGTACTCTGAGTTGATGATAACCAGAACGTAGGTCGATTTTTGAAAAAAAGGTGGCACCTTGAAGTTGGTCTAGAAGATCATCGATGCGAGGTAATGGGTAGCGGTTCTTGACCGTTAACTTGTTGAGTTCTCTGTAGTCGATACACATGCGAAACGTTCCATCTTTCTTTTTCACAAAAAGGACAGGTGCACCCCAAGGCGATGAGCTAGGACGTATGAATCCTTTGTCAGTCAGCTCTTGCAGTTGACTGGCCATCTCTTGCATTTCTGATGGGGCTAACCTGTAAGGAGATTTTGCGACTGGTGTAGCTCCAGGTATAAGATCAATGAGGAATTCGACTTCTCTCACGGGAGGAAGTCCTGAAATGTCGTCAGGAAAAACTTGCGGAAAATCTTTTACTACTGGGATGTCTTCGAGTTTCTTCTCCTTGATCCCCTTTTTGACGACGTGAGTTAGGAATGCGACATAATTCTTGCGGAGATATTTTCGGGCTTGAAGACAGGACATTAATTTGAGTCCTTTCGAAGGGGTTTCTCCAAAGATTCGTAGAGTCTGACCGTTTGTAAGAGGAATGCGAATAAACTTTTCGCGGCATACAACTTCAGCATGATGTTGGCTGAGCCAGTCCATACCAATTATAATGTCGAAACTTCCCAACTTCATAGGAATGAGATCAACTGGAAAATCGTGATCGTTTAGGGTGAGAGTGCAATTGCGTATAATAGAGTTTAATGAGACCGGTTTTCTGTCAGCAACTTCTACCGTTATGGATTCCATGAGTTTATCACGAGTTTGGTTGAGGATGGGTTCAAATTCTAAGGACACAAAACTCTTATCCGCTCCAGTATCAAATAACATGGATGCATAACTACCATTGATGAGAAACGTACCGTTAACCACGTTGTTGTCAGCCCTAGCTTGATTTGCGTTGATGTTGAAAGCTCTTCCCTAGCAGGTGGAGGAGCTTGGTTAGCCTGGTTTACTGGATTTGCTTGAGCTTGGGCATGGATGATGCTCACCAAGCGTGGACAGGTGTTCCGAAAATGGTTCGGGTCTCCACAGTTGTAACAAGCCCGCATAGGTTGCATCATGGGATAGTTGGGTTGGTAGTAGGATTGGGCTGCATGTTGGGCAGGTGGTAGGAGTAAAGGTTGTTGGGCTTGACCCACTATCTGATGGTGGGTTTGGGTTGAGGGCTGATTGCGGTTCGTTCGCTGAAGTGCGCGACAGGTTTGGATGGTGTGACCTGCGCGACCACAGCCGGTTCAATGTTGGCAGGGATGCTCGGGAAAGTGATGGTATTGGCAACAGTTGCATCTTCGGTATGGGCCGGAGTATGGCTTTTTATATGGTGCAGCTGAGGGGTAACTTGGGTGATGGGTGCAGCAGGGATAGGGAAGTTTGTTTGTGTGACAGCAATGTTCCTGCCATTTCGTTTCCTCTTACTAGCAAACTTTGAGGAGGAGGTGGAATGGTTTGAAGTTTGGCCCTCAATGGGGGCTTTCTTTTTCTCATCCTTAAATTTGCCGTTTCGGATACGATTCTCGGTAAGCTCGGTAGCTAGTTCCATAGCGGCTTCAAGTGTTGCAGGCGAAGTGCTTAGAACTGAGTCTTGAATTTTCGAAGGGAGGCCTCGAATATAGTGTTCGACTAAGCGGTATACTGGGGTGAACAAGTTGGGGATCATTTAGTTCAACTCTAGAAACCTTTTGTTGTAGGAAGTATGATCTCCTTCCTTTTGCTTTAACGAGTGGAATTCATCCTCTAACCTTTTGATCTCGCTCCTTGGACAGAAGCGTCTCGTCATGATTTCCCTTAACTCCTCCCATGTTAAGGCCATTGCATCTTCGATTCCTCTCTTACCTTTTTCTGTATTCCACCAGGTAAGAGCTACTCCAAATAGTCTCCCAGTTGCATAACGTACCTTGCGATCCTCGGGACAATCGCAATTGAGGAAGGTGTTTTCCATTTCCTCAAACCAGTGGAGGAGAGCAGTGACACCTTCGGTCCCTTCATATTTCGGGGGATCGCAAGACTTGAAGTGTTTGTAAGAGCACTTTTTGGAGGGAGGGTTGTCGACGTTCTGGTCTTCTTGATGGGGAGGGTTGATGGGATTTGCGGCGAGAGCTTGTTGGACTTGAATTACGATGTCAGGAAGCACCGCGGCCATTTGTTTTGCGATTTGAGTGGCCAAGCGTTCATTTGACCTTCCTGACCTTCTACCCCCACGTTGCTGCCTAGCCGACATCTACAGGAACATACATAAGAAGATTGTGAGTTTAAGGAGTCTTTTTAGGTGTCATGTGTCGTTAAAAAAAATAACATAATCATCAATAATGCAACTACATCCATAGGATGTCTTGGGTTTGCTCATGTTTGGGCCTCCAATGTCCCCCATATTATCGCCTGTATAGTCATGTGGGTCCCCACGACTATTGGCTTGGTAGGATTCACATTGGTGTTGGCGGTTTAACACTCGCATCACCCGAATGAAAACCATGAAATATGTTTGCGAGATGTATGGTAGGAGGGTGTCCAGGTGTAGACACAAGATAACTCAAAGTGGGGTTAGGTCACACGACGTTTGGTATAGCATGCTTTGGCCTAATAGGTCCTTCGTACTCTCATCGTTAGTCCCCAGGTAGGCAAACTGGTCCTTTATTTTGGATTTATACGAATGCCAAGCCTAGACAGGACTTTCGACTACCGGTACTTGTACCCTTCCAGTTACTACATGCCCTGTAACATCCGTCAAAAACGGATTTACCAAACCCGCTCCGTTTATTAACCGAACAATCAGTTAAAAATTTGTTGCGAATTTAATGCCCAAAATAATTTTAAACGATACATAATTAATTATTATATGGGAATATATAATTAGTTTTTGAAAAACTGTTAAAAATAAGAAAATAAAAATATTTTGGCACTGCCGGGTTTCGAACCCGGGTCAGTCAGCCGGTCAACAACAGACTTAACACACACACACTCAACCACTGCGCCACTTGTATTCCTTGTTAATTAATGGAAACAGTTAATACATATTATAATTCTCAAATTCAAAAAACGGCGCCCAAATTTCAGTCGTCGGAAATCCCGACTAACTCGCCGAGAATTTACGATTTCTTCAGTTATAACGTAAACTTTAAACACACATCGGTTATAACCGACGCCTGAACCCGCGACACAAGTTATAACCGCCGGAGATTTTCTAACCGACGAATCAAGTCGGAAATTGGACCAAATTCATCGATAACCTGCCTTATAAATACCTCCTCGAACCTCTGCAATCTTTTTCGCTCAAAACCCCACCTTTACCCGACGTAAATCCATTCGCCGGAAAACTTCTGTATCTCGCCGGAAAACCGAACCCTTCACTTCTGAGCCTTACTGAACCCCCTGAGCTTATACCGAAGTCACCCACATCCTTTTCAAGCTTTCTGAAGACTCGCTGCTGTAAGACACACGACGCCAGGAATCTGTTGCTGTCGCCGGAGTTCTGCCGGAGAAACAGAGGAGTCCAGTCGGTATACCTTACGCCTAATTTCTCTTTCTTTTTATTTATATCTCACCCATAATTAATCATAAAACGCTAACGAACATGATTAAAAACTTCGAACCAGTCAGTCATCGTTTCTGGTTAAAATCAACGAAGAAGACGAAGTTTCTGTAGTGTTTAAGTATAATTAAAATCAAGTTATAACTCGGGTTAGACACACAGTCCAGCGGTGGACTGTGTGCACATTAAACACGTAAACGTCTCGAGTTCGAATCTTGTCCCAGCATGCTGCCTTAATAAAAATGTTTTTTTTGTTAACCGAACCGGGTCACCGCTGATATATGTTAAGTTTATAAAAACCAGAATAATAACCAAGATAGACACACAGTCCAGCGGTGGACTGTGTGTATGTTTAATCGCACGTCACGAGTTCGAGTCCGGTCTACTACACCGACTCGGACAATTATCTAACTTTTTAAAATAAGACAGAAATGAAAATACTTAGTTTGTATTTAAGTATAATAAAAATCGGTTTATATAACAAGTTAAAAACACAGTCCAGCGGTGGACTGTGTGTTAACTCAACCCACAGGTCCCGGGTTCGAGACCTGTGGAGCGCATCGAATCCTTGCATTAAATCGTTTTTAAAAATAAATGATTTTCGGTTTAATCTAATTAGTATATAAATATAATTAAAAACAGATATATTTCGGGTTAGACACGTAGCTCAGTTGGTAGAGCTGCGTGCACGCGTACGGGAGGTCTCGGGTTCGAGCCTCACCCAGCGCACACAACTATACAAGCGAACCGGTCAAAGTCAAAGTCAAATGGTCAACGGTCAACGGTAAAAAAAAATCAATTTTTTTTATTATTTTTATTTATTTATTTTAATTAAAAATCAATTAAAAATACTTAAAAATAACATTTTTAAGGTTAGAAAATAGCCTTAAACTCACAAAAATACACCCAACAATCCTACTAAAGTGGATTAATAAAATCCGTTTACTTACCGAACCATAATGCTATTTATCTAGGTTAATTTCACTCGTGGTTAAAACCACTTCGCGTGCATTCAACATCATCAACCGAACGCACCCACTGTGAGTGAATCTTACAACTCCCCCTTTTTAATTACACGTTTTGGGGTGTGTCATGTGTCACAAAATAATTAACTCGTTTATTTAAACTTGTGCCATACCATATCGTGATCTAAACTTAGATTGTTTATATTGTTGTAATTATGTATTTCATTTTGTCAACTTATATGAAAGTCATTCATTAAGCCCATCAGTTCCTCGTGGTAGACGAGTTGAGCAACGCGTGCCTCAAAACAAATCCATTATTGTTCATGTGTGTATTATTGAGTTTTTATTGTTTGTAGTTATGTCTTTCACATTATCATGTTTATGCAAATCCATTCATTAGGCCCATCAGTTCCTCGTGAGAGACGAGTTGAGCAACGCGTGCCTCTAAACGATCCATTATTGTTCATGTGTGTATTGTTTAATATTAAATTGAATTATGAATAAGTTTACATCTATTTTTACTCATGTGTGGTTGTGCACTTTATTTCATAATCAATTAAATAAACTTGTTCAAATGTTTTCCATAGGATTCACTCGCCAACTTTTTGTTGATCCAAAAACCCTTTTTACACATGATACAGGTGACAGGGTGAAGCAAGGAAAACATAGGAAATGCCTTAGAAGAAAACAAAGAAGCTTAGATTGATGTTTAGGTCATTGATGTAATTATGATTGTAAATTTCCATTAAATTGTATTAATGAATATGAAACGTTAAAATAAATGTATGCCCCGATCACCTTTTCCGCTGCGGGTCGGGGTGTGACAGATTGGTATCAGAGCCATGACTATAGGGATATAGGATAGGTTATTAGACCTTAGAGCCTATACTATAGTCTGCCTAAATTTTAATTGATTAGGTGGTTACATACAAATTTGTGATATTTATTTGTTTCATATTTGTTTATATTTACAGTCAAACATACATACTTATATACATATTCATTATACATATATCAATGTTCATATATTCAATTCATTTTCATACTCTCATTATTCAAAGATTTTGTTGCAATTTTCAAATCTCATCAAAGTAAGTTCTGCGACGGGCATGTAGTAACTGGAAGGGTACAAGTACCGGTAGTCGGAACGTCCTGTCTAGGTTGGCATTCGTATAAATCCAATATAACGGAACAGTTTGCCTACCTGGGGACTAACGATGAGAGTACGAAGGACCTATTAGGCCAAAGCATGCCACACCAAACGTCGTTCGAACTAACCCACTTTGAGGTGTCACCGTGTCTACACCTGGACACATTCCGAATATCACATGTTGTATACATATTTCTCGATTTTCTCCGGGTTTTAGTGTACGCAACCAGGCTAACACATGCGAACCATATGAAAAAACCGGTATTCATAGGGGCCCACATGATTACGAAGGTGAATTATGGCGGCATGTAGGGCCTAATGGCGAGCAAAGCCCAATACATCCTATGGATTTAGTAGATTTATTTTTCTATAATTATTTTATGAATGTTCATTCCTAGTGAGACCCATGATCCCAAAAACATCCAACTCATACTCTTGACATGTATTCCTTGTAGATGTCTTCTAACCTCACCCGTAGGAAGATGAGAGCAGGAAAAGCCCGCGAGCGCATGGCTGCCCTAATCGCTCAACAAATGGCTGCCGTAATACCCAACATTGTAATCCAAGTAGAACAAGCACTTACCGCTAATCCTGTCAATCAAGAAAATCAAAACGTTATCAACTCTCCCCCAAATACCACTAAATGCACCTACAAGCATTTCAAATCATGCGACCCTCCAAAATACAAAGGGACTAAAGGCGTCACTGCTCTTCTCCATTGGTTTGAAGAAATGTAGAACACCTTTCTAAATTGCGATTGTCCCGAGGATCGCAAAGTGCGATATGCTACCGGTCGATTATATGGGATAACACTTACTTGGTGGAATACAGAGAAGGCCAAACGAGGCGTCGACGATGCTATGACTTTACTTGGAATGAATTAAAAGAAATCATGACCAGACGATTTTGCCCAAGGAGCGAAATCAAGAAATTAGAAGATGAATTTTATTCGTTGAAGCAAAAGGAAGGAGACCACACCACATACAACAAAAGATTCCTCGAGTTACATCAAATGGTTCCCAACATGTTCACTCCCCTCTACCGTTTGATCGAGCACTACATTCGTGGTCTTCCGTCAAAGATTCAAGACTCTGTAATAAGTACCACGCCTGCAACTTTGGAAGCAGCAATGGAGCTAGCGACAGCGCTCACCGAGAACCGAATCCGAAACAAAGACTTCAAGGAGGAGAAGAAGAAGGATAAAGCATCGACTGAAACCTCCGACTACACCCAAACCGAATCCCCTTCTCAACCCAATCCTAAGAGAAGAAGAGACGGGCAACTTTTCGCTGCTATCCAACGAAATCAACCAATTTCACACGCCATACCCATCCAAGCTATCCCAATCACTCAAGTGGCACCCAACTCAACTTACCCAAATAAGAAACCATATCTTGGACCTCACCCTCGATGCAACAACTGTTTTTATCACCATCCCCTTACTCTACCTTGTCGACTATGTGCAACTTGTGGACGCTATGGTCATTTGAGCAAGGTTTGCCGCACCTTTCAAAACCAAATATCTCCCCCTACTCAAACCATGAACCAAACCTATCAACAACCCCAATACCCCATGTTCCCATATGTTCGAGCTTGTTTCAAATGTGGCGACCCTACCCACTTTAGAAACACATGCCCTCAATTGGTTAACGTCATCAACACTCAAGCTCAATCAAACCCAGTTAACCAAGTAAACCAAGAAAACCCAACCGCTAGGCCATCAGCAAGAGGAAGAGTCTTCAACATCAACGCCAATCCTGTCGAAGATAATGACGGCCCAAACGAAGATACCCAACTAGTCCTCTTCACCGAAAATCAAGATTCAACTCCTATCGTTTAGTTTTATGTTTTTCTTTATCACATAGGACCAAACATAACTTAAGGATAAAGCCAATAAAACTTTGACAAGAATATGGTGGATACGCCGCTGGTACTTCCTATATATAAGTATTCTTGTCAAAGGATCAGAAGCATTATCTGGCGGTTATGAGAGGTACCATGTGTAAACTGTTTGAGTAATTATTGTTTATTATTTTCAGTACATGCAATTTCATAGGCCGCCGCTCCCCATTACATTATGAGTGTTGAGCATGTTCCCCATTTCATTATGAGGTTGAACCTGGCGTGCCCACATACGATCGGCTCCGTTTGATTGAGCCTTGATTGCACAGACATTTTTCATTTTCAGTACATGCAATACGATCGGCTCCGTTTGATTGAGCCTTGATCGCAGAGACATTTTCATTATCAGTATCTTGTGGTTGTTGTGTTTGTTGTAGAGTCACATAGAACTAATCATAACTTGCGGATAAAGTCAATGAGACTTTGACGAGAATATGGTGGATACGCCACTGGTACTTCCGATATATAAGTATTCTTGTCAAAGGATTGGAGGCATTATCAGGCGGTTATGAGAGGTTCCGTGTATAGGCTGTTTGTGTGGTTATTGTTTAGATTAAGTTTATTATTTCAGTACTTGCAATACGATCGGCTCCGCTTGATTGAGCCTTGATCGCACAGACATTTTTATTTTCAGTACATGCAATATGATCGGCTCCGTTTGATTGAGCCTTGATCGCACAGACATTTTCATTATCAGTATCTTGTGGTTGTTGTGTTTGTAGTAGAGTCACATAGAACTAATCATAACTTGCGGATAAAACCAATGAAAATTTGACAAGAATATGGTGGATACGCCGCTGGTACTTCCTATATATAAGTATTCTTGTCAAAGGATCGGAGGCATTATCAGGCGGTTATGAGAGGTTCCGTGTATAGGCTGTTTGTGTGGTTATTGTTTAGATTAAGTTTATTATTTCAGTACATGCAATACGATCGGCTCCACTTGATTGAGCCTTGATCGCACAGACATTTTCATTTTCAGTACATGCAATACGATCGGCTCCGCTTGATTGAGCCTTGATCGCACAGACATTTTTATTTTCAGTATTTTGTGTTTGTTGTATTGGTTGTAGAGTCATATAGGACTAATCATAATTCACTGATAAAACCAATGAAACTTTGACAAGAATATGGTGGATACGCCGCTGGTACTTCCTATATATAAGTATTCTTGTCAAAGGATCAGAGGCATTGTCAGACGGTTATGAGAAGTTCTATGTAGTATTTAGTAGTTTCTTGGCAACTAATCATAACTTGTGGATAAAACCAATGAGAATTTGGCAAGAATATGGTGGATACGCCACTGTTTCTTCCTATATATAAGTATTCTTGCCAAAGGATCAGAGGCATTATCAGGCGGTTATGAGAAGTTCCATGTAGGATTTAGTATTATCTTGATTGAAATTTGTGTTACATTTATATCATCTCGCTATTTAAAGAAATTGGATTGTGTTCCATTTCTACATAACTAACCTCTCCATCATAACAAACGAGAGAGGAACTGTCACCATTCAAACATATATGCTATCAGAATGTGGATTCAAATATTAGCTGTTGTGCTTATTTATGTTCTATAGGCATAGAACCAATCATAACTTACTGATAAAACCAATGAAAATTTGACAAGAATATGGTGGATACGCCGCTGGTACTTCCTATATATAAGTATTCTTGTTAAAGGATCAGAGGTATTGTTAGATGGTTATGAGAAGTTCCATGTAGGTTGTAGTATTAGAAGTTTTGCCTTAGGATATAACCATTACTTTCCAAGCATATCCAAACTCTTATGCATGATGTCATATTTAGCGAATCAATTCTGCTTATCAATACTTTTACAGTAGGCAACAAAAAGCGATTCCTGTAATAGGGTACTTAACCCTTACAAGGAACGTTACCCGCCTCAAACAAAAACTTAAAACCTTACATTTTCTAAGCATGTAACTGTCAAACTAAACACCATCATTTTTTTAGGTCAAATATATCACTATTTAAATTTCGGGACGAAATTTCTAAAAAGCAGGGGATACTGTAACATCCGTAAAAAACGGATTTACCAAACCCGCTCCGTTTATTAACCGAACAATCAGTTAAAAATTTCGTTGCGAATTTAATGCCCAAAATAATTTTAAACGATACATAATTAATTATTATATGGGAATATATAATTAGTTTTTGAAAAACTGTTAAAAATAAGAAAATAAAAATATTTTGGCACTGCCGGGTTTCGAACCCGGGTCAGTCAGCCGGTCAACAATAGACTTAACACACACACACATCAACCACTGCGCCACTTGTATTCCTTGTTAATTAATGGAAACAATTAATACATATTATAATTCTCAAATTCAAAAACCGGCGCCCAAATTTCAGTCGTCGGAAATCCCGACTTACTCGCCGAGAATTTACGATTTCTTCAGTTATAACGTAAACTTTAAACACACATCGGTTATAACCGACGCCTGAACCCGCGACACAAGTTATAACCGCCGGAGATTTTCTAACCGACGAATCAAGTCGGAAATTGGACCAAATTCATCGATAACCTGCCTTATAAATACCTCCTCGAACCTCTGCAAGCTTTTTCGCTCAAAACCCCACCTTTACCCGACGTAAATCCATTCGCCGGAAAACTTCTGTATCTCGCTGGAAAACCGAACCCTTCACTTCTGAGCCTTACTGAACCCCTGAGCTTATACCGAAGTCACCCACATCCTTTTCAAGCTTTCTGAAGACTCGCTGCTGCAAGACACATGACGCCGGAATCTGTTGCTGTCGCCGGAGTTCTGCCGGAGAAACAGAGGAGTCCAGTCGGTATACCTTACGCCTAATTTCTCTTTCTTTTTAATTATATCTCACCTATAATTAATCATAAAACGCTAACGAACATGATTAAAAACTTCGAACCAGTCAGTCATCGTTTCTGGTTAAAATCAACGAAGAAGACGAAGTTTCTGTAGTGTTTAAGTATAATTAAAATCAAGTTATAACTCGGGTTAGACACACAGTCCAGCGGTGGACTGTGTGCACATTAAACACGTAAACGTCTCGAGTTCGAATCTTGTCCCACGCATGATGCCTTAATAAAAATGTTTTTTTTTGTTAACCGAACCGGGTCACTGCTGATATATGTTAAGTTTATAAAAACCAGAATAATAACCAAGATAGACACACAGTTCAGCGGTGGACTGTGTGTATGTTTAATTGCACGTCACGAGTTCGAGTCCGGTCTACTGCACCGACTCGGACAATTATCTAACTTTTTAAAATAAGACAGAAATGAAAATACTTAGTTTGTATTTAAGTATAATAAAAATCGGTTTATATAACAAGTTAAACACACAGTCCAGCGGTGGACTGTGTGTTAACTCAACCCACAGGTCCCGGGTTCGAGACCTGTGGAGCGCATCGAATCCTTGCATTAAATCGTTTTTAAAAATAAATGATTTTCGGTTTAATCTAATTAGTATATAAATATAACTAAAAACATATATATTTCGGGTTAGACACGTAGCTCAGTTGGTAGAGCTGCGTGCACGCGTACGGGAGGTCTCGGGTTCGAGCCTCACCCAGCGCACACAACTATACAAGCGAACCGGTCAAAGTCAAAGTCAAATGGTCAACGGTCAACGGTAAAAAAAAATCAATTTTTTTTATTATTTTTATTTATTTATTTTAATTAAAAATCAATTAAAAATACTTAAAAATAACATTTTTAAGGTTAGAAAATAGCCTTAAACTCACAAAAATACACCCAACAATCCTACTAAAGTGGATTAATAAAATCCGTTTACTTACCGAACCATAATGCTATTTATCTAGGTTAATTTCACTCGTGGTTAAAACCACTTCGCGTGCATTCAACATCATCAACCGAACGCACCCACTGTGAGTGAATCTTACAACTCCCCCTTTTTAATTACACGTTTTGGGGTGTGTCATGTGTCACAAAATAATTAACTCGTTTATTTAAACTTGTGCCATACCATATCGTGATCTAAACTTAGATTGTTTATATTGTTGTAATTATGTATTTCATTTTGTCAACTTATATGAAAGTCATTCATTAAGCCCATCAGTTCCTCGTGGTAGACGAGTTGAGCAACGCGTGCCTCAAAACAAATCCATTATTGTTCATGTGTGTATTATTGAGTTTTTATTGTTTGTAGTTATGTCTTTCACATTATCATGTTTATGCAAATCCATTCATTAGGCCCATCAGTTCCTCGTGAGAGACGAGTTGAGCAACGCGTGCCTCTAAACGATCCATTATTGTTCATGTGTGTATTGTTTAATATTAAATTGAATTATGAATAAGTTTACATCTATTTTTACTCATGTGTGGTTGTGCACTTTATTTCATAATCAATTAAATAAACTTGTTCAAATGTTTTCCATAGGATTCACTCGCCAACTTTTTGTTGATCCAAAAACCCTTTTTACACATGATACAGGTGACAGGGTGAAGCAAGGAAAACATAGGAAATGCCTAAGAAGAAAACAAAGAAGCTAAGATTGATGTTTAGGTCATTGATGTAATTATGATTGTAAATTTCCATTAAATTGTATTAATGAATATGAAACGTTAAAATAAATGTCATGAGCTTTGTTGATAACTCAATCATGCCCCGATCACCTTTTCCGCTACGGGTCGGGGTGTGACATGCCCGTCATGAGAACTCACTTTGATGTGATTTGAAAAGAAATACAAAAATCGTTGCAAAATCATGGAAATTGTGTAGTGTGTGCTCTCATGGATATGATATGTTATGAGGATATGATTCATGATGAGCATTGTATAGTAATATGTACTTATGAACATGCTTGCATAACATTGAATGTAACAATAAACATAAAGCATATAAACATCATGAATTTTGTATGTAACACATAAACAATTTAAATAATTCTAATCAACTATAGTATAGGCTCTAAGGGTCTAATAACCTATCCTATATCCCTATAGTCATGGCTCTGATACCAATCTATCACACCCCGACCCGCAGCGGAATAAGAGTCGGGGCATAATTGGGTTATCACCAAAGCTCATGATGTTTACTAAAATGTTTCATATTTATTAAATTCAAATTCCAACTTCAATATTCCAAACAAGTTCATACAAATACAAGGAAAAAGTAAATAAGTAAACAATCCAAAGTCTAAACTGATTTATTCTTCTAGGCCGTCCTATATGTTTCTTGGTGCAACTGGATCACCTGTATCATGTGTAAAAATGGGGGATTTTGGGTCAACAAAAGTTTGCGAGTGAACCTTGTTAAAAACATTTGATATTGATTTCTTATCGTATTTAATATGGAAAAACTATGCAAAAATCATATGTGAGCAAACGTATATAATCAAACAATAACAAACCACCTTGAATGAGTATATGACATGAATGATAATGTATACGTTGGCAACGTCACGTTCCGCTCATAGGTAATGGGGAACGGACGGGCTATGATGATGTATGTGTGATCAAGGCTCAATCAAACGGAGCCGATCGTATGATGGCAACGCCACGTTCCGCTCATAGGTAATGGGGAACAGACGAGCCTATGATGATGTATGTACTGAAAATGATAAATTTAATCTAAACATTAACCACACAAACAATTGATACATATTGGATACACATTTGATCATGGATATGATGGATGCACAAGTGTTTAAATGTAATAAATAATAATCGACACATGATACACCCCAAAATGTGGTTAAAACGGGGAATTTGTAGAGATTCACTCACATTGGGTGCGTTCGTTTGATGATGTTGAATGCGCACGAGTTTAGAGAGTTGATCGATGAGGAATAACTAACCTAAATAATAACGAAAAGGTACGGTAAATAAGTGGATTTTATTAACAATTTTAATAGGATTTTAAGATTTATTTTTGTGAATTTAAGGTCATTTTCTAACTTTAAAAATATTATTTTTAAGTATTTTTAATTGATTTTTAAATTAAATAAATAATAAAAATATAAAAAATGTTGACTTTTTGGGTTGACCGTTGACCGGTCCGTTGACCGGACCGTTGACCGGTCGGACAGTGACTTATGTGTGCGCTGGGTGAGGCTCGAACCCGAGACCTCTCGCACGCGTGCACGCAGCTCTACCAACTAAGCTACGTGTCTAACCCGAAATATTCTATGTTTTAAATGTATATATATACTAATTAAATGTTTAATTTATTTGGTTTTATATTAAAAGAATTTAAATGGTTGAACCGGCTGCAGTGAAATCGGATCGAACTCGGGTCCTTTGGTTTGTAAGCGCACAGCCCAACCAGTTGGGCCGTGTGTCTTATCTGTTAAACTTACAGTTTATAATAATCTTAAAAACATCCTGGGATCTACTCTGATTCAGTTTAAAAAAATAGGTTTTAATTCGGAAAGCCGGTGCGTTTGTAAGATTCGAACTCGTGACGTGCGCTGTGTGTTTGCACACAGTCCACCGCTGGACTGTGTGTCTAACCCGGTTTAATATCTTGTTTTAATTAAACTTATACCTAATGTTCGACTTCATCTTCTTCGTTCAAAGACACAGACAACCGATATTCGACAGTTCTTGTTTAATTCATTCGTCGGACATATAAATGATTGAAATGTAATGGATAAAGAAGGTTTTGGAAATGAATGTACCGGAAGAGATGTTTTTCTCAGAACTCCGGCAAAGGTCATCGGCTCTGTTTTATGAATTCCGTCTGTGCGGATCAATTAACAGTTTTGATCAACTAATTGTGAATACTAAACAAAGATTATCAAAGGGTTTAGATGTTTGTACCGATTGACAGCGTGTTTTCAGAAATGTCCAGAGATTTTCCGGCGAGTGTAGAATATCCGGTAACAACGTCTGAGACCGATTCTGGTTGAAGGATTTAAGTTAGTGAAAGTCTAACAATGGATTGAAAATGAAAGAATTGAGAAATTTACCGATTTGATGTATGTCCCAGTTTTCCAGCGAAAGTCCGGCGATAGCGGATAACGATTCCGACGAACAAAAGCTAGAGTAAAAATAAAATTGGAGGTTTTGCGAGTGTTTCCAAGTTATGAGACGATGGAATTATCAGTGTAAATTGGAAGTAAATGATTTCGGTTTTCAACTCCCAAAAATCATATGAATCAAGGCAATTGAAGGCTGAATTGATTAGAACGTGGGTTGTAATGGTTTTATCGGTTATATTCAGTAACTCACGATCACTCAAAAGTCTGGATAGTTGAAAGCCGATTATCCGTTTCAGTTTTGGCGCAAACAGATGAGTTCACGGGTGCAGCTTAAGTTTTATACGATTCATTGTTTACACAAACAAGTCAAGTGGCGGAGTGGTTAAGATGTGTGTTGGTTGTTTCTTCCGGCTGACCCGGGTTCGAAACCCGGCAGCCTATTTTCTTTTTTATTTACTTTATTTTTACTTTTTAACAATTTTAGTTTCTATATTCTAAAATGTTTATTAATTATGTATTGTTTAAAATTAAAATGAGCATTAAATAGCAGCGAAAATTTGAAACTGACTATTCGATTAATAAACGAAGCGGGTTTTGAAAACCCGTTTTTCGATGGATGTTACAAGATATGATCATGTTATCACAAATATAAGAAATCAAAGTATTTTGGCACTGTCAATCCAGAAATAAAAAAAAACTCGGAGAACTCATCGATTCATCTAGTACTAATATTTAAATATATAATTTCTTTCTCAATTTACTAGATTGAAACCTTATCACGTTTAAAAATGGATAGATCCAATGTCGCATTCAGTAAAGATTTATGATACGTGTATCGGGTGTACTCAATGTGTCCGAGCCTGTCCTACAGATGTATTAGAAATGATACCTTGGGACGGATGTAAAGCCAAACAAATAGCTTCTGCTCCAAGAACAGAGGATTGTGTCCGTTGTAAGAGATGTGAATCCGCCTGCCCAACAGATTTCTTGTGTGTTCGAGTTTATTTATAGCATGAAATAACCCGCAGCATGGGTCTAGCTTATTAATACATTACAGAAACTGAGTCCATTTTTTACCACCAAAACCTGTGCCCAAAAATAAGATATTTTTGGGCACAGGTTTTTCTGGTCCAAGTGTATCTTGTCTTTACCACGAACAAATTTCCTTGGTTAACAATAATTGTAGTTTTACCAATATTTGCAGGGTCCTTAATTTTCTTTCTTCCCCATAAAGGAAATAGGGTAATTCGGTGGTATACTATATGTATATGCATGTTAGAACTTCTTCTAACAACCTATGCATTCTGTTATCATTTCCAATTGGACGATCCATTAATCCAAGTAGTAGAGGACTATAAATGGATCAATTTTTTTGATTTCCGTTGGAAATTAGGAATAGATGGACTGTCTATAGGACCCGTTTTATTAATAGGATTTATCACTACTTTAGCTACTTTAGCGGCCTGGCCCGTTACTCGGGATTCTCGATTATTCCATTTCTTGATGTTAGCAATGTACAGTGGTCAAATAGGATCATTTTCTTCTCGGGACCTTTTACTGTTTTTCATCATGTGGAAATTAGAATTAATTCCAGTTTATCTACTTCTATCCATGTGGGGAGGAAAGAAACGTCTCTACTCAGCCACAAAATTTATTTTGTACACGGCGGGGGGTTCCATTGTTCTCTTAATGGGAGTTCTGGGTGTCGGTTTATTTGGTTCGAATGAACCAACATTAAATTTTGAAACATCAGTTAATCAGTCGTATCTTGTGGCTTTGGAAATCATATTCTATATTGGATTTTTAATTGCTTTTACTGTCAAATTGCCGATTCTACCCCTACATACATGGTTACCAGATACCCATGGAGAGGCGTATTACAGTTTTTGTATGCTTCTAGCCGGAATTTTATTAAAAATGGGAGCGTATGGATTGATTCGAATTAATATGGAATTATTACCACACACTCATTCTATATTTTCTCCTTGGTTGATGGTAGTAGGCACAATACAAATAATCTATGCAGCTTCAAATTCTCCCGGCCCGTAATTTAAAAAAAAGAATAGCCTATTCCTCCGTATCTCATATGGGTTTCATACTTATAGGAATTGCTTCGATAACCGATACGGGACTCAATGGAGCTATTTTACAAATAATCTCTCATGGCTTTATTGGTGCTGCACTTTTTTTCTTGGCGGGAACGAGCTATGATAGAATACGTCTTGTTTATCTCGATGAAATGGGTGGAGTAGCTATCCCCATGCCAAAAATCTTTACAATGTTCAATAGCTTTTCCATGGCTTCCCTTGCATTACAGGGTATGAGTGGTTTTGTTGCAGAAGTACTAGTATTTTTAGGAATAATTACCAGCCAAAAATATCTTTTAATGCCCAAAATTGCCATCACTTTTGTAATGGCAATTGGAATGATATTAACTCCTATTTATTTATTATCTATGTCACGCCAGATATTCTATGGATACAAGTTATTTAATACTCCAAACTCTTGTGTTTTTGATTCTGGACCGCGCGAGTTATTTGTTTCCATCTCCATTTTTATACCTGTAATAGGTATTGGTATGTACCCCGATTTTGTTCTTTCACTGTCAGTTGACAAGGTTGAAGGTATTCTATCTACTTAATTTTATAGATAGTTTTCTAAAAAAAACTCCTATTATTTTTAGAGTTGGTTGGCTAATGAAAAAAAAGAAGTATTTTTATTCTCTTAAATTAAATTTTAAATAAAGTCAAAACAAACTATGAATTTAAAATTTTACCCAATGTACTTGGTCTTTGTGAGAACCGCGTGAATCACTATACTACTTGATTCACACGGTTCTCGCCGGTTGAGACAAGATGTTTTATATACACCGTATTGCATTCTGTTTGTATTCTTAAAAACTTTTCTTGAATTTACCTATAGGTTAACGTAAATGAACCATAACTATGTAGCCCAATTCCTAATAGATTGACCCCAAAATAGCAAATCCAAATTATAAGAAAGCCTAGAGTCGCCACAATTGCGGAATTTGATCATTGCAAAATTTTATTTGTTCGAGTATGCAAATAAATTGCGAATACGATCCAAGTAATAAAGGCCCAAGTTTCCTTTGGATCCCAACTCCAATATGATCCCCACGCTTCATTAGCCCATACTGCTCCTGAAAGAATACCTATGGTTAAAAAGATAAATCCTAGGCTAATCACACGATAACTCCAATAATCCAATTGTTGAATAAATTGGGCCTTGTAATAATTCTTATAAAAAAAAAAGTTTTTTGAAAAATATTGTTTCTTTCATTCTTGTATTGGATTTCACCAAATGAAAACGACTCATTTAATTTTAATAAATTATTACTTTTAGAACTATAAAAAATCTTTCTAAATGTAATGACTAGAAGTGCTACTGATAATAATGATCCACAAAGAAGAGCCGCATAGCTCAATATCATCATACTTACGTGCATTATTAACCATTCCGATTGTAGAGCAGGTACTAATATTGTGGGTTTGTGTATTTCATTTAAAAGACCCGAAGTAGCAAAGCCTTGGATAAAAATAGTAATTGAGGCAGTTATTGTGGTTAACTCTTTTTTTCTTATTTTGAAATAAGGCACTATGAATAAGGGAGAAACTCCATGAAAGAAAAATTAATGATTCATATAAATCACTTAGCGGGAAATGGCCTGAATAAATCCAACGAGTGGTTAATAATCCTATTAGACATAAAAAAGTAGCTATCATCCCCTTTTCTGACGAATCATATGGTTTTATGATTTCATTGCCCAATAAGGTTATCAAATGAAGTGTAATTACAATTGAAACAATAGAAAAAGAAATATGAGTTAATATATGCTCTAAAGTTGAAAATATCATAAAAATGAAAAAAAGGGAGAGAATCCCCTATATTAATATTAATTAAGAAATAGAAATGGGGAATTTAATTTATTTTTATTCTAGGATCTATTGGATCTCTTTTAGAAGATGGCATGCCGCCACTCGGACTCGAACCGAGATGCTCTAGCACTGCTTCCTAAGAGCAGCGTGTCTACCGATTTCACCATAGCGGCTTGCTCGAACTCATAATACCTTATTTATATTCAATCGTCGAGATTGAACAAGTCAATTCAATCAAATAAGTTTTTTTAGTAAAGATTTAAATTGATAAAAAATGAGTTCAAAAGTCAATTTGAAGGTTCATTAGTTTCATTTTTTACTTTTATTGTCATTCTTTCTGGTTTATTTGATTTTATCAATTTGAAACAAAAAATAAATTTGATCAATTAATTTAAAATATGTCAATTTTGGATTATTCCAAATTAACACATTTTTTGTACATAACATTGCAACAATTAAGTTCTTTTATTGATATTGATTGGGCTGAAAATTGGAGATATATAGAAAACTCATTCCATATAATAAATAATTTATGAAGTCAGAAAGTTATCCAAAATTTTTTAACATGGAATCAATTAGTTTAAACACTTCATTAATTTGACTAAAAATCTTATATCTGGCCTTCCCGAAAAACGTAAGAATTTGTCATTATTGTAAAGGTCGATGGGGAAAAGAAGACTCCCCACCACCAAAATTTGAGTGAAAATATACTAGAAATAAAATCAATAAAAAATTTTGTATTTTTTCTTTCTTCTTTTTTTTTAGAATTCAGAAAACAGAAGAATTCTTTTATAAAATTCAAATTAAGGGTCTATTTTATATTGAGTTCATATTGATTAGAATTCAGAAACTGCCAATTATTAATTTTATATTCACTTTGATATTAACAAATTAATGAGCCGATTTTTTGATCTGATTATTCCGATATTTTAGGACTTATTTGTTTATCGTACAAAAAAACTTTTTGAACTCCCGGTAGAAAGAGATTTCCCTAATGACAAACTTTTAACGCCGCCCCATATCCTTTCCTTTTCCAAATACTTTTACGAATACGCTTTTTTGATATCGAAGTACATTTTTTGGAACTGCCATTTAAAAGTTACTCATTGTTATAGTTGGATGTGAAAGACATCTATTGTTCAAAACGAATTCTTATTTCTTATTCGTTATATTTTTTTATATAAATAAGATTCTCTTCATAAAAAGAAATATATATGTCAAATATCCGTTAAAATTGGATCAAAAATTACTCGAAATCAAAATAATTTTGTTTTGGAACTTTTAGTTCTCGTTGTTTATCTCTCAAAGTTCTATCTTTAGAATATGCTAAATCAAACTTAATAAAAAAAATAACCTAAAAACCTTTATTTTCCTTATTCTATACTTTATTTACATGTAATAAAATACCTCAAAGGATTGTAAACTTTTGCCCAATAAATGGAGTCTTTTTTAGTCAAACTTGATAAAAATTTTAGATCTAAAATCTTGTAAACTTTACTAATAAATTTTTTGATTGAAATAGAAAATAATCAATCCCATAATGAATTAGTTAATGAGTTTAAATAACTAACGAAAATCAAGAGGTTTTTTCATTAGACCGATGCCCTTAGTTAATCCTATAATTCATATCAGGATAAAATATTCTTTTTAGCCTAAATTTTTATCCTTGCTATATTTTCATTTTCCTATTATAAGTATTCGTTTTTATATGTCACTTAATAATATCATTTGACCAACTGTAACTTCTTGTTTTGAATACTTGAACGATTTTGAAAAGACTCAGAATAAATACTAATATAAAATTATTCAATAAGTTAGTGCATATCTTGATTTTTTATTGACTTTTTTGAAAGAGGTAAGATCCCGTGAATCAAAAACAATTAATTAAGAATAAAAAACTTTTTTTATGGAACAGACATATCAATATGCGTGGATAATACCTTTTCTTCCCCTTCCAGTTCCTATGTTAATAGGGTTGGGACTTCTTCTTTTTCCGACGGTAACAAAAAGTCTTCGTCGTATGTGGGCTTTTCAGAGCGTTTTATTGTTAAGTATAGTTATGATTTTTTCTCTGAATCTGTCTATTCAGCAAATAAATAGCAGTTCTGTCTATATGGTCTTGGATTATAAATAATGATTTTTCTTTAGAATTCGGATACTTGATCGATCCACTTACTTCTATTATGTCAATATTAATCACTACTATTGGAATTATGGTTCTGATTTATAGTGATAATTATATGTCTCATGATTACGGATATTTGAGATTTTTTGCTTATATGAGTTTTTTCAGTACTTCCATGTTGGGATTAGTTACTAGTTCAAATTTGATACAAATTTATATTTTTTGGGAATTGGTTGGAATGTGTTCGCATCTATTAATAGGATTTTGGTTCACACGACCTGTTGCAGCAAAGGCTTGTCAAAAAGCATTTGTAACTAATCGTGTTGGTGATTTTGGTTTATTATTAGGCATTTTAGGGTTTTATTGGATAACGGGGAGTTTCGAGTTTCGTGATTTATTTCAAATATTCAATAACTTGATTTCTAATAATGAGGTCAATTATGTATTTGTTACTTTGTGCGCTGTTCTATTATTTGCTGGTGCGATTGCTAAATCTGCACAATTTCCCCTTCATGTATGGTTACCTGATGCAATGGAAGGGCCGACCCCTATTTCGGCCCTTATAGCTCGACTTATGCCCCTTTTCATAGTCATACCGCACATAATGAATTTTATCTCTTTTATAGGGATAATAACCGTTTTTTTGGAGCTACTTTAGCTCTTGCTCAAAAAGACATTAAGAGAGGTTTAGCCTATTCCACAATGTCTCAATTGGGTTATATGATGTTAGCTCTAGGTATGGGTTCTTATCGTAGTGTTTTATTTCATTTGATTACTCATGCTTATTCCAAGGCATTATTGTTTTTAGGATCGGGATCCGTTATTCACTCAATGGAAACTCTTGTTGGATATTGTCCAAAAAAAAGTCAGAATAGGGTGCTTATGGGAGGTTTAACAAAACATGTACCAATT